>VWRR01000008.1:0-653084 GCA_013995675.1 Cyanidiococcus yangmingshanensis | reverse complement strand
CCACCCCATTTCCCCCCATTCCCCCCATTCCCCCCATTCCCCCCATTCCCCCCATTCCCCCCATTCCCCCCATTCCCCCATTCCCCCCATTCCCCCCATTCCCCCCATTTCCCCCCATTCCCCCCATTCCCCCCATTCCCCCCCATTTTCATCATGTCATTCCACCCCCAATTCCACTGAGGCATCCCATTTACCCCGTTGCTCTTATCCACAGCGTCTCAATGATGACGAAAGCTAGCACGATCATTTGGTTTTCGTTACACGTATCATCGACTGTTTTCTGAACATTCTTCTTGGCTGGCGCTGACTAGGTTCATGCTCGCCCATGGGATGGTCTTTCTGCTTTGCTAGCCTACCTGGTTTCTTTATGTAGGCTTTTTTTGGACTCATTGAGCTTTTCTTTTGGATGCTGTCGCTATTTGATGTCTCTATGTTTGGGACGCCATTTTTGGCTCTTTACTTTGATGTTTTCCTTTTGGGTTTTCTCTCGCCTCGTTGTATGTTCTCCTGACACAGATGGTCATCAATATTTGTTTACGGAGGCTACTAATTTTCCTTTGTTCTACTTAACTCTGGGTCTTTTGTTTGGAAAAATTTATTGGTCTTGATCTTCGCCATTAGCCTGCTTTTCGGTTCTGGAGTTTTTTTTTGATTGCTTACTTTTTGAGCTCTGGTTCAGCTCTGCATCTCCATCGCTTATTGCCGCCGTTGGGGATGCGCATCGGTTGCAGCGCTGGCGCTCGCTTTGGACTCTGATTGCTCCCAGGGTTACTTGCTGCACATCATTCGATACCAGATTCGATAGCGCACCTTCTCGCGCACAACCATCGGATCTCACGGTACTCGTTAGGATGCCCAGGGATGCTATGCTGGCGCCGCCATCGCCGCCATCGTCGCCATCGCCGCCCTCGATTCGGCGCTCCCTGGCCGATCTGCGATGCCGCCGATTCCATTGGAGAGGCCCGGTGTCCATCCGGATCTCTTGGATATACTTCACTGGCCCAATGGGCGCCTGCTCATCTTGGATAGGCCTGCCTCCGATCGAGGTTGCTTCCGACGAGCCATCGACATCGCGGCTGGGACCCCAGTTACGATCCTCCACCACGCTGCTGCCTGGCCTAGACGCTCCCGCAGGGTTCTTTTCCGGTTTTAGTCAATAACGAGCTGGCGAATGGCTGTACAACCAAGGACCCATGAACATCTGAACGATGCTGGCTCGCTCGTCGGCAACAGCAAGAATCGCTAGAGACTCGGATATGTCTTCAAGGTTTTCGTTTCTTTCTGACTTACTCTTTTGTGCCCAACTGCTCAAATATAGATTGATCGGACCAACTGATCATTCAACATATCAGTGAACATATGGTAGTCTAGTTCTAATGAGCAATGATTGATATTGGCGCTTTCTCAATATTTTTCGAACCGACGGCATGCTATGCAATGTCGTATTGAATGAATATCAGTTATGGAAACCTCTGGGGAGTAGCGAACAGTACGATCGGTCACCTCGGAGACGCTCGGTCGGTCAGTGCTTGAGGATAGCGAACGCATCCTGCGCCGCTGTCGATCGCCAGGCCACGACTGGACTGGACAGCACAGAATTGGACACGACTAGCCGCGACAGATCCATCGCGCGGCGCGCATTTCCCGCCAATGCCTAGGCGCAGGCGCAGGCGCACGCACGCTTTTGCCGGACCGAAAATGGACAGACGCGGCGACGCCGCAAGCGAACGCCAGCGATCTCCAGCGAGCGCCAGCAAGCGCCAGCGAACGCTCGCACGCGCAATCGATGCGTCGCCCTCCAGCAGTGATGCGCCGCCGCCTCTGACTGGACAGCGTCCACGAGACAGCTCACCGTCACAGGATCAACGTGACAGCTGCCCAAGACAGCATTCCCTGACAGCTCCCCAGGACAGCACCTGCTGCGCCACAGCGTCCTGCGACTGACAGACAGATAGACAGACACGGCGCGCACCCCAGCCGAGCGGCGGCTGTCCCCAATCCGCGGGTGCCGACCCAATTCGCCGAGCTAGGGTCGTTTCGTCGGCCACCACAGCGCCAGCGCCAGCGCCAGCAAACGCCATCTAGGATCATCGATTCCAGATCCACACGAAACGCCAGACGGAGACGATTTCAGCGATGGCCGATGACTGATTGTCGATGCCGATGCCGATGCCGATGCCGATTGACAATTCCGATCGCGATGGCCAACAGCGGCAACAGCAGCAGCAGTAGCGGTATTCACAGAGACCGCGCAGTTGCCGGTGCCAGCATCGATCACAGTGGAACCGACACCATGAACCCTGGAAAGCGACCTATGGTGACTTGACGATACGAAACGAAGCGACCATGGGCATGCCAAAAAATAACAAAAAATCTACTCGGCCCGATACTTACCCTGCTCTTGAATGGAGAGTTACCTGAAAAAAATAGCAATACAAAACAGAGTTGGTGCAAGACATTCAGCACTCTGCCTTGTTGGCCTGAGCTGAACATAGCTGAACAGAGATTACCGGAGATTAACGCAGCTGAACGGAGCTGTACAGAGATTATCGGAGTTTAACGCAGCTGAACATAGCTGAACAGAGCTGAATAGAGATTAACGCAGCTGAACAGAGCTGAGTAGAGCTGAACAGAGCTGTGCTGCACCCTCCAGTCGTCGTTCTGTTCGACGCAGTGCGCAGCACTAGGACCGACACACACGCACGCACCCTGGTAGGACCGGATCATGCTCCGACCCCACAGCTCTCAGCAACCATAAAAATCATATGAATCTTTTTTACAAACACAGGGGAACCCAAAAAAGAAAAAGAAAAGGAAAAGAAAAGGAAAAAGAAAAGAAAAAGAAAAACTGCGCAGCTCAAGAAATAAAGCGCCCAGAGCCGGTGAGATAGTCACTCGTCCTGGAGCAACGACCAAACCGTTCTACAGTCACTGGGCGCACTACAGGCACTACAGGCACTGGGGGCACCGACGAGCGCCTCGGCACACCCACCTACAGTCCACTGAGCTGAGCACTACCAACACTAACACCAAAACCAAAACCAAAACCACCAACAATAACAATAACAATAACAACCAGTACTGTAGACCGAGCAGACAGAAAAAAATAAGAAATAAAAAATTAAAGAAAATAAATGAAATGAGCAGAAACCGACCCAGGTAGAAACGATACGTACGACGCGTCGACCAGCTGGCACAGCTGGCCAGCCATGAATAGATGCATCGATACGCAGCGGCCATCGCGCCACGCTGTCCCGTTGCCGGCGCGCCCTCGTACCGTCCCTAGAAACGGAGGGACGCTCTCGGGGCGAGCACCTGATCACCGACGATTTTCGCGAAATCAACAAAACACGCCAAAGTGTCCCTCACATACTCAGGGACAAGAATATAAAAAGAAACAGGAGAAAAACCAAAGAACAAGGCCAAAAACCAGCCTCGAGAGCCTGTGAAATCACAGCTAGGGCCCTGGCTCGACGCCCCTAGTCGACAGACTGGCCCGGGCCAGCCGGTGCACCCAATCACCGACGATCCTCAAAAACACAGCGAGACATACCAGACCAGGCCTGAAGCTCTCAATAACATATACGTAAAGAGAAACCGGAGAAAAACCAAAGAACAAGGACAGAAACCAGCCCCGAGAGCCTGTGAAAACACAGCGTCGGCCCCGGCTCGACGCTACTAGTCGACAGACTGGCCTGGCCTGGCCTGGCCTGGGCCAGCCGGTGCACCCAATCACCGACGATTCTCAGAATCACAGCGAAGCATACCAAACCACTCTTGAAGCTCTCAATAACACGTCTGTAAAAAGAAACCGGAGAAAAACAAAAGAACAAGGACAGAAACCAGCCCCGAGAGCCTGTGAAAACACAGCTAGGGCCCTGGCTCGACGCTACTAGTCGACAGACTGGCCTGGCCTGGCCTGGCCTGGCCTGGGCCAGCCGGTGCACCCAATCACCGACGATTCTCAAAATCACAGCGAGACATACCAAACCACTCTTGAAGCCCTCAATAACATGTCTGTAAAAAGAAACCGGAGAAAAACCAAAGAACAAGGACAGAAACCAGCCTCAAGAGCCGCCGAAAACACAGCGTCGGCTCCGGCTCGACGCTACTAGTCGACAGACTGGCCCGGGCCAGCCGGTGTGCTCAATTACTGACGATTCTCAGAATCACAGCGAAGCATACCAAACCACTCTTGAAACTCTCAATAACACGTCTGTAAAAAGAAACCGGAGAAAAACAAAAGAACAAGGACAGAAACCAGCCTCGAGAGCCTGTGAAAACACAGCGTCGGCCCCGGCTCGACGCCCCTAGTCGACAGACTGGCCCGGGCCGGCCGGTGCACCCAATCACCGACGATCCTCAGACTCTCAACAAAACACACCAAACCGTCCCTCACATACTAATCAACAAATATACAAAATGAAAATAACAAAAAACAAAAGAACAACACCTCAAACGCACCGCCAAAACCCTTCAAAACACTGCTAGAGCCCTGGACTGACACGCCATAAGAGGCTAGGCTGGGCTGCGCTGGGCTGCGCTCGGCTGGGCTAAGCTCTCAGCCCTGGCGGACCCAGGCACACACCACCCTCGACTGCCCAGCCATACTCTCTCGAGACATCATCAAAAGACCAAAGAACTGAAAGCTACAACAATAACAAAAACAGAATCCAGACCAAATGAAACTCTACAAAAAAAAAACTCTACAGAACAGAACAAAACAGAGAGAAGAAAAACGTCACCAACACTCAACCACAAGCTCAAAGCGGCGGACGAGCGCAGACACAACGCCCGATCGAGCTTGGGAGACAACCTCGATCGCCTAAGGGCCGCTCACCAGTGAACCACGTCCAGCTGAGCGCTGCCAGCCAGCATGGAGTGCGTAACCAGGACACTCTGAAGCCCTAACAATGAATAGAAAACGAACCACAGGTTGATAGGGAGCTTGGCTCCATTGAAAGGGCCCAGAACAATCATATCCGATCACTCCCATTCCCCCCATTCACCTCGTTCCCCCATTCACCACATTCACCACATTCACCCCTAGTTCACATAGTCCACAGGTTCCGCTCAGTTGTCTCATTCCACCTTGTCCCCGTATCAGCAGACTTGCAATGATGGCGCTGGTCAGATCGAGCATTGGCTCTGCGCCCTGTGCATCATGGATCGTTCTGTGGATTTTCTGCTTCGCTTTCTCTTACCAGTTTTAGGCTATCACATCGCATCGTCTTTTTTTCGGATCGCTTCTTTACCTTTTTTCTTCGCGCCAAGATCGGTTTTCTCCTCTTTTTGTGCTCTGTTGGGCTGCTGTCACTGGCACTTATTTAGGTTTAGTTTTCCTTTTTTGGCCGTTACCTTTGCCATGACTCGGGTAGTTTTTATCGATCGGGATGGTGTATTTGCTCCAGTCTGAAATGGTCAGCAGTTTTTTGTTTACGGTTGCTGCGAGCGGTGGTTGGTTTTGTAGCTTTGGGTTTCATCTTGGGCAACGATAGCTGTCTTGTTCCTTACCAGTAGCCTGCTTCTTACTTTGGGTATCCTTGTGCGTTCGCTCTTTCTCAGCGCTCTGCTGGTGACCTCTGTCCCTATCGATCGTTCGCTGCCGTGGGGCTTTGCTACGGACACGGCGCTCGCGCACGCTGCCGAATCTGATCGCTTCCAGATTCATTTATCGCCGCGGATCAACGGATACCCGACTCGATAGGTCACCACCTGCTGGCGCCGACGATCAGAGCGCACCCAGATCGACTCGATTTTTTTGGTGGGTCCGCTGGCGCCGGCCGCGACGCGCTCCATGCGATTCGTTCCGGCGATTGAGCGCGCCGCCGTCCCGCCCGAGCTAGGCGGCGCACATCACGCGATTCAAGGGCGCCGCCGGGGATGCCTTGGGGCTGCTTTCGTTTCTAGTCGCTGGGACGAGCCTTGGCACGCCAGCGGCGAGGCGTTTAAGTCTTTGTTTCGCATACACTCACCTATCTATTGACGAACTCGTCAAACAATCATCGGTTCATCATTCCAATCAATCCATGGTTCTCAAGCGATATCAGGCATGGATCGCCACGGGCGAGTACTCTGTCATACGAGCAGACAACAAACACCCCGGCGCTTGGAGATCGAAAATTCGGCATTGGAGACACGGAGCAGGAACAAACGGTCACGATCGCACACCATCGGTCACCATCGGTCGGCCGGCAATCTACGACACCATGGGCCACCACTGGACTGGACTCGACTGATCTCGACGGAGCTAGACATTCCTGGATAGAGCATGCCACCACTAGACTGGACTCGACTGATCTCGATGGAGCTAGACACATCTGGACAGCACAGGCTACTTCTGGACTGGACAGCACAGAATTGGCCGCGACAGATCCAGCGGGCGGCGCGCATTTCCCGCCAATGCCTAGGCGCAGGCGCAGGCGCAGGCGCAGGCGCAGGCGCAGGCGCACGCACGCTTTTGCCGGACCGAAAATGGACAGACGCGGCGACGCGGCACGCGATCGCCAGCGATCGCCAGCGAACGCTCGCACGCGCAATCGATGCGCCGCCCCCAGCAGAGATGCGCCGCCGCCTTTGGCGGTACAGCGCGCCGGCGGGATATCGTCCACGAGACAGCACACCGTCACAAGATCAACGTGACAGCAACTCAAGATAGCTCCCCAAGACAGAACCTGCTGCGCCACAGCGTCCTACGACAGACAGACGGACACGGCGCGCACTCCAGCCGAGGGGCGCCAACGCCAGCAGTCACCATACGAGCATCATGGATCTCGTATCCAGGTGATACACCATAGGGCGACGTTTCCGGCATTGGTAATGGCGCGTGCCAGGATCGATCCAAAAATGAAGACAGCGCCATGAACTTTAGAGATGGGCCTATGGTGACTTGACGATCTGCGACGACGAAACCATTGATTACTGAATAACAGCTTCTTAGCCAGATATAACGACTGTTCTTGACAGGAGAGACACCCGAAAGCAGCAGCTGCTCGGACCCGTCGCAACAAGCGCTACTCTAGCATTGGGTGCGCTCCCCTCTATTGAAACACTTCGCCACATTGCTAGCCCGTCTCGTTTTCGAGTGCCTGCCCCCAGTGGGGCCTGATCAGAGGTTCGCTCTTACAATTTGCAACATCCATGAAAATGCAATCGGGGCTCTTCTATTCAAACACAGGAAAGCTATGTCGCCGAAACGAAAACAGGAGAATAAATTCTTCGAATCAGCAAACAAAGCGTCCTCATAGCCAAGACAGCAACCAGCCCTGGAGTCAGCACAACCCTCTCGGTACTGTCGCAGGTGGCACCGGAGGCCCCGAGGCGTGCCTCTGCACATCTTCGTAATGTCGAGTGTTCTGAGTACCACCAAAAGCGTAGACCCTGGTCTCAAGAAAAAGCCGAAACCACCTCAGACCAAGACGATAAGAGCGCTTTTGACTAGCTGACGTCGAATCAATGCTAGTGCTTAGAACAGGGTGCGGAATTTTTCCCATCGGACACTTTAAATTCATGGCATCATCGATGCACCGGGAATAGCGACCTCGAGAATGAACTCACTATATTCTGGTCCATACGAAGAGTTTGGAATGGGAGCGCTGCAACGGAAGCTCTGATTCATGTCTCAGGTTACATGTCAAGCCCACACTTCGAATCTGCTGGGGAACGGTTACCGTCGACGCCGCCTCTCCATGAGCACTAACAGCAGCTCCAACGGACATTCATAGGACTAGATTGGGGCCCTCAAAAATGTACTCCATCCCTCCCCGGCTTTATCTAAAATTGAGTGTATCTGTGGTGCATGCTGCTTGCTTCGGAAAGTACGCTCTTGGATGATGATTCTGCTTTCAAAATGAATGGGGGCTCCCAATGTAAAGGGGAACCTTCTTCGACGATTCGTTTGGGGGTCGGTGCGCTTGGGCCTAGCCAAATAGACATCAGAGATCAACTCGAATGCTTCGGAGCCTTGTTCGCAAATTTTCATCTATCCAATTGTCACATCAATTTCGTACGTGCAGAAAAACCCCTGTCTCTGCGAAATCAGAACGACGGTGTAGAAGGGCAAAGTATGTCCGTTAATGGATACGTCGTTTGCCTCTGCTACTATTAAACCATCTAAAGTGCCACACCCACCCGACAATCCCATCTCGGATGATGCGATCGCGCTTATCGTCATGCCACCAATCCTGATCGGCCCAGACGTACCGGTCGTAACACCTCGTGCTGAACAGCACTGCCTCTCGCAGATACGAAGCAGGGTAACGCTCTCTTCAACAATAGCTTGAACGAAAACTGAAGGAAAGCAGTGGGATGTGCGGTAAGAGTACCTCGGAGACAGAAACCCTCGCACTACGGCAACGGACGCCCCAGATGGGTCGTTGCACATGGACAGGAAACTGCGACTGTTGCGACAAAACGAGCTCGGGTTGCACTGACCAAGGCAGTTGGACACGCTCATGCTGTGTGCACCACCATAACCCTCGCACACATAAAAACAAGTTCTCTCAGTTGCATTTCCAGAGAGCGCTCCAACCGAGCAAGCCCCAAAAGCAAGCAGCAAAGCTAACAGAACGAGTCCACGCTCGAACATGTTCTAATGAGAGCGCGAGCACCAGGAAACCATGTTGCTCGTAGCGACGTACCGCAACACGTGTGCGATCTCCCGTGTTCGCGCAGCTTGCGCCACGTGGCGGCGAAAATAAACCAAGCCCGGCCCGCTCAACACGGAGGGATGTTGTTCGATCTAAACCGTAAAAGTACTTTCGGAGCTTTCGCATCTCGATATACTCGATCAGATACCAGCGATCACAGACCAGAAAAAGCAATTGACCAAAGTCTTGCTGTGCACGTATTCATATCTTCAAGGTTGCTGACGCCGCACCTTGGGAAAAGGAATTCCCCAAAGCTGCTGAGCGAAACGTGTAGATATCTCAAATTTTAGCGTTTTGGTGTGTGGCTCATTATCAACGAAGACGCCAGATCACTCCTTTTCGACTCTTGTCTGGGCCATGAAGCTGGCCTCTGTGTGCCTGCGATTCTTCGCTACCGACCAGAAGGATTTTTGAATAACACGACAGACCGGATAAGCGACCGAGTCATTAGGGCGGTAGCGGGATCTCGCAACTCTGGTACTTCCGATTCTCGAACTCGAAATCGTTCTTCATAGTAATGATCTCAATATCCATTTTCTGGGGCATTCTATAGAGGCGTTGGGCGATTGAGGGCATTTTCCTCAGAGTAGGACACAAGGTCTTTACCCAAATATCGTTCCGTAATCAGTGCTTGCTGTATTGATTGACATGCCCTCTCGCTGGCTGATTCATCCCAGACTTCGAGATACTACCAGACCGTAAGGTTCGCATCTCGAAAATCTCATCTTCTTTTCGGTTTGACTCGAAGAATCTCTCTAGAACTCTTGCAAAGGCCGACTCGAAGATGCGAGCTGACCTTGTTCAATCGCTGAACTCTATTTCAACAAGGTCTTACGAATGCGTTTATCAGATGTCTAGAGACTATCTGGCCGCTGCAAGATCCTCTACAGCCGTCCTCCGGCATCGCCAAAATGCCTATCTGGTTCTTATTTGAAGAATTTTCCCTAAATTTCGGGCTGATACCTCCAGGGTTTCATTGCCAATAAAGCAACCGCCCTTTTGTTTTGGTTACTGCTGGCAACAGTGTTGCTTTCTTTCCTGAAATTTAGATAAAAGTAAGAACATTTTGGCTCTCTCCAACGCTTCCGAATCCTAGCCCCACATTTCCAACCTCGAAAAGATCCTGCTGCGCTGCTTGGTCTCTAAGTCAACCAATCGTTCTTTGAGGGCAGCATCGACTCCAAAAGATTCGGAATCTACATGCCCTCAGTGAAAGTACTCCCCCGAGAGGGTCGCTCGCCTGAGGATATCGAGCAGCGGAATCGATATCTTTAAGCTCTGGCACATCTCTTTACCGACTCTAGTGCGGTAGATGGTTCGCTTCTCAGGCGCCTGTTCGACTCTGAAAGGTGAATCCTTTATTTATGATCTGGCGCAGGAGACTCGCATAGATCGCACTATCGACTACGTTTCAGCCATTTTGACGGATTCATTCAGGGCCCAGCCGCGGAAACGCTCCAGCAACTCGAATGAGGATGGTCGTCTCTCGGCGGGCTGCAAACACTCCACGATAATATCCCGTAGGTTGCCTGGAGGGATCCGCTCCAAAGATTCCGGAGGCGATCCAGCGAGAACACGCTCGGCGATTTCATTCCAAGAGGAGCATTCGCTGTACGGCTTCTCAAGCGTCAGAATATGCAACAGTGTCATTCCATAAGCGTAGACGTCGGACTTGACCGTCGTGATTCCTTCAAACAACTCCGGCGGCATGTATTCCGGGGTTCCATGAGACGCCTCAACACAGGGATCAAGCTCCCCAAGTCGTTCGCTGCGGTGAAAATCTGCCAGGATGATCTCACCTGTTCGATGATCAATCAGAATATTTTCAGGTTTCAGATCTCGATGGACGATGGGCGGTGACCGCGAATGCATGAAAACCACAGCCTCAAGTATCTGAGCGCCCCAACGGTAAACAAGTTCTAGGGGAACGGGACCCATGCGTCGAAGGTTGCCAGCCAGGTCTCCTCCTGCCAACCAGGGTGTGATGTAGCGGCTATCTACTGCGCAGCCAAATATATCGCGCTCAATCCAGCCTTCGAGCAAGCGAAGAATGCGCGGATGTTCCAACGATCGCAGCAAATCCAAATGTCGCTGAAGACACTTTTCTGAGCGTCGCTCAGAGTTCTCTGCGAGTTTTTCAAACCAGCATACGCGCGCACCCGATCGCATATCGAATGCAAAATAAACGTCCCGCGTAGAACCCCATGCAGCCAACTCTGCAGTGCGGCGAAAGCGCCCACTTGGCGAGACAACTGTAGTGGGAAACACCAAGCGCCGGAGCCATTCGCGCACGACGACAGCGCCCCAATGCTCAACTTTGGAAAGAATCGTGTCTGTCTGCTCCGCTGCCGAGCTCGCAGCGCAGCTGAGCCGATCAACTGCCCTGCTGAATAAGCTGTCAAAGTGAGAGGACTCAAACTTTTCAGACTGTGCAAACTTCTGGTCAGAGTTAGGTTGAGCGCGATCCGTACCACCTCTCGATCCATGGAAGAGGCTTCTCTTAGCGCGCTCCGCACTGGCTCTGACGCTCGCAAGAACCATATCATATTGCAGGCTTGCGGAGAAATGCTGTTCCAATTTCCGCGGTACATCCCAGATCGACCACCCCGCCATGCTGCTCCCACAAGCTTCGAGGAGTTTGCTATCGATCGATTCCTCGGTCAATGGAACATTTACGTCGGCATGAAGATTCGGCACGTGCGACTCCTGTGATTCAAGAACTTCTGACTCTTCTAGTACTTCACTGACTGGCGGTATCCGCGTAGTCGCAATAGAGGCATCCTTATCATCGAGCATTCCCTGAAGTGCAATGAGTGGAGCAGCTGCGCGGTGTGGAGATCCGCCCCCTCGCGACCTTTTTCCGGCTGACAGAAACCGTTTTCCGAAACAAGCGTTGCGTACCTCCGACAAACTGATCGCCTGCGTGGAAACGTCAGAGTCCCAAACACGCCTCTCGTAGTGGCTCGGCTTGGCCGGTACAGCCGGGTTGTGTTTTCCAGGTGCCTGAAAAAGTCCTACCCAGAAGCGCAAGCCAGCCAGCCATGCCGCCGTCACGTAACGTTGCGTTCGGCTCCGAGTGTCGCGAAGATCAGCCCTATACTTGCAGGAGCAAAGACATCGTCCTATAGGCCAAAACCCCAACGAACGCACGCGGCCGTGCTCGTGTGCAAACTGTTCGAGTAGCGGCACGCCTAGGAGGTACACTACTGACAAAACCAAACATATCGTAATCGAAGCAATGGCAGGTCTCAACTTTCGATTCATGAGAACATACGATATCGATCAAAGAGGTGCGGAACCAAATCTCCTCTGCGTGCTGCTCGCAACGGCACTCGTACGATGATCTTTTCGACGAGAAATTTCAGGTCGCATGCCCCACCGCTACCATAAAGACATTATGGAACAGTAGTATAAAAAACTATATCTAAAGGACAGCTCGAACAAAGCTCGTGCGGACAATTGCCTAGGGCTTGCCTCGTCCACACTGTTAGACGCTCTTCGTTTCCGCACCGAGCGACGTAAGTTTCTTTGCGGTTTCTTCAGCGACGCTGAGGAGTTGTCTGAAAGCGACGCTTTTTTGCTGCGCCCCTTGGACACGCCTTGATGGAAAAGGAGTCGCAAGAGGTTGTTATAGGCGTTGTGAGCGGGGTTTCTACTGGCGTTGACGAGGGCCACCCGAAAGGCTTTTCGGTCCCGAAGCGGCGGCACCAGGCTCCCACAGGGAAAGCGGACGCTCCAGCGAACGGGTCACGGGGCGCTCCGCAACGAGGACAGCAGGCTATCGAGCGCTCAAAAAGCGGACGAGCTCGTCGCGCCCAGGGTGAGCGTTCGACAAACGTCCGTGAGCCGGCGGACGGTCGCCAGGTGGCCTCGAGCGAGAGCTCTGAGTGTCCACTCTGTTTGGAGGTTCTTGATGCTGCTGAAAGAGCCCTCAAGCCGTGCGTTTGTGGGTACCAAGTGTGTCTTTGGTGTTTGAATCGCCTTCGCACGGACTGCGAACCTGGCCAGACTCCGCGCTGCCCAGCGTGCCGAACCCCCTATGACGAGCAACGATTCCAGTTGCGAAAAGAGTTGACGGCTGCACAATTGGCAGAAGAAGAGCGTGCGCGTGAACTAGCGAGGCGGTTTCGAGACCGACAGCTTCGCCAAGAACGCCTGCAAAAGGAGCGCCAAGAGCAGAAGGAGTACCTCCTGCTAAAGCGGATTCGTACGATGCGCCAGACGTTTATTATCAAACGAGACCTGATATGCGTTCGTGGTCTGCCTCCGTCGCTCTGGTCTGAGCGTATTATTCGGCGTCCAGACATGTTCGGAAGAACGGGCACGATTCGGCGAGTCTTACTCGTGGACGGTACCGGTGTGTATATCGAATATGAGGAAGAGGCGGCAGCCACTCGAGCGATCCATCTCCTAGACGGCGCCCGGTGGCACGGCCGAGAGGTTCATGTAGCTCGAGCGACGGTTCGCTACTGTGAGGCCTTTGTCCAGTCATGTGAGCGCTATCTGAAAGCGTACTTGGAATGGAAACAAAAGCAAGCAGATCACGAGCAGCGAGCGGTTGCCCCGTACACTCTATCATCACCGATTGATTTGAGCAGGGTGGATAGTAACAACGCGGTCAGCGCTGCGGCTCAGTCCTTGAATTCAACAGGTCGGGCTAAAAAAGCCGCTAGAGGACCACAGGCTCCGACTCGAAAACAGTGCGCCGACCCCAACTGCTTGTACAAGCACGAATTTGTTCCAGATTCAGACGCAATCTCCCGCGAGTCGTTTCTTCAGAGTAGGTATGGGCCGCCACCCCCTCTGCATGCGTTCTCTTCTCTCTGTCGCTCCCAAAAAAACGCAGCGGGTGCTCAATCAGGCTCGAAAAGTCACCTCGCTTTAGATGCGGGATCTGAGTCGGGAAATGTTTTCAATACGGAACCAGTTACAGACATCTACGAGGCTGCATCGAAACTCGAACAGTTACAAGAACCTCTTTCGGCAGGAGACGTCGAGTTCTCTGCGCTGGGGTGGCTCGACACAGATAACATCTCAAGCTTGATACAGATGGATCCTAGAGTAGATCCAGAGGTGAGTCCAGTCTCTAGACGAGACCCTCATCCGCGACAAGCACGCTTTTGTCGCGCACCAGGTGCTGAGTTGAAACCAGCAGCACCATTGACTGAGTTAGAAACTTTGAATGCGAAAGAAGGGCAAGCGATGCAGCGTTCGACCTCTCCCGCTATCTCGGTACAAAACAGCCTTGGGAGGGATCCGATCCCCTGGGATCCGGTCATTCAGCAGACTGGTCGAATCCGGCAACGTACAGCGGGGACACTCTTTGGAGCCATCGGCGAGCGGACAGTGAATCAAGCGATGCACGCGTCGCTTCCGAATGACTCTCCCGCATTACACTGGGTATCGTCCGCGAATGCTGCATCCCTTCCCGGTCTGAGCAGGAGCTCAACAGACGATATATACGCTCAGCTGACCGATGCCTTTGCGCGCATTGGCGTGAAGAATGTTCAGATCGAAAAGGATGGACCACGAAACGAAATGACGTCATCGGTATCCCCGGCGGAGCCTGTCACACCGCGAGCTCACGACTACTGGCCTGACACGCAACCCAACGAGCATTCAATATGGGAGCCGCCTTGCTGGTCGGGCACCGATATACGGACACCAATGTGGGGGCCAACCTGGCAATCAATGGATGACAAGTCGAATTCCGTTGACGGATAAAGAGTTCACGTTACCGAGTCTCCTAGCACAGCGCCGTTCTTGTCGAGTTCGCTATGCTGCGGTAAAAAACTCTAGTTGATTGAAGGAAGCGTGTCCGTGCCTATCCAGCTTTTAACTTGACCAAGCCAAGCACAGCCATGAGTATTCGCAGTATCAGACGTGCCCTGCAGCTGTTGTGAGCGATTCAGCTCGAGTCGTGGTCGTGAACAGCACGTTCATCAACTTAGTCGGATGCGACGACCATAAAGGCTAGCGCTATGACGCCTGCACTGCATACCCCATTGCTTACGAGGCGTAAGCCGGTGGAGATGAGGCTTCCCCGAAGTACACTTGGCCAGTGTCGCAGCTTGCCCGTAGCGCCCCCAGAACCAGCAATCGGTGACGAGCGATTTGCTCCTTGCCCGCTGTGATTGCAGAAATCGCTTGATGATTTCATGACTGCCAAAGAACACAGCCGTGAAAGGCACCAGCCAAAGAACTCGGGCGAGACCGCCAGTGAAGAAACCCCCAAGACGTTCGCGTTGCCACACATCGCGAACAACATCCAAGTACCCATGATACTGTGACCGTGAACAGGTCATCAGCTTCGTCTTGATAACGTCCAATGGGGTCGTACACCAGCCGGTGACACCACCAGCGAGGCCTCCCATTGCCCATTCCTCTGAAGAGTGCAGACGATCGCGTTGCACCGACCACTGACATGCCCGCTTAAACTGTTCATACAGACCGAATTCCAGCATGGTGTACGGCACGTCGCGAGTAACTGTCGCCCAGTATCCTGCATAAAGTCCCGTAATACCATCCTGCTCTAAAATGCGGAGAAGCGCTTCCCGAAAGCTGGGATACAAACCTGCCTGGAGACGACTCTTTACTACCTCACCGGGCACCAGCACAAGAGAACAGGCCAAAAAGGCGAGCGCGGCGGATCCAACCTCACCCCAGCCCTGAGCAGCATCCGGCAAGCGCTGTTGCACAACGTGCCGCTTCAGCTTCTCGTAGGTCGCGAACTTGATGGCCCCCGCAGGAACCTGTCCGCTGAGGTTGGCCCCAAGTCCCGTGTAGAGCCCCATGGGGCCACGTTTTGCCCAGATTTCTTGTGCTGCGCCCGCCATGCTAAGACGAAGTATGGGTCCGCCACCAGCAGGGACCATTCTCGCTCGCTGCATATAGATTTTAATCGTGTCCAGAGGGTGCATAACGCTGACCGCCGTGAGTGTCGCCCCACCACCAGCAACTAGGTGTTCCCACAGAGACAACTCGCTTGAGCTGTTCGTCATCCCGGAATGGTTCCCAATGTATGCTCACAAACACAGTTCCAACTGTGTTCCGAAGCCGATCGGAGTCTTTCGTCAAGAACGTCCGCTGCTTGCGGTGGCTGTTGCGGCAGTTGACGAATGCAACGGTGCGCAACGCCGCGCAGCGAATACAATTGATTTCGCATCAATCGGGATGGCGCTTGAACGCCTCTGCGAGACGCTCCAGCGTCGAACAGATCCCACGACGCAATGTAATCTACATGCTCGTGGTCCAATCAAGCATATAGGCAAGCAGGTTCAGATATCGATCAAAGACGTAGGATCAATATCCGCATCCGCTGTGCTCGCTCATGAACGAACATGTCTGGGGCCTGAACGAACGCGCTTAAAATGACTGCGGCCTCAATAGAACGATGCTGCATGCGCTATCGTTCGATGCAACCTAGACCTCAAACTTGGACTTGGGAACCGGCAGAAAATTGCATACGTACGAGACCAAACCAGATGGGAATGCACATCGTCATGTCGTGTGGTTAGTGTCGTTTTAAAACCAAGAACGTAGTGCGTGTCCAGGTCTCTGAGGGAATCATATGGCTTATGGTACCGTTTTATACTCGGTGTGAGCGTAGTGGCGTCGTAGTATAAATACATGATCGCAAAAGTGCATGCCACGCGATCGCGTCCGTTGCACTGCTGTGAATGCGAAATCCCAGATCTTTTCGGAAAGGCGCAGTGTGCACGCATGACCAAGATCAAGGGCCGGTGACACCCCAGTGACTGGCTCCATCTTGTACATCTTCGATTAGAGCCTCGAGCCTTGCTTGCATAAACACATGACCAAGATCAAGGGCCGGTGACACCCCAGTGACTGGCTCCATCTTGTACATCTTCGATCAGAGCCTCGAGCCTTGCTTGCATACACACATGACCAAGATCAAGGCCGGCGACGCGCACGCAAACGCGCCGTCGACGACGCCGGCAGAACAGCCTCACCAGCCGATCGACGTCGAAGCGTTCCGCATCAGTGGCTACTGTACGGTCATATCGCGTTCAAAAGTTCAAGAATCCCTCGACATGGCGTTTGTGCAATCCTTACTGCCATCTTCTCGTTCTTTATGGAAAAATCATTTAGGGTGTTGCGGAAGAGGAGATGCGAAGGGTAGTTTCGGGGGGAGGAGCCCATCTGTGTCCAACGTTGCGGTACTGGCTAACGTTGGGCTGCAGCGGCAGCGAGCCCAGCGACGGGTGCGTTCGCTATGGCTGGCTTCGACGGCTTCGCGCTCGCCTCAAGTTGGTGCGGGTGCTAGCAAGGATGTTCCGGCTTCTTCGTCGAAGAACGGTGTCCCGACGTCTTCCGCTGCCCCAGCCAAGTCGGATCGCATGTCCCAACGAGCGCAGTCGCTTCGGGCGTTCTTGCGGGGACACAAGTCGCTTTTTTGCGCTGGTGACGGCTTTTACACAGAGGTGGCCAACACGTGCAAGAAAAACGATACGGCTCTGCTTTTTGTGCCACTGGAAGAGCTTCAGTCGTACCGCGGCCGGCGGGGGTTTCAAGGCGCCGACGTTGCGGCTGTGATCACTACGCACGCAGAGGCGATTGTAGAGGCCGGCCTCAGGGCGGCGCAGGTGAAGAAGGAACTTTACGAAGGAAAGAATTTGGGGCTGCTCACCCGTACTGAGGCGATTGAGGAGCAACTTGTGAACGATCTGAGCGATCAGTTGCGAGTGGTCAGTTACGCTGTACTGGCTCAAGAAGAGAACGCCGAGCCGGTCGACTTTTTGCATAAGCGCAATGTAGCTCTACTTCTGGAACTGTATCAAGAACTAGGACTAGATCTGGGACGTATTGAAGCTGGCTGGCGGGCAATGGTTTGCGCGATGCAGGAGCTGTTTCAAGATCCAACCTGGTATAACAAGCGGGTCAAGCCCGCGGTCGATATGCTGCTCACGATGTTGGTTGGTGAACGGTGGCTAACAAACGCACCCTGATACAAATACTATGCACAACCCACATATGGCCTAGAACCACACCCACAAGATTCGCACGCATAAAGCTGCTCGAATATTCTTTCCATCGTTAGAGAAGAGCACCCTGTCTACTCCAGTTGATTGATTGGAGACAAGCCAGGAACATCGAAGCGGAACTGGTGACGCTCGCTGATCACCAGCAATGGAACCCATGATGTGGCGTTCGTCGGACCTCTCGCTGATCTGTTGGTCGATTTGCATACCTGAAATATACGAGCATCTTCGTCTGCCTAGTCGACCGTTGCATTCAGAGCGCTGGATCCTTGGATGCGATTAGCGAGAACCGACAGACACTCATCATTCGACGAGTGAGTTGTGCCTGTATTGATACAAACACGACAACATCGCTACCTGAACTAAGATCGATAGACCATGAGTGGTGCCGTCAAGGCGCCATTGCCAAGCCAGGGCTCAGAACGCGCGCACCACGTCCGCTAGACTTGAACGAAGCCTGCCCCTCATTCGCGATTCAACGCGGTGGAGGAGGCACAACACAAACTCTATTCAAGTAATCGTTTTCCCGGATCTATTTCGCAAACAAAAGTTATTCTCTTTTGACCGCATTAAATGCACAAGGCAGGTTGCTCGCTCGCATAATATAGCTCTTTCCTCTCGACGATGAATATCAAATTGCTTTTCGCGCAGTTTTGAGGGACTCTTCGCCAGTCGATGCGACGCTGGCCGATCAAAAACTTAGATCGATATGGAGATTGGTATAGATTCAGAGAGAGGCGTCTCAAGGCTGAGGTAACGCCAACGCACGGAGCAGGGAAATGCAGAGCCCATTCAAGTCTCTGAACATGCCGTCTACAAGGAAACCCAAGCCAGGTGGTCAGCGATGTCCTTTGCATGCATATTCGGTTGAGGCTTGCGATGAACAACGATATCATCAGACGGCACAATCGTCCAGGAACTGCATCCGTTGGATGTACCTGCGACGCTGCAGTGACAAGTAAGGCATTGTCGCCGTGATCCCATGTCTTGTTCAGCGCCATTCCGGACGCATCATTCGTTTCTCTCCATTCGGATTCGCTCTGCAAGCCGACGACTCGTTGAAACCAAGTCATGCATTCGCGACAAAATAATCTGTCGCTCGCGATGATATTCCAGAGGCTTGTTCGCCCTCCAGTTTCCGTGGATCGGACACGGACGCGTGAGCACGTTCTCTGCGCTGGATTCAAGAGACTCCGAATGTTTGGCACCAGCTGCTCCGTTTGGTCGTTGTCCTCGACTCGCTGACCATTGGCAGTAGCCACCGAAACCACATCGATCGTCTGGGGCGGCAGCAACGTGAACCATGACATCAGCAATGAGGGCGTCGGTGCGCTTCAGTCGGTGCTCTAGCTCCTTCATCTCGGTCTCCAAACCTTGGAGACTCGCGTAGAGTCCCAGGACTGAGGCCGATGCATTTGGCGGAGGAGGCGGCAAGGGCTCCAGACTTGGCAGGGAACCGGAATCTGTGTGGGTAGCCTGCTGCTCGAGGTTCAAAGTGCGCGCCTCCTGTTCACGTGCCTCTTGTTCCATGAGGAGCGCCTGTGCAGCCCGCTGAGACTCCTTCCCAGCAGGCGCTAGACGACGTGCTACAACCTCTGCAGCCAGAAGCGCTCGACGCGCACTCGGTGGAAGCGTTTCATAGTGCACGGCAAGCCGCAGAATGGCAACCGCACAGCCGCACTCATCCGAGCAGTACTTGGAGCCTCGTCGCGGCTCGTTCGAACAGATCGGATACGCACAGGTCAGTTTGCTTGATGACAGCCGACCATCTCCAGAGAGTTTGTGGGATTTGGGCACCACAATCGGCTGCGTTGGTTCCGATCCTCCGGTCTCAGTGCTACCAGATCCCCTAAGGTAAACTGTTCCTGACTGCTTTCGACGCTTTCCAGTGCGTCCTCTTGGGCAGAGCACCAGCTTCCTGCCCGCCAATTCGCGTAACTTCATCTGAAGGGTTCACAAAGAGGGCGCTGTCAAGATCCATGCTGATATCAACGTTCGCTCCCGCTCCAAGTCCGGGTCCGCGAACCTCCACAGAGGTGTCATCAGGAGCGATGCCGTCGATCATTGCACGGTTGTAATCGGCCTGAGCAGAGCCCATCGACTGCGTCCCCAACATGCCAGGAATAGCAGGTAACAATGAGCTGTCGGATATTGTATCCTGCTGAATAGCGGTTTCAATTCGAATGAGCTGTTCGTCGAAGAGATGCTCGATCCGAGTCGCCCGAATAAGCACCTTCTGTGACTCGCGATCAAGGCCCTGCATATAGAGTCGACAATTCATGAAAACTTGTCGAATATCCCGCACGACATCGGAAGGACTATCGGGAGCGTAAAACTCGCCTGTTTGCAAGCGATGCATGATCAGGTTCAAATCGAGAGGCACTGACACCACTTGATCGTAACCAGGATATTTGTGTGCATTCGAGAGCTCTCGCAGCTCCCGAGCGTCATGCCGGCGGCAAATATCCGCAAGTATGTGGAGTAATTGGCGCATCATACGTCGACGCCTCTCTTCCGAGAGGACCTGCCCCGAAAGAGATCGAGATGGTGCACCGCCGAGGGCTTGGCGACGCGCCACCACCGAGAGAAAATGTGACTCTGGCAGATAGCTATCCAATTCTGTGGCTTGTTCTAGGAGGAAACCCGCAACTTCATGTACTTGCTCTTCGTCGTACGATCGCATACCCGCAAAGGGGAGCGTTAACGAGAAGGTCACATATCCATAAGTGAGGTCAACGGCAGGTCGGATGCGGGTGCCAGGAGTTTTCGCACACAAAAGATCCGCACGTACTGCCACCTCAAACTTGGAGCGCGCTGACTCGAAATAAGGGGCATACTCTGGAGACGCGTCATAGTACACAACATGATACCAAGCATCATCGGTCTCAACGTAAATGCGTGGCTCCATGCCGAACTGAATGCACCAGGAGCGAATTGGGCCAATTGGTGTACCTTTGAGCACAGGCATCCGACTTGGGACCTGCCCAGTTGAGGACTGACGCTCAATCAAGCCTGATAGAGCACTTTCAAGGGCCTGCGGCAGACTCGATGTTCCATAGTGCTCAGCAAGTTGACCCTCGACTGCCAGACGCTCAATTCTGCTGGCCAGTGCGTCCTCCTCGCAAGAGCACAACCACCCAATAGCAAAGACCTGTGGTGGGTCTTGCTCATCCAAAACATCCAAATGCACCAGGGCTTCAGATAGAGTATCGTGATCGGGTCGGAGTCTGTCTGGGCAAAAGAAGGAGAACTGGACGAGCCTGCGCTGCTTCTTGGCGTCACCACTGTCGCCAGGCAGGTTGTAGCGCTCTGGGACATTGCTCAAAGTTGACTCTGGTGATCGAGATGATAGCACAGTAGTGTCCTCGCCGATGCCAGTAACCGAAGCCATCCTTGTGACGAATAGCCGAGAGCGCTTGTGTTATCCAGCTCCCTAGAAGTAGTTCTAGGCACAACCGATACAACAGTCGTGTCTTCCTCGCTATTACAGCGAGGCGTGCGAACGTCGCGCTTTGATTGAAGGATCAAGCAGCACTAAAATCGTCCTAAATTGTTGATGTGTTCCGTAGAGCGTGACTTGCAGCGCAGTCCAACGACCGAAGCGCCAAAACCGGCTTCAGCGAACTGCACCGCTTCGATGCACTCGAACTGACGTTGGTGACCTCAACAGGTTTCTTCGGACTCTAGTTAAAAACCTCTACTTTCAACTGATGTGACTGCTCTGCCGTTTCAGTCAAGTAAACGGTGCTCTCCAATGGTAATCACCGCTGTTTGAGGGGCGAATCTGGTACGTTCTTCGAAAACCGCGAATCCCAAATCAGTTTGAGAAACGGGGCAGATATCCACAAGACCACTCAGCGACAGCTCCAGTCGAAAAGACCCATCCTTTTTCTTGATGAGCAGGCCATGCTCTGAACTCGTACACAAACAGATGGTTCCCCGTCTATGGAGTGATTCATTCGCTTCGAGTCTCTATTTCGATCAGGTGTGTCTAGTGTTGTGCTTCAAAGTGCTCAGTCTGGTTGCGAGGTCCCATTCCGCACTGACTCACTCCTGTTGTCTCGGTCAATGAGCAGTCTAGTCGATGGACCCTGGAATGACCCGCAGCCGAACAGCGATCCTCGCTCGGATTCCATGTTATTTCTTGGCTGTAATTGCGCAGATACTGCGCAGCATCGGCACATGCAAATCGTCTAGTATCGTTCAGGGTGACGAGCTTTGACCGAGCCGACTTGAGCCTGTGGCCTCCATTCAAGCATCTTAATAGGTCGCGCACCAAAAGGACTGGGGAACAGTGCATACGCACACAAAAACACAAGTCCTGCAGACGAGCGTCGAGTGAAGAGTACGATCATGACTCGTGCTCGTTGCGCCTTCATCTTGCAGGAGGTAGAGCCTCTTTCGAGATATCACAAGCCCCGCGTATCGCTCTTCGTGCTCGACGATGAACCTCTTATTCGTTTCCTGGGCGCGCTTGTTCGGAAGCAGGGCAGCATCCTTCAGTGTCTCCTCTGATACGAGCATGAGCGAGCTATGGCGGATTTGACTCGCACATAGAGAAGCGCTAAATAGAGCGTCATCGCTGGTGCAAAAGAAACCATAATAGAGCGTGAAGAACCCCATGGGAGCTGCCTCGAACGCTTCTCCGCTGTTCAGTAGGTAATCGTCAGTATCTGGAACGACATTATCTAGAGCACAGGCTGGCGATCCAGCAAGTCTGCATCATTGGGAGAAGGCATTCTTTAGCTGTCACGCCACGTCTCTCTTGTCGGCCGCATCTCGTGAGTCGCTCGTCATCATGGAACGAACGCTGCACCGTTCAATGAATCATTGGATGCAGTCTCCGTGTCTCGTCAGGTCAAGGATTTAAATCTTAACAAGAAACAGATACGTTGGTGAACAGTATGCATACCATGATTCAATCCCTAACGACAAGTGGATACGCTGGTGAACAGTATGCATACCATGAGCGCATTCGGCGATTACCATGAATGCGGCTCAGTTTGTGCTGCCTTCGAGCACCATCGCAACTTGGCCACTTGTCGTCGTGGTACGCTGATGAAGTCTAAAATCCAGTCGCAACTCGCAGACGGCTCGCCATGGGAATCGAAATTCTTTAAACGGGTCGGCAACAGCGTATATGATCGTTCAGGCCATGAATTCACTCCTCCGATCCACGTTCGGCAAGGCAAGTCCCGAAAAACGTCTCTTTCGTGGTAACTCCAAACCACCTGCAGGCAACGAAGAAACTAGTGAACGTTTGAGTCGAGAGGAACGATCTCTGAAAGGTGGCGGGGCTGGCGCTTTTCCACATCCGGACGGTGTTGACGCACGGGGAACGACGCCAAGGCCAAAACTCTCCGCCAGATGACCCAAATGCATCAGGCGAGCATTGAAAATCTGTCGCATATCCCGCGCATGCGTTCGGTAACTCCGCACATATGCGTGGAAACTATCTACTGCAAGCTGCTCCAAAGCAGGTATTGTTTCAATCAAACGATGAATATGGTCCAGAATGGGGCGCAACGCAGTGTCGAACGCCCCTTCCGAGGTGTCCGTCTCTGTACACGAGGGCATCTTGCGTTCGTCGCGAGGCTCTAGATGTCGCTCGCTCGAAACGAAACGCTCGATTTCCAACAGCGACAGCGAGCGCCATTCAACGTTATATTTGGAGCCCATCCAGCGAATGTAATCGTGCTCATGTGGTTGCAACATGGTCACTGAGACCCCAGCTGATCCCATGCGACTTGTTCTTCCCACGCGATGCCAATATTCTTGGTCACCATCACTCGTCGGTGGATCATATTGCACCGAGAGGTAGAGATCTCTGATATCGAGCCCCCGAGCGGCTACGTCTGTACAAAACAGGAGGCATGGCTGAGAGCGCTGGCGTCGAAAATCACGAAACGTGCTCACTCGCTCCACTTGCGACATACTTCCATGAATTCGAAACAGGAAGCAATTGAGCCAGCGTGAAAAGGTCCTTGAAGTTGTGTTTGATGGTGTTTTTGGGTCTGATGAAGCTGCGAAATTCGAGTCTGTCTTGGTGCCGGAGTCAATTGCCCAGTTCCGGAAGACTTCAAAATGAAAATCAACTGCGGCGCATGTGGAGAAAAACACGAGTGCCTTGGAAGCAATGACGCTATCACCATTGCATGGCAAAAGTGAGTCAGCGCTCGAGCGTAACCCGAAACCATGGTGCCCGAAACCGCGCAACAATGCGGCCAAACCCGCTAGTCGGAACCTGGTAGGGATCAACACATAGTAGTGTGCGATCGTCGGCACCGAGAAGCTCCGCGACGCCCCTGAGGAATGTACTGCAACCATCTTCTCACCTGATCTCGGTTGCGATGCGTTGAGAGATGCGTTTTCGGCTGATGATGGCACAAACTCAGGGGATCGATCATCCTCAATGCTTTCAAGAGCAATTTCCGGAGGACAGGCGCTGGCAGGCGCTCCATTCCCATCGGACGTTTGCCAGAGGAGCGACGCCACGCTGTCTCGCATGGTTGCCGATACCAGAACCGTCCGAAAGGGAGTCTGTGAAGGCTCCCAAACTCCCGAACCTGAACAAGGTGATAGGGACAGCGCACAAGTGCTCCGTTCCCGAACCGCCACCCATACATTCTTTGCTGTTTCCGTCATGCCCATTTCAAGCAAACGATCGGCTTCGTCGAGGATGAACCATTTGCATTCAGAGAGCTGCCAACTTGATGTATGCTGCAGATGGTCCCAGAGACGGCCAGGCGTTCCAATGACCAGACTGGTACCGTGTCGCAGCCGTCCCTTCTCGGACTTGCGTTTTTCACCACCCAAAAATGCCGATACAACAATCCAGTGATATGGTCTCAAAAGAGCCTTGGCCATTTCCTCCACCTGAACGCAGAGCTCACGAGTTGGAGCAAGTATTATGGCCAAGGTCCCGTTGGAGCGATCGATCCGAGGCCGTGCTTGCAGCAGGCTATGGATGATGGGCAGAAGATAGGCCGCTGTCTTGCCAGTGCCCGTCCGCGCTCTCAGACTCCAGACCGGTAGCACGCTCTCATTTTTTGGTGTTAGGGGCAGCGCCAGCAGCGCCGGTATCGCCCGTGCCTGTATATGCGTAGGTCGCTGCCACCCCAGACGTAGAGCAATGTGCTTGCATAGCGAAGGATCCAGACCCAGAGACGGGAAATCTGCGAGTGCAAGCAGCTCCGAACCATGAGCTCGAGCGACGTCTCCTGAGCGCTCGCTAAAGCCCGCTCCTTCCATTCCAGCGGAAACTGTTCTATGCAGCTGCACTTTCGGACGCTTCATCATTTGCAGCAGAGGCGCTTGCTTGAGAGCGTCCCTACCAGTATGCGGTGCATTTGACTCATTCCGTTCCGAGGACATGATCCCGCCGGGATGCATATTCGCACTCCCTAGGTCTCGCCGAATGGTTGATGTCAGCATCCGTGGGTATTTTCAGACGAACAACAGCCCTTCCGCCTGCTACTGGTCGAAATTTTTGCGGCATTCGGCGCTGCAACGACGAGGCAGCACCGCTGTCATCGCTCGTGCGAATGACCCGCTCAGCGGGTTTCACTAAACTTTGCATCCTGTTGGGCTGACCATCTCTTCGATCACCGAGCGATTTCTGAGGTTCAGTTACAAGATTCGGCAGTTGCTCCTCGTAGGCGCTAGTACCCTGCTGCGACCGCTCTTTCGCTCCAGTCGATGGAGTCTGAGCAGCGCCGCAGCCCTCGGAACGGCCAGCTACCAGACGAACCGCAGCGTTTGCTCGTTCTCGACGCTGCTCCGCTTGTCTGGCATCTTCTCGCGTTGCATCCAGAGGACTTGTGGTCTCAGCCCCGCGCTCTTGCGAATGCCTGAACTCACTGTGCAGACCGGAGCGCCCCGTTTTGACGGGCTTCCTTGCCCTCGTTCGACGCTCCCTCAAACTTTTCGATTCCTTGGCTGTTGACGCTCCTGCATCAATGATATGTAAGAATACCATATCAGAACGTTCGTGATCCTACAGATCCCCCTTAATGCTTCCAAATCGTTCCAGTATTTGGACTTGACAGGTGTCAACAACAACGTTTCGTGGACATGGGAGCACAAATCAACGAGTTCCTGCCGAAACGATCGCAGGTGGAGCGCATTCGCATCTCTGGCTCGAGAACCGATGAACAAGGATACGGCTCGCCAGTTTACGACTTGAAACCAGACACTCCATCAACTTCGATTTTTAGGCACTGATGTCCAAGGAGGCACGATATGCTAATCAAGTGTTGAGATGGCTTGGATTCGCGCTGGTAATGGGGTTCATCATCGTGCACCTACGTGGTGCGCCAGCTGAAGCGCTGGACACAGCTGTAGGCGCAAACAGGCCAGCGACCCTTTCTGGCTCGTCGCTGTGGCAGCCATTGCGGCGCCCCAAAGCTGGACCAGGCGACGAGCGTTTGCAAGCAACTTACGAAACAGAGGTGCGGGGTGTAGACGCCTCGACGCTTGCGGAACGCGCTCAGGAGACCCCTTCCCAGACTGAGGTGGCGTTAGGGTCACTGCCGTGGGTGCAGCAAGCGCGCCAAGAGGTCGTAGATGCGAACCAAAACTCTTCACTTGTGATGCTGGTGGAGGTTTGTCGGCACGGGGCTCGCGTTCCGCTCTCAACGTATCCGCGTGATCCGTTGCCGTATCGAAAGTGGCCGGAGGGCGTTGGTCAGCTCACGACGATAGGTATTCAGCAACAAGTTGGGCTGGGAAAGGCTCTCAGATATATCTATGGAGATTTCGTCCCTGCAGACTACCACGTTACGGACGTGCACGTACGCAGTAGCGATATCGATCGAGCACTCATGTCGGCCTCGAGTCAGCTAACGGGGTTGTTCGCGGACCATCCTGCAGCGTTTGTGGATCGGTATCAGCCCGTGCCTGTACATACGGTATCGACAGATGTGGATGTAGTCATGTTGCCGGGCGTCAGATGTCCACGCTGGCAGGAGCTCCAAGCGATAACACGCCACTCGGTGGCCTGGAGACAGCGCGAAGCTGAGCACCAGCTGTTTCTGGATCGCTTGGGCCGAGTGATCATGGGCCTTGGTCGCCCGGCAAATATGGATGACATCGCTACAGCGTATGATGTGTGGCAATGTGATGAGGCTCAAGGCATCAGCCTGCCTCCGGATGTGAATCGGTCCGTTCGAGAGCAAGTCGACGAGCTCTACGGGCTGTCTTTCGCCGAACTCTATCGTGACGCCGAAGCCTCCAGCCTGACCGGGGGCCCGCTGGCGCTGCAGATCCTGAACATGTTGCGCACCAAAGTCGCTGGTTTGCGCACCGAGAAGTTTATTCTTTTCTCTGGACATGATACGACCCTCATGGCGCTTTTATCGGTGTTACAGACGCTTCCGACTCGAGCGCCACCATTCAACTCGACGGTGATTTTCGAGCTTCGAAAGTATGTGGTGCCACCCTCAGTCGAGAATCCACTTTCGGCACCTGTGTTCGACGAGATACCACCGCAGGGCCCTCCTCCGGAGCAGTCTCAAAGGCGCTGGTCTCGAACAACTCAGCGATACGTGTATGACGATCAGCCTCCATCATCGTTGGCCAGCTGGTTTCTTATCGTTCGCTATAACTGGAAGGCAATCCAGATTCCAGGTTGTCAACTCGAGTGCCCGCTGGAGCGTTTTATTCAGCTCATTGAGCCGAGAACATTTTCTGCGAGCTCGAAGTTGCTACACAAGACCGCCTGCCACGCACATGTCTACAACTGGCTGAATGCTGCGAATACTCCTAACTATTTGGCGGCGTCTTTGGCCAAGCGAAAATGGGGTGTGGTTTTCATCCTCGGAATTCTATCTGGGATTCTTATTTTCCTCGGGTGCGTTGTCGTGTTCTGGCTCGGCTGGCGTTTCGGCAAACGACGTCATCCAGAGAACGTGTATCATCCAGTGGTGGTGCAACCGCTATCGTGGGAGACGACCCGCATGCGAACTTTTTCTGACACGACGCCGGCACCTGTAGGGAGCATGTAGTCTTGCATTTCCATCTTGGACGATCGCAATATTCAACTAGCGTAAACTAAGAATCCCGACCGGGCAAACGTCGTCCTGCGAAGCGAAAACGCTAGCACAGCGGCCATCGCCGCCACTGGGAATGCGCTGAAGCGCCCAACTGAGACGTGTTCGTGTACGAAATCGGAGAAACGACCAGTTCCATGCCAAAAAGGACTCACCAGCGCGCAGCCTGGTGCACCAACTAAGCCTTGCGGCCAAATCAACCTATGAACAACACCAGTGATGATTCGGTCGTACTGCAGAGGCGACCCACGTTCAACTACAGTCGCGGGGTCCCGAACAGACCCAACAGACTTCTTTCCGAACGTGATTTGACGGCAGCAAGTGGGTGCGGATCATGTTCAAAGGTTCTGGAGACTTGCCGCAACGTCGTTTCACTACATCGACCGAATCGCGTACCAAGACGTAGCCATTGCTTTATGCCTGATTACGGTCACGAATCACCAGATCAGGGACAAACGAGTCACCTTCGAAGCTTCTGGAAACTTACTGCAACATCATTCCGTGACGTGGACTCAATCGCATACCAGGACTGAAAACTCCCAATTCATGCGTCATCGCATCCGCCATCGGACGGACCGGCTTCAGTCCTGGATCGATCAGCGCTCGCGTATCGCTTCACATCAAGTCCACATTGAAAAACGACATCCAAGGCCATGCATCCCAGCGTATCGAAACCTTGTCCCGATCGATTCGATCGATGCCGCCGACCAGCAGACCTGAAACCATCCGATTGGAACGAGCCGCTCGCGAGGCAACGAAGACACGCGTCCGATGCCCATCGAGCAACACGCCGATGCCGGGCGATGGATGCCTGTCAGCGCTTCGGGTGCGCGCGCGCGCCCCCAGAGACGCCATCCGCATGCACTGGACATGGCGCGGGACGCTGGCCGAAATCTGCGATCCACGCGCTCCAGATGGGATTTCGACTCGCGTCGACTCGCGTGGCCGACGATGGCGCGCTAGACACGCATGCGCCTTCCGGAACACGCATCGAGCGCGCATGCGTGTCGTGTCCGTGCGCTGTCGTACGCAACGGACTAGAGCTGGTGCTTGCGCTGGTGTGTTTAAAGGCGTTTCGTGTCTTTGGTTCACGGCGTTTTGGAGAGCGCTTTTTATCTTTTGTTTTTTAAGTAGGTCGGTGAGGTGTCCTCAGAGCGAGAGAAACGGTCACGCTTGGTGGCGAGGCTGAGTGCGACTGTTATGACCAGGACGGGGAAGGGTTGGAGACGGCCGTTTCTCTTCGCGCTCCTATGCTTTTGGGTCTTTATCGTGACTTTTCAGTTTGATAGAACACTTGCCTTGGATGTATCGAAAACGCAACGGGGCGGCGTTGAGGAGCTGGCTGGTCTGCAGGCAAATGCGTTGCAACCGCCCGAGGCACTGAATCGTCGGCCAACCATGCTTATTGCTGCGCTACTGGACGGCACCGTGCGTGCTTTGGATATTCCTTCGGGACAAACTGTGTGGCATCTGGACACCGAACAGGAGACGAGGCGGCTTGGTGCTGTGACAAAGGCGAACGAGCGCGGCTCCGCGGACACTATCGAGACGAACAAGGCGTCCACGGAGGCAGCAGGTGGCGTCGGAAACGCGGACGCTTCGAGGACCTTGCCAGCGACGCGCCCGAGCCGAGACGCACAAGCATCGCCCGGCGCTTCGTCTGTGACTTGCAACGAGCGCTGCCCCGTGGCCGCAGTGCGAGATGGCCGAAAAGAGGACATAGCGCCGGCGGAGTCTGCGGCGCTGCCGGCGGCCTGGAGCGAGGTCAAGGATCGTGCGCCCCAGGAGCGAGTGCTCGGCCTGCCTTATGGTGTGCCTGTCCAGCGACGGGAGACCCGGGCATTCACGGTGCGCCTCCGGGACGGTGAATTAATTCGAAAAATCTCCTACGAGGACGATCAAGCCCTTGGTCGCTGTGAATGGAAGCGGACCGCCGCCTCTGACCAAGCCACTTCCCAGTCGATTGTTGGTAAGGAGGCAATGCATGCTGCGCAAACAGTAGATGGTGAGCTCTCTGATCCGATACTAATTATCACCCGCACTGATTCGGGGATGCGGCTTGTTGATCCGTTGACTGGCGAGGCAACGTGGAACGTGACGTACGCGGATTACGACATGTACCTGCTGGATGATCAGTCCACCTATGTTGGTGAGAACCTCTTCCCGCTCCTGCCGGACTGGCGTGCAGGGGTGGGTCAATCGCTGCCTCAGTCACAGGGGACGACCAGTAACAATCGACACGGTGACGCTGTCGCTGTTGATGGGCATACTGGTACCCGGCGCAATACCAGACTGTCTCGAAATAATGGGCGCTACGAGGCGGTGCTCATGCAGAACGGGCGTCTCGTCGTTGTTCGCGACGCCGAAAAAGGCGCCACGATGTGGACGGCAGAGTTTCCGCATCCGATCCTATCGCTTCGCGCGATTGGTGATGTCGTTCTGTTGTCCGATGCGGCCGTCCCGTCGCCGGCGACGCTTCCCGACGGGAACACCCACCGCGACCAGCCAGTCCAGCAACATTTTTGGCAGTGGTCTCGGCAGGCGCTACCGCGAACACCTGGTATGAACTCGGTCGTGCCAAGCGCTGACGAATGGTATCGTATGTGTCCGCCGCCATTTCAGGAGCTCTATCGGAAGGAAGACGCCTCCCGACAGAATGCTTACGGCTCTTTCGGCTCGACTGCCTATGATAGCGCGCCGGTCCAAGGTGGTGTCCTCCTCACCGCGGCGCTGTTTGTGGCTGGCCTTGGGCCGCTGGCAACGGTGCTCGCCCTCTGGACAATATGGCGAATGCGACATATGGAACATCGACCAAATGCTCACGACTCGGTCGATACCTCGCCGCTACCTCGTTTGCGATACAGACGGCAGGACAGGGGCGACTGATCCACCACACAGTCCGGCTTTTTCAAGAGACGTCCCTGCCGGGAACAAGGACGGATTTGAAAGAGATGATTTCCGTACAAGCCCCGAGCTCTGTGCAACGGACGGAGCGACCACGTTCGGCCACCGACTCGGCGACAAGCAGCGAGTCCGCTCTGGCATCCGGCCACACCCGCGTTGGGCGACTGCTCGTGTCTCCAAATGTCATCGGACTGGGCAGCCACGGAACGACAGTCTATGAGGGATTGCTTCTGCCAGGTTATCGACGAGTTGCTATCAAGCGCCTCCTGAAAAGTTTCTATCATATTGCTCGTCGAGAGATCGAGGTTCTCATTGAACTGGACGAGTCCTGTCAACATATTCTGCGTTACTATGCTATGGAGGAAAGCGGCGACTTTATTTACATTGCGTTAGAGTTGTGCGCCGGCTCTCTTCAGGATCGCGTTGAGCGCGGAGAGCTTCCTGCAACCCGCTGTCCGTCGTTGGAAGAGCTTGCCACTGACGTGGGCAGACGCGCGGCGGGCCCGCTGCAACTCGGTCCTCCGCCCACCAGCGTTCGGGCGCTTCGAGGTCTCCTTCTCGGAATAGCGGAACTCCATGAGCATGGCATTGTACATCGAGATCTCAAGCCAGCGAATGTTCTCCTAGCGATCGGAACGGACGACGCGGTGAAAATTGCGGACGTGGGACTTGCGAAACGCCTTGATGCCGGCCGTGGCTCGTTCACGGCCGGTGCGACTGCAGTGGGCTCCGTCGGATGGCGACCTCCGGAGGTCCTTCGAGGCGCCTTGTTCACGGATGGCGCCAATAGTGCTAGCGGTCAGGCGAGCGCTATAGACGGTAACCGCGAAAGTGCACGGGATACTGTCGACAGCCATTCACCAGTCACCGAAACGGCAACCTCTGATAGTGCTCGGATGCGGCTTACCCGTGCCGTGGATGTATTCAGTATTGGATGTATTGCATTTTATGTGCTCACCATGGGAAATCATCCGTTTGGAGAACTGGTCTTTCAGCGCGACGCCAATATCCTGGCTGGTGCAGCGGACCTGAACGCGCTACGAGCCTGGCCAGAGGCATTCGATCTCGTTCGACTGGCCATCCAGCATGAGCCAGAGCGCCGTCCACCAGCAGCTGCTCTGCTTGGCCATCCCTTTTTTTGGAGTGATGCACGAAAACTGCAGTTCCTAATCGATGTGAGCGATGCGCTATTCGAACGCCCCGAGAGCAAGCATCTTCGCTATGAGATTGAACGCGGATGCGAATCGCATGTACTCGGTCCGAAAGGCAACTGGAGTTTGCGCATAGACACCGCTGTCCTGTTGAGCCTCCGCGGTCGGAGCTACAACGGCTCGAGTGTGGTGGACTTGTTGCGGCTCGCTCGAAACAAACGCACTCACTATCATCAACAGCCGGATGATGTGAAAGCGCTGCTAGGCCCGATTCCGGTGGATGACGATCCGAAAGAGGGGCGCAGCCGCGACGCAAACCTCAACAACAGCGGTATGGATGCAGCCAAAGCCGACTCGGAATCTGCCTCGCGCAATCTCTATACCTATTTTGCGCAGCGATTTCCCAACCTCTTCATGCATGTCTACGAGTTCGCCATTCGAAGCGGCCTCGCTTTGAATGAGCATTTTCAGCGGTACCCCTCTCGGGAGCTGGTGCCATACTACGAGCGGGACGGAAATGCGCTGTCGTTGGCGACAGCAACCCTCGCCGACCGAAGCAGCGTCATGGCGGAGGGTGCGTCGATCGGCGATTCGTCAACGTTGTCACTGGTGCAGGACTCGACGAGCGCGTTGTTGAACGGTGCTGGCGATCAGTCGTCAGACTCGAGTCCGCTTCCGAAACGTCGTTCCTACTCGCGAGCCTTTTTCTACAAGGTGCGCAGCGACATGGGCGAGGACTCCAGTCTGATGGATGAGCTTGGTGAATCATTTTTGCAGTTAACGGGTCCGCATCCGTTACGTCGAAGAAGTTGTGAATTTTTTCTCGCGAGCACTGTGACGAGCAAACAGGAACGCGATACAGACAAGGAGTTGCCCTCAACCTTGGTGCGACTGTCGCCGCTGCTGGCGCCGGTGTCGTCGGCACCGTCACCATTCACGGCCACATGAACGCAATGGTTCGACGTCCTGGACATTGGCCTTCTGGCGCGGGCGCGCCAAACAAGGCCTTGAATCTGACGGGCAATCTATGGGATGCAAACTTGCTTCATGGAGCTCGCCGTTGCGATGCGCAGAGCTGTCCCGATTCCTAACACATTTCGCGCCATGCTTATGGTCGCTACATGGCAACGCCACGAGCTGAGGACCAGGCTGATGCGACAATCGCCTCGTCCGACTTGTCTTTCTACAAATGACGCAGGATCATCAGAGATTCTGTCGACCAAGATCCGCATGATTTTTTTTCGTTTCCGCAGGTGACCAGATTACGCACCACGTGGCGCATGGCGGGGTTGCGGATGCGCAAGCCATCCTCCGGCTCGTGTGTCTGTCTCTTGATGAACATCGATTGGCGAATGAAGCAACACGTAACGAGCATGCTCGATCGGTCCACGTTTCGTGTCCGCCACCGATGGAGAGACTCGACGTGCAAAACCAGGTGCCGTCAATCCTTGGTTTGCACCGGAATCGTATTACACCGCGATTGGAATCGCCTGGTCCGTTCTCGCACTCGACGACGAATGCCTCGGGCTCATCGCAAGCCTTGAAGCTGTGACCAGGCTGGCGGTATTGAGTTCGCACCCCTAGATCGCGTCAAAGAGGCGACACACCAAGCGCGCTACATTCTAGTCGTCCCTGTTGTTGTTGCTACCAGAACGCAAACCAAGATGAGGGGCGGTAGGGCTCGTTGGCCCTGCATCTGGATGTTGACAACGACGATTTCCCCCTTTCATACCAGCCATCTATTCATCCGCACATGCAGTATCTGTGAACGTTTTCGAAATCACCAATCGACTGGGTGATCGCCCCCGCGCTCTCCAAGGATGTGATGCTGCCAGAGTCACAAAGTTGCGCACAAGGCCCCGGACAGACCGGAGCCGTGGAATGCGACCAGCAGTCAAGCCCGTGACAGAGATATGCAACGTGTGTGTTCCACAACCCTGGCTCATTCTAATACCAAACATGCTAAAATATGCAAATCGCTGGAGGATAAACACGATCTTGTCGGTTGCTGGTCATTGACTTCGAGCACTGGGACGAAACGCCCGTCACTGCATCAGATCGAATAGATATTGTTGGTGTTCTTGGTGGGGTGGCGACCAAACGAGAGAAACTTTGGTGTCACAAAAGGCGTTAAGAAAAGCGTGTGCTTCCGGTGACCGTCCTTTTCTCGCACCAGCATCGTCCTGGTTAGGTCACGCACTCGTGGAGCGTCCAAAATCAACTGGACGCACTCTATGAGTGGCGCAGTCTACCCGCGGTAATGGACCCGCCGGAAGGTAGTCTAGACTTTTCTGAAAGCGACAGTGATGATGCGGACGCGCTCGATGCAGAACGAGAAGGTCTATTGGGGCTCGACGCCATCCAGGCCCCGAGAACGCACTCAAAGACGGAGTTTCACCCGGCGACAGTCTCTAGTACAGCGTTGGCGGCAGCGTCCAACTACTACCTGGAGCGCGGCTCGAGTGCGCCGGATGAGGAGGACGTCTTTGGCGCTCGTTTAGAGCGACAAGTCTTTGGTATAGGCGATCAAGTGGAAAGCTCGTTGGGCCTCACCTCTGGACGCGGACGACGTGGACGACAACGAGGGCGTCGACCGGCAGCCCGACTCGCCCCGGAACTAGAGCCGCTGCTGGCAAAGGCGCACCTGTGCTTTCTCGAGAACAAACTCGACGAAGCGCTCCAGGCTTGTCACGAGGTAGTTGTGAAGGATCCCAAGGCAGTTCCAGCTTACAAAACCTTGAGTTTGATTCACGGGTTGCGGGATGAGTCGAACAAGGCTCTCGACTATGCGCTTATCGCCGCTCATTTGAATCCACTCGATGCGGGCTGGTGGAAACAGATCGCTGCTGAGAGTGTACGCGTTGGAAAGCCACGCCAAGCGATCCATTGTCTCAGCAAGGCACTTCGTGCAGCTCGAGGTCACGACATGGATGCTCTGCGGGAGCGAGCATACCTCTACCTCCAGATCGGGGATGATAAACGGGCATCAGCCGGTTTCGAGCAGTTATTAAAGCTGGAGCCCCAAAACGAAGATGCTGTCGTCAGCTGGGCGCGTATGCTGCTGCGTCGTGGTGAAGCTGCCGCCGCTGAATCGCTTCTGTCGAACTGGCTTGATGCTGCTGCTCGTCGAGAACGAGTTCGTGCTGGGAATAGGAGCTGGCCGAATGGACGTATCGCTGTTGCTGAAATGAGGCTCTCCAGGGCGGTGCAGCAGACCCAGGGATCATCCCCGCTCGTTGCAGGTACGAGCGATGTGCGGTTCTATGGTGACCATATGGAGACAGGTGAGCGTCGGCCGCTTCTGACCCATGTACGCGTCCATGAGGCACTGGCCGACGCTCAGTTGGTCCAAGGCAAAGCGACTGAAGTGGCCGCTGCCATGAGTCGTTTGGCGCTCCTCTTGACGGCTGCTCGTATGGTTCGTAAGCCATCACCGGATGCTAGTGTTTTGAGCCCCACTGCCGTCGTTGCAAGGACCAGTTCTCGCGCTGAGACTGAATCCGTGGTCCATTCGCTCTGCGCATCGTTGCAGTCCGAAGAAGGCAGCAGTCCTGGACTAGCGTTGCCACTACGTCTGCGAGCACGCCTCGCCCTAGCACATCTCCTACTGGGGGATCCACAACCAGCTCGTCGTATTGGTATCTTGCTTTTGAGTGAGGAACAAGTGCCTTTTCTTTATTTTCACGATTTGCTCTATCATTTTCAACAGATTCTGGCTCGTTCTGCTGAGTTTGATCTCGAAATCGCCATTCTCGAGAGACTTGTGGCGCGACCACCCTACGACCAAGACGAACAGCTCTGCCGGCGTCTCTCCTCGCTGCGCAGTGCACGCCAAGCCGAGTCAGTGGAGCGTGTCAAAGCGGATCGAACGTTGGTGCAATGTGATCAACCAACAAGGGCGAACGCCAGCGCACACAAATCGTCTGCAGAGAGCACCCTAGCAGACACCGATGCAGTGCCGGAACACAAGTCGTCACTGGAGCGATCTTGTCGACCCACAAGGAGGCGAACATCTGCGCAAGTGCCGGAAACGACTCGGACGAAACGATCCAGAATGAACGGCATTTGCACCCGTCAACATGATCAAGAGGCGGCTTCTTCAGTTCCCTTGACACCGACCGAACGACGACGTTCTGCTCGATGACGGTAGCGATGAGGTGCGCGACTCGTGCTCCGCTGATTGCTAGCGCAACCAAGAGAGGCTGGGGAGGCTCTTCAGTGAACCCATGCATCGGGCGTGTACTGATCAGCAGTCCCTTTGGAGACATGAGCGATAAACAAACCCAGAGTGAGGAAGGGCTCGTTTCGAAGACGAGGAATCGGTGAACGGACTGGCATGATATGGGTGCATTTTCTCGCATGACCGTTGGCAAACTCGAAAATGACGGGCCGCAACGTATCGGTATCGTTGAGAGAGGATCGGTCTCTTGCCCCACGGGTACGGAATCAAAAGCATTGTCGAGGGGAGAGCGCGCGCGACTCACTTTATTCAGATTCGGTCTCGTCCAAGGTCACGCTGGTGCCTCGATCTTGTCGTTTTCATCGAGTCCGAAAACCCTCGTTCTATATTCTGGCTTGTCACACCTGCTTCCAAGATCATTGTCTGCCAGGCTGTTCATGCATACAAAACCAGTTCAGTGGTAGCGACCTCCAGCGCCTCGCGCAACAACCAGAGGCACTCGACCACCGCTCGTTCCACATCGGGCATTCGCAGCAGACGACGGCATTTCTCGTCGAGACTCATATCGAGGACGAGCAACAACTGGGGCGCGCCCAGCACCCGTCTGTGGAGCAGCTCGGCGATACGATGCGGTGTTCCGAGCACAACCACCCCACGCTTATGCTGGGCAGTCGTTTGCGCCAAGGCTTGACATCGAGCCATGGAGACTTGCAATCGTTCGTGGCGAGCAAACACCTTGAGACATGCCCAGTGATGTCGTTGAAACCGCGTCAGCTGACGCACTGCTGTCGCTGCTCGGCAGACCCGTTCTGCCGACGGCATGAGCACAAGCACCTGGGGCCTCCATACGTCCCGCGGGGTCGATGCGCTCACTTGCTTTCTCGAAGGGGTGTCCTGGTCCACCGATACGCCCTGGTAGCCGCGAATCGCGTGACGTAGCGCGAGTGCTATCGCTCGACCGCCCTGGTCTGGTACGCGCTCCCCAGTGATAAAGATCCGAAAGCGCTGACGAGCGACAAGGTTGTGGAAGAAGCGCTGCCACTCTGATAGCGAGCCTTGATGATGCGGCTCAGCGTTTGTTGCGACGAGTTCAGCGAGCCAGTTGGCGAGTTCATTCGGCTCCCGTCGCGCGAGACGTTCACGCTCGTACTGCAGACACGCTTCGAACGACGGTCGCTCCCGCGGTCGTGCCGTCGCTCCAGTTGACATGTAGGCTGCACGTGTCACGGAAACCGCACGTATGAGGGTGTTGGCTTCTCGCCGACTCGAACGCGTACCCCGTCGAGGAACGAGGCGAATAAGAAATGGTCCGGACGCACGCTGCTTCCTTTCGCTTTCTAACGCTTTTTAGGGACAGCAACCAGGATCTAATTAGCTTCCGCAAGCGATACATTCATCCTTCTTGTCCAGTGAACAGGCCATGGCAGCGTATTGTTCTGCGGCATTGGTACGTGGGGTCAGGTTGTAGGGCATCTGAGCGCCGTTGATGGCAACGTGGTTCTCCTCTTTCAGGACTCGCTGATCGAGGGTAAACTTGATTGCGTCAGCTGCGGGACGCGTTCTCAGATAGTACATACCTGTTTTGAGGCCGAGACGCCAACCGTGAAAGTGCATAGAGCTCAGCTTACCGATCGTTGGCTGTCCCATGTAGACGTTCAGGGACTGGCTCTGATCGATAAAGGCACCGCGGTCTGCCGCAAGGTCCAGCAGGCGCCGCTGACTCACCTCCCAGACGGTCTTGTAGAGGTTTCGAATCGGCTCGGGAATTTCGGTGATCTGCTGGATCGATCCGCTATGGGCGATAATTTTGTTCTTAATGAGCGGATTCCAGAGACTGAGCTCCTGCAGATCACGTACCAGGTGTTGGTTCACCACTGTAAACTCACCAGCCAGCACCCTGCGGGTGTATAGATTCGATGTGTATGGCTCGAAACACTCGTTATTGCCGAGAATCTGCGATGTCGACGCAGTCGGCATGGGTGCTACAAGGAGCGAGTTGCGCAGTCCATGTCTGGCGATACGGTCCTTGAGCGCGCCCCAGTCCCAACGATCCGAGTTGGGTTTCACTTGCCACAGATCAAACTGGAGCATGCCCTGCGATGCAGGTGAGCCTTCAAAAGTGGAGTACGCACCGTCACACTCGGCGAGCTCATTCGAGGCCAGCAGTGCGTTGTAGTAGATACACTCGAAGATGTCCTTGTTGAGCTGGCGCGCCTCGTCGCTCTCGAAGGGCATTCGCATGAGGATGAATGCATCGGCGAGTCCCTGTACACCAATACCAATCGGACGATGCCTAAGGTTTGAGTTCCGTGCCTCTGGAATGGGATAAAAGTTCACGTCGATGATCTTGTTCAGATTCTTGGTTACCATTCGAGTCACAAAGGCGAGCTCGTCAAAGTTGTAGACTGGATCGGTGCCCTTATCGCGATCACTAGGGATAACGAACTTGTTCAGAGCGATACTCGCGAGGTTGCAAACAGCAACCTCATCAGGTGAAGTGAACTCCACAATCTCCGTACAGAGGTTGGAGCAACGAATCGTGCCCAGGTTTTGCTGGTTGCTCTTGCGGTTGCAGTGGTCCTTATACAGCATGTACGGCGTACCGGTTTCAATTTGGGACTCGAGGATCGAGAACCACAGCTTTCGGGCTGGGATTGTCTCTCGTGCTCTACCTTCGGCTTCGTACCGTTCGTAGAGTTGGTCGAACGCTTCACCCCATACATCGGCGAGACCGGGTGCCTCGTTCGGACAGAATAACGACCATTGCGCATTCGCCTCTACCCTCTTCATGAACAGGTCCGGTGTCCAAAGCGCATAGAAAAGGTCTCGCGCCCGCGCTTCTTCCTTGCCGTGGTTCTTCCTCAAGTCCAGCCATTCGAATATATCGGCGTGCCACGGTTCCAAGTATACCGCAAAAGCGCCTTTGCGCTTACCGCCTCCTTGATCCACATAGCGAGCGGTGTCGTTGAATACTCGGAGCATTGGCACAATGCCGTTGCTCGTTCCATTCGTGCCTCGAATGTACGACTTGGTCGCACGAATATTATGGACTGCGAGACCAATACCACCGGCGCTTTTGCTGATCACTGCGCAACGCTTCAGCGTGTCGTAGATGCCTTCGATAGAGTCCTCAGTCATGGTCAACAGGAAGCACGAGCTCAGCTGTGGACGGGGCGTGCCGGCATTGAACAGCGTCGGGCTCGCATGGGTGAAATACTTCCGACTCATGTAGTCGTACGTCTCCATGGCAGCATCAATATCTTCCTTGTGAATACCGATGGCTACTCGCATCAACATCTGCTGCGGGCGCTCCACCACCTTGCCGTCAATCCGCAACAAATAGGAGCGCTCTAACGTCTTAAAGCCAAAATAATCATAAGAAAAATCGCGGTCGTAGATGATCGCCCCGTCCAGACGCTCCGCGTGCCGGCGAACGATATCTATCACATCATCCGCTATGAGCGGCGCAGGTTCGCCAGTCTTGGGCGACCGATACACATACAGACGCTCCATCACTACACTAAACGACTTTTCCGTGTTCTTATGCAAGTTGCTAACAGCAATGCGCGCCGCCAAAATCGAGTAGTCATGGTGACGCGTGCTCATGTATGCCGCCGTCTCAGCAGCGAGCTCATCTAACTCGGAGGTATGCACCCCGTCGTAGACGCCCGCACAAACCTTCTGCGCAACTTCAGTCACGTCCACCAACGGATCGAGACCATACGCAAGCTTTTTGATGCGCGCCGTGATTTTATCAAACTTGACCGGCTGCTGACGACCATCTCGCTTCACAACACACCGCTCCATAATTATCCCTATACTCTAGCAACAGTGCACCAACTGGATAGGCGCGAAACTACAGAACGTCGACTAGGTTACGTACTCGGGGAACAGCGTCCAGGTCAGGAGCGTCGCAGTTGGCGCCAGCGAGTCGACGGTGCCCAGGCGCGCGTCTTCATATCGTCGAGGGGGAAAGCGCGCGCAAGCGCCACGCGCGGGTTTGAATCGATGGGTCTGGCCGGGGGCCATGCGCGCCACGTCGATCCGCTGGCGCGATGTGCGCCGGCCGAGATGCCTCCTTGGCTTCGATGAAGCGCTTGGCTTGCGTGGCCCTTGGCCAGGCCGTAGCCAAGCTGATCGACCTGAATACTAGCTATGGGTGCTGGTATCGTAGATTGATCACTGTAGCCATTGGTGCTGGGAAGGGTGGAGTCGTTTTCGTTGTTTCATTCGGTTCTCGAACATTGCGTCTGGAAGGGACGTTGGCCGCGTCCATGCGATGGCCTTGGATCGTGCTCGTCCCTTCATGTCCGCACGGGACGGTCCGGCACACCATGGGGCCTGTTATTGTCGACGCGCGTCCGATGGTTGTACTGAAATGGTGGCGTCTCACTGCTGGTCAACGCGATGACACCACACGTCGGCGGTCGTGTCGTCGATGCAGGCGTATCGGAATGAATGAGGCGGATGCAGTTGCTGTTGGCGGTGGCGATTCACGAGCGATTTCTTCGAAGCATGTGGATGATGTGTCCTGGAACGATACCTCGTTATCGACGTATCGATGAAGAAGATTTGGATCCTATGTTCGGGAGGACCACCAAGAGAGCATTTTATTCGTGCATATATCGATAAACGAATACGCAGAAGTGAATCTTGGTTCTATGCTACGGGTATCCCTCATAAGGGCATTGTATTCGTGTATGTATCGATGAACGAATACGCAGAAATGAATCTTGGTTTCACGCTACGGGTATCCCTCATAAGAGCATTGTATTCGTGCATATATCGATAAACGAATATATGTGCACAAAACTTTTTTAGGAAAATTCCAGAAAAAGACGGGAGCATCTCTAACGACAATACGACGCAACATTTGTTTGCGGATCTTGGTCCAGAGGCCTTTCTGTTCAGCTTTTGGTGCCCGCTACAAACATTCCGATCACTCAACCAAGGCTCTGTCTCATCGGCGTCAGGTGTAGCGTCCAGGGCTGGATACATGATGCGATGACGAGCGACCAGCTCGTGCCAAACCACTCAAGTCCTCACTATGGATGACGCAGCTGACACATCTGTTCATTGGGGTTGTATGACTCGTGTTACCGCGTCGTTTGTACACGGTCCAAGCTGACGCTCGCGTCTGTCGTTCACCAGAAGGGTCTTGGACACCGGGAGCGCTGGTCACAACCACGGTCGCGGTCGAATGCCTCCGCGCCAAGGTCGAAACCACCTTTCACGACGATTGGCGTTGCCCAAACAAGAACACCTCAGACTTGACAAACCGTACTGCATAAAGAAACCGTAGCTCTTGACAAGCTGCTGCGGCGCTCGAAACGAAAACTTCACTACGGACGGTCTGACGTAGAACTGCAACCTTTTCGTCACGGCCTCGCAAGCGACGGCCCGAGCCGAGCACTTATCGTTGCCGGCTGTCGCTGCTTCCGAAACCGATCGACGCTGCCAGGGAACCAGTGAGCGCGATCTACCCTTGGGCTTCCCCAGTGGATGCTTTACTGCCCGCTGTGCTACGAACGCGTGCACACCGTGCGGTACAACGGAGCTGTTGAGGGGGCAACCACCTGCTTTCAATGCGAGCAATGTGGATATCGCTACGCGCTTCCCTGGGGTCGCACCTGGGCGCAACCAGTTCACCCCTGGGCGGCACTGAACGAACAGGAAGCACGACAATCGACTGCAAGTCGTGATCGCACCGCTGACCCCTTGCTACTCGGAACGGAGACACCGGGTCAAGAGACGAGTCAGGTACGGTGCGAGCGTTGTGGTGCTCGTCGAGCGAGCTTCTACCAGCTCCAGACACGCAGTGCAGACGAACCTATGACCACTTTTTACCGTTGCCTAGAGTGCGGAAACCAGTGGCGAGAATAAGAGCGCCATGTAACCATCAGAGACGATAGACGTGGATGCTTCATCTCGGCTGTTCGACTCGAGCAGCAAAGGGACAGTGAACGCGTTCGCAACCAGCAACCACAAACCGACATGATAGCGTATCGTCATTAGAGCTGTCGCGTCTAGTTACTCAATAAAGTTTGCAAAAAAAGTCAATTAGCCATTCAAAGTAGTGCTTGGGGCCAGTAACGCAGTCTGCTTTTCAAACCAAAGACGTGGCGATCGTTCCAACCCGGTCGTCAGGTAACACACAGCAAAAGGTCCTGCAAGCGATTCAGGAATGGGCATCTAACCAGGTCGTCGTCTGCCCACAGAGATGGCTGCATCATCGTGAGGCGTTGTCGATGAATGATCTCCAGAGGTCCCATATGAATCCAACGACCATGGCCGTGGCGTTGTCTAGGCCCAGTTCCAAAACCAGTCGAATGCGTACCGATCGCTCAAAACCAAAACGTTTCCTACTCACCGCAACTAGGACGATCGAGCATCACTTCAGGGAGACGTTACTCGTCGGGCGTTCATTTCACCTGAACAAGCCATCGAACAAACGAGCGAACGCGCCCTCTCAGTCTTCAGCGGAGAGATTTCTGGGTACCTCCAACGCTACTTGAAAGATACAAAACTGAGGTCGACTTGAACGGTAAACAGCGACGGAAATTTCGCCATCCTCGTCAAAGGCCACAGAGCAATCATAGCAGGAGAGCCGCCAGCGAGTCTCGTGGGGTAGCCAGCCACGTGGTACTCGCCCCGTCGACCGCAGATCCATCAAAAGATCGTAGCGGATGCGTAGGAGACGCTCCGGTGAGAGTAGTCCTCGGCATCTGCGGGCATAGAAGATAGAATCGCCGTCCTCGCTGACGGTGTAGCGTACTAGAACTCGACCGTGCGCATCCCGTGAGGGAAGCGGCGGGAAGTTTCCTCCCTCCAGTCGCTGCAAAACCGCATCCGAGAGCGCACGATGGATATCGTAGATAGGACAAGGCTGCCTCGATTCAGCCTGGTGTCGAGCGAGCGATACTCCCGATACAGTAGCTGCTGTCGTGGCCTCACCACGTCCGAATGCATCCGCATAGGGATGCGGTGCCATAACGATACGACTGCCTCGAGTGAATCGAATCGGAATCGGGAAACGCCATTGCAGGAGGCTCTCCTCATTGGTTGTCATCAACGAAGACCATTGAGCTATCTGGCTCTCGAGCAGATCATAGAGCGTCTCGGGATCAAAGATGGTTTGCGACTCGGGTGACCAATACTCAGGGCCAATCACGGGAGCGGTGTCTTTTCGTGCAAGCATTGTCATCGCTTCTGGGCCAAGCTCCGAGAGCAGCCATCGCCGAACCTGTACTGGTGTTACGAAAGAGAACTCCTGAGGATCGAGAACCAGACGCCGACGAAAGCGGCTAAAGTTAAAGACATAGGCAGGGAGGCATGGAAACACGCCATCGGGTGCTGACCTGATCGCGCCAGGGCACGGCTCACCCGGTAATAGGTAGCATTCAAAGTACGGCCGATAGGAGCGTTCCCGAAAGCAGCGCAGTGGCCATCGAAACCGAAAACCAGGCCCTCTCTCCCATTGAGTGTCTTCGTCAGCCGTCGTGGTTTCGTTCGACGGTACCGGAATCGGTGCTGCTTTGTTTGATGACCAATTCGGATCAGACAGAGCCAAGTCAGTCACCAAATCGGGTGATGATGTTGCGGCTCGGGTTTTCTGGGCGCGAGCGTTCACTCGTTGCTCAAGGAGGGCGTCATTCTCCGGCAAGGGTGCAACGAACGCGGAGACCAAGTCCGCGAGTCCCGGAAATAGTTGTCTGAGCAGCAGAAGACTCGACGGTTCAACAGTATCCTTCAACGTTCGCGCCTGTAGCTTGGCGATCGAGTCGACCATCTCGAGCTCGACAGAGAGTGTTCCCGTGCAGAGCACGCGTGGCCGCCATGGTAACGGCCACAACCCAGAGGCGATAAACCGAATATCGACTCGCATTTGTGTTCGTGATTCAGATTTTCTTCGTTCATTTGAGATCAACGTGTACTCGACAGCACCTGGCGGCACATACCACCCGATATGCTCCCAGAAACGGAGTACTTGCTCCAGTTTGTGTCTGATCATGGATGCGCCCACGGCCCGTTCGATGAGGTCACCACGCCAACATGCGTCTGCTGCCAAAAGCGACTCCAGTGCCTCACCTGCAGCGGTGTCTGATAGCGACTCCAGCATTCCAGTGAGCGCACTGATGAACTGCTCTACCCAGTGCTGACCAGCGCCAAAGAGCAGCGACTCGTTCGACGACGACGTCCGTTCAAGTCGGTCGACACCCGAGTCGTTCAATGAAGCGGACGAGCACCGAGTCCAGGAGCGTTTCAACGAACCTGACGAACTCAGTGAACTGCGACGGGTACTCGAGCACTTGAAAGGCGCCCTAAAAGGGCAGTACACGCACGTCGATGAACTAGGGTTGCTGCTCGTCGCTCGTCGCTCACGTCGCCTAACCAGCACCGCAAACATGGTCTCGATGTATTGCGTTGCAAACTTATCAGAAACAGGTAATGACTAGCAGTGGCAAACGGATGCTCAAGGTTCTGTCTTAATCGTGGTAATTAGAACTCGACAATGGTCTGCCCAAGCCGAGTTTTTCAGCCACCAAAGCGCGTTCCTAGTGTTGTTCTCGTCCGACGTCCTTGCCGAGCAGCGACGTTCCCATTTATCCTATCTAATCCATTCATATCCAATATTGTATTGTATTGTTTCATGTCTTTTGGACACGGCTCCAAGGCGGTCGTCTAGCATCCCATCGCTCTCGATACCTATCTGAATGGACGCTTGGTTGGTTCCTACCTTCTTTCCATCGTTTCTTTTGTACATGAACGATGGCGGCAAGGGTGAGCAGGCATGGACCCAGACTTGTCCAGAGGCTTCTTGGTCTCTTCGAAAGCAAATGGTCGGTGAATGGCGCTTTGGAACCCAGACCAGCGACCTTAAAAAATGAGGGAAATCATCCAATCCTTCGTATCCTGCTCGCTGCAGATACCTTTTCGGACAATCCAAGGTTAGAACAGACCCAGCAAATGAATCAACTGCTCGAGTGAACGGGATATCAGATCTATCGAGGTCGAGTACCTCGCTTTTGATCACGAGCGGAACATGCAAGACTTGAAGATCACCTCCATTTTTCATCTCATGGAAGGGTGTACTCGTATCATAAGCAACAACATGATGCTCACTACAGAACAGCGCTCTCGATACACCATGCCCTGGTGAGGGCGTTCAACGCGGCTTGGACACCCTCCGACTGGTCGGTTCCTTTTGGTCGTGTGCCTTGTTTGGGGTAGTTGGACTTGGCGCGCCCATTCAACTTGAAGAATCGCTCTACGGATTATTAGGAAATAGATGCTTCTCGAGTCGAATACGTTACAGACCGAGAACAACCGACGGGTAGGGGCTCGCTCCCAGCGACGACGTGGCCTGCAACCGCTGCGCAGGTGCGACCCCATGACTAGGTTTTCGAAATGCAGTACGAACGTTGCGGACCATGGTTTGCGTACGCCACTGGGACGATCAATGAAATCAAGGCTGAACGAGTACCCAGTGCTGGGGCTGAAAGAGACAAACCCTGAATCAACCGCTTGTCTGGGTGTCGCTGGGGGACACGCGACTCCCTTAGCGTACGTGGCTGCTGGAGCTTGGTTCAGTTTACAACAACCACAACGTTGCGCATGGAAGCGTTGGTCGACTCCAGTGGCCTCCATTGTACCGAGTCGTTCTAGGGCGGTCGGTAGCAGCCTATTCAGAAAAACGGCAGAACTTGGGAACGTCCAGCGAGCAGTCAAGCGTCCTGGCAGGTACTCGCGAGGATGGCTTGGCGAGCGCCGGTCGGGTTGGAACGCTCCTGTTCCAGCCTTTGCTCACGCGTTGGCCACCGAAGGACGTCTCGATCGCCCGAGATCCTATCGGGCGACGCGTTGGTTCAGAGGACTCGTCGGATGCAGCGACGCCTCCAAGGCAAGCGCCTCGCGCCCCATGACTGGCTTCGTTCCTCGCTATCATCCGGATGAGATCCTTGAAGCGAACGTTGCAGCACTCGTCCAGAAGGTTCGAACGGGCACTTGGACGGCAACTCAGGTCGCCGAACGTTATCTCCAACGCGTGCGAGAGACAGAACCTTTTATTGGTGCCTACCTGCTGGTCGATGATCAGCTGGTGCTGGAGCAGGCCGCAACGATCGATCAGAAACGACAACGAGGTGAACCGCTTGGCTTGCTCGCTGGAGTGCCAGTCTCGATCAAGGACAACCTGCTGACCAAGGGGTTCACGACAACGGCTGGATCGCGTCTGCTGCAGCGCTATCAGCCACCCGAGGACGCGACATGCGTCAAGCGGTTACGCTCGGAGGATGCCATCATTCTGGGCAAAACCGCCATGGATGAGTTTGGTATGGGAAGCAGCTCAGAAAACTGTGCCTACGGCGTGGTGCGGAACCCACTCGACCTGAGTCTGGTACCAGGTGGCTCCTCGGGGGGAAGTGCAGCCTCGGTGGCAGCCGGCTTCTGCGCTCCTGTCCTTGGGTTCAGACACTGGCGGATCGATTCGACAACCAGCTGCATTCTGTGGGGTTGTCGGCCTCAAGCCAAGCTACGGTCGGGTCTCACGTTACGGACTCGTCGCGTATGCTTCGTCGCTGGATACGGTAGGACCCATGGCTCGTTCTGTCTCTGATCTAACACATTGTCTGACAGTGATTGCAGGCCCTGACCCGCGTGATCTTACTTCGCTCAGTGAACCGACAAATATCCATGACTTCCTTCGCGAAACCGAGGAGGCACTCTCTGCTGTAGCCAAGCCCTTGCGACAGGTCCGCCTAGGCATCTGGAAAGAGGCACTAGAAATGCCACAATTGGCGAGCCATGGGCGACAGGCTCTCGAGGAAGCGCTCCGAACCCTGACATCACTCGGTGCCTCCATCATCCCGATATCCATGCCGCGTTTACGGGCCGCTTGTGCTGCGTACTACGTGCTGGCCTCGAGTGAGGCCAGTGCCAACCTCGCGCGATACGATGGTGTTCGTTACTGGCGTTCGTGATGTCGATGCCGAGACCGCTGCAGAGATGACTCGTCGAACGCGAACGCTTGGACTCGGGGCCGAAGTCAAGCGACGGATCATGCTTGGCACGTTCGCACTCTCCTCTGGCTACGTCGATGCCTACTATCGACGAGCCATGCAGGTGCGACAACTGGTCAAGCGCGATTTCGAGCTAGCCTTTCAACAATGCGACTACCTGATCGGCCCGGTTTCTCCGGCAGGTGCCTTTGCGCTGGGCACCAAAGCCGGGGTTGATCTCTACGCCGAAGATGTCCTGACGGTACCAGCCAGTCTTGCTGGATTGCCAGCGCTTGCGCTTCCATGTAACCCGAAAGCAACGCTGCCTACAGGAATGCAGATCATGGGCCGTTACGGCGACGATGTCGGGGTACTGCGACTCGGCATCGTTTACGAACGCGTCACTCGTCCGCTGATCACATCGGACGAGCAGTAAACGTCACATTCGTGGGATTGTCGGCATCGGGCGCTTGTGAGCGAATGAGTACGCTCGTCACCAGCTCCCTTTTCCAAGGATCGATGGAAGACCAATGGACGGCATCTTGTTCAACATCGTTTCGCAAACGAGATCATGTCGTTGGCTCTACGAATCTGGCGCTCATGCTTGACCAGCCTGAATCGCAGGGTGTATTTCATCAACGCAGCGATCTCGAGTACCTCTCGATAGACAAGTACGAGTGGTGTACGGAACGTACTCGTTCATGATCAGTGGTGGTGATCGTCCTCTCCATGCCAAGCTGTTGTGGGAACGCTGGAGAGGCACCAGCTTGAATTCCGGTAGACTCAGCTCGTATCTACACCTGAATGTTCGAGACGTACCTATTTACTTTGGCATCTTGTCATATTTCAGCACGTTTGCTGGTGTTTCGAAACCTTGGTATCTGCTCAGGAGGCAACGATGTCTTCAAGTCATTGTCTTGGAAGTGTCTTGCATCCTTGTCCATACAGTCCTCAAGGAGACGGCGTTCCATCGAATCGCTTGCTTCTCTGTTCGCCGAGTGAATGCAGCCGGTTGGACAAGCGACACCAACCAGTGATCCAACTTCAAAGCGGACAATAAGTACACACTTCTATATAGATATCTATGGGACGATACAAATCCGTGACGGCGTTGCCACTCCGGTCCAGGCTCCATGCCTAGTGCGTATCGGTCGCAGCGGGCACGTTGGATTGAGTCACTTGGGCGGGACCTCGGTGGACCTCCAACAAGTTGTTCACGAGACCGCTCGCACTCGACACTGGCCGATGCGGATGTATGAGCCACTCTCCATCGACACGATACTTGATTTCAAAGGTACCTGGTGGTAACCAAAAGGTACGCTTCCATCCGCCACTGGTGTCGCGTCCCAGAGGCCATTCGCGACCCCAGCCGTCAAAGGAGCCTTTCACGGTAACGGCACGGGAAGATGTCTCTGGCCAGTCGATCACCACTGGGACTGCAGCCGTGCACAGACCAGCATCGACCGCTGCAGGCAGCTCGCGCTCCGCTTGGTCGAGTACAGCCGCCAGCGCCTCCTCCTGGCACGGGATGATGTTCTTCACTCGGTGAAACTCGCGAGACCATGCTGCTGCAACCTGTGCCACATCGATGACGTACTCCCGCGTCGACTCGCGCAGCAACTGATACTCATCGGGTTTCGCATAGACCCGAAGTGCTCTTTTGCACGCTGCCAAGAAATCATCCAGGGTGTACTCGTGGAACACAAAGCCAGAGCCAGTGAGCTCCACTGGATCCCACTCAATCACGGTGTCTTTGAGACCGCCTGTTCGATAGGCGATCACGGGGGTGCCGACCACGAAAAACTCCTGTTGTACGATACCACCGGGCTCAAAGACCGATGGCATCAGGCAGAAATCCGCGCCAAGGTTGACCAGAGGACCATCGTGAAAGAAGTTGTCTGGGTCTGCGGCAAAGTAACCTCGATGCCGCTGTTTCAGTTCTTCACAACGACGAGCACAATCGGCTCCGTAGGGGTCTGCTCGGTTCGCCATGCCACCAATGAGAATCTGACACTTGGTGGTTCCCGCAAGGCTCATCAACACATCCGTCGCCGACAGAATAAGATGCACACCCTTCTGACTCGTTAGGCGACCAACAAAGGCAAAGACGGGAATCGATGGATCGCTAACCCCAAAGTACTTGTTCTGCAGAATGCTTTTGGCCTCTTCGTGTGATGACGCAACTTTGCTCAGGAGCGCCAGACGATCCCGAACCCGAATACCATTCGACGCCCCGAATGGAGAGCGACAACTGCTCATGACATGTCGCAGAGGATGATTGGTCAACAGCTCCTCCAGATAACTCGGAGACACCGTGCCCCAACTATGCGCACATTTGAAGGCCGCTCGACTTGGATTGACCACAACCCTATTCCAGGTGGGATCAATCACCACGTCTCGCGGTAACTGATGAATGGCCTCGAAGCCGACCTCTGCTGGACTGGGGTAAAGTCGTCCCTCATAGGCTGCATCACCCAGGTTATGCACAATGTGGAAGAAGCAGGTGTCATCGAAATAACCGCCAAAGTAGCCTAGGCGTCCATAGGCAGGGACCAGGCCACCCATCCAGTCGTTGGTGACCAACAGACTCGGTCGGAGTTGCTTGTGGCAGCAGATCTCGAGAACCCCTCGATTGGCTAGTACAAGCATCTCCATCATACGCGCCTGGGAGCCCAAATCCTGATAGACACGAGGGAAATACGAGTGATTCTCGAAAAAGACCAACCGAACTCGATTCTCGACGCCTTCGAAAATACCCAGGGTTGCCACTCCAACGTTTCCGATACGTACGTCAATGTTCCTGGTCCAGCGAATACCGTCCCGTTCAAGATATCGAGTTTCACCACGACGGTTGAATGTATACGCGGGCGATATGACGTAGACCTCCAGGCCGAGGTCCGCCAGTCCTTTCGAGAGTTCATCGATCATCGTGCCGAGTCCGCCAATGCTCGAGAAGCGCCCCAGCTCTGGACTGAAGAGCACGATAGGTCCCATACGATTTCCCGTAAGCGCCAGCCGAGCTGTCTCTCGTAAAGAGCCATGTCCACAGGTCGATAGCAGCATGAGATAGGCCACAAGACGCTCTCCCGAAATGGTCCGGAAATCATGCGGTGGGTACTCGTGCTCACCAGCGAGTAGCGACGCCCTCTGTAGACAGACACGAATGAGGTGACGTGCTCGAGTCTCGGTTAGACCCTTGTCGGTCGAGAGGAGTTCCTGCAAGGTGTTCATGGCTCGTGCGAAGCTGCTCAAGGAGGAGGCGTGACGGGCCAGACGCCCGGCGACCCAGTTGGCTCGCGAGTCCAACAGCGTCTCGTCATCCTCGTGGAGTCGTCGAACAGATTGTCGATGGAGATCCTCGCAAGCGTCAATCGGTTCCGACACGGGACATAGCTCGAGAACCCGAGTCTCGAGCGGTTTCAACGTGCAACAGAAGCGGCGAAAAAGAAACTCCTCAAAGGCATAGCGCGACGAATCACGCGTACCCGTGAAACAGTCACAGAGTTCCACAACCTGATCCCAGCGACCAAAGTAGGTGCATCCGTTACGAAACCCGGCAGAGACGAGCGCTTCAGCCAAGGGCCGCAAGTCCACCGTTGTCTCGACGGAGTTTGCAAACGGTGCACCATCATGACTGCCTCGGACATTGATCAACACAAGCACGATTTGTTTCAAGGTGAAGCGTGCGAATGCCAACACCTGGTACTTGGCATGCTCTCGAACCACAAGTGCCACCATCTGTCCCTCGCGTAACGCGTCATACGATGCCCGCAGTCGAAGACGATGCTCATAGTGACCGCGAATCTGGCGAATATCGTAGCCTTCGAAGGGACCTATCTCTCGTCGTAGGTCCTCCTCGGCCTTGTCGAGCTGTCGAATATCCTCTGCGGAGACGGAACGAATCGATAACTTGAGCATGTCCTCGGATGAGCGCGAGCGGACCATCGCCGTGGCTGCAGGCGAGACACTGCTGGGGCTCGGACGTCGACTCGGTGATGTTCGCGTCAACAGCGTTGTACTCGAGAGTCGAGCCAAACCGGTTTCTCGAGAGCCAGAGCGCTTCATCCGTCGTGAGTCGCTGATATTGCTCGGTTGCAGATGGAGCATACTCATTCCGGTGGCGAGACTGGCCCCTCGTGGAAGGCCATGACCTGCCAGACGCGGTGACTTGGGCACCTCCAGCTCCAGGTTGGTTTCCGGGTCGACCTCGCGCGATACCGATGCCATATTGATGCGGTAGGCACGACCCTCCTCCTCACCAAGCAGCAGCAGAGGGATATCGGGAAGAAAACAGAGCAGATCAACGGCAATCCAGGAACGACGTCCGTAGAGCACACTAGGATAGGGTGAGGTATCGGAGCAAGTCCCGCCAACCATCAGTGCTCCTGGCGGGATGGCATGGGCATCATTGCGATATAGACGAGCGATGAAATCCACTGTGGGACATTTGTTCTCGCCGAGTGCTCGAACCGAGCCATCACGACGTAGTGACTTGCCGGAAATCCCAGCGAGAATGGTCGCCACCCGAAGCGTATGGGGTACAAGGCCGCTAACGATAAGATTTCGTTCCCGATGAAAATGCGACTCACCAAGTACAAGGAAGGACGGGTTCAGAAGCCATAGCTCGCGGGTCAGTTTCATCAGCAACGGATTTGGATAGCCATCGATCGCTGCATCGGTCTTCCAGTAGCCACCTTCGGCATTCGCCATGACCACATCACCAAACGCTTTCTCCTCATCGTCGTAGTGTGCAATGCCATCGTTGTCGACTCGGCCCAGTTCAACGATATCTGGTACCAGCAGACACGGCATACATTGCGCATTGTCGAGACGGACGCCGCCTGCTCCATGCTCCGTGGTCATCTGCGCAATATCCTCAATCAGTGAGTACCAACTCTCTACCCGCCGATAATTCAACAAGGCTGTATCCTCCCACTGCACGTGGTGGCAGTCCGTTCCCGGATGTGGTAAAGCAGGTACATGCCGTTTGGGATCCACAATGCGCACGAAACCGATGCGACGATAGCGTCGATGAGCACGAGCCAGCGACACTCGATCCAGACAGTCCACAATGGTGGTCAAGTTGAGCCGACGAGCTTCCGCACACATCCGTTGGAACTTGGCGACCCCGCCAAGAATCGTCGCTGGCATCGCTCGATCAACAACAGTATGCGGAGTGGGCTCTCGCTCGTCCAGTCGGCGTTCTAGGCAGCCACTGACGTAGACACCAGTGATGCCGTCGGCAGCGAGTTGGGGTAAGCGCTCGCGCACGGCCTCGAAAGAGCCACGTGAGAGCAGCGCACCTGTCGAGGGGTCCCAGCAAGCACCCACCTGATCGACTGGCAACTCGTAGAGGCGATGCGCTCGTGCTTCACGTGGCTGCACAATGAAGCGGCCTCGGAGGCGCCGAAAGTCGACACCAGGGACCTCTGCGTAGACCACTGGGTGCGTCACCAGCTGCGGTGAAGCGACTCCCTTCGAAGCGCGAGCGATATACCAGTCATAGAAACCGGGCTGCTCTAGGTCATCCAAATGAACCAGGATGCACTCGCCCTCTATCGAGATTGGGTAGCTCTGCCAGTGCCCATGACAAGCAGCCCAGAGTGACTGCGTCCCTGTGGGTAGCTCCTGTTCGCTCGCTGGTGACCAGTCTGTACGACGGTCTTCGCGCAACGTCGGCGAAACGTTGCGGACTGGCCCTGCGAGTTCGTTCGACGACCTCTCCGGCAACGTGTCGAGTTCCGAGGCCCCAACTCGACGACCATTGGGCGCTCGAGGCGGACTCGAAGCGCTTTTGGTGGATAGACTTCGAGAACGTCCCCGACTGAGCTTGCGTCTCGCTGGCCACGGTCGAAAGAGACGCAACACCGCTTGACTGGGGTCGAAGGCCTCGCGATCAGTTTCGCTTGCAAACGGAATACAAACCGTGGCCGGCTCACCGACGCATACGACAACCACGGGGAGTGCATCACCGGCCAGTTGGAGCGGGTGCCCGTCATATAGCACATTCAGCAGCACGACTGCTCGATCACGTACGTCGTCACTACCATGGCCGAGCGCCGATACGAGCGCCTTTTCAGTCTCCAAGAGCGTCTGTAACCGCTCCCAGCCAGCCGGAGAATAAGGCGAAGGTACACGCCCAGCACTAGGTCCAGACTCTGACTCTACACTGCCGTCGTCGTAGGATACCCAAGTGCTTCTTTGTAAAAGAAGCTGCTGTACCTGATCGAGGACGTCTTGCACGGGCTGCTCGTCGACAAGCGAAGCCAGACCTGGAAGCCATTCCGGCCAGCGCTTGCAGACCACTGGCGAGCCTTGAGAGAGTTGCGATCGCTGAGGCAATACATTGACCTCGGAACCAGCACCAATCATTGGGTCACCCGGAGCAGCACCAAAATGACGACTCTTGCGACTCGTCGTCGCCTGACGCATGCCCACAAGCCTGCTCGCCAAGGACGCCTGTTCGTCTACAAAGTGCAACGCCAGCCAAACACCTAGCCCAATATCGAATACCGTCACTTAATCCTGGCTTGTCTCACAACCAGTAAACAAGAAAAAGTATCAATGGAACGGGGTTCAGGAAGCAAGCACAACGAAGAGGAAAGCGTTGATCAAAGCACTCATGATGGTCGTCGACGCGTGCCCACCACAAAACACGCGTCGGCCACCCTTTTGGCCGATAACAAGCAGGCTGGCGCTCAAGCCGAATGGATCGATTCCCTAACCAATCAGGGAAGGGTATCGGTCCCCAAGGGAATGTCTGATCCATGAATGGACAAGCAGCCTGGCGCTCAAGCCGAAGATCGATCTAAATCCATGAATGGACAAGCAGGCTGGCGCTCAAGCCGAATGGATCGATTCCTTAACCAATCAGGGAAGGGTATCGGTCCCCAAGGGAATTCCCGATCGTCCACTATCCACTGATGATGCCTTTCATGGACGAATGGTCGATCGATGCCCTATGCCTTGATGTATAAAGGAAATTCCTCCAGTGTGATAGGAACCCTACGGCCTACCACCACAGCTGGACTCGATAGACACGTCCAGGTTTCGCCTGTCTTTCTACAGGCTGCACGGAAAGTGGTCCCACTGTGACATCATGGATCTCGATGGGCAACTGAAGCCATTCAATCGGTTCGATGAATCAAAAAGCGGTCTGGAGTGTTCGGGAACAAGGTCGTCGTCTGGAGAACCGAACCTATGGGCGCTGGCCAAGAGCGTTCGCGCGCTTTGCGAGCAACGCTCAGAGGCGTCGCAGGAGGCGTCGCTACAAGAATGCCTGCGAAAAATAGCAGATCTATGTGGCGTTCAAGACTGGGAGCGTTTTTTACAGGAAAAATATGGCGTTCATCACGATTCTGAGGCGGTGATGTCAACGGAGGGTGTGTCGCCTCTGGCCAGCGGAGGACGTTCGAACACCTCGGTGTTCCCCAAAGCGCAACGCGTCTCTCCGGTGGCGGCTTTGCACCAGACGGCCAAGCATGATGCCGAGCACGAGCGGTACCCTGCGGGTGAGGCGCGCTTGGTTCGAACCGCGCTTCAGGCAGTTCGTCTTGCTGGTCGTGGTGTCACGATCGAACAGAGTATGGGGCGCTATTTGGCTGCCCTCGGTGAGGTCGACTCAGACCAGGAACAGTTTGAGCTACCCCCCTGGGTGGTTGCGAAACTTTGCGAAGGTGATGGGTTGACGTTCGACCTGGACCAATGGACAGAAACAGAGCATGAAGCACTGGAAGCGTGGCTGGATGCTGTGCAGCAGTACGAGCAACGTGTTGTACATCGTTTGGAGGAACGAATCAAAGCGCTAACAGACGAAACCATACAGACAAAGCGGGATACGAAGCGAGATATTGAGCGACGAGCGTTACGTCTGCACCAGATTCAGAGGAATCTCCGGCGCGCTCTTTTGAACGAAATGTATCTGTTGGTGGCGCCCGTCAAGACGGAAGCCATCGCGGTGCATTATCGCCAACGACGAGATTTGCTCGCAGAGTACGGCATCACCAGTGAAGTCACAGAGACTGGAGCACTATTGGCGGCTAGCAGACGAGCAGCGCGCCAACGCGAAAATGAGAAACTTGCGTATCAACGTCATCGAGCCGAACAGGAGGAGCGCCGCCGTGCTCGTCATGTTCGCTACCTGGAGAGTCTGTTGGGGCATGGCAAGACCTTCCGTGATGTTCGCGCACAGGTGAATCAGGAGCGCCAAGCGCTGAACAGGGCGATACACAAGTACTTTCGTGACCGAATGCGGGAGGAAGAGCGACGTGCGCGACGAGAGGAACAGGAAAGAATTCGGGCATTGCGTGCAAATGACGAGGAGGCATACCTGCGGATGCTGGATGCAACCAAGAATAGTCGCATCATGGAAGTACTTCGCCAGACGGAAAATTATTTGTCTCTGATCTCTACCAAAGTGCAGGCTCAAAAGGATCTCGTCGGTGTGAACGAAGCCGTCGACGCGCAAGGCCTGGTTGGGCTCAAAGCGCGCGAGGCGACGCGCAAGGCTCAAGTTGCCCAACGTCGACAATTACGGGAACAGGAGCGTCGAATGAAGAACGATTCAAGAGAGTCGCCTGAGATCGATGAAGAGGAAGAGGATGAGGATGAGGATCAAGCCCCGGCCAAGAACATGCTCGATGCGATGCGACGGCGACGAGAAGAATACTACCAACTGACGCACTCGATTGGTGAACTGGTGGACCAGCAGCCTAGCTCTCTTCGGGGTGGCCAACTCAAGCCGTACCAGATCGAGGGTCTCCAGTGGATGGTCTCCCTCTATAATAACAACCTGAACGGCATCCTTGCCGATGAGATGGGTCTAGGAAAGACCATTCAGACCATTGCGCTGCTGGCGTACCTGATGGAGTACAAGGAGGTTCAGGGGCCGCACCTCATTGTCGTTCCACTCAGCACGCTCAGTAATTGGGTTCGCGAATTTCGCACCTGGGCACCACATATGAAAATGGTGGTATATCGTGGTGACAAGAGCGCTCGTCGGATGATTCAGCAATATGAAATGGCCTCTGGTCGGTATCATGTGCTGCTGACCACCTACGAGTACTGTGTTCGTGATCAGCGAGCGCTCTCCCGGATTTTCTGGAAGTATATCATCGTCGACGAGGGTCATCGGATGAAGAACGCACACTGTCGACTGGCCATGACGCTCGGTGTCAAGTACCGCTCACGAAATCGTCTGCTGCTTACGGGTACCCCGCTGCAGAACAATTTAACCGAGTTGTGGGCACTGTTGAACTTTCTCTTGCCAAATATCTTTAGCAGCGTCGATACATTCGAGTCCTGGTTCAGCACACCGTTTCAGAGCCTAGGCACGAGCGATCACCCGGAGCTCACAGAGGAGGAGATGCTGCTCATCATCAATCGACTGCACCACGTACTCCGTCCGTTTCTGTTGCGTCGTTTGAAAACGGATGTTGAGGATCAGCTGCCCGAGAAGCGCGAACACGTGCTGCGTTGCGACCTCTCTATCTGGCAAAAGATTCTCTATCGCCAAGCGAAGAGTAACATTGGTGTGGTTTTGAACGCTGGTGGCAAGCCGCGCCTCTTCAACAACGTGGTCATGCAACTGAAAAAGGTCTGCAACCATCCCTATCTTTTCTATGACTGGGAAGAGGTTGCTGCCCTTGATCCGCTATGGATTGTACGCGTCTCCGGTAAGTTCGAGCTGCTGGACCGGATGCTCCCCAAACTGCGGCAGTCGGGCCATCGCGTACTCCTCTTCAGTCAAATGACCATCCTGCTGGACGTTTTGGAGGATTTCTGTAAGCTTCGCAACTTTAGCTACCTGCGCCTGGACGGGAGCACCAAGGCCGAGGAGCGTCACGAAATGTTGGAACTCTTCAATGCTCCCGATAATGATATTTTCCTGTTTATGCTCTCGACGCGTGCCGGTGGCCTGGGCCTGAACCTCCAGACTGCCGATACCGTGATCCTCTTCGACTCGGACTGGAACCCACAAGCGGATCTGCAAGCTCAGGACCGAGCACATCGTATCGGTCAACGGAACGAGGTGCGCGTCTTTCGGCTCATTTGTGCCGACACCGTAGAGGAGCGTATCCTTGCAGAGGCAAATCGCAAGCTGAATATGGATCGACAGGTCATCCAGGCAGGCAAGTTCAATCAAAAAGCCACCGACCAGGAGCGACGAGCAATGCTCGAGGAGCTCCTGCGTCAACAGGAGGGTAACGAGGCCGCTGCCGATGTCCCCGACGACGAGACCCTGAACGAGCTTCTCGCTCGCACAGAGGGTGAGTTGGAGCTCTTTGAACGCATTGATGCGGAGCGACGAAACCAGACAGCGCTCTTTCCACCCCTTTTAACGGATGAGAACGAACTGCCCGACTGGGTCCGTCAGAACGACGAGGATCAAGGTGCCGCTGCAGATGGTCCTGTGTCTGGTGTGGAGCGTGGAGCGCGACGCAGCGGTAGCGAGGGCGACGAGACAGCATCGCTCGAGACAGGTTCGCGGCGTCGACGGGCTGCTCGCGCTCGAACAGTGCTCTATGACGATGGTCTCACCGAGGGCGAATGGCTCCGTCTGCTGGAGCGAGGCAAGACGGCTGATGAGTTTGAACGCGCCATCCGGGAACGTCGGCGACGAAAAGAACTCAAACGGATGCGTTACCAAGAGACAGTGCGACGAAAACGGCGTCTACTTCGCGGTCTGAACCCTGATGAGATCACTCCGGAGAGCTCGTCGCTTGCCGATTCATCGGCGCAGCAGATAGAGATGAACGGTCTCGATCAAGTCAGTACCAGTGACCCCGACGAGGTGGCGATCCCTGCTCGCGATCATGCTGCAGGATCTAGTCGAGGTCACCTACCAACAAGTCGAGCAAACGGTCCGCGTCCGCGTGGTCGTCCTCCAGGTCGTCGGCGAGGTCGTCCGCCAGCGAACGCGCGTCTCACCAAGGACAGCGGTGTGCCTTCCTCTCGATCGTTACGATTGACGCAAGGGCGTGGGCTCCATGCTGCAGCAGACTCCTTGGCCGAGACCGATACGAGCATGCTGCGAACGCCATCAGACGAAGACGATCCTCTCGACGAGGACCAAGACACCTCCGAACAAGATACCTCGTTCACCGCACCGGACGACGATGACGACAACGACAACGACAACGACGGCGATGATTCAGCTGTTCATGCGATTACCGTTCGCATTTCCGGCTACAGTTCAACGCAACGTCCAGCAACATAAACAGGGCGCGCGCTCAAATATGGTCAACGACTCCATATCCTTCACTTTGTCAAGTGCCTCGATTGCTAGCCCTAGCGATTCGCCTCGAGTGTACCGTAACTGGTCCGTCACAAACGATTGCAGCGAAATGCAACGACATGTTCTATGCAGGCAAGCGAGACGGCACGCTCGTCGCGATCATTCGCACTCGGTGCAGACTGCCGCATCGAGTTGCTGACCTACATCAGGCGGACGAGCGCGACCTAAAGAAGACCACTCATTCAGGGTCAAATGGTCTAGTGCAAACGTCTCGATTCGTTGCACGGTCCAGGTGTCGGAGCTCGCCACTGTAGCGAGCACCTGGTCGGGAACCACCGGGATCGTCACGATCTGAAGCGACTCCAACGAGCGCGGCCATGTCGTCGACAGTCGTCCAAGGCCAGTACCGAGCGCTTTGGCGACCGCTTCACGCTCGCTCCAATAAGCTAGTACCTGCCGCGACAAGGACCCGTTGGCTGGCGCACCAACTCCATCTGAGCTCGGCATCAAGCCGAGTCGCTTCGCGAGCGCCTCCGGCGCACGTATACGGCGATCGAGGCGCTCCACATCACAACCGATGGCGTAGGCAGCGTTTGTAACGGCAAGCACAGCCCAGTCCTTGGTATGAGATGCATTCCAGCTCACGCACCCGTTCAACAAATACGGCTTTCCGTGTGCAGCCGTGCCCAGCGCAAGCTCGGCTGGCGACAGCCCGCCAGGGACATAGAAACGCGCGAGAACAGCGCGCCACGCCGCTCGACAGGCGCAAAACTCACGCTGTCGTCGCCATGATCGCAACTGCGACGCATAGACACGCTCTGATTCACTCAACCAGTTTACCGGAAGTTGTACGCCAGACCAGCAGAGACGCCATAAATGAATAACGCCTGGCCCGAGGTCCAGAGCAAGGCTCGCCCCAGACGCACCCGCCGAAAGCGGCGGCAAAACCCAGACGCAACCACCCCAAACCATACCCTCGTCACGCCTACCTAATCACTGACACAAAAACTTACCAAACGAGCTTACGCTTCGTCCTGGTCGGCATCCTCGGAGACCGATGAGGACGTCTCCCAACCTAGCTTCCGTAACGCGAGCGCCTGCGCCCTGGCCAGCAACGACGCCAAGGCCGCCATGAAGGTCGTGTCCAACTGTAAACCATCTTGTACAGCAACGGCTACTTTGTCCCTAAAAGATCGGTTCCCGTTCGGGACCGCCTCCTCGATGACACGCATCGCCAGGTCTGGAGCGAGGGCATTCGCGGCTCGCGTCCTGGGACTCGATCCTATCTCCACCGTTGCCCTTGTTGTTGCATTCGAGCAGATGGTGAGTTGGCACGAGCCACGAGCCGAGTCTGCTTTGCCTCCACCACGTCCATGCCATGGTTCTAGGGTTTGCGTTAGCCATGGTGTGCATTCGAGACCGCGCTGGAGTGCCCAGTCCGAGGCCACGCAGCCGGCGAGGCATTGGCCGTCCGGTTGGGGTGCCACGACCATGAGCGCTTTGGTCTCTGGTTGTAGGCGTTTCAGGGCGTTCTGAAGCAAGCCTTGGAGGAGTCGGCGATCGCTGCTGTCCAGGTCGATCGCTGCAATCACGACCATCGCTGGATGCGCCTGCTGCTGCCTCGGTGACCTGCATGGCGTTTGCGATCGATCATCTCTACCAGGTTATCGACGAGTGCTTGTTCCCGGGCCGCAGCAGCTTGCTTTGCCTGTCTACGGGCCATTCGTTCCCAATAGTCTAGGCGTTGTCGCAGACGCTCCTTCTCCGCCGCGGATATGGTCACGGCCTTGAGCGATTCGGCGAGAGATTCTAGTCCGTCGATGGTTGGCGTGGTCGCCAGTCGCTGCACCTCTGCAGTGTCAACTGTATTCGTCTCAGCAGCGTCGGGTGGTATCGGTGGCAGACGGCTGGCAAGGCCACGTGCCAACGCCATCGACTCGAGCGCCGAGGCGCCAGTACGGGCCACAACTCGACGAATGCCCTTGGCGATCGCGCCCTCATCGACAAGACAAAAAGCATGGGCTTCGCCAGTGCGCTGCAAATGGGTGCCTCCACAGAGCTCGATCGAGAATCGTTCCCAGTCTGTCTGCTGTGGCGACGCTAATAGATTGTCAACCGGGACGCCGATGCTCACCACCCGCACCTCGTTGGGGTAGGTCTCTCCAAAGACGGCCCGAAGCGCACGCACTTGTCTGGCATTCGAAAGCGGTACCTGTTGCGTATAGACGAGCAGGTTTCGAGCAATCACCTCGCGACAGAGCTGCTCGATACGCTCCAATTCCGTTGCACGGAGACCCCTGGAAAAGGCGAAATCAAACCGCAGTTTCTGTTCATCCACGAGCGATCCCTTTTGATCACAGGGCTGACCTAGAACCTGCCAAATCGCCCAGTTGAGAATATGGGTCGCAGTGTGGTTTGGCGCCACGAGCGCGCGTCGTTCGTAGTCCACCTGGGCAAGGAGCCGATCGCCAACCCCAAGCCGCCCAGATCCGATGTGTAGAACGTAACCCCCGAACGACTGAACGCTGATGACTCGGAAATGCTCACCAAGTCGGCCTGTATCGGCGACTTGTCCACCTGCCTCGGCGTAGAATGGGGTTCGGTCCAAAATCACACCCACATAGACTCCGTCGCTGGAGTCCGCCACCCGCGGCACAAAGCCCTCCGGACCAGTGTAGATCGCCAGCACGGTGCTCTCCAAGGGTTCGTACCACCGGTACTTGAAGGAATCATCAGTCGGTGGGATGTTCCACTTGTGTGACAGGATCGCCACTGGCTCTGGCCCCAGGATGAGAGACTCGGCAGCCCCGAGCCGTTGACGATGCGCTGCTGCAGACTGGGCCCGTTGTCGCGCCATCTCCGCTTCATAGGCCTCTACGTCCACGGTTAGACCACGTTCGGTTGCAAGAATCTGCGTCAGGTCAAGCGGAAAGCCCATCGAATCATATAGAAAGAAGGCCTCCTTACCGGGAAAAATACGTTCCCCGGCAGAGAGCAGTGCACTCGCGGTCTCATGGAATCGATCTAGACCGCGTTTGAGCGTCATGCTGAAAGCCATCTCCTCTTCCAAGATGATCCGTGCCAAGTAATCTGCCTTGGACTCGATCTCGGGAAAGACGTCTCTGTAAAGCGCCATCAAATCGGGTACGAGACGGTGCAGGAAACCCCGCGGTGCATCCAGAAACTGCTGTCCATAACGCACCGCACGTCGCAGGATGCGTCGAAGGACGTAGCCCCTTCCTTCGTTCGAAGGCACTGCCCCGTCTGCAATGGCAAAAGTCAGCGTACGAATATGGTCTGCAACAACTCGATAGGCTGTATCAGTGAGGGTTGTGTCCGCTGAACCCAGACGACCCGCGTAGGCCTCGGTTGCGCGAGTCTCCCGTTGAATCGCCGCAAACAATGGTATGAACAGGTCGGTGTCGTAATTGGAACGCTTCCCCTGGAGAATGGCACACAACCGTTCCAGACCCATCCCTGTGTCTACATGTAGGGCAGGAAGCCGTCTCAGACGACCATCTGATTCTCGGTTAAACTGAATCAGAACAAGGTTCCATATCTCGATCAGTGACTCGTCACCTGCGTTCACTAGGGCTGCTCCTTGGCTTGGGGGTCGGCCTTGGACACGATCATAGTGAATCTCGGTGCAGGGACCGCAGGGGCCAGTCTCACCCATTTCCCAGAAATTGTCTTTCGTTCCAAAAGGGAGTACACGTTCTGATGGCAAATAGCGTAGCCATTGGTCGCGGGTATCCAGATCAGGGGGCAGTTGATTGGCCGGATCACCTCCAAAATAAGTGACATAGAGTTGGTCAGGCGAAAGGTTGTAGACGCGGGTGAGCAAATCCCAGGCCCAGTCGATGGCTTCAACGTTGAAGTAATCTCCAAAAGACCAGTTGCCTAGCATCTCGAAAAAGGTATGGTGGTAGGTATCACGACCCACATCGTCCAGATCGTTGTGTTTGCCACCGGCTCGCACACACTTTTGGGTGTTGCATGCCCTCTTCAGGCCGTAGAGCGGTGAAGACGGATCTACACGGCCGAGAAAAAGCGGCTTGAACTGATTCATGCCCGCGTTGGTGAAAAGCAGCGTCGGATCATCGAAAGGAACCACTGGTGACGACGGCACAAAGACGTGTCCTCGTTCCACGAAGTAGTCGATAAAGGTCTGACGTACCCGAGCACTGGTCCAAGGCTGTGGCTCCGAGCGCGTTCCGGCGTTGCCCTCTGTCTGGTCGGGGGTTGCCGACGACGGTACCATTTCGTTCGCTGCCGTCAATTCACGAGGAAGATTCCGTTCAAAACCGATCGTTGTCGTCTCAGGACAAGGTCTGGACACGGAATCTCAATGATTCTGAACGCTGTTGCTATCAATCAAGCACCAAGGTTCACGCTCGCACCACGTGTCGGAGGCGCCAACGATAGAGCCAAGACGACCGAGCGTACGACCTCGCCAGTTCGCCACAACGACAAACTATCCTATTTTAATCAAACAAGAACAAGATCTTCAAAGAGTTGACTCTATTCGAAATCAATTCGAATCGGCCAACGAGAACACGACTGAGGTGTATGGTCCAGGGCTTGAACGATGGATACGTCACCAACGACAAACGTTAGGCTTCCAGGGTCGCCGAATGGCCTGAACGCTTCGCTGCTGCTGGATCCCGTCTCTGGGATCAGTGTGGCCCTCGGGGTGCTCCCTTTCGGACCAAGCGCCGTTTCGCAGTTCAAGTCTACATCAATAGTCCTCTAGGGACATGGGATTGTCTCTCATAGCATGTACGTATTTTCACGACATCGTCTCACCAAAGAGATGAACAAGAATGCGAACTGTAGCAACCGTGTTGGCGTGAATGGATCGAGCGAGCTGTATCCATCGTCACGGTCTTACGGTGGATACTGGGCACGAATGCATTCCTTAAGGACGCTCTCTCTGTGACGGGCATCCCCAAGAAGCTAATCCTGACCAGCGTCATGATCATCATCATCATCATCATTGTCGTTGTCGTTGTCGTCGTCCTGATGATGAACCGACCCGAGACCGAAAGTGTTCTTCTCGCCTGTGAGACGTTTTTTGCCAAACGCTCGCTTTCCATACGCAGGCCTTGCTTGTGAGACACCAGCTGCAGTGCTAGAAATCCGATCACTCGCCCCAAAAACACTCTCTTGGATGATTCGATGGACGTCGAATGAAACGAATGATCGCTGGTCTGGATCAACGGTGAAACGAATGTTCCGCGAACACGCTGGGCTCCTGAAACAACCCTTATTCAAGCGACCTCGATATCCATCATGTAGGTTCGTCGAGAGGAAATTCTGTCTATTCAACGGAGATACCAGCACTGAAGCAGTCTTTTTGTAATAGACAGCATCAGTGCCTAGTAAAGAGCAGGTAGCATCGACATCCTGTTGTCGCACGAGGCTGAGTCTCGTCCTAGTGGGTTGCAGGATTGTCGGCCCGTGGCGTTCTTGAAAGCGTTCGCCGCAGAGTAGGTCAGCTGCCTGGGAGCGTTGCCTCTGAACGGACCACCGGGGGGAGCCTGGGCTTCAAGTCATTTCGAGGCCTTGATGTGGGTCGCTCTGTGGCCAAACGGGAGGTCAGGCCGCTGGCAGCATGGCACTGGTCGTTCCAGGTCGCTGGGGCAGGGCCTGCAAGTGTTGCCACCGCTATCGCTCCCGCCAAGAGCTGACCATCCGCGTCAAGCAGCTCGCTCGATGCTACAACAACTCGAAGCAGCGACACCGACATCAGCGAATGATCCGGCTATGCCGCCCAAGGATCACCGAGAAGCATCTCCTGGCGGCGGCGACGACAAGGAACCGGGGCAGGACGCACTTGGCGAGTCCTCGGCCGTGCGGACTGGGCAACGAACCGTGGGCCTTGCGCCTCGTCCAGCTCGTGATCCTAGCAGTTCGGGTTGCTTCTGGCGTGGTGATGGGCCTCGTAGCAACGACTTGGATTCTGGCCGGGACTTGGGTGTTCACCGTGGGTCTCACGGCTGTCGCCGTTCTGGGGCAGCTCGAGTACTACAACATGGTCCGCGCCAAGGGCATTCGACCTGCTCAGCGAGCGGGTATTGCAGCCTCGGTGCTGGCACTCTGGGTGGCCGCTGCTGCTCCGCTCGCCTCGGAGGCAGTATTCCCGGTCTCAGCGACGCTGATATGTACCTATATGCTGCTGCATCGTCGCGAAAAGTTTGCGACGATTGCTGACATCAGCACGACCTTCATGGGCATGTTCTACGCGGGCTATTTGCCGACGTTTTGGGTTCGTATGCGATCACTCGGTGGTATTGAACAGACGCGTTTCCCAGCCTGTGGTCTCGCACCTTCCGGGAATTCTCTGGCCGAGTTGGCTTCCTCCGCCGGAGGGCTGGACAGTTGGCGCAGCGCTAACCTGGTGGACCTGGCTCTCGGTAGCAAGTAGTGATATTGGAGCGCTTTTTATTGGACGAGCTTTTGGGCGGCATAAATTGAGTGATATTTCACCGAAAAAGACGGTTGAAGGCGCGATTGGCGGTTTCCTATGTGCAGCGATCGTTTCGATATTGGGTGCTTTTCTTCTCAAATGGCCAGTCTGGTGGCTCACCGGCACAGCCTATGGTATACTCATCGGTGTGGTGGGTCTCCTCGGTGATCTGACTGCATCACTCTTCAAGCGAGATGCAGGGTTTAAGGATTCACCGGCAATGGCCTTTGGTGGGCGTTTCCGTTGGGCGCTTCCAGGCCACGGAGGCATCCTCGATCGTACCGATAGTTTCGTGTTCACTGCTCCGCTAGTTTATTATTTCGTAACAATGGTATTGCCGGCTGTACGGGTCTTGGTGCTGGGATCCTGACACCGAGCCACATTATGTCCGCAACGGGCGCTATCTTCAACTTGAACGGCAGCACGATGGATGGGGTCCGTTTCCGACTGGCAACCTTGGGCTTTGAACCTTTCGCTGGCGAGAGCGCGTGTGTATAGCAGCTTGTCTAGAATTCTGCGACATGCTTGTACCAGACCACGAGATTCATTGCTCCGACCTGATGCCCTTTTCCGGGTACCTGACCCGAACGATCAGTTGCTGGGCCACGACGTGATGATTCTACGAATATCCTATCGATGCACGAACGATCTACGGGTCGGTATCATGCTTTTCTCTTTTTGGCGCTACAGCGCGTGCAGATCAGTGCGACGGCTAGACTCGATGAAGGATGTACGATCGGGTCAATGAACAAGGCTACGAGATGCTCATGAAAACCTGTTTTTTTCCTAAACTTCATCTAGGCAATACATACGCTTCATCAGTTTCAAAGACGATGGATAAAGCCAGTTTCCTGCTCATGGACAAGTCTGCTCAAAGGGCGTTGGATTTGGGGCAACTCCTCGTGCAATACGCTCGTTTTGAGGCATGTTTTCCACGTAACTATTCGATCAAACATGCCGCTTCCTTTTCCGAATCGAGACTCGCTCTTCGACAAACGCTTGTTCCATCGATCAGGGCGATCCAACTCAGTGTCATCACTTGCAAAAGTGTTCCTATTGTGCTCGTGTCTGCACACAAGCCGACCGATACGCCAAACCGCCCCTGGCGCACACCAGCAAGCACGCCACTTGTGGCCACCGGACGAGATCATCGGTTCATCAAAAGTATGGTATAGTGGGTTCCATGGAACCGTAATGAAACCTCCCTGCCAATGACTCCAACCTCAAGACTCGTTGCGGTCCGGTGCGGACAAGAGCACCGCCTCGTCGCCCGAGCTCGTCCTTTCAACGTCTACTCCAGAACACGTAATCCTTTCGTCCCGATACCAAGTCGACATTCAGATCCCATAGGGAGAAAAGGTTTGTTCCTTTTCAAATGATGATCAATTCAAGGGGACACGCTCCTTCTAACACGCTGCGTACGAGACCCGTTTCAAAACGACCACCAACCTGCTGGTCTCCATCAAATAAACAAGTTGTCCATTGGTGGACACCGGGCCTCGAGCAAGCAGCAGCTCGATGAGCCTTGACCGAGGTGAACAAACATTTCCACGACATTTCGTTGTATTTGACGTTCACGCTGAAAGCTGTTGTGTGATGGGGTTCATTCCTCCGGTGACGAGCGGAACTTGGTCGATAATCAAGGTCGGGAAGCAACAACTTGTTAGGAGACGGTCGGGGATATCACCCTCTGTTTCAGTTTGGCTGAATATGAAGCGTGTGCTGGTCGTTGGCGGGTCTGGACGCCTTGGAAAGCGAATTGTGCGGGTCTTAGTTGAGAAAGAGGTTCCTGTCTTGGTAGGTGCCAGGGACCCTCAACGGGCGGAGGAGACTGTACGAGCGTACCTGCGAGAGGCCGGACTCTCCAACAAGGGCGACCTTCAGTTCGTTGCCCACGATCTGACGGAACCGGCTGCTGTTCAGGCTGAGAAAGTATTTCGGCCCCATGACATTGATGTTGTGATCGACGCAGCTGGACCTCGTCGACTAACTCCACTTGAGCCGCTATCTATTGACTTTAAGGGGAATCGAGAGCTTATTCGTGCAGCCTGCACAGGTCCAGGGACCGCGCACTTTATTCTCGTGACGGCGCTTGCAACGGGACGCTTCGGTTGGCCAGCTGGACTCCTAAATCTGGCATACGGAATTCTATTCTGGAAACGTCGAGCGGAACTGTTTTTGATCGATCAGGTGCGAAAGACTGCAGCGCGGACTCTGACCCAAGACAGGGTTGGGACGGAGACGCGGAGTACGGCTGCCTCTGGTGGTGGTATCAAGCAGTTTACGATCGTTCGACCCTCTGGACTGGAACGTGCTACAGACAACTGGGGAGATACGCACGCACTAAGGATACATCCTGCCGATACGCTCTTCAAGGGTAGCGTATCTCGTTTGCAGGTGGCACAAGTCTGTGTTACGGCAGCGCTACATCCGGACGCATCGCGGAACAAGATTTTCGAACTGACGACCGAGGAGGGTCCCCTAGCTGCCGATCTGTTGCAACTTATGGATCGCATTCCATCGCTAGACGTATCATAGATAAGTAATACGCAGGGACTGAGAACGGGCCCTGGAACACTCCTCACAAAATCTGGGTAATCAGGATGGGGAGGAGCTTCCACCAACACTGTTCATCGGATATAGATCAGTTTATAATGAGCGTACCTTGCAGCATTCGTAGAAATCAGGTACAGTGTTTGAACTCGACGGAAGAAATACTAGATGGAGATGCATGAATAGGGTGTCGTTTGTGATCGACACGTGTCTAGATCTGGTCTATTCTTCGATGGTTTTGGCAGCCTCCGCCTTCACGGTACGCACGATACGTTCGACGGTTTGTGACGGGTTGCTGCCGACGAATGCTTGGGTCACGTGTGGCTTATTGGCGTATTGTAACTGCATCTGGTGAACGCATGGGTCGGTATGCCAGCTCCGTGAATGGACCACGCCTGGCCGCAACACCACGAGGAGTACATGTTCGATGGACATGGTCGCCGAACGATCATGGGTTTCTTTATCGAAGCCATATCGCCGGTGAGCGATGTCAGAGGGCATGAACGATCGAATGATCTCAAGGTCTTTCTTGTCAGAAAAGAGATCTGACCATGGAACCTATTCCTCATCGTTATAGACGGGCATGATGGACCATTGATAAAAGTGAGCGTCGATGACACTCGAGCGCGACAACGGAGATCGTCCCAGGCGCTTGTCCAGTACAAGCCAGAATCATCAACGTCAACTCGGACCTTGTCGCCAGTCTTCAGAATATACATTGCTCTGATCGATGCTCATGCGAGGTACCTGGATTGCGAAACGTTCGAGAGCAGGTCGGACGAGTCTCGTGCGCATCTTCGACCACGAAGCAGGAACGTCGCTCGCTGTGGACGATCCTGGGACTTGTGCTTTTCTGAGACCTAAAAAATACACGGATGGAACGTGACCTGTTGACTGCTCCAACTGATGGCCAAGAGAGCACCTGATCGGTGCGGAAACTGCGGATGCCACTGCATATCCATCGGTTGAGCACTCGGTGTCGGTGCTCGAAGAAAGCCGAGCGGTGTCAGCTGGATTGCAGGCTCGAGTTCAGTGACGTAAAGGGCAACTTGAGCGTTCACGCCTGGTTCCGATATCGTTGCTTCGTTTTCACTTGATGTGTCGAACTGTTTTGTTGCTTCCTTGAAGATTATGGCGAGTCGTTGACCCGATGGATCCCAGGCTAGCTTCTGTGGCTGTTTCGGTAGTGTCACTGTTGCTATCGGCCGTAATCCCAGCCGCGTGTTCGGGTCCAGAAGCCAGCACCAGAGCACTGGGCGATCACGGAGCACCCCAAGCAGCCAGTGTCGTTCTGACTTTCCGACACCTGTTGCAGCTCGAGAGAACCAATCCATGGTATAGGGATCCAACAGTGGTCGATGCCACTCTCTGCTGGACCATTCTCCAAACTGATTCGCACTCCAGAAGCGAAACATTGAGCCGTGACGGGCGATTGCGAACAACGAGGCCGGATCGGCCAGTGACGGGCTCCAAATGACGCGTTCAGTGCCGAAAGCGACACGATAGAGTGTCTGGGCCACACCTGCACCAATATCCCAAACGAGTACTGCAGCATCAACGTTCGATCCCGAAGCCAACAGACGACCATCGGCACTCCAATCTAAGCACGCTACATGTTGATGACCAGGAGCCTCGAGTAGGCGAAAACGCACTGCACTCGAGGGAAGCCTCGGGGCCGTTGTCGACGCCACTGAGGGAGCCGTCTGGCTTTGACGTTCCGAGTACAAAAGATCCGAAGACCATACAGCGATACCGCGCTCACAACCAGCGGCTAGCATCCATGAAGGACTCGACCAGGGACGAAAATCTAGACAACACAAAGCGCGAACTGTGCGGGCACGTAGCACTACGCTGCATTGCCAGTCCCGTGAGGTTGTCCTCAGATAGTAACAGTGAATAGCATCATCCGGAGTGATGACCGCCAGGTGTCCCCAGATGTGATCCCAGGCGATTCGTCCAGCGCTGGGTCGTCGTTGCCTCTTATCGATAGCGACTTTTGGGCAAGTTGCAGCCGCGCTTCGCTCCTTCAGTTGAAAAAGTTCTAGAATAGGATGGCAAATCGACGAAAACCTTGATCTGAAACGGTCGGGATGTTCGCATTGACGGAAAATGCTTGATATACTTTCCGGACCACCACTGACAGATAGCAACGATACATTCGTTCGATCCGAGCCAGCTGGCCAGGCAGTGGAAAGATCTATTGTTGGGAGCAGCGTCTCCAGAAAGCGCTGCAAAGTCGACGAACCCAGCTTGTTCGCGTTGAAGCGCGCTCTTGTAACGTTACTAGCGTCGACAAGGAGAGAACTAGGGTGTTTCTCGTCCAGCGACCGCGCGAGTGGTGACTGCACGAGGATCTGGTCCCTGCCTTGGCTGCCGGCTACCTCAATGGAGAGTTCAGTTAGCTGTTGATTAACTTCCCCCGTGCCTGTTACACAAGGAATCGCCGTTTCCATAGAAGACTATCGTGCAGAATTGAGCGACCGCCCTTCAGAATTTCTCTAAAAAAGCTTGGTAACGGAGACTACACCGAGAAGCGCTTAAAACTCGAGTCAGTGCAACCGTACGTCAACGCGTCGCTTGCCTCGTTGTCGTCAGGACGGCACAAGACCCAGTACTACCCGAACGGAAGAAACCTCGCTTACAACGCTCGTGTTACGTTATCTCGGCTCGGGGTTTGCAGGAGACGCCCAAAGCGGTGTCTTGAAAACAACTATAAACGCTTTTTGGTGAAGTGTCAGGCGCACTCTCCAGTCTGGTTCTTTCTCAAGTTGATTCAGTCTGCCGCTGGTAGCCGAAGACGACCACTTCATGGGTGAGTTGCGCCTGACTCGATCATTCACAGATCAAGCCTGTCTAACCATTCTTCTTCGAGATAACTTGAAAAATTCAGTTCAAAGAGAGCCATTGGATGGTATTGGGTGCCATTGAGGTAATGATCGTCGCCGACCATGATCAGAAAAAGAGAGGAAGGTTCTGTCTTTGGATAGGCGACCTTTGAATGTTCGAGCACGCTCCGTCCAACCTTTCTATCGTGCTGGTTATGGAGGCATGCATACCCGGAGTCTACCTGACTCACTAGCATTACAAACAGGAAGGGCTGTCCAGTTACCGTATCGCAAAAGCGAGAACGACATGACGTTTGCGCCTTGGGTTTCCCGGTACCCGACTCGTCCTCAAGGAGGGTGGATGCTGGCCAGCGCCACAACCTTCTTATTCAGGTTGCAGTCGTTTGCAACAGAGACCACGTCGGGTGCGAGTTTAGGTCTCCTTGTCTGGATGCGCGTCTTGGACCCATGGTATGCCGTATGGAGTGACGCCGAGGTATGCGACTGGATACGAGCGCTTCATCATCGACAAGCGCAACGGGTCGCAGCACTTGCCGAGAATGAACTGTCGGTGCCGAGAACCTACGTGCCTCGAGCCTGCGACCAAGAGATCATACCAATCGCCAACTTTGGTTCTGGTTTACAGTACTTCTCACCGGCACGACAAAAGATCGAGCACTTGCTCGCATTGCAGGAACGTCTGCGACCTCTCCTCGAGTCTGGACAGCTGAACGCGTGGCAGTTTCTGTTCATCTGCAACCATCGACCAGAGCGAGTATCGGTGCTGGAACGGTGTCTCGAGGCCGGAGCGCGTCTCTTTAAAGACACTGGAACGGATCACTTGGAAGCGCCGGCAGCAAAGGACGCCTACAAGCCTATGAGTAACGAAACCGTGCGGCTGCTCCTCGAGGCTGTAACCGAGTGCCTGCCGCCAGGCACCAACTGTGAAGAGATTGATGCTGATGGCAACTATTTGCCGGTGGATGCATCACTGGCGCAACCCTTTGCCTATGCACCGTGGCTGGGCGAACGGCGTACCCAGCTCGATGCGGAAATGGAGCAGTTAGAATGCAGCAAACAGCAGCGAGTGGGCGCTTCTGTGCCGGAACAAGGCAAGTGGTACCCTGAAGCCAGCGCCTTGGCAGATTCCATGCAGCGAGCCAGAGCTTTCGCAGAACAACGATCTCTCGTCGAAGTTGCGGAACGGTTTGCTGGTGCGGATCTTCTAGGTCCACGACCAGAATCCTTTGAGGCCTTGGGTACGAGTACAAGCGCAACAAATGTTGTTGGTGGTCGCCACCTGCATCAAAGAACAAATTATCGGACGGGGAGCTATGCCGAGCCTTGGGGAACGCTCTCTCGCCAGCAAAGTAGCCAGTCTCTGCGTTCGATTCAGGAGCTCGCTCCGACGAATGACAAAGACCTAGACGAATGAGGGCACTAGTCCAGTTGTCCTTCTCTATTGCCACTGTCGAGAGACTCTACCAGTGGTTCTAATGCAATGTCACAAACTTGAATGCAATGGATATGTATAAAGATACCTGCATCCAAGAGGAGACGAATGGATATGTCTTGGGAAACCAGACTGAATTATGTATGAATCGATACGAATGCACCTGTGAATATGTGCCTAGCGGACGCAATGCCTCGACGCACGTTTGAATGGGAGATGGACGCTTCCATGAACTATCCGTGAATCAGTTGATTTCCTTCGCTGCCGAATAGGTCAGTGTCATGAATTTGACTCTATCAAGCGGATTGTCGAAGGAGCGTTGTTGACGTTTATTCCCTGAGAGATAAAGAACGTCGTCTGTGGTGCGAGCGGAATAACATCGCAATGTCGCTCGGTATTGAACGCCAACACCGACGCGCCAGTCTTCGCAACTCGCATCAGTGAGGCTCGACCTAGGATGCTCGATCGAACACAGATCCCAGGTAGGTCCCTGCTCCATCTTGAGAGGAATCGATACTAGTAAAGACGACGATCGGCATCGCCGCACGTATACTTTGGAACAGGGCATCGTCGACATGCCTGTGGAGACAACTAGTCTGCTGCGAGTTCTTGAAGCACTGAAGCGAGCGTCGAACCTGCCACCTTGTCCGTCATTGCACCGTAGACCAAAATCGATTCATAGGGCAGCAACAACTGGCGATTGTGTGGGTTCTCCGCCAGATTCAAGAGTACCAAGGCAGCACGAGCAGAGAGCGACGCTCCAATCGCTGCCATCTGTTCCCGACGCGGTTCCGGCGAGACATTCGCCCCGTAACATAACAGCTCTGGCGCCCGGAGGGCCACTGCAGCGGCAACAACACCCATCAAGGCCGGTACGAGACGTGGTGTTCGCGCTATACGCTCACGAGCAACCCATTCAAAAGCCGAGAGACTCGCCAACGCATCAAGTGCAGCGATACTCAGTTGAACGCTTACGCGACCAGCACTCGCCCCGGGAGGAATCATATCCACGAGTCGTGGAAGGAGCGTATCGAAGCGGGTAATCATCACCGCTTCATTTTCCAATCTGGTAGCGTACTGGGCGATGATTTCGGCCGCCTTGCAGAGTCGCGGCACTGACGCCACCGCTTGGGTAGCATCCAAACAATCAATGATCGCATCTAGTGCTTCGATTCTAGACTGGCTTGGTTTGTTCGCTTCAGAGGCGATGGCTGCCCGTTTTCGCACCGATACGGCATCACTTGCTGTCGCGCCGGGCACAGGTCCGTCTCCTGTGTGATTGAGTCGCTGGTTTTCATCCGATGCCCCGTTGTTTGCGCTGAGGGAGTGTCCGTGTGATTTTGTCGCGCTGAGATCTGCTGTCTCTGCCACGAGATTGGATGGAAGCGTCAGGGTCACTGAGGCAGCAATGTTCAGCCACATGTCGAGCAGATCATCCGCACATGCTGGTTGCGTTTCTGGGTGGCGAAGCAGCCGCAGCGTTGTTGACCTGCAGGCCTCCGTGAGTGGCAAGCGCAATTTCGTTTCCAGTGGTGAAGCTGAGGTTTCGCAAGGCGTTTGTCACTAGGCGCGCATATTCCGCCCGTTCTCTCGAGATTGGGTCTCGAGTGTTAAACAGACCCGGTCGATATGACTGCAAACTAGGTTGTAACTGCTGTTCAGCCGCTCCCTCTACATTGCCGTTCATCGCAAGAGGCTCCAGTTCGAGAGCCGGTAGCAAAGCGAGCCGAGCGCCGCATGATCGACGCATCTCTTCTATGGCCGACAAACCGTACTGCCTTTTCCGCTCTAAGTCCTCCAAGTATGGCTTAAGGAGGTCATTGAGCGCGTCTAATAGGCCTGGATAGAGGGCACAGCGAACCTCGAGTCGCCCCGAGGTGGACCTTCCACCGATGGTGACGCTCGTACCGGCCGGTGCCCCAGAACAGAGGGCGTTCAGGGTGGTCAAAGCCCAGCGAACCTCCTCTCGAAGGCCGCTTTGAAGACTCAAGACTAGTCTCTCTCGTTCATAGCAATGAGCTTCCGCAAAGTACGGCAACCATGGAGGAGAGCGCTCTTTCCAGCGGCTCCTCTCCCGCCGAGGTGATCGACTGAGCGCCCGTGCCGCTGAGCGTCTTCGTTTCGACGAGTCCGCTGAGGACAATTCCTGCTTCACTCGTTCTCGATAGGGCACGCTAGCGCCACTAAAAGGCAGTAGCAAGCCACCAGCGCCGAGAAGAGCATCCCGCAGTACCTGCTTCGACACGCGCACCATATGCTGTTGTGTAGGTGTTGGTGAAGCCATCGCTGCCGCGTTCGAAGCCCCACCGAGACCGGTACTCGTCCCGGCCAGTCCAAGAGGTACTGATGCGTCACCGGCAAAGCGTCCGATACCGCTTGAGGTCGCTTGTTCGCCCTCAGGGCCTCGGAAAATAAGCCGCGAAGCACTATCGTCGGGTGTCGCTCCATCGGAGCCACCACCCGGCCTTGGAACATAGGTCAAACTCGTCTTCACGGCCTGCCGAATTGGTGGCACCTCGTGCGGGTCTCGATGAAATAGAAACTTTTGCTCGTATACGTACGCAAAACGTTCGTACGCTTGGCGCAGCGCGAACGCAGCTGCCGTACAGGTTGGCGGCAGGGCAAGCTCTTTCGCGACGTTTTTAAAGTCTCGCGAGTCGATCGTGCTCTGTAGACCGCCACGTTGAATAATAAGGACGAACAGTCGGTAAAGATCCAAGGGAGACCCTCCCAGCGTTGGCAGCTTTCCTCTCGGCAGGTTGTGTTCAGCCAGAAAGGCCCAGAGGTCTGCATACCAGTTCTCCTCTGCGGTCGCGTTCGGATCGAGCTCTCCAGCTGCCTGCTTTCGTTGCATCTCCGCGGAAACAAACCGCCTCCCAACGTCTCGGACGTAAACATCGAGCTCACCTCGAGTGAACCCACCGAGATCGTTAGAAAACTGCATCTCGATAAAGGGCGCGTTGTTCAACAGAGAGGCGTGCGAACCCCGGGGCAACGAAAAGCGACCAAGCACACTGTATACAAAAGTATTCCCCTGAACAACCGATCGATCAATTCGTGAGGTAGAACCTGGTTCAAGCCGGAGACTCGGCGTCCTAGTGCGCTTTCTCGCGGAACAAGGCGCTTCAGCAGCAAGACCTGATTAGCAGCCGAGCCGCGAATGAGCAACAGAATGGCCTGCTTCTCACCCAGGGACGGATGGTGCATTCACGCTCGCTCGAGGTCACCTTCGAGGTTGTTGTTGCTGCTGTTGTAGCAGCGGTTTCCAAGTCAAAGACATACTGGTTGATATCGATCTCTATTGAACATGCTGATGTTTGGTTCTGTAACCTGGTTGCGTTGGCGAAGACCACTCAGTAGCGCGAAGGAGTGCACGAGGCAGATGTTGTCGACTGACGAGTGCTACAAGCCTCGTCTCCACGGCTCGGCTTCGCTTGTCTGGGACAGATCAGATGCAAACGATTGACGCTAAGATTGGCGTATCAATTTTAGGTGCAATAAGTGCAGTGGCTAATCCGGCGATAGCAAGTGCAGCAGAAGCTGTCGATACGACAGCGCCTCGAGTGGTCGGGGGTCTGACCTTTCTCCTCACGCTGGTGGGGTTCATTCGCTTTCTCGTGGCGACTGGTCGTCCGCGAATTGAGCAGACAAACTACACCTTTGTTGACGTCAATGAAGCCGGTACGTCTTCTGTTGAAGAGCTCGTTGGGAACTATCTCAGCTCTAGACAATATTTGCCGCACGAGCGGGAGATGAGTCGCGTGGTTGTGTTTCGAGGCCGGACGCAGCCTAGTGTCGCTGTTGGCGCTTTCCTAGTCTTTTGTGCTGCGGGTGGACTTTACGCACTTGGGTTAGCGGCGAAAGTGCTACTTCCTGGCAATAGCGACTGGTGGTACGGACTGGTGCTGCTGTCTCCACTCATGTGGCTCTACTACTGGAACACGAATCAGCGTGAGGAGGAATTCCGATTCCGAGTGGATCCCATTCCGCCAGAGGGAAAGGCTATTTTGTACGTTAAAGGCCCTCGAGATGAAATTGAGGCAATGGAGAGTGCACTCAAACTCGTAAGAAACCGACCAGCGGACTAGTCATGCGGGCTACCAGACGTGGACACGTTCTCGGCAACGAGGCGCATTGAAAGACTGAGGTTGTCTCTCGGATCATGGCAGAGGGGATTCTATAACTAGAGTTCATTTCAGGACAAGGTTTGCAGCAGACCTCGAGGCCTAGTCACGTTTTTTTGGCTGTCTTTGCTGCGTCCGTAGACACGAGACATGAATCATGGATGCGATCTGCGTAGAACAGCCCCAGAGCGCACTGGAATCTGTTCGGTGAGACAGTGTTTTCACTGAAAGACGATAACGCGCCCAGTCCGTCTCAGTATCGGACCTGCACAAGAACGGTGCTCGTATCGTTTGTTGGATTCGAATGACACGAAAGCAAACCGTTCAGCGATGAATGTCTCGGTATCGCAGCACCATGATGGATGGCCAAGTCGGTTTCCGCGGGATCGTCCACTAGAAACGCTGCTACCTCGAAATGCAGGGATCCAAAAGAGTCTTCAGGGTACACGCAAAGTAGATGAAGGCATTTGACCAAAATCAGCGTTCGGTATCATTTGCGAGACATTGGATCAAACTCGATACTGAGACAGCAGATCCTAGATCCGTACCGCGGGACGCGGATGATGACGTTGGCGGAAGCGTGTCCTCTTCTCTGCGAACGAATAGCGATAAACCACGTACACCTGGTTGTTTAGAAAAAGACACCTAGAGTCTCGTTCACCCCAAGCGAGGCAATCATGGCCAGTAGCGTAGAATGCGACCCGTTTCAGGCGTTGGCAGCGACATCGGCTCTTTTTGTCTGACTCTGGAACGTGTCCTCGCTTTGGCGAAATCTCTTGTCCATCAGCTGGGCAAGCAATTGGCTCATGACAAATGAACGAAGATGCGGGGTAGAGAGCGAACGAGCGATGATCATGATGATGGCATGTCTCGCTTTTTTTTCGGTAAAGCATGATTGCTTCCTCAACGCGGTTGGGAAAGGCCGCTGGCCTGTTGCTCAGCGAGCGCGTCCAGCACCGCAGGTGGGGTGAGCGTCAGCGTTCGCACTGCACCCGTTGCAACATCGATCTGTCGAATACAATGGTTGTAGGTGTCGGCTACAAAGGCCATGCGCACGGTTGGATCATAGGCAATGCCCTGAGGAGCGAAGAAGGCAGCCTGTGAACCAATGCCGTCACGGAGACCCGCTTCACCGGACCCTGCCAGCGTTCGTGAATCCTGAGCCTCCAGATTCAAGAGTTTGATTTTGTGGTTCAGAGTATCTGCCAGAAGTATGTAACCATCTGGGAGGGCGCAACAGCCACATGGAAATTGCAGGTGACCACCACGACCCCAACCGTCTCGATCTCCATAGGTCGATAGGTTTTCCAAGAAGAAAACATTCCCACCGAGGATCGTGCGCGTCCAGTGAGCGCTCAAGTCAATCGCCCGAACGGTCGAAGAGTCCGAGTCCACCACGTAGAGACGAGTCCCGAGCACACAGAGACCGTGTGGTGCCGCAAAAGCCACAGGAGCTTGCGATGCCTCCGAATCGTCCACGAGACCAGGTCGACCGGAGCCACAAAACTCCCGCTAGAATCCCTGACGAGTCCAAGCGCCAGATTTGATGAGATCCTGCGACCGCTATATAGACTGATCCGGCATGCAACCCTACATCCCATGGAAGACGAAAACGGGAGCGGACTCCTGTTGTCGCGGTCGGCAGTGCGCCGCTCGGTACATTGCCGGCTGCTCCAGTTCGATCATTCTTCGTCCTGCCGTTGCCGTTCTGCTTGGCGTTATTGCTCGCATCCGTGTGCACATTATGGCTCGAGTTCCGTTCCTTCGCTTCAGTTCGCTGCATCGTGGAATTCGGGCGCGTTCGACGTGGCTCATACCAGCGTCGTTCCCAGGCCCAGACGGGGACCTGTGCGAGCTTCCCTGCTCTCTGAGTGCTCGGAGCGACCGCTTTCCGGCGATCCGGCTCATGGCCTTGGAGTTGGTCCTCCTTGCCGGTGACACCATGCATCTCCGCTTCGGTGATCAGCGGTGCGAGCGATACTGTGCTGACGGTGCGATGCGTAAAGCTCACGATTCGAATCGCATCATTGCCCGTATCCGCAATAACGAGGCGATTCCCCAACGGATCAAAAACAGAGTCCCTGGGGATACTCAAACAGAGCCTCTGCAAACGGACCGTCAAGGAAGCCGGCCCCTTGACGTCCGCCAATCTGTTCGACGAACTCGCCAGAGAGCTTGGTGATCAAAATACGATGATGACCGCTGTCTGCAATAAAGAGCCGATCGCTCTCAGCATGAACATCCACTTTTCCAGGAAAGCGGAGAGCAAGCGCCTGACGTGACGTGTCGAGCAGCGCTAGGATCTGACGACCATAGACGTCCTGCGCTGGCAGCGGCGACCGAGGTGGCACCACGGTTTCTTGGCGTGACCTTTCATTCTTTCGATGGCTTCGTTTGCTCTCACGAGGTGCGCTCCGCTGATCGCTGCGCTCTACGGGAGCATCTGCTGCAGCCAGCGCCCGTCGACGGCTTTCTAAAAGCTCTCGCAACGCTGCAGCCGACAGAGGGAATGCGTCGCAGCGGGCTTCGAGCCGAAACGATTGCCCAGTCGGTAGCTGATCTACGCGAAGCGTTGGTTCAGGTGGAGGTTGCGCAGCCACTCGTCTCGGAAAATAAAAGTCGATGGCGGCTCGAACGCAGGGTAGTATCCGTGGAAGGCTCCGGTGGCCCTCGAAAGCAAAGAGAATGCGTTTGGAGCGGGGCGAAAGCACCACAGCAGTTGGCCAGGAAGTGACCCCCAAGTCTCGCCACAGATGGAGCGAGGCATCGGCTCCGTAAGGGAAATTCATCTCGTGAAATTTTGCTGAGAGTTGCACAAACCGAGGCAACTGCTCACCGTCAAACTTGGGTGTGTGCATACAAACGACATCAATGAATTCCAGATATGGACGCAGATTTTCTAGGACATCGAGGGCCACACCAGTGCTCGGGTCTGTTGCTCGCCAGAAGAGCATCACGAGGAGCTTCTTTCCAGCGCAATGTCCCGGAGCAGCCTCCACGGCGGACGAGGCGCCACCAAGCCACTGAATATAGTAGCAGTGTTGGAGTGCAGGCGCAACGGGACCTGCACCAGCCTCACATTCCATCATGAACTCACGCAAATTCACATTCGGCGCTGGATGTCGACGACGAAGGCTGCCTAAGAGGCCGGCGAGGGAGAACCACCGAAGCGTTCGTCGGTGGACCGCACCAACGATCCCGGTGACAACCACTGCAATACCGATGACGGCATACAGGAGCTCACGTCTGGACACCAGAACGGGGTCATGGTATACCTCACGGGAACTAGCGGGGGAGCTCGTCGCTACGCCAGAGCCGACACCGCCCCCAGACATACTCATCGAGTACTCGTCGAAACCCGAGTCACCGGGTGTTGGCGATGAGTAGCCGCGCTCGTACTCGGGCCATTGGTGACGAGCGTCTTTGGCCCAGGGTGAAGGCTCAGCTTCATTTGACGCTGGCTCCTCTTCAGAAGACGCTGAGTTCTCCGGAGACGCCTGACGACGATCCGTTTGGTCGTCGCTTTGCTGCTGCTGACAAACGACGGTTGAGCGCCTTCGCCGGGCCGTTCGTCGATAGGCAGCTTGCAGCGTACCGCGTCCGACGACTCGTAGCGGCTCACACCGAGCGCTGCCAAAGTATCCGTTCCAGACAAATGTCATGTTGAACGAAAATTAATCTGAAGGAAATGAACTCCGTTTGTTGAAGAACGTACGCCCAGAAAGCCCGAATGAGCACCCGTCGAGCGAGCGTGGCTGTGGCTGTAGCCCCGGCCGTATGGCTTTCCGCGTTGAAGCAAAGGCCCCTTGTTTCAACGTCAGGTTCGTCTACTCCTCTGTAACAACGCCACTTCAATGTCGTCGACGCTGAGACATACGACCTAACGTGTCTGTGCGCGAGCAGCGGACGCAAGAAGCTATACTGGCGCTGAGACGTCTTGCCTCAGGGATGATGGCCGGCCGCGTCGGTACCCGAGCGCGTTGCCCCTCAGGACCCAGCGCTGTGCCGTCACTCGATGTCGTTCGCTCGGTCCTGCGCGTCGAGGTCTCCCGACGAGGCATTCGGGCCGCTATTCAGGACCTGCTTTGGCGGCGAACATGTCCTGGGGCAGTATCTTTGTCCAGTTTCAGGGAGGCATGTCCGTCTGCGTCTGCACTCCCTAAACGCTCTGCTCCAGGAACGCTCGTTCGGTTTTGCTCGGCACTCAGAGAGGCATCGTCGCGAATCGGGGTCACTGAGCGCTCTTCCCGAGTGTTGTGGCAACAGCCACAACACGTCCAGAGTCAGGCTCAGGGCGGTGACGACTCGAGCCTTGTCCCATTCTCGCTCCTATTTGAAGCGCTACAAGCATGCGCTCAACTTGGATAGGACCGCGACAGCGTTCTACGAGCGGGGATGTCAGATCCAAAATGATTTTATCGAGACAATGGCAATCCAGTCAAATTGAGGGCGGCCACCGAAGGAGTCTCTCAATAAGAGGTAGCGTCCTGCTGCTGACAGACATCAATCACGAAACCGGTGATGGAATCGCATTAGGCATGCTTGTTCTTCATACCGCTCCCGGACCCTGGTGTGGAGGATGGACGATGAGGAATTCGCTGGTTGATGATGACCATGCAGCATCAGAGCGATGCCAAGCACTATTTCGTACTCTGAATGTGCAGAGGCAGTGAATATGCGACGCGGATCCAATGCCTGGCGAGGCTATCTGGTTCTACTCGTGGCGAGCAATGATCATGCTTGACGGGGAGCCGACCAGAAATCGCGGACGTCTGACGCTCTGAACAGACCCCAAATCGTTCCTGTTCCTGCTTCGAGGGCGCCGGGCTTGTCCATGAACACACGCTCGAAGCGCGCAACGAACGCAGAGATATCGACGCATGCAGAGAACCGAATAACGCTCGTGGAGACACCACCGCTCACGATTCCTGGTGCAAGGGCGTTATTAGCGATTCATCCACGAAGGCTCCCCATGATCTGTTTGGCTTCCATCGGCATCATCAGGATCCAGAATATTATTGTACAAAGAGGTCGTTCTCTTCTCGGGCATCTCTGGTAAAATGAGTCCTTTCCGACCATTCACTCAACTGGATAAGACCAAGATCGAAGAGCTCCCAGGGCGAGTATCCTCAGCCAGCACGCATCAATAGCCTGATTCGTGGTTACAGTCTCTACAAAACCATGATCTTCGAACAATTCGTAAAGGTTCAAACAAGTATACGCCTATGGGATTATACAATCAGAGATAACCGCTTCACCAGAGAAGCGTCCATCGCTCCAGCATCCTCACCAGGAGGTGCCCAGCGGCCGACACGCAGCGCCTACAACAGCCATACACACGCGCGCGGCCCTGACGCCTCAACGAATCAGCGCCCGATCTCGTCTCACGTTGCAGGGCACGAGCCCCCGTCGTCGTCTGTGACGCGCCCGTACCCGCCATCGAGCGGACACGCAAAACCGATTCCAGTTTTGGCCATCGCCGCCGCGCGTACACGTCGATCGATGGCCGCGTGGCGCTGCCGCGGCGACGCAGGGACAGCGCATCACGCCCCCGAGCACGAACGGTCATGCAGGCGGCGCCGCTGGCCGCCAGCGGTTGTCGCCTGCGGGTGGTGGCGCACGCAGGCACGGACACGCACGCATGCGTGCAGGACGTGTCGGCGGCCGATTGGCGAACGCGTTGCCTACCCGTCAACGCAACGCGCTGCTGCGTGGAACGGTATGGACGTTTTGGTTGGGGTTCGAGTGGGCGCTTCGACTGGCTTTTGTTCATCAACGGTGCTGGCCACTATGCTAGCGTCGAGACAAGTGACTGGGTCTCTAGAAACAAGTCCACGTTGTGCTCGCCAGAGGGCAGGTTTCATCCTGTCGCCGCGCAGTTGGCGTCGGGGTTCACTGCCGAGCCCGCGTCACGCATCGGCCGACGGGGCGGCACTGGTCGTACAGGCACAGGGCGACTCCGAGGAGCGTGGCGTACTCTTGCGGGAGCTGAAGACCGCACCTCCGGAAGAACTTGAGGTGGAGTTGCGTTCGCTTGGTTCCCGCCGACGACTTATTGCCGGCGCGTTGAATGTGTTTGCTCCACCAGCTTGTGTGTGGTCTGTGTTAACTGCAGTTTAATGAGATGGTCGATTTTGTGCCCCATATGCTTGCGTCAGACTATGATGCGGAGACGCGGCAGCTGGAACAGGTTGCCTGGGTGAGTCGTCGTCTCAAACTACAATCTCGGTTGGTGATGGATGTACAGATGCAGCCAGAGCGGGGTGAGCTCTGGTTCACGAAGCGGGAAAGCCGTGACTTTGTTTCATGGCAGGGAGTATACCGGATTGTGCCTCGAGGCGATACGCATTCTCGTCTAGAGTACGCTTTGGATGTCGTGCCTATGATCCTATTTCCGATGGCTTTGGTCGAACGGAAGATTATGAAAGAGGTGCCAGGGCGTTCTTCGTGCATTCGCGGCGCGAGCAGAGCAGCGCTGGAAAGACAAGCAATCAGAGGCAGTCGAGACGATATAATGTGGCGAATGGGATTCAGATCATCTGGACCATCGCGGATTCGTGCCCGCAAATGTTTTAGGGAAGCGTGCAGATGCCTATCGACGGCATCGGCACGATATCGAATGTCGTCGAACAAATGTTAGCGCCCAGCGGTCGGTACAGAAACTGTTCAGGTGTGCCGACAGACGTGTCAAGTTCTGGTCACCACGACGATCGGCCGCTGCTTGGCCGTTTGCGGGTTCGCAATTCACAGCGCCCGTTCGAAATTGGCTCTCACGAGTAGGCGATGCCCCGATAAATCCATCCGAAAGGGTGCTGGCTCAGTGGGGACCAGCTCACGGCGAAAGCGGGACCATTTATGGATGGATGGATGCGGCTCACGCTCGGTACTTTAGCTGGTGGTCATCACTGCCGCCCTCACACGACACACCAAATGTCCGATGAGACCACTTTGGTTTTCATGAAGTGAACGCAGAAAGATGAAGCGTTCATTTGTAGATCGATCAGGATCGCTTCAGACTCTGCTTGGTCAACTTTTGGACGCACGCCATCGGTGTCTCGGTGTCATACCCGGAACTCGCGTACACCATGAATGCGTGCATGTGGACGTGGGACATTGGGGCACCCTGGCCTCTGCTGTGGCACAGCTTGGATCACGTACGCAGGGGGCGATGCGTACTGCCCGATTGTTGGCGATCATGGCGAAAACCTGATTTCTAGGTGCGTCTGATGTGTCCACGGCTGAGCTCGCTGGCGCGTTCCCAGATGGCGCGGCTCTCTCTCTCTCGGGTGAGCTCAGTCGAAGCCTTCCTGAAAACTGTGATCATAAGGAGAGATATGGGCGGAACCAAAGGCTTTCCCAACAGCTGCCAAGTGCTGACTGGTTTCATCTGAAATCAGGCACGGGCAAATTACCGAGCTGAGGGCGCGAGTATTTCCCCTTCGTTGCCATGTCAAGCAGGAGCGCGCACCTGCCACTCGTCAGCTCCTGGCGCCTATCAAGATCCTGCCTCCCCTGCTTGGAGAACATCTTCATATCGCACATTTTTATTCATTCATCCACCTATCTAGATAAGCGTTGGGTGAAGGTGTCGCTCTTTGTAGGAGACAACGCTAGCGGTCGCCCACTTCATTGCCCAGAGATGCAGAGCCTCGCTGGCGCGTCTACCGTGCTTTCTGCCAACCCGCTCAGAAATGAATGGGGCGATCAAATGTGGCCATGGCGGCTTCGCGGAGAGCCTCGCTCAAGGTCGGATGCGCGTGGCATGTTCGGGCGATGTCCTCGCTGGAGGCTCCGTACTCCATGGCGAGGACGCCCTCTGCGATCATCTCTCCGGCGCCTGGGCCGATAATGTGCATTCCGAGAATCCGATCGGTTTTCTTATCGGCAAGCACCTTGACCAGACCCTGCGTAAAGTCACCACCGGCGTCATTTGTGCGTGCCCGACTATTCGCCATGAATGGAAACGTGCCTTTGTTGTAGGCAATTCCAGCCGCCTTCAATTCCTCTTCGGTCTTGCCAACGGCGGCCACCTCCGGATGGGTGTACACGACACCCGGAATACAATCATAATTGATGTGGCCCTTGCGTCCGGCGATGATCTCAGCACAGACGAGGCCTTCGTCTTCGGCCTTGTGCGCGAGCATGGCTCCGCGTACCACGTCACCAATGGCGTAAATGTTCGGGACGCGGGTGCGGAATTCGTCATCGATCGGAATCCGTCCACGATCGTCGAGCTCAATGCCAATCGTCTCTAGGCCAAGCTCTTTCGTGTATGGACGGCGTCCCGTCGCCACCAGTACGACATCGGCGGCAAACGTCTCCTTCTTGCCGCTATGATTCGCAGCCTCGAGCTCGAGGGAGATGGGCGCATCATTCGAGGGAACCGTGGCACCAACCACTTTCATTCCTAGTTTGAACTTGAGTCCCTGTTTCTTCATAATTTGCAGAAAACGATCACCGATTTCGTGATCCATCGCAGGTACGATTCGGTCCGCAAACTCGATCACGGTAACGTCGGCTCCGAGTCGTCGCCAGACCGAGCCCATTTCGAGACCGATGTAGCCACCCCCGATGACCGCCATGCGTTCCGGGACAGAGGTCAACGAAAGCGCACCCGTCGACGACACAACGCGCTTTTCGTCAAAGGGTAGCATGGGCAACTCAACTGGCTCCGAGCCGGTCGCAACGATTACGTGCTTGGTCTGCAGCTCCTGGACTGAGCTCATTGCTGTCCACTGAGCGCACCTGGATGCGCGTCGGGCTCGCCAGCTTGCCAGTCCCTTTGACATACGTCACTTGATTCTTTTTGAAGAGGGCTTCGATGCCTTTGGTGAGCCCCCGAACGGAGTTCATCTTCTGCTTCATCATTGCCGATAGCTGAAGGGTGAGCTTGCCGTCGATCTGAATGCCGTGGATGGGAAAGGCATGCTGGGCTTCCTCATAAAGGTGAGAGGAGTGCAGAAGCGCTTTCGATGGGATGCAACCGACATTCAAGCAGGTCCCGCCAAGAGCGCCCCGTTTCTCCACACAAGCCGTTTTGAGACCCAACTGGGCCGCCTTGATCGCAGCGACGTAGCCACCAGGCCCGCCACCAATCACAACCACGTCAAATTCACCGGCGGACTGCGCGGCACTCACACTAGACCAACCGCGGCGAAGACATAAACCGCGAGCGCCGAAAACATGCTTACAAACAGGCGTTGCGAGCGAGCTCCAGCCCATGCGTTTCGCAGACCCCGCGGCGCGCTGCATCGAGAACGAACGCAGCTGACTGTACGTCTCGAGGGCACGTCCAAACAGTGTCGTCACGGCAGAGCCTGAAGGTCCCGGTTTATACAGTGATCTGGTTAGTAAGAAGACCGAGATTGTTCATAAAATTCGGTGCTCCCTTGGTAGAGCGTTCAGAGAACGATACACCTTGCGCTATGAGGCGACGCAACCCCCAGGCTACGCATCATGCACGCGCAAGCGGATCAGCGACGGACGTTGTGAGACGGCGCCTGCGACGACGACAGCGTTCTGGTCCTTGCCTGAATTCGTGAAGCCTCACGAGCGCTCCCACGAGAACCTGTTGAGCCATGCACTGGGGCCTGTCGTGGACGTGACTCCCATGACGGAATGAATGCAGAAAAGCGAATCAGTCCAACTGGGTTGCCCTGGTTCGAGTCAGGGCGAGACGAATCGGCACGGATACCACCACAGTATTGGGAACGAGTCGAGACACGTCCCTGAAGCCTGCGACCTGGTCGCAGTATGCGTGGCCCCATGACGCTCGCGCAGCCTGAGTTGCGCGAGCGTCATGTCACTGATCAAAGGCCACAACCGTCATTCCATGTTTGTCGATAGGCACCTCGCAGGGACGATGCTGCGTAGCCATGATGCGATCCGCCCACTGGCGCGCGCATCGCTAGGCCCCCGTGGCCACACACCCGTCGCGACGAGAACGACGCCGCACATCTTTCCCTAGAGGATAGGCAGAACATGAAGCTCTCCGGTCCATTCATGCAGGTATAAACAGTATGCATGCAGCGCATCGATAAACCTTCGAGGAAAAGCGATTCCGGTCTTGGTGATCCGTCAGCCATTGGCCATCTGGACAGGCACATGCAGGCAGGAAGACTCACCAGCGTCTCGAAATCTCGTGAGAGGCTCGGCAGATGAACCTGCATATCGTATCCGTCGTCACTCGTCTGGAAGCTTTCCCAGTCGGTCTGCGAGTCAGGCATGCATCTCACGCATCCATTTCGTATGCGTGTACGGCACACGTATCGCCAGATCAAAATTGATTTCCTATCTCGAGTCCTCTGTGGAGAAATCAAGCGGTATACATTGGATTATCGGATTCGTGTTGCACTCGATTTGCTCATTCAATAGGAAAACAGATAGGAATCACCAACTTTCTAACCATGAACGTTTTCTTTTACGTGGAGTGGCTTCCTCGTCAAAGCGGCGCTCGCCTGGTTGCACGCACGCTGCCTGGGCCATGTCGAGCGTGTGCCCGGCCGACCGGCTGCGGGCGTGCGCACCGCTGCGCGTGCCGACGGCGGTGGCGTTTCCGCGCTGCTGGGACGTACCCGCAGTACATTAACTCGACAAGGAACGACACGGGTGGACATGGCGCAAGTGACGGGTGCTGGGGAAAGCTGTTTTGTTTCTTTTACACCAAGCGTCCTGAATGTGTGCTCGAAGAGTGGTCACGAGGAGAGCGCCGCCATGTGTACGAAAGGGCGAGGACGTCGGTGCCAGTGGTCGCAGACGAGTCGGCGCTTGGGCGTCGCTCCAGTTGGGCGACGCGGTCGTGAACACGCAACAGTTCGCTCGACGAGAATCATGTGTGTGGATGGATATCGGTCTCGGGAGACGGTGGTCATTGTGGGGGGTGGGGTGATGGGCCTTTCGATCGCGCTGGAGTTGGTGCAACGTCCGGCCGCACCGCAGGTGATCGTGCTTTCGCGACGACGCAACGAGTCTGCGGCGATGGCAGCCGGCGGCATGTTGGCGCCTCAAGGGGAGCGTCTGCCCCAGGGACCTCTGCTAGATCTATGCCTCTTGTCGCGTGAGCGCTATTCCGCATACGTGCGTCGAGTAGAACAGGCAGCGGGCGGCGTGTGCACGGGCTATGACCCTTGCGGACTGATGGCGCCGGCCTTTCGGGACGACTCTGTACACCATTGGAAGCCGCCTGCAAACGCGGGTGAGGCGTATTTCTTGAGCGCTGCCGAGACGCGAATGCTCGAGCCAGCTCTCACCGAAGCGGCTGATTTTGTCGGGGCCTGGTATTTCCCCGAAGATGCCCAAGTAGACAATCAAGCGCTGATGGACGCGCTTACATTAGCATGTCGCAATCGAGGAGTATGGTTCATGGAGAACCAGGAAGCGGTGGCCATCGTGCCTACCAAGCAGGGTCGCAGGCAGCGCGTTGAGGCGGTTCGACTCGCGTCGGGCGCGCTGCTGTATGCTGATCAATTCATTTTGGCGAGCGGGGCTTGGGCTCGTCAGCTCGTGTCGGTACCGGTTAGACCACAGAAAGGGCAGATGCTGAGCGTGAGCGCCCCATCTGGTGCCGCCGGAATGGACTCGATGATCCGCCGCGTTCTCTACGGGGCCGAACTCTATGTGGCGCCGAAACGCCCCGCTGGTCGAATAGTCATCGGGAGCACGGTAGAGGACGTGGGTTTTGACGATCGATGCACCGTCAGTGGTATTGGCGGACTTTTGCATCGTCTGGAGCGGTTGTGCCCGGCGCTGTCAAACTGGACACTGGATCGAACCTGGAGCGGCTTTCGACCGCTGACTCCAGACCTTTTGCCGATCCTGGGCCCATCCACGGAATATCCAAATATGTATTACGCGCTGGGCCATTGGCGGAACGGCATTCTTCTCGCCCCGCTTATTTCCGAAATGGTTGCTGATGGGGTGCTTGGCTCGACACCAGTCATTGATCCGAGTCTCGTTCGAGCTTGCCGATTCGAACGTTTCATGCACGATTCTGCTGGTGGCGTCCAGCTGGGGATACCCACATCGATACGGACACCAGCACCTGGAAATGAGCGTCTCTCGAGTCAGTCGTATTCGCCTGAAGTGGCGGCTCCGAATGCATCGACCGGTGCGGTGCCAAAGGAGATCCAGGTCGGAGATGAGCCGCAGCAACGGTCATCCGCCGGCTCGCGAGATGAAACCGAGTCTGTGGCTGCTCACCGCCTGGGTGATATTCAGAACGGTTTGCGTCAGGACGACTCTGGCATCAAGATGTGGAAACTGGCCGACGATGGCTCTTTCATACCCATCGAGCCAGGCTCGGGCATTCCAGAGCCACCAGATGCCGCACAAGCATCATTGGAAGGAAGCGCTGCCGTCCAATGGCCTTGGGCAGTCCTCGATTCATTGGAAGAACAACGCAGACGGGAAGTGCTGGAACAGACGCGCACCTTTCGAGCCCAGAACAGGGTAGAGAACGGCACCACAGACACGACTCCTCGGCGCGACCACTCACCGATGAAGCGACCCGTCTCCGAGACGAGTGCAACGGCCTCGGAAGCTGCAGCTGGACGCAGTTTGAATGCTTACGATGACATCCGAGTGCCACCGCAAAATGGGACAATGCGAGAAGCATCAAAGGCGACAGCAGCGCCGTCGGCGGCGGCATCGGCACCTCCGCTGGATGACCAGGTCAACCGAATGCGAGAGGGTATTGCAGCTGCACTCAGAGAATATGAGAAAGACTGGGATCTGGATGCTTTTGATCGGCAGGCTCCCGAGCAAGCGAGAGCGCCATCGGAAGAGTTGATGTTAGAGAAACCAAAACCCCAGGGAGCAGACGCTGTTCGACAATCGATGTTCGACGCATTCGCGCAGATTCGTGCCTTTATAGAGAAACCGACTAATTTAGATGATGACACCGGGCCACCACAACGATAAGACCTGGTGAAGTCCTGGACCAGCCACATGCTGATGTACAAGTGCATTGAGTGTCGGGAGTGCGACCCTTGGCGAGTCCCTGGCATCAAGCCGATGCCGTATCTCTACGGTCGTTGCAGCGACGTTTCATTGTGCTCACGTCCACAGGCTGCTCTCTATCGAGGGAGGATCCGCCCGAAGAAGCGCTCGAATGCGTGATCAATCGGACGATGGTCCAGGCAGGTGCTGCTCGAGCCGTCACAAGTCTGGAAAGCCTCATCGTTCGAGGCGCTGCTGCAATAGTTCCAGAGCGATCCGCTTTCGTAACACCGGAACATCCTTCTGACCGAATGAAAACTTGCAATATACGCCCTTCGATGGCGACAGATGACGGGAACGTTCCGGTGGCCAGTTGCATGCCAGCGCCTCCGCAAAGAGCAGCGAGAAGACGCCGCACGAGCCACCATCACTCTGACGAGGAACTGGTTGGTGCTCATGCGCCAGCAGTGTTCGCCATTCGCGACTCAGCAGCCACGGATCTTTGACACGCTTGTCGGTTAACTCATCGTACAACCATCGTTCCAAATTCGGCAGAACCCGCCATCCATCTCGACTGTGCATAGAGTCGTAGCATCGGAGCTCCCGTCGACTGGCGTCGATCGCGACAAGAATCCAGTGACGTTGATCGACATTAACTGGAACCAACAGCAAACTGTTGCGCTGGATACAAAGCCCAGCTCGCCTTGTCCAGCGATGCACAAACTCGAAACGGTAGCTCGGGCTGGTCAAACGAGTGTAAAAGAAGGAATTGAAACAGTAGACGCCTTGGCTGCGATACTGACGATTCAGCATGCCCATGTACGCGTTCATGATCTCGTCATTGAGCCAGCCGGGATGCCGCAAACATCGTAGGTCACAACCTCGTAGACAGATTTGTACGTCGCATAAACGGGAAAGGATTTGCTCTCGAGTCGAGTGGGACCAGGCCCAACGCAACAGGTCTCGTTCGGACGGAGTGAGTTCCTGTCGGCCGTTGGTGCGACCGTAACGATGCAGACTGTTATCCCTCCACGATATCGCTTCAATAGCGGACCTAGATCTCGTCGTTTTGTCAGCATACAACCTGGTTTTGGCTGGGGCGTTGCGTGCGTGCCGTGGTCGGCCTCGGCGACGCAGCGACACTAGACTGATGGCATAGCCTTGCGAAGATGGTGCTCCAGAACGCACAACGCGTGCCTGTCGTGCACGTGATGGACGCCTAATCAGTTTGAACGCATTTTGCGAGCACGTAGAGAGAACCGTTCCCGGTTTAGATGGCCGTGCACGGATCAGTGATCGATGCGAGTGACGTCTGCGTCCACGAAACATATCCGATCGACGTCGAAACGGCGCTCTCCAGGACCGAAGCCTCGGCACGGAAACGACCGTAGCTTCAAATACTGTACAAAATAGCTCGCCACGTCGATGAATATTCAAGTCTATCTGGTTATAGAGGTCGTTTCGACTTTGTTGCGAGGCAAGTACTTGAAAAGCGATTTGTCTGAGCGTCGTCGCCGGGCGCTGTTTCGGCAGCGTCTCTCGGCCAGCTGTTCAACGAACATCGTCCTTGGACAGACGTCCCTCATACGTTTTCTTTTCTAAATGCTGGCTGGAGCCTCTAAGCATCATGGTGCTCGCGAGAGCCATTCATCAATGTTCCTTGGAGACGAATTCGTTTCCGTTGTCCACGAGATTGCATGAAGAATCCATACGAGAGAGACTGCTCTCGCATGGTGTACGCGTGCGGGTCCCAACACGAGCCCTCATCAAGGGCCAAAGTTTACGTCATGAATCAGAGAATTACTGCTTCAGCGTTCAAATGCAGCTGCCGAGATATTGTTGGTTCCTCTTGCTTTACCCTTTCTGGTGATCGCTGTTTGCAGCACGATACGGACAACCCTCACGGGTCTGTATGGCGAGGACAGCAATTCAGCATCTTATAGACTCAACCGATCCCGTAGTAAATGCATCTGGGAGAGTGTCGGTCGCAGCGATATCCTAACTGGGAAGTCGATCGCGGTCCACATGCCGAATAGCTTCAGGCTTTCTGACTCATTGAGGGCCTCATGGTTACAGGGCCTTGCTTGCGACGCTGTCCGGTGTACCTGTCTCATGAGGCTCGAAGGAGACGCTCTGGGCGCAGCGCCTCCTCTGGAACCGGATACGGCCAGTAGGTGCGCATGTCGCAGGCCAGCAGCGCACGATCAAGCTGATTGATCCGTTCCATGTCGTTCTCATCGAGTCGAAGGCTGGTTGCCTCCAGGTTCTCTCGCAGACGCTCCGGTGAGACCGATTTTGGAAGCACCACACAGCCGCGCTGGATATTCCAGGCCAAACAGATTTGTGCGGGTGTCGCTCGATACTTTTTCGCCAGGTTTTGAATGGTCTCATCGCGCAGTACTCCCAGGGTGCCAGAACCTAACGGCGAGTAAGCCTCAATCCGAATACCCAGTTTTTCGGCCTCTCGCTTGTGTTCAGCTCTTGTGTTCAGCGGATGAACTTCGATCTGATTCACCACGGGCCGAATGCGAGCATACGAGACGATATCATGCAGCTCAGCGAGGCCATAGTTGCTCACACCAATGCTCCGTACGAGACCCTGATCCACGAGCGACTCCATCGCCGCCCAAGTCTGCTGCAGAGTGACGCCATGGTCAAAACAAATGTCACCAGTGTTGTCCACGCCCTTCCAGGTATTCTCGTTCAGAGGCAAACCGCAGTATTCCCAAGCGAACGGCCAGTGAATGAGATAGAGATCGAGGTAGTCAAGCTGCAGATCTGCGAGTGTCTGTTTGCAAGCCTGGACAACGTGTTCCGGTCGATGGCAGGTATTCCACAGCTTCGATGTAACAAAAAGATCCTCCCGCTTTACAGTTCCATTCGAAAGAACCCGATGAAACGCAGTGCCGATCTCCTTCTCGTTCATGTAGACGGCCGCACAGTCAACGTGACGATAGCCGAGCTCGATCGCCTGCTCCACAACACCGCTGATCTGACCCGGCTCCGCTTTCCAAGTACCCAGTCCGAGGCATGGAATGCGGTTCCCGTCAGGTAAATCGAAAACCAGTGGCTGTTGATGCGAGTTGCTCATGAACGCTGAACGACTTGTCTACCGCTACGAAGCAGCGGGCGAGACGCGTTGTCGTACGACGCGACGCGACGAGTGGCAGCGTCGCTGTACAGACCCCGCACAAGTTGATCAGCACCGGGATCGATACAGCCGAACTGACGACAGCGACCATCGGAATCAGGGTATCGGAAAGTCTGGACCCTTTTATGCAGTTGCGCTGGTGATTTCGATTGGATAGGTGCGGATACTGTTCATAAAGCTGTTGACAGGAGCAGTCATGGTTTGGGTGCATCGGCTCAGAGAACGAGATGGACGCACAGGAATAGGTGTCGGTCTCGGAAGCGTACCAATGATGAGTCCTAGGCATGAGACGGTATCTCTTTACGCTTCCGAACAGGCGTTGGGGATGATTATGAAATGGGGGCGTTCAGTGATCCCTTGGGCTCTATCGATGGGTGTAACGAGGCTCACACCGAGTCACCCTCGCCCTCGTCAACGGCAATTGCTTGCGTCATCGATCGCATATTCAGAGCGTCTGGAGCCACGTCCATACCATGGTTTGGGAACTGGCCTTCAAAGCTAAACGATTCGATTACGAGTTTATTCATCTTCTCAGCCAATCAAACACGTCGAAGAGATTCCACTGAACATGCATCCGTGATTCGCTCTGGTCGAGCGAGAAACACACAGACAGCATGATGATGCGCGCACAGCGCCTCTGCTTCTGGGTCGCATTGACCATGAATTCGGGTCGGTACACCCAGGTTTTGGTGACGAGGCTTGAGCAGACACGGAATTCGCTGGGGTATGGCCTTGACAGGTGGCACACATTCTCCACAGAGCGTGCCTCGCGGCTGTCGGTCGCGTTTCAGGCGGCTGCGGGCACAGCGACCTTCCATTGTTGACTGCGCCCGAATGCGTCTCGAGAGATCACTAGATACGACCGGATCCATGGCAAGGCAATACATTCTTGCCCGGGATTTTTGGTGATCTTGGACCCGGCTCTGTGGCATGGACGAGTAAGCTAGTTCATTGGGATCGGGCGTGCTTCTTTCTTGCCTGCTTTTGATGCGTTCTGGACGAAGAGATTCGAACCAAGTACACGCTTCGGCCGGACTCTTCAAGAAAATTGCGTGTCTGTCTTTGGAACACTGGTATCGAGAGCGATTCGCAGCATTTCCGCTCGAGTCAGTATTTTGCGTCGATCAGTACCTTGAAGGAGACCGTTTCGGTGTTCTTCGGCATCGATGCGTAACCAACCATCCCAGTCAACATAGGCAACTCCGTTACGCTCCAGGAGGATCTCGATGCCGGGCTCGGCCGTCTTGCTGGGACCATCCGACGCAACTGTGCCTGAATTCCGATGCTGCAGGTCCCGAACAAACCTATCTACAGTCTCCTGCGCATCTACGAGCGAATTCGCGATAACGCCTCTTGGCCCATGTTTCAGCCAGCCGGCAACGTAAACTGCATCCGAAAGGCCCAACACACGTCCTGATGCATTCGGGATACAATTCCGACTTGAATCAAAGGGAACGCCATGAGGCGCCTCGACGATATATCCGATGCTACGAAAGGCGGCGCCCGCTGTGGCTGGCAGTCGTACAGGTTGCGCATCTTGAAGCGGTCGACACTGTACATGCCCATCTGGCCCGTAGGAGAGCTCATTCGGAGCGCAGAGCAGCTGGACACGTTGATCTGCATCACCTTCCAAACTCAGTGGCGTGAGGCCAAACCAGAAATGCACGCTTCTTTTCATCGGATGACGGGACGCTACGTGGGAGCCCCCTTCTGCATAACGAGCATGATGCTGCAGGGCTTGCAAGGCACGCTGCTGAGAACGGGACATCGGTGCAGGTCTCGTCCCTGGATTGTCTGAATTCCATCGCATCGCTTCGTGAACCACGACATCGAGGTCAGGTGCCAGTGTGACCAGCTCGCGGAGCTCTCTCGCGGTCCAGCTCGCATTCGCCGCGTCTCGACGCCCAACGATATGAACTGTCCGAGCAGCAAACGCTTCAATGGCCTCAATGGCAGCAGGATTGCAATCGGTATGTCTAAGTTCAGCCGGTGAGCGCAACAGCATCCGTGCAACATCCAACGCCACATTGCCGTTACCGACAATAACGACTTCGCCGCCACTTTGCCCAAGAAAAGCGTGCTTGCTGAAATCGGGATGACCGTTATACCAAGCTATAAGAGCTCGTGCACTGATCATATGTTGTTCTTCACCCAGAATACCTAGTTTTCGATCACCGCCTTGAGCACCCATGCAAAGAAATAGACCAGCGTCACGAGCGTATCGCCTCCGCAACGCATCCAGAGAAAGGCCGCCACCGTTCACGTGCACGTTTCCAAAGTATCGAACCATTGATCGATGACGCTCCATCAGTTGACTCCAGTGCAGCGCCACACGTTTGACCTCGGGGTGGTCAGGTGCAACGCCATACCGCACCAGCCCAAACGGCACGGGAAGAGACTCAAACAGGTCGATGGAACGCAGCTTGCCTTGAAGATCCCGGTGACGCAACAGTGACTGGATGGTATAGAAACCAGCGGGACCGGCACCAATGACTCCGACACGCATAGCGCTACAACGGTCGCAGAACGATCAAGCCTCGCAGGACAAACGCCCTCCACAAACTACATAAAACACAACGCTCTGTCCCTAATTCGAGCCGCCTTCCCCGATCTTTCCCAATCAAGTTCATTTAAACTGAATCGAGCGCATGAAAATAGCTCAAACGCAGCGATCACTGTACCGACGTCTCGCTCAGACGAGTTCTCCCGAAACCGGTCTCGAGAACGAAAGGCATGCGGACGAGGCGGTTCCTGCAGCGCTCGCGCGACACTTTCGAAATAAACCCTTCCGGTTGGGGACGAAACAACGCGGTTTCGAGTACAGCGGTTTGTATGAACGAGCGCAGAATGCCTCTGACACGCAAAAGAGAAAGAGGTGATCGATCTTGGATCTCGTTTCAGAGATGGATTCTGATACTGCTTGCGTTCGTTACGTTCAGTGTGACTTTCTACTGGGAAACTGCTGCGCAACAGCTCCGAGTGGTGGCCACCGAGGCGACGGAGCGCCGATAACCAGGCGAGTGCTCTAGCGACTGTTACAGCACTGCTCACGAGTCACCGTCTGGCCGTAGAGGAGGAGCTACCGAAACTGGTTCTCAATATCAGTCGATCTGAACCGCCATACTTGTATGTTACTTTTCGCGACGAGTGGGATGGACTCGTTTCGCCGTCGATGCGTGCGAACGGTGGTCTCTTCGACGCCCATATTCATCGTCTCTTCGATAGACTGATGCGTGAACCAGGTGTGCTTGAACGCTGTCAGCAGGGTTCAGAGCTCGTCATCGATGCTGGGATGAATTTCGGTTCTTTTGCCCTGTATGCAGCGAACCGTGGTTGCCGCGTTATCGGGTTCGAGATGCAGCCGAGCGTTGCCGCAGCCGTGCTACTGGCCGCTCATCTGAATGGCTTCACGCGGCAGCTCCAGGTCGTGCCACACCCAGTCTGGAATCAGAGCGACGAAGTTTTGGTATTCTATCCGCGGCGTGATAACGTTGGGGGCACGCACGCCATGGATGCTTCATCGGTGGGAAATGATTCCTTTTCCACTGCCGTACACTTGAGGACCGTTCGGATCGAGGACTGGGTGCCTCGTCGCAGTCTTGTTCGTTTCATGAAGCTCGATGTGGAAGGTAGCGAGCTTGAGGCACTTCGCGGCATGCTGGATCTGCTGAGGCGGAAACGCGTATTGAATCTGGTTATGGAGCTGCAACCTGAACCATCTTATCGACGGGCGCTGCAGCTGCTCTATTCCTGCGGTTACCGTTGCATAGAGTTGCAGCTTTTGAATAAAGAAGAGCTCGACCATACGGAGCTGCCGCTGGCGCGCTTCAAGCAGGAGCCTTCTACGGAAGCAGCCTTCTGGGATTCGTTTAATTTTCATGGAAGCGATCTTTGGTGCATTCCCTGGGTTGCATCGGCTCGCAGTCTCTCCGCTTCGGGTAGGGTTGGCGTCTAGTCGCTGGTATCCGTTCAAGGTCCTCGGGACATAACTGATCGAACGGCTGGATAGCATGCTTCTCGACGCCGCGACGTATTCGATCTGTGACGCCATCCATGTTTGTCGTACCATCAGAGTTGAGTTTCAGACGACGGACTCTCAGAGAGCGCTGATATGACGCTCCGTGGTCGAGAAAAAAACCACGCGGGATATCCTTCTTGTAATCTGTTTCAGCATCTGCGCTTTAGTCAACGTTTTCTGCACACACAGGGGCTGGACACCTTATCTCAGGTCTCGACTGCAAGTCATCACCGAGTTGCAAACATGATGCACGAGATCGCTGGGGTCTTTGCTCGGAATACGGCTCACCAGAGCTATCTGGTCGCACATCCTTTCGACTCCATCACGGACGCTTATGGACCCGATCAACATACGTTTCTCAAAGGAGTTTTCAGATTCGATGTGTATTTCAGCTTCGTTTCGGCTCGGCCTATGGCAGAGATAGGCAAGACCCTCGCCGGCGTCAACAGAGCGGAAACTCCAGCCCTTTGTACTCAACGAGCCGAACGATAGTACGGACTGCCGCCCTCGTCGTCGTATCGGTTTTTGGTTCCCAGGGCAAGCATCGTTACTCCATCACAAAAGTCTAAACCATGACGATCGCTCACTAGTCATCCAGTGTGCCACGGTTTCCGACCGAGGCCTTACGGACCCGAGGCCAAACTCACCGTTTGTTGTCGCATAGTCGGCCCTGTTCAAGACGGTCACCGTTCGACGGCCAATGAGCAGTCGCTGCAACTGCGGTTTCGGCAGACGGTACGACGCGCGCTCGGTTGGGTACTCGGGGGCGCTCCTAAGGCAAAGGTCTAGTCATTCAGTGGAATCCATAGACTTCTGGTGATAGGATTTGATGAAAAAGAGGCGACGAAGTGATGTTGAGGCCAACAAACACGATGTTTCAAACGCGCTGCGAGTGACTGCGGATGAAGCGAACTTCGGTGCGAACACGTCGCAGCCGTTCGCCTCCCAGGAGGAGGACGAGGAAAACTCACATCTCCCGTCGTTTGTGCTTGATTCAATCTTGAAAGTTTTCTCGACACACTGTACACCGAACTATTCGCTTCCGTGGCAGATGCGTAAACAGGAATACTCGACTTCGTCGGGGTTCGTGATCGAGGGCAACCGCATTCTGACGAACGCTCACTCAGTGGAGAATTTTACGGTCGTTCGGGTGAAGAAACGTGGTTCGGCAGAAAAGATGACTGCCCGTGTTGTTGCAGTTGGCGACGAGTGCGATATTGCGCTGCTCACCGTGGATGATCCGGCATTTTTCAAGGACGTGCACCCACTCCCTCTGGGCAGTTTGCCGCAGCTCCAGGACCGTGTCACAGTCGTCGGTTATCCAATCGGAGGCGAATCTATCTCAGTGACCGAAGGTGTGGTATCTCGAATCGAAATTCAGCAGTACGCCCACGGTGCGACCGAGCTGCTGAGCGTACAGATCGATGCAGCCATCAATCCAGGCAACAGCGGTGGTCCGGCCCTCAACGCTCGGCTTGAGTGTATTGGGATCGCTTTCCAAAGCCTGAGTGCCCGCGAAGCCGAGAACGTGGGCTATGTGATTCCGACGCCGGTCGTCAACCACTTTCTCGCCGATGTGCAGAGGAACGGCCGCTACACGGGATTCTGCTCTGCCGGCATCGATTGGCAAGCGCTGGAGAATTCAGCATTACGACGCTTTCTGGGTATGGAGCTATCGGAGACCGGAGTGTTTTTGCGGCGAATCCATCCATTGTCTGGAGCGACGACGGTTCTTCAGAAAAACGACGTGCTACTGGAATTCGATGGCAACCGAATCGGAAACGACGGTACGGTTCAGTTTCGAAAGAACGAACGCATCAATTTCAATTTCCTCGTGAAAGAGAAATATGTGGGCGACGAATGTGAGCTGCGTATTCTTCGTGGAAAAACCCGGCTCAATGTTCGGTACAAGTTGGACGAGAGCTCATCTTCTCAGCTCGTGCCGGTACATGAGAAGAGACGCCAGCCAGAGTACCTCGTAGTGGCTGGGCTCGTATTTGTCGTCCTCACTGAACCGTATCTGCGAAGCGAATACGGCGAACGATTTGAGTTTGAAGCCCCCGTGAAGCTCCTGAACAAGCTGATGCATGGTGAGAAACGCTTTCCCAACGAGCAAGTGGTGATTCTCTCCCACGTGATTCATCATGAAATAACGACAGGATATCAGTCATTGAATAATCTACAGCTCATGCGATTCAATGACGTGGAGATTCGCAACTTGGCGCATTTGGCAGAACTTGTGAGCAAATTCGACGGCACCTTTATGCGCTTCCATCTGGACTATGAAGAGCTGGTTGTGGTCGAAACCGAAACCGCACGCAATTTCATCGCAGAGATCCTGACGCAGCATTGCATACCCTCGGATCGGTCGATTCGCCGAGAAGAGGAAGTATCTGAGGTCGACCAGATCTCCATGGCCCAAGTTCGTCGCATCGCTGAACAGGGCGAACTCGCTGGAGAGCGTTCGGACGAATCCCAATTGCTACAAAAAGGACCAAGCGAGCTGGAGAAGCAGGAGCACGAAGAGGAGGAATTGGAACGCAGTTCACCCGGCCGGAGACCGCCTCGTCGAGGCAGACGCTCGGTACTCAATCGAGACAAGTGTGAACTCACAGAATAACTAGGTTTCACTGCGGTAGTCATGACTGGTGCTGGACGAACGACCGCAATATGATAAAGGATGCGTCTCGTAAGCTTGTTGGTTGGGTACCATTTCTAGCCGTTTAGCGTATACTTCATGGATAGCTTCTTCTAGGAAACGGGATCGTCGATCCTCGATCGATGGGATTTCACGCCAGTGCGAGCCATGACGCGTGTCTTGCCAAAATCCGGTCTCAGAATAAACTGGAAAGACAGGTCGCAACTCGATATCGAGCCCGATCAGACGATGGGACCTTCCGCGCCAGGACCCCGAACTGAACCCTAGGTGAGACCGAGCAACGATAGGACCACTGCAGTGCATAGGGCCGCGGTCTCGGTTCACGTTGTGCTCGATTCTCCGATCGTCTGTAGTCTCTTTCAAGGCACCATTCCTTGGTCCCTAGCAATACCTGATCCGAGCCGTTTTTGGTGACCATTGTGCACAAAAGCAGCACTAGGTCATCCGTACTGATGTTCGTGTATGATCGCGGGCGACGATCGCGCAACGCTTCGGTGGACAGCAAGGGTGAACGAGTCACAAAGGCCCAGACTCCGCATACCGAATCGAGGGCATACGTTTTGTATTCCACGTTGTCGGCGGCTCTCTGTCACTTTGTTCCTATAGGCAACGGGTGTGCGGGAGCTGCAGTCACTCCTGCCCCGAGAAAGCATTGTTTTCGTCGAGGGCGCGTCCGACGTCCGGACGTCGCTTCAAGGTCTCGCGCTTCGCCTCGAAAGGTTCAACGGCACTCGATGGAGCACACGGCGGCCCACAAAGACGCACAACCAAATCCATGGACCTCCATACAATGCACAGGTGCTCGGCGCGTGCTCGAGACCGTCCTGGACGGGGCTTAGTCTCAGAAACCGAAACCAACGCCATGCCCTTCCATAGCATGGAAAGTAGGACACGACCGTGTTGCGGTAGAATAGCCAAAGCAAGGACGAAGAAACGAGCCAACAGAGCGAGAGAAGCGTCGGCAGCCATCGTTCAAGCCCTTCTCTCCAGCTCCTTGTCGCCGAGTCTCGCTGCCCAACGAGCTCCTGCTGCTGCTGCTGCTGGCGCCGCTGGAGCGCTTCCAGCTGTCGACGTTTTTCGTCAAGCTCCCGTTCGAGCTTAGCGTAGGCGACAAACGAGTCTGGGTGACAAAGCGCTTTCGCTTCGCGCTCCAAACGTCCAATTTCGGTGACCAAAGACTCCAGTTCTGGGTTTGCAATCTGCACTTGTGGTCCGGGAGATCTTCGGGTGCGCCAAAACGAGCTTGACCATCGACTTGTCGCCACAGCGACCCAGCTCACAAGCCAGATGATCCAGGCGGCAACCAGCGCCTCCTCCGTTGAAGCTCCAGCGACCATCATCTAGCAGTCGCCCAGCAGACTGAAAGCGACGATGAACCTCTTCTTGCCAGGATAACGCCACTTGAGACTGGCACTAGACAAGCTAGGGTCCGTAAGTCTGCGCGTCTTTCTCGCTCCGAATGAAAGACCGCTGCTTCGTACCGCTCGCGGGTGCGTGGCCAGCGGGACGACTGGCGCTCGCCTCGACGCTGCTGGTTGCCCAGACGCCCACAAACTTGTCGCTGCAGCTTGTCAAATAAAAACTGTTTTCAGGGGTTCACACTGAGGGTGTGTGTGTGTGCCTTCATGACGTCTCGCAAGTCGCGACTTACCATTCAGCCCTTCCGTTATGTTGCCATGTCGGAGGTAACTTTAGAGCAGGCACAGAAAAGCTGGGAGAAACTGGAGGCCGCACTACAACGCATCTTTGCTCGCGAGCACCAGGACCTTTCTTTTGAGGAACTCTATCGGACGGCGTACAACTTGGTCTTGCACCGGTATGGTGAGCTGCTCTATGAGGGACTAGAGCGGGCTTTTGTCGAGCACTCACTGCAGGTTCGCGGCAACGTGCAGTCACAGTCCCATAACAGCGAGGAGCTACTGGAATCACTTCGAGCTCAGTGGCAACTGTATAAGACTGCAGTTCGGACAGCGCGTGATGTCTTTATGTACGCGGACCGCAGTTTCATAAGGTCAACGGGCCGGACGCCAGTATACGACTTGGGCATGCGCGCTTTTCGGGAACGTGTGCTTCAGGATCAGACATTCTCCAAGCAGGTCGTCGACGCCATGCTTGACGTCATCACTCGGAGTCGGCTGGGTGAGCGGCCGCCGCTGACACTCCTCCGAGATACACTCAACATGTATATTGAACTTGATTTGTATGTTGATGCCTTCGAGCAACGATTTCTGCAGGTATCACGGGAATTCTATACCTTGGCGGCGGATCGCGTGCTTCAGACGTGCACGGGCCGCTCCTACCTGCAACACGTCCGCGAATGGTTCCGTTTCGAGGAACAGATGGCCAGCGAGTGTCTCGAAGTGCGATCAACTCGATCAGCGCTGGTTACGTTGCTTGGTGAAATTTTGCTTACTGGGCATTTGAGCGAAATCCTTGATACGACAGACTTAGGGTTTCTCTCTCTACTGCGCTCGCAGCGGCTCGAGGATCTGCAGATGATGTACGATTTGCTGGTGCGTATTCCTGAAGGCATCGATGCCATGCGCACTCGTCTGGCTCCCTACGTTAGAGAGAAGGTCCGCGCTGACCTGGCCAGGGAAGGAAGCACCCAGGAACAGCCGCTTGAATGGGTGGCACGCGCCATCCACCTCAAAGATGAGTTCTATAATCTGCTTTCCGCGCTGCAGATGGATCCGAAATTCGTGCGTGCTGTGCAAGAGGGTTTCGAGGAAGCTCTGAACGAATGCCCACGAGCGCAAGAGTTCCTTTCTCTATATATCGACAAAGCGCTGCTGGACTCACCGTCGGTGTCGCGAGAATCAATGAGAACCGCCTTGGATCACGCGTCGACGTTGTTTCGGTTGCTGAGGAACAAGGATGTTTTCGAACAGCACTATAAGATGCATCTTTCTCGACGTCTCTTGCGACGTTTCGAGATTGATACACCCACGCTTTTACCAGCGAACGACGACGCCGAGGAGCACTTTATTGCCAGGTTGCGCGAAGAGTGCGGAGCGGTATACACCATGAAACTCGAGTCCATGATCCAGGACATGCGTATCAGTGATGAGCTTGATGCCGAATTTCGCCGGCAACAGGAAATGGTGTCTCTCTATGAATTGCGAAACCGCCCCATGCTGCACGTGTGCGTAATCACCAGCGGTATTTGGCCAGTGCTGGAACATCCAGCAATCGCGATCCCCGAAGCTTGCGTGGAGCTGGATAAGCTCGCCCAAGAGTTTCAAAAGTTCTACCTCGAGCATCACCCGAAACGACGTCTCCAATGGTTACTCCATCAGGGGAGTGCCTGAACTGAGCATGCGCACTCGCGAACATGGCCCGGTGTACGAACTGAAAGTCACCACCATACAGATGCTCATTTTACTGCTCTTCAATACGAGAACCAAGCTTACCGTAACCCAGATTCTTCGCTCGCTGCAGACACCGTCTGTCACCCCAGAGATCGGGCGTGCTCTGCGAACACTCAGCAGCAGCAAATACGCCCTGATATACAAAGCAACACCCGGGCCAGAGATCAACGAACATGACGAATTCCACCTCAACGACGCATTCGAGAGCGCGAGCCGGCGGATAAACCTCACCGATGTCGGAGACGAAGAAGCGGAAACATCTGGCCCTGAGCATACGATGCGAACCTCGGAACTGCTTGTGAGAGACCGTCGACCAGAGATCATGGCTTGCATTGTGCGAATCTTGAAGCGTCATCAGACCTTAGAGCATAGCCAAGTCGTCGCCCAGGTTATCGAGGAGCTGCGGCTTCGTTTCGTACCAACCGCTGCCGATGTGAAACGAGAGATCGAGGCGCTCCTGGAAAGAGAATATATTGCACGTGACGTCAATGAGCAGACCGTATATCGGTATGTTGCTTGAGTGTGGTTCATTCGGGCTCGTTTGACAGACCAAGCCAGCTGTCGAGAGAGTCTATAATCTGATCGGAACTTGACATTTCTTCTTGCGTCAAAACCTGACGCAACGTACAACGTCCAAAAGCGTCCTCTGGCCTCAGCGACTTGAGCAACCAACGAGCCCGATGACCCAACCCTCTGAGAATATCCTCGCGCTTCTGTAGTGGTTGCTCCTGGGAGTCTGCCAAGTACGGCAAAAGGCCCTGTAGCCACCAGTAGTCAGTGGCGACTTCTGTTGACAGCTCCTCCGCGTCCCCTGTAAAACCGGTATCCTCAGTTAGCCTCACTTCTTCGAGTTCTGGCCGGTCCGAGTCGCTGGTGCCGCTCGCCAGTGACGACTCCCCAGAAGGAAACGTCTTCGCCGCGGACTCGTCAAGTGTAACGCTCAGACGGTCTGGCTGTGGTGGCACCTCAACCAGTCTGCGAGCGCCATCATTCGTGTCTCGATGAACTCTGCCTCTGTCACGGAGTGTACGACCTCTATGATGTCTCGTCATAGAGTCGAGGTTCAAAGTGCAAGTTTCGCTCGTTGAAGACTTTGGCACTGGGGTGCGCACACAAGACGAGCGCTTAGACTGTTCATACCTGCATCGCAAACTCTTCGACTTGAACTTCTAGAAATGAAAGCGACTCTCGAACTCGGTGTCCTCCGTAGGCCTCAAAGCTAGAGGAGTCGGCTCGATGGGCCTTAGACGAACCCACTGAACGCCTCAAGTCTTCGACGCGCGGCAGCCACTGGACTGGGAACGCTCGTGGGTCGGCCACGCGCCCAAGACGATCGACGCTGGCTGTCGAAAGCCGCCACAGTGAGCCTATTCGTCTCCATCGAATGCCGAGCGGATCCGTTCTCGAGCTGCAGAGAGGAAGCCATCAGGCTTCGTGCTTTATAGAGGTCACAAGCCTCCAGATGATGGGGCAGTTCAAGGTGCTGCAGCTTTGAAAAGCGCTGGCTCTGCTGGTTTTATCATGTCGCCTGCGATGTCGATGCTACAACGCTTGCGCTCTCCATGAAGCGAAGGTTATATTGCCGAGTCTCTTGCCCTATACTGGTTTCAGCAGCGCGACTTGCACTCAGGTAGCGCACATAAAAGCGGTCCTGCATCCGAATAAGACTTTCTAAAGTGATCCGATCGAATCAATCCTCGGAGTGTTTCCAGCGGCAAATGCATTCGAGAGTAGGAGCATCGCGATGATTACAGCGGCGGACGCGCTCCAGTTTCATCATTGGTGTTCCAAAGCTAAAAGTCTTGACCAATGAAACCATTTGACACCCCAACAAATATATACGTTTATCCGTAAGTGCATAGGAGCTCGCTCGAGATGGTGAAGCCACTGGAAAAATCCGTGCCGTCTAGTTGAAAGATTCGGAAAGTAGGCACCTTACATCAAGCTGCAATGCTATCATGCAGCTCGCAGCAAGGCGATCAAGACGGTATCCCTTCAGGCAGGTTGGTCGATCAACCTTCGCATGCGTACAACCTACGGCTTCGTGATCGATTAGCCCAAGGAACGCTTATCCTTGTTGAGGGGCAGTTGGCGCCTGGCCAGCGCGGATGTAACGAGCGCCAGCGACAGCCGAAAAGTCCGAGCTCTCGATTTCGTGCGAAGATCCAGAGGTCGACTGACCGAGCGTGTTAAGTCAACTCGGTATCCGTTCGGTGTCGAGGGCAAGGGCAAGAGAGAAACATTTCATCAGGTTGGAATGGCTACCGACTGGTCGAATGTTCCGCCGTTAATATTTCATCCGGATAAGGAGTCGGTTGGAAGGTATTCTCGACAGTTGATTTTACCAGAGTTTGGGGGACCGCTCGCGCAGCACAGGCTGAAAAACTCCGCGGTGCTTCTAGTGGGATGCGGGGGGCTTGGCTGTCCAGCGGCTCTGTACCTTGCCGGTGCCGGAATAGGTTGTATCGGTCTCGCGGATCGGGATGTTGTCGAAATCTCGAATCTTCATCGGCAGATTGCCCATACTGCGAGCGGGGTCGGCGAGAAGAAGACGACTTCTCTGGCTCGGGCGGTTATGGCCTTGAATCCTAGTGTCAAAGTGGAACTGCACGACGATGGCGTCAGTCGAGAAAATGCAAGAGAAATTGTTCGCCGATACAACGTCGTTCTGGACTGCTCGGACAACGCAGAGACACGCTATCTCGTCAGCGACGCCTGTGTTGCAGAATGGCGGCCGTTGGTCAGTGCTGCTGCCATTGGACTCGAGGGCCAGCTCTCGGTCCTGAACTTTGGCGATAATGGCCCTTGTTATCGATGCATATTCCCTGAGCCTCCGCCACCTGAATGCCAAGGTAGTTGTGATACCGATGGTGTTCTCGGCATGATTCCCGGGATGATCGGCACGTTGCAGGCACTCGAGGCGCTGCGCGTGCTCCTGGCCCAGGCTGGGATCGGTTCGTTACAGATCCCCTTGGCTGGACGGATGCTTCTCTTTGATGCATTGAGCTATCGCTTCCGGGTAGTACAATTACGTGCGAGGCAAACTGAAACATGTTCTACGTGTGCGACCTTCCGCCGCCCACATGCGGGTCTGGTTGCCCAAGGCGATGGGTATTTTCGCGAAAGCACCATTGACGAAACTGGGTGTAATCTCGTGTTACTGGAGGGGATCGCCCTTGTGCATCAAGAAGAGCGCTCGTCACTCAACTCAGGCAAAGAGAGCTCATCGATGGCGAATGGGGCTGCCTCGATGACCCAATCCAAGACACGAACTTTACCTATGGTGAATGCACAGCACCTTGCTTTGATGAAGGAAAAAGAACGCTACAATGATGGCATTTGTAGAATATGTAGGATCGATTCTATGGAACCGCACGGAATCGGTTACAGACTTGAAGTCTCATGTGGCGCCGAAAGCCAAAACACCGACAGTTTGCAGCGAGAAAGTCCACAGGAAACGGCGACCAACGATTGCCCGTCTGAGCTATCAAGGAGCACCGATAAAGTGATCTACATCGACGTGCGCCCCGCTCAGCAGTTCGCGCTCGTGCATATTCGAAATGCCGTGAATGTGCCAATGAATACATGGCCCGAGGCTGTCCAGCGACGACAGCGCGACTGGCAGGGTCGTCATCTCAGGCTCGTATGTCGACGGGGCGTACAGTCTCGTAAAGCAGTTGAGCTGCTTCGGGCAATGGGCTGGTCTCACACGCTCATTGAGGATATCCCGGGCGGGATGGAAGCACTCATCCGCCATATTGGTGAACATTCTGGAAATGATTCAGTTTCACTTGCGCCAACATCGAACTGACTTGTAAACCGGCATCGCGCGTGCACGGACGAGCGTGCCTGGAGCTGACACTCGGATCACCCCAGTCTTTCGGGCAAGTACTTGGGAGCACCCCCGAGTCCGCTAAGAAGAGGTCTGGGGATCGACACCGCTATCTAGGCACACCTCGGAGAGTCATTCGCTGGGCTGGAGTGCGGGCTTGGTCGGTGCGTATTCGTCGCCGGGTTGAGGCCGGAGTTGGACACTCGTTTCTGGGGCTCCATCGATGCGTTGCGTTGAACGACGATGAGGCGCGGCAAACACACGTACGACGGCAACGTGATCCGATCAACGGAACAGACCCGGTCTTGGGTCGATCTACCGTGACGAAAAGCTCGCGAGCACGATCAGTCAATATGATCGTTTTCGCATTTGAGGTTCTCGACATTTACGTGCATTGAAAATAGGTTCTCTCTCCAATATGAAACTAAGATATGCTCTGACAGGTGGTCGGCGCAATGCGCGCGAGACCAGACATGCAGCTGCAACGTACGCGACAGTTTTTGAGCGCCTTTTGTGTGTCTATCCGTTCACATAGCGCGCTCGGCGAGCCCACTGGATTAGTATAAAGAGTGCAATTGCCGCGAACGAAGAGTTCAGGACAACAACAACGATGAACCAACGTGTACTACCATTGTCTAGCTTAAAGAATGGCGCTTGTATGTTCATCGTGAAGAGGCCGGTTATAAAGCCAACCCCTGTAAATACCGCCTCCATGATGTTCAGCGTCACATCAACCACGAGAAGTCGATTACGCAACGTGCCTAACTGAATGTTCACGAGGTCCTCGGTGTCGTCAACGGCCGCTGCAAGTAACTCGGCCCGGCGCATCGCATCATCAACTTGATAGAGGTACGATTCGAGCATCTGCTCTACCTCCTCATGGTCCAGAGGCGATCGCGGTGTGTTTGGGTTTTTTGCAATCTCAGTCAAGTACATTTTGGACATATCTTCATCCTCTTCAAGCAGTGCTTGCAAAACGTCCTGCACGCCATCAATTCGGGTCACGAGCGCGTTCAGATCCTGCTTGAGGATCCGTAAGCGCTCCAGACGCTTTGCACTCAGTTTGCGGGTCAGCTCGCTCAGAAGAGCGTACATCACCGGCTCGAAGTCACTCAGATCCTTCTCAAGATACTCATGAACAAGTATTAGAAGGGATTCAAGAGCACGGAACTCAAACGGCTCCATGTCGCTTTCTTCGTAGATACGGCTCCGGAAAAGTCGTTTCTCTAACCATTCGGCCGCTTCCTGGACCCGTTTCTCCGATGGATTGAATAGGAGAAGTGCATCAGCAAAGATCAACGCTCGTAGACGCTCCAGACTGAATACGATGACGTTTCGACGAACCCATATAGCTGGTTTTGCAACAAAAGCAGGATCAACTTGGCGGATGTCTCGCGGCTGCAGAAATCCTCTCAAATACCGCCGGATGCGTTTTCGATCCTTTTTTCTCAGCGTCTCGTTTTTCAGTCTTTCGTCGTCGATGCCTGCAGCACCAAACAGAGCGACATCCGAAGACGATGAGAGTGCCTCAAGCCCCGTCAAAGCTTGTTGAACAGAGCGCCCCTCTCTTGCACGCAATAGCACTTCGGACCTGCTTATCGTACGGAGCTTCTTTGACCCTCCCGCGTGGAATTCGAAGCATTCCAGCTCACTTGTTACGCGGCCGCCAAAGCCACTCCCCCAGCTTAGTCCAGTGTCTTGTTCCACGTTAAAGTTCGATGGCAGGCACTCAGCGCTACCATGAGACTTGTGCTCAGAGTTCTGACTGTCCAGCTGCGTGTCCTCACTAGTCTCCATGTCGCGTACCGCAGATGACGCACTCATTTGAACCTGGAACAGGAGACCCAACGAGTCTGACTCGAGCACCTACGACCGTTGGAAACGCGCTCTGTCGCCGAGATGTCTCGCTCGGTGGCGCACGACCATTGCGGTCCGCGTGCCTCGTCGCACGAGTCCGCCTCGATGATGGCGATGCTGCACTGCCCTAGTGAGGAGCACGGCGAGCGGTTGCGCGTTTGCTGGGTCCTGGTCCAGCCTGAGCAGCGCCAATGCGTCGGAGTCCACGCCACTGCATGAACGCCTCGGTCGGTGTTCTGGCCCGGCAGGTATCTCTGGCGGGAGATACCGTCGAAGCGGGACTCTGGAGCTATTATCTGAAACGCGACCATGGTCATGATGCACATCGACGATGCTGTCTCAGAACGAAGCAGCACGAGAGATCTTGGCGTTTTCGTTCATGCGGTGCCATGTGATCAACAGATTCGCACGCATTCGTTAAGCGAAAAGAGCGACGTTGCGAACGGCGTGGTTACGTGGACACGCGCACACGACCCCTGGCTCCCGTGATCGTTCTGGGACGGCGATAGGCTCGACGGCGCGATTCTGTCCACGGCGAGGTGGCGGATTCGATGGATGCGCGTCCGAGAGATGGTGCGCTCTTGCGGCGTATCTGAGTGGGTGGCCATTTTCGGCAGGCTCGACGGCTGGGACGCCGCTATCGCATAGTCGTCTCCGTCGTCCAGCAGCACACAACGACAACGAGCGCCCTCTGATACGTCCTATAGCCTCTGCACTTTCGCTGCTGTTTTGGTGACGGCGTGCTGGTAGACGCACCTGCTTTGGAGCTGCGGCGCGTTTGCTGTCTCATTATTAGCGTTTCTTCGGGTTCTGCGTTGTGAACTACGTGTACTCTGCCTCGAGTGCGCGTTAAACACAAGCACAACAGAACGGAGCGCCATAACTTCCGCGAAAAGGTATGGCTCCTGGACTTGCACCTCTTCAGCGATTGAACAGCGTACACCAGGCATCAGGAGAGCGAAATGCGTAACCGCAAAACGAGTAGCGCAAGCACGAGCCGCAGTGCAACACGCGGTCTGTCGGTAGCAGAACTAGAGCGTCTGCACCGCTCGAGAGGCTCCACACCACCGCTCGCGGCTTCTGCTGGTGACAGCGCGATCCAAGAGCAACGGTCGGCTTCCAGTGCAAGGCCGTCGTCGCACCGGAGCAGCCCTGGAAGCGGCGCACATTCGGGAACAAACGGAGCCCCTGTTTCTGCAGCTCAAGGAAACGGCCAAGGTAGAAGCGAGCGGCAGCCGCAGAAAAAGCTGGAACGAAGTGGAACGCTCGGGAAGGTTTTTTCTTCGGCGGCCATCTTTGCGAGCCAGAGATTTTCTACCAAAGCGGCAGATGCCAAGTTCGGTCCGGATCTGCGTCTTGACGAAGAGTCTCTGCGTCGAAACGGCCTCAGTTTTGCTGCAGCTGTCGCGCGAGAGTATCATGAAATGGTGACGTCACGACGCGCTTCTCTGACGAAGAGGGCAGATCAGAAGATGCGGAGACAAGTGCACCTACTGGAATTTCTCGAATTCGATGCTTTCGGACGAAGCATTCATCGAGCGATCTCGAAGCAGGAGCTCGTGGATGAGCTTCGTCTATCAGCGCATGCGGCCGTTGAAGGAGCCTCGCCGCGTCGACGACAACCACTGGCTGAGCGCAGTACACCTTTGGCGGATGCACTCGACTTGGACGTATTCCATTCAGCTCCGAGAATCGCGCCGGATGCGAGCGATGATGTGGCCAGCAAATGTGAACCCGTGCAACTGCGGGACCTTCGTTTTATGGATCCAACGTTTCGATCGGAACAGGTGCTGCTCGTTCGTGAAAATGCGATTATTTTGGTCCTTGATGACCACCTTAGGGCTATTATTCAGTCACATCGGCTTTTGCTGTTCAATTATAATGTTGACAGGGTACAGCGTGCAGTCCGTCTCGTCACCGAAAGACTGCAATGCGCCAGCTTGGATATCTACAACGCTTTTGAGTTCAATGTTCTAGAAAGCATGTTCATCTCTGCGTATCTGGAGCTCGAAGAGTTGTATGTTGCCGTTGAGCAACAGATTGAAAAGCACCTGCAGGATCTGAATCGCACCGTGAGCTCGAGCAAAATAGAGAACATGCGGCTACAGATGCGTCATTTGACACTGCTCATGTCCCGCATCAAAAGGCTTCTGCGGCTGTTTGATCGCGTACTCGGCGAAGACGATGACATGAGTAATATGTATTTAACGGAGAAACGGTACCACCCGGACACACCACGGCACCCACTAGACCACGAGTACGTCGAGACGCTGCTCGAGAGTTATTACCAGCTCGTGCAGTCTCTCTCCAATCGAGCAGAGCTTCTCGATCAAAAAGTGAACGATACCGAGTCGACGATGGATATCAAACTGGATGCCGTGCAGAATCGCATGCTTGCCTTCAATGTCATCCAGCATCTATGCACAGCTACCTTTTTCGCCATGAATTTTGTCGCAGATATATTCGGCATGAACTTGAATTGTCCCTGGTACAATATCACGGACACAATGGCGCCCTGGCTTGTAACCGTTCTTGGCTCCACAGCACTCGGTGCACTCTTTCTCGGATTGTCTGTTTTCATATTATCTAGAAGGGGTCTTTTATTTGGCTTGATGTCGTGGCGGAAACGGTCAGTCCCAAGTTGGTCCGTTGCAAAGAACCAGCTTTCCGTCTCTAGCTGATCAAAAGCAGAAGTAGCAATCGTGAGGCGCAAAGCGTTTGCAGACGAATATGCTGAATTGCAGAGTCAGGAATAGATTCTTAACAATGAGATGTATGGATCACGGGAAGTGTTGGTATAAAAGCTGGCGGTAAAAGTGTCTGGTGAGGATTGTGGCCAGATGCGTGCCCTATCATCGATATTGTGCTGGCCTCGGAATACGTGTCTAACCACGGTTAGAAATGCGCTGTTCCTGGTGTCCCAGGAACCGCAGCACAGCGAAACGCGAAATCCAGTCTCTTCGCTCGCAGCAAGTCGTAGAGCGCTCTTCGAAATGAATGTGCTCATATTCAGGTAAGGAACTTGCTTGCACCGCGCCAAAAGGACGCCTCATGTGCGGGAATGCTGCCGATGGGGTTGCCAGTACTCGTCTAAAAGGAGTTCGCGGGATGTTAATCGTCTTTTGCGCTTTCGTTCCGTGGTCCTGTGGTGATCGCCGGGATGGCGTGCAACGCACGTATCCACGAGCTTGTTCAATCATGCTCGACCTCAGCGAGAAACGATCAGGTCCGTTCCACCCTCTACACAAAGGCACATACTCAAATTTCATCAGCGAGAAAGGATTGGCCAAACATGGTAGCGAGATTCGAAGCGCGCATAAGCACGACCAGCTTGAGAGCGATTGCGTTTCGACCACGACGATGAGGATTCCCATTCAATCCGTGATAAAGTCTTCTAGATGAGTACTCACTGGATCTACTCGATGTACGGTGCAAAGACACAGACGCTGTTATGGCCACCAAAACCGAAACTAGATGAGATCCCAACTTCGACTTGCATCTTCTTCTTGATGTTGGGAACGATATCGGCCTCAATCTCAGGCTCGGTTTCTTCTGCGTTGATTGTTGGATGCAATTCACCGGTGCGAATGCCCATAATTGTAGCCACCGCTTCGAGTCCACCAGCAGCGCCAAGAGCGTGCCCTATCAACGACTTGGTCGCGTTCATGGTTATCTTTTTGGCGTCGAAGACAGTGCTCAGAGCCCGATATTCGGCCATGTCACCCAGCGGTGTTGAGGTTGCATGCGCATTGATGTAATTGACTTGCGATGGCTCAACATTTGCATCGGTCAGGGCGAATTGGATGCATCTGGCTACCTCGGTGCCTTCTGGTATGGGTTCAGTGACACTGTAGGCGTCATTTGTGTACGCACCACCAAGATACTCGCAGAGTATAGGTGCCCCGCGGGCTTTGGCGTGTTCCAGGGACTCCAGAACCAGAATACCAGAGCCTTCACCCATCACGAAGCCGTCTCGATGCTTGTCCCATGGACGACTTGCTCGCGTCGGCTCATCGTTCCGTTTGCTCAGCGCTCGACAGGCAATAAACCCGCCGAGGCCGATAGGAATGACCGCTGCTTCGCTGCCTCCACATAGCATAACGTCTGCATCCCCTTGAATGATATGCAGATACGAATTATGTATTGCATAGTTACTCGTGGCGCATGCCGTCGAAACAGAGTAGTTCGGACCATGCAAATCTCCTTCCATTGCAAGCAACGAGGAACCCATATTCGTAATGGAGTACGGAATGAAAAATGGGGACATTCTCCGAACGCCACCAGTAGAGAGCTTTTCGCATCCTTCAGCGAGAGTCTCGAGGCCACCCATACCTGAGCCAACAACCGCGCCTACACGATCTTTGCGCAGCGCCTGAAACGCCTCGGTGCCGATCCCAATTCCGGCGTGTTCCAGCGCTCTCTTCCCTGCGATCAAGGTGTACTTCAGCACACTATCAAGCCTTCTGGCAAGCTTCGGTGCGATATAACCATCAGTCTGAATCTGATCGGGCGAGATCCAGGCGGCGATGTGCGTATCCCAGGAGGCACAGTCGAACTTGTCGATTACCCGCACGCCGCTTTCGCCTGCAAGCAGTTTCTGGTAAAACGTCTCCACGTCCGAGCCGAAGCAGGACACTATGCCCATACCTGTGACCACGACACGTTTCCGTGTCGTATTGTCAGGCATTTCACGATACAGACCTTTGGTCCCACGCGCGATGGCCATGCGCACCGGCAACGGCGAAGGGCGCTTCTGTCGAGCACTCGGAACGACTCTAGAAGGTCGTTCCAGTGGCGATCGACTCTTTGCCAAGAAAAATCCAGAAACGGTAGTATTCACGGAATTGTAGACGTAAATTGAAGGTCCCAAAAACATAGTTAATAGTGCGTGTGTTTGCAAAGCGTTCGCGTTTCCAACCAAGAGTGTCGATGTTACGCTACGCGCCGATGCGTCCCTACGGGGCATGCAAGGGGGCGTGCCGACACGAATAATGGACAAGCGCGTTGGCCTCGGCGGCAGGGCCATGAGAATGCCATGGGACATAACTGGACAGACACGAACCTGGATGCTGGTTTCGCGCTCGGCATCGTTCTGGCGATTTGGTTGTCGATCCTGTTGCGTGTGCCGCGATCAGGGAGTCACCATCGCTGCTCTCCATCGATATCGCTCCGGCGCGGTTGTCCACCGCTTGTGAGGATTCAAACCGTTGACTGTGCGTGTCTTCGATTTCAACTAGGGAAATCGCACAAAATCAGACTCGAGAAGCGTCTGGAACAATCACAGCCAATTGTATCCTACTCAGAGGCCGTAGTTTTCGAACTTGGGCATTCCCCGAGCTGCAGCTTCATCCATGTAACCAAGCCGATGCAATCGATGCGTGATCTGATTGAAGCAACTCATTCAAGCCCCCGACATTCGAGTATATCAACGTCCGATCGCCCGTGTCCGGAGCGGCGCCATCATACATAGGCGCATTCCGTCCACGAGAGGGCGTGAACTTTAGAAGGCGCAGGCGCAAATGATGGGCGTTCCCTTTTGGAATCTCTATTTATGGTGCATTGGGGGCCCAGGCAAGGTCCCAAGCCTCAAGTCGCTTCAGAGTCGGGGTCATTTTGTTTTTGATATTTGCGCAGCTCGCCATCAGGTTGGTCTCGTCTCGGGCTAGACACTTTCGTTGCGTTCTAAACAAAGCGGGTTGAAGTATCTCGCTCCTTCCGAATTTATTCAGAATATTTCGCGTTGGAGGCAGTCAAGCACCATTGGTTCCGCAAGTCGACTGCCGGGCTCTTTCGATCAACTCAGATTAGGTCCAGGTAGCTTTCGGGAAAATCCAAAGGGAAAGCATCCCTGAATGTTTGCATTCCACCGAGGGCGACTCTCTCTACCATTCGTTCTGCAACTGTCGCAGAACCGAGTGGATACCTCTCGGCACCGTTGGCGTCTCTCAGAGCCAAAAGAAACACCAGCAACGAAAGACACACCATGATCGTGAGACCTACTCTCGCTTCGCTGGAGCGAGATAACCGATAGGGCATCTAGTTGGGGCTGGGACCAACCAGAGTATCTCGATTCCAATCGTCGAGCTTGAATTGTGCAGGCGACGAACTGAATCAATCATGGGGGCATTCGAAGGCGCGCAGTCACGACCCACGGGGCGGCTGCGTCCGTGAACGCAACCCTCGGCATACGGCGTAGCAGTTTCTGGTACCCGTAAAACCTCTTTTCACGGTAACGTCAACAAACATGGTGGTGCACGCTCATAGCACACTCGAGTTCCAGCGCATAGTTCTTGAAGGATCGAGGAAACAGCTGGTTGTGGTTGATTTTTATGCAGACTGGTGTGGTCCTTGCCGCATGGTGGCGCCGGTTTTCGAGTCGCTAGAGCACAAGTACGCTCACGTGCTTTTCGTGAAAGTCAACGTAGACGAAGCTCAGGAGGTTGCGCAGCAGTGCTCGGTACGGGCCATGCCGACGTTTCAACTCTTTCAAAATGGCTGCAAAGTGGATGAAATTGTTGGCGCGAATGTCTCCGCCCTGGAGCGTTCCATAACGGTCTTTGGCAAACCGCCTGCGTTTTCTGGTTCTGGATACACCTTGGGCACGAAAACTGCAGATGACGGTGACTCTGCTCAAATTGCGACTGGTTCAGGGAAGGTGGATTCGGTGCCATTACCAGTCGATAACGACATAACCGCAGCCAGCTTGACTGACAAGCCCGTCGAGATCGTGCGGCCCTCGTCGAGCGACCCTGAGCACGCGTCACCGCAACTTGTTCATGTTCGTAAAAGTTTCCTGGACGAATTGGAGTCCATGGGATTTCCAAGAAACAGGGCAATAAAGGCATGCATCGCGACACGGAACGAGTCCTTGCAGGCAGCCATGGATTGGATTTTCGCGCATGATGAAGAAGCAAATGTTGATGATATTGATCCAAACCTGCAGTTTGAAGTTACCGAAGCAGAGGCTAGCAATTCGAAGGAGACTCAAGAGGAAAAGGAACGTTTGGCGAAACAACTGCGGGAGGAGGTACGAAAGCGAAGAGAGGACGAGGAGAAGAGACTAGCAGCCGAGCAGGAGAAGAATCGTCTTCGTAGCGGGAAGGAAATCGCTGAAGCAAAGCGACGGCTCGAAGAGGAACAGAGAAAACGCGATATGCAGGAGCGATTTCGAGAAAAACGCGAAAAACAATTGGAACGAGAGCGATTGCGCAAGTTGCTTGCGGAGGACCGCCAGCGTCGGCTCGAGATGCAGCGCAATCCGACCGCGGTAAATCCGCCTGAGGAGAAACAACGAGTTTGCACGGAAACAACGACATCATCTCAGACGGCGACTTGCAAAGTCAAAGTGACTCGGTTGCAGCTGCGTCTACCAGACGGATCAAATCTGGAAGCGGACTTTACGAATGAGACCTTGTTGCGCGAGGTGGCAAATTACGTGCTGCAGCAGCGTCCCGGGCTTGGTGACCGCATAACGCTCATGAACGCGTACCCGAGACGCAAATTCCAGGAGCACGAGATGGATCAATTAACACTACGCGATGCCCAGTTGCATCCCCGAGGAGCACTCTTCATTTTACGATCGTAAAATGAAGTCAAGGATCTCACTGAGAGCACACAGATACTGCTGCCGTGTGCAGAATGTTGATCGATTCCATCCATCTGGATCTGCGACAGTGATGTGTCGACGCAAAATTAGAACAGTGCATGGTGAGAACGGAGCGCAAATTGCCAAGTCGGGCCTAGCGACGAAGGGCTTTTTACTAGAGAAGCCCGCAGACGCTACATGGAATAACGCGGTGGGCTCGATGGGAGACCATTTATCGTGTTTCGGGTCTCCTCGGCTGCGAGAAGTAGGAGGTGATACACGGGCTTCGAGGCGTCCTGGATTCGCCAACACACTGGCGCTTCCAGGGTGCGACGTCAAAAACAGAGCTGGCGCCTGCGATACTGTTTGTGGTGCAGACAATCGCGATGTTCTCTGGACCTGTCGCAATCTGCTGTGAGGTAAATCCAGCAGCCACCGCGGCTCTGTCACGGATCGTCCCAGACTGACACTCACTTTCGGCCGACTGTGCATCAAAGGGTTGCGTTTTGTGAGAGCGCTTTGCCTGCATCCCCAAATAGTGTCGAATCGAATTGGCGCCGATCGCGACGGCTTGGAAATTCGTCGCTTCGAGCATGAAACGCGTACAGGGGAAGCGAAACCCCGATCGTGCAGAACGAAGCAACTTTTCCGTTGAGGCAGCGATGGCATTGACTCGCGTCTCCTTCGTGCTCGCGGGAAATACGCCTGAGCGGCTCATGTGATGAAAACGATCTCCTTGCATTCCGTTTGCGGAACAGGTGAATGATATGCACAAGGTGCGTGGACGACGGTGGTGCTTCTTGGTATCCTGCTCGATGCGGTAATCTAGTCTGGCTGCCAGAAGGGTGAGGATGCGTTGCGCCTCAACCCAGTTCTCGATTGGTGCGAACGATTTGGCGGCGAGCAAACTCCGGGGGCAATCCCGCGGCTCCACGCGACTTGGGTCATAACCACGAGCGAGCCAGAAGAGCCACTCGGCCGTGCTTGGTTCGTAAGCATCCCTCAGTGCGGAGAGCGACAAGCACGACAAGTCGGCAAGCGTTTCTACATGAAAGCGTCGCTGGAGCTCAGCCCCGAACTTTCCGCCGAGCCCGCGCACGCGCGCAATCTGAATTTTGGCGAGAAGAGCGCGCGTCTCGCTCCAAGGAATGGCTGTACAGTTTGTTCGGTTTGTTCGTTGCGCTTGCATACTTGGCCAACATTTTGTTACAAGCTATCCCTGCACTGCACGTGTAGCCCAATTCGGAATAAATGCATTCACGAATGCGCTGCGTCAGCCGAATTGCCTCGTCAAAATCATCCACAATGTCGGTAAGCTCGATAAATGCTTCGTCAATAGAACAACGCTCAACGCAGTCGGCGAAGCGACTCAGGATACGAAATATCAGCTCTGACTCTTGACGATAGCGGTCGAGACATACCGTATTCGAAGCGCGCGCGCAAGCTGCCTCCGCGGATATATCCAACTCGGAGACATTTGTTCGATTGCCGTGGACGTCGACCGTCTCCACGTGCACCAGGACACAGTCGGGGCACTTGACTTTGACCTCCTTCGGGGCCTCACCGCGCTTAATACCAAACGCGCGCGCTTCATAGCTCACGGCGAGCACACTATCCCACTGGAATACACAAAGAGGTACTTCTGGAGACAAACCTAAGCGTTTGCGTTCCACTTGTGCATAGAAACAGTCCATATCGATAGTGCGCTACCAGGCGTCGCTCCAGATCAAGCCGTGCAGGCAACACGTCTGTCAACGACGCCATAAAACCAGTGACCCAAAACACGAGCTCTCCAGCGTTTACAGCACTTAGGTTGAGAAATCTTTTCTGTTGAGGCGAGCACAACTAGTTTCTGCGCGGATTGCGAAACGACCACGACGCTGGAGCAGGCTCACCAACCCGGTCTCGCAATTGAATCCTATGCGGAGCAGCGGTTTCTCGCGCGTATCCGCGCCGCGGGCCGTCTATCTGTCAGCGTCAGGATTCCATTCCCTGAAGCGGCGCTGGCCGGCGCCAATGGCGCATTGCGAAAATCCGCTCGAAACGTCTTCCCGGCATCCGCATCGGCATCGGCAAGGATTTGGCAAGTGCTCTTTTGCGCAGCGTTAGAAAGTTTCACGCGCACGCACGCAAGCGCTCATCTGGGCATGAACGGGTCGATGACTTGAGCGAAGATCATAGGAAGGTGAAGATTCGCGCGCGCCGCCAAACAGAGCCGTGGCAACGCTAGTCATGCAGCTGAGTATCGTGACGAATCGAGAGTGCGGCGACTGCCAAAGGATTCCCCGAATGGAAAGCATCAATGGAGGTCCCAAAAAGGGCTTTAGGATGCTTGACTCCAGTTTGTCGGACTAGAACGATAAACATGGCGTTATTTGGAACAAGCGCGATTTTCGAAACCCTGATCGGACTTGTGTTTTACTCCGTCGCCTGTCACTTTCTTTTCATGTGTCGCAGTGTCAGAGAAGAATCGATGCAGGCATCATTTTCAGGCCGGGACCTGAATCAGACACTGCATGAGCCATAGAGCGATGCAATCTCGGAGTTGACTCGAAAGCGCGTAACTTGCCTCGAATGGAACGCATGATTGGCAGCTCGCTAACTGGAGATTTACGAAATCGAAAACCTCCCGGTAAGGAATTTGCAGGCGCAGTTGCAAAGAACCGGCTCCGAATAGATCACTTTGATTGAACTGTTCCCGGGAAACTATTCCCTTCTTCGGGGAGAACATCGTGCATGAGCAAAACGTAAAATCACCTGATACACCAACAAAGACTCACGCAAATTCGAGGCGATTCATGACATACCCTTCGTGCACTAGTCGCGAGCGTTCACCCTCTCCAACCGGCCCCGAAAGGGGCCCAAGGATGTTCGTGCCCAAATTCGACCATTCACAAGCAGGTCATCGGCCTTGAGCCGTGCAACGCAGGTCGTCACGCGGATTGCAACCCTATCTCCGACTGGGCCCCTCGTGGTTTTCGGCGCTGTATTCAATGCTTGGACTGCAGGTGTGGTGGCCATCGACCCGGAATCGAATTCGATCGCTCGCCAGCAGCAGTTCGATCGATTCTGTCGTCGCAGGCTCGGCCTACGCAAAGTTTCGCTTATCGTGTATGCTGCTGGGACAAGCGCTTTTTCATTGCAAGCCAAGCGCCTCAAATGTCGGCGTTTTGGGTCTGGTCTCGATAATTCTTCGCCCAAATATCGCCTGATTGGGTTTGACCTTTGGCGTTTATGGTTGCTTTGGAGAGCGCCCCTCCACGATCTAGCTCTATGGAAACGAGGCGGGAGGGGTGGCTGCCACCAAAAAGCTTTAGCAGTTCCGCGATGGCGTTCGAGCCAAAGTGCGACGCCGCTAGTGCCTCAGAAACAGAACGTGTGGCGCGAAGTATGAGGGTGCTCGTTGCCGGAGCTGGTGCTCTTGGTTGTGAGATCTTAAGGACACTAGCGCTCTACGGGGTCAAAGAGATTGCTGTGATCGACATGGACGTAATAGAAGAGAGTAACCTCAATCGGCAAAGTCTTTTTTCGACCGAGAACATTGGCCAGAGCAAGGCGCTTACTGCCGCCGCTGCCCTTCGAGAACGGTTCCGGGACTGTGATGTTGTCGGTTACCATGCGGCCATTCAAGATATGCCCCTCGATTTTTTTCGTTCATTTCAGGTGATCGTATCGGGTCTGGACTCGGTTGAGGCTCGTCGATGGCTAAACAGCTGCATCTTCCATATTGCTCGTCCGGTTGGACTGGAAAGCGCTAGAAACGCCAGCTACGCTCCAGTGCTGATTGATGGAGGCACTGAGGGCTTGGCTGGCCAGGCCCGGACGATTCGTCCCTACGAGACGGCATGCATTGAATGCACAGTCGATCTATATGCGAACGAAGGTACTCAGTATCCGCTCTGCACGGTGGTTGGCACTCCCCGAGAGCCCGAGCATTGCATCGAGTATGCTGCGTCGGCCCTCTGGCCGTCTCAGCATAACGGGTCTCTTGGCCCACTTGACCCATACAACGCAGAGCATATTGAATGGGTTTACGGGAGGGCGCGCCAGCGGGCTGAACAGTTTGGAATAGACGGCGTTACGGTTTCGCTGGTTAAACATGTTCTTCAACACAGCGTTCCAGCCGTTGCGACAACGAACGCGTTCATTGGCGCTGCATGTGCACTAGAGGTTGTCAAACTGGCAAATGGAATATCGCATCCAGACGCCACCTGGCTAGCTTTCAACGGAACCAGCGGTATCTGCATTCAATCTCTCCATATAGATCGAAGACGTTCGTGCCCAATTTGTGGACCAGAGTCGAGGATCACAATACATATGTCGGGAAAGGCTCCTCTACGCGAACTTGTCGAGCTCCTGAGGACACACCCTGAGCTTCGTTGCCGCAATCCATCCCTCGTGTGGGCATACCGACCCATTTATATGAGCGCCCCACGACCCCTAGAGGAAGTAACCCGGCAGAATCTCGACAAACCACTGAATCAAATTTTGATTGGGAATCAGAATGCGGAGAACTCTGCCGAATTTATACTCACGCTGACGGACAGTGGGCTTCGTCTAAGCCGTGAGATGCACCTTATTTTGCATTAGATGCGAAAACCTTGCAGACATGGTTGAACGTGGCTACGCGTTATGGCTCCCCATGTTTGACGACACGGTTTAAAATGGAGGAGCCCCGTTGAGCAACTTGTTCCCGGAGATTCTAGTGAAATGTTCTCGAAATTTCATGCACAAATAACTACCACATACGTGGACAGCGGAAACTATGGAGTATTTGCTGCGAGTGTTTGCGAGTTCAGCTTCCAGATAAAACGACGGCAGGTCTCCTGATGAATGCAAACCTTCACATTCGCCGCAACTTTTGTGGAGCGACCATCCCTTGCAGTAGAGGTGGTAGGAAGCAATCTTCGGAGCTCTGATTCTGACCAACCAAGACAAGAATCTCGAGATGGCGGTGCCTCCTAGAGCCTCAGTGCCTCGTGCGTACTCTTGTAGTTCGCTTACGTCCAGGATCTCGCATCTTGGCTCCCATAGGAGAAGGGGCGCTCACTCTCCCTCGCTCTGCCAGCAACAGAATTTTTACGGCATATGTGCAGCCGGACCGTCTTTTGAGGGAAAAGCACTGCATGAGGCCGTGCCGAAAGACCCATGCCAGCGGCTTATGAGTACCTAAACTTGTCAGGCAGTATGGATATGATGTGCTCTGGAATCTACTCGTGTATCACAGGCGCTCGTCGTTTTTGCCAAAACTCCGTACATGCAGTTGGAAAGCTACTTTTTTCCCACTCTGGTCGAGCATGTCGCGTCACTACTACGCACTGATATGGGAGCAGCATGCACTATGAACAATTCATCTACTGCAAAGCTCCAAGAAAATGTTCACTTCTACCCAGAGAATGACGAGCGGTGTCCCCAACAATTCATCATGACCTAGAATATGAATATCACACAGTTCGAATTGATTCGCTCCAATTCTATCGCCTTTTGAGCGCAAGCGGTGGTTCACTCGGTCGAGTCTGTCGCCTCGGTGCTCGAGGCGCGATCCTTATCCTGATTTTGAAGGGTCCAGAGCTTCTTCTTTGATTCTTCATCAAGGCAATCGATCAGTGCGAGGGATGGCTCGTTATTCGCAAGGCGGTGAATCACTCTCATCTCGGTTTTTGCATTCTCTATCTCACGCAAAAACAAATCCGTACTAATCACGTAGGCGCCACTCGCTCGGACGAGGCTTTGTACGACTCCATCACTCGTGGCTGCCCAGACTTCTAAATCGCGTGCGTGAGCGGTCTCGCGGACACGAGCAATAATATACGAATCAGCGCTCTTGCGGGCGGGAAATACGACCTCGACGAGTTCCTCGCGAGAACCCGACTTGCCTTTGGCTCTCTGCTGATGCTGTTGCCTCGATGACCATCGAGAACGGAAACTTGTCGCAGGCTCATTCAGACTGGTCTTGATTTTCTCGGTGCTTGTTCTGGTGCGTGGTGCCCCATTCGGGGGAGCCATATAAGCGTCGAAGACGACGCTGCAGCGCCAGCCCCGCATCGCTGAGAGATTTGTTACGTCATCAATCAGCAAACGCCGCGCTACCTCGGCATCACCACTCTGAACATGCGCATAGAGCTCTGGTATCGCTCCGATCACGTTGTAGCCATCAACAAAGAACCACTTCTGCCGCAACGGCTCCATGAGAGCTCGGGGCTGTTGACCCTGTTTTTCAGCCTGTTCACTGTTTTCTCCCTCAATATCATCAGAGACTTTATCTTCCTCCTCATCTTCTTTGGTCGCTCGAGAGGCACGCCTACGAAAAGACTGGCTTGTGGAGCGTGCAGCAAGACGCCTTTCGTTCGCTGCCTGCTCTCGAAGAAGGTGCAACTGTTGCCGGAGCGGCATTTTGCGGCTGAACCGTCGGCTTGGCCCCGAATCGGCAGAGGACTCTGACCCAGAGCCACTTCTTGAAGACTTTGTTTTCTGTTTTCGTTTTCGAGCGAGCGTTGTTTGCAGAACATGCGATGGAAGGGACCGAACACACTGCCACCTCTCGCGGTCAAGTTTGCAGCCAGCCTTTCCAAGTCTTTCCGCCAAACAACCCGAGGTCGTCAGGAAAGACACAGTTGGTATACGAAAGCGCCTGTAGGGATCCATGTTAAGGAGGATGGTTTATTTAAGCCAATCCAAGGCCAGTAAACTCAGAGCCATGACCAGAAACATCACAGTCACAATTGTGTGCCATGAATGGCTCGCGCTGCGCAGTCGATCTAGCTCGAGGTTCGCGCGCTCCACATTCGTGGTAGCCCCATGAGCATCCTCCAGCAGGCTGTCGACGAGATGATCTTGCTGGGCGACTTGGACACTAAACTGATACAGAAGCTGCGACACTTCAATCATTCGCCGCTCAATGCTTCGTGCGAATCGATCTCGTTCGGCAAGTTCATTTTCCCAGAGAAGAACAGGCGCCTGCATCACCATCTGCTGCTCGGCGAGCTCGGTCGTACGAGGGAAATCAACCGTTCGAGTGTTCGTTGGCGTCACATTTTCCATGTCTTGGTGCTTACTACGATCTGGGTTTGCGTGCGTTGGGCCCAGACGAGCAACTTCTGTGGTTGGTGCCCATGCTCGGGGTTCATTTTCGCGAATCGCACTCCTCTCGAACGAATCGATGGCCTTGGAATGAGGCGAACGCTCCCCGCTTATTGAGAGGAGCTTTCGGAGATACTGGTTGAGCTCATCGACTTGCTTCGATATGGCTTCCACAACCGCAAGTCGGTGCTGTGTTCTCGCAGAGGAAACCGGTCTACCACGTGGCCATTCGGCGAGATCCCGCAACGCAACAAGATTTGCCAAAAGCCCTTGGAGCAACTTGGTGCAGGATGCTTCAAATTCGGCGCGCTGCGAGGATGAGCAGTCGTAGTTACGAGCATCAACAAACCAGCCCGAACTTGCGTGCAGCAGTAGTGCGAACTGCCGAAGGTTTTCCATGGTTTGCTCGGAGAGCACACCAAAAGCCTCACCGACAACGCTCTTTGCCCAGCGTTGTTGCGGCGATTTGTCAAACTCTCTAGAGCCCTGTTTCCTCGTGTGGTTCGTGCGAGTGATTTGCACCAGTTCTTGAAACTCTGAGGTTCGATCCACCGTCATCCACGGGAAGCCCGGCGGTGCCGCTGTGTCTGCTCAACCAGTCGTCGAGGCTCCTGTCGGGAATGGCTACAGGTGGTCAAAGTACACCACTGGGCTGTACTTTTGAGTTGGAACTGGAACCGCAATAACGTTTCACTTCGAACAAGTTAAACGGGGGCCCTGAAGCGCACCGGCCTGTAGACTCCCCGCATGTGCCGACCGGATCTGCGGCACGTCGTCGCCAGCGCTCCGCTTGAACAAGTTCACCTCACCATTGAGTGGAGCGAAAAAGGTTCTGTGTATCCCACGCTCGGGTGAATGCCCTGCATGCTTTTATTTCGCGAATGCTTCGTGCAAATTGGAAGCGGTGGCTTAGTAGCTGGAAAGATCCACCGCACAGGGAACTGGAGAGGCATCGCGTGTCGCGTCAAGCCACCCAGACTTCGACGGAACCACGAACGGCAGCTCTCTCTCTGGTCAGTACGTCAGCGCGAGCCGCACTTGCGAAATGATCGAGCTCTGGATGGTTCAAGTCCCACTGCAGAAAACCTGCTACAGGCCAAAGTGAATGGGAAACAGGCAAACTCCGAAGCCAAGCTCAGCGATGAACGTCCAGTCACAAACTGGGACCGACAGCGAACCGCCCTATCTGTCGCTGCGGGTGTTCTCGTTGGCTTGATATTCTTTGGGACTAAAGGCACTGACCGGGGTATGGAGTATCTCGCTGCATATTTTGTGGAACAGAGTCTTTCCGTGGATAATCTATTCGTTTTCATACTGCTGTTCCGTTTCTTTCGAGTTCCAAAACATCTCCAGGAAAAGGTACTGAGCTATGGAATCTTAGGCGCTGCTGGCTTCAGAGGGTTGTTCATCTTTGCAGGAGTTGCGCTTATGGAGCGATTCCGAGCAATCAGTCTTGTTTTCGCAACAATTCTGTTGACGTCATCAGGTCGAATTCTCTGGTCGGCTCTGCGGGAGGCTGGCAATGATGTTGCTGATGAGCACGCAGACATGAGTCAGAATGCCGTCGTCCGAGCAGTTACGGCCGTTTTGCCAGTCGCTGATGACTATGATGGAAATCGATTTTTCACCCGTCTTGACGGCGGCAAAGTGGTCGCTACACCGCTTTTGCTGGTCCTAATCTGTGTTGAACTGACGGACGTGATTTTTGCGCTGGACTCTGTGCCGGCGTGTTTAGGCATTTCACGCGATCCGCTTGTTGTTTATGCCTCAAATATGATGGCGATTGTAGGGTTACGAAGCTGGTTTTTTGTTGTGCAAGAGGTAATCCGCAGCTTTCGTTATATTGAGCAAACTCTCGCTGCCGTTTTGGGGCTCATTGGATCAAAACTGGCGTTAGGTTTCTTTGGGTACGAAGCAGACGCCACGCTTTCTCTATCAGTGATACTAGGAACACTCGCGATCGGGTACTCAGCTGGCCTCGTTTTTCCAGGCGCCAACAACAATCGATGACGCATGCTGTTCTCCTTACAAGTCAGGTGCCTGCCTTCGATCGCTCGCGATTGTACAAGTCTTTTCAGCTTGTAACGATCTGAATTCGGTGCCCCAGCCGTAGGCATGTTGTTTGAAAAGACTGAATCGTGGCATCCTCTGACTGGGGAAACCAGACCTGTACTGGATCTCGACCATGGGATATGATGCGGAAGGGCCGACCTCGAATTCTCGAGGGGAGCACCAAAGAGAGATCAGGAACCCACACCTTTTTACGTGGCCGACAAGAGTATCGATTCATATGAATCATGGTTATGGTGGGAATCATATGATTACGTTACGGCCAACGATGGTGTACCCTGTTCTTGCTATTTCTGAAACATCGTGAACAGAGTTGATTGTCTCGTTTATTGCTGCAGCACAGCCACAGCGCGAGGGAATCCGAGAACGACAAATGAACTCATTTCTGGTTCGACTTGGAGTCGTGACCGCATTACTGTGCTTGCGTTTAGGCCCAGCCGTTCTATTCGAACCCGCATGGATCGGCCAGAGAGTCCTCAAAACAGACAAAGATATGGTTTCAGCGATCTTCGAATGAGCCAATCGGAGCATTCCGATAACCGTGAGCTGGATTCAACAGGCGAGACTGGTATGCATGTGACGCACAACGGGTTCGGAACTACTGCAAAGCAAGTTTATTCCCCCTCGAAATCAGGTTTGGTGCAGGATTATTCGCCCATCTGCAATCTTGGGGCGCGCAGAAGAGCCAAGGCACGTCGCCGGATTCAAGGTGAATCCTGGCCAAATGTACGATAAAGAAGAGTGCATCGCGTCTTTGACGTTCTGACCATGAAAGAGACGTGGCGATTGCCGCTGCCCATTGAGAAAAGTTTTCGGCAGTATTTTCAGGATGGAAACGTTAGACGCTCTTTGCCGGAACCGCAGAATCTCCGTACTTATTTGGTCACTCACGCAACTAGTTTCTCGAAGAATAGGTCGATTTCTTTGTGTATTACATCCGCAGGTAAATGCCCCTGCGATGCCTCGCTTTGATGTGCGCTTGTTGAGCGTTCCCGATGACCACGAGAGAGCCCCTCCAATAGCAGGCCGTGTTGCTATTTCATGACGTCCCTCAACGACGGTGCGACGAGAAAGGATATTTCGCTGCAGGGATCAGTGCAAAGCGGCAAACGCATAGGGCCCGTGATGTACCCGTGTGCGCAGGAGTCGCCCGCACTTGAAGGTGATTCGCGCATTCACGGCAGCGGCACTTGTATACTATAGCACATTGATCGCTCCTGGCGCCGGCTGCGAAGACAGGCATGTTTACGAAGGAAGGTAAATCAACGCACGAGACTTCGATTCTCGTGAGAGATTTCAGGGAGTCTTCCTCACCAGGCTTGTTTCTGACGCAGATGAGATAAAGAGGAGTTTTGAAAACGCGATTGCACGGATGCTACATCTAGACTCACTGAAGCAAATCGGAACTTTTCTCTTTGAGGTAGCGCACCGAACTGATGACAGTGCTGATGCGTACCGGCTTCTGGAACGAGCTCAACGACCCTTCATCCATGATATGCCCGTCCGAGGACGGTGTATTTTTTCTACAGAGCACGAATGACGATCGTGATTGCGATTTCAAATGCATTCTTTTTGCGTTGTTTCCCAATCACATTCGGGGAAATAAACCACAACCGATGGAGCAGCTTCAGCCACAAGAGGCTTACTCTGTCCCCCTCGACAGCCTGCGTTGATTGTCGTGTCCACAGATCAGATATCATTACAGCAGCGCATAGAATTTCTCGAAAAATGTATCGTGCCAAAATCTACTTTACGGAGTTCCTTTCTAATCCAAGAAACCCTAATAACTGGTCATCGACCTGCGCGCAATCATTTCGAGCGCTAAGTTTTCATTGACTAAAGTCACCACACTCGCAGCATTATGGTACATGAATGTCAACTAGAGGCTCAAGATCGCAGCCTTTGCGCCGAACGCCGTCTCCGGTCGAGGGTGTCTATCACACTATCGCTCCCGGCTCTCTTTCAAGTCTGGTTGTTCCACCGACAAACACTTTGATTTGGTTCGGGCTCTCTGTAACGAAAACCTCCATGCACTGTCTGTTCCGAATATCCAATCCATATAGATAAACATGGACGCGTAATTTCCGGAATAGGTCTTGTGGTGATGATCATGCTGTCGAGCTCCGCCGTACAGCGGGAACCATCGATTCAGGGACCACGGAAGGTCATAGCCTGAATGGCAGTCAACGGTTTGCCAGCAGCGAACCACGAGATAGCCCCACAGCGTGAGGAGATGCGGCCCAACTATAAGCGGCCCTGCAACAGTTGACATGCCTAGAAATATCACCTCCAGGGGATGTGCGAACTCCGCAACAGCACCAAAGGGTGCCGTGTATTGATGATGAATAGAGTGGACGTGTCGGTACAGCCATGGGGTGTGAAGGGCACGATGGCCCCAGTAGAAGCAGACATCTTCAACAAAAAGGCAAAATAGAATCTGAGAGAAGAACTCTCCTAGACTAGGTAGCGGCAGACCGTGGGTCGTGCCGAGCATTTCAAAAAGCGGGTGTGTCACCAGGATCAGCGGAAGCACGAGAAAGAGGTGATTCGCCGCCACGTACAAAACACAACGCCAGAACTTCTTCCCATCTTCCCTGGGCAAATTCTGAGATTGTTTGCTCACGCTTGAGTAGCCGTACGTGCTCTCCTGAAGTTTCCATCGCCGGAAGAACCTGCTCCGGTCCATCACCGCGTATGGGAGGTACACGCCCCAGTAGGAAAACTCATGGATGGCGAAGGTAAAGAGCGTATGTAGCGTGAACGGAGAGAAAGAAGTTGTCAATCTTAACCACGCTTGTTCGAACCACGGGTAGAGCCACATGGATCACCGGTGAGGTCTTTAAGCACGCCTGCAGACACCACTAGCGATCGGTGTCGAGTCGCACGTTTTCCAAATCGCGGTCCGGGCTCCGTCGTGGCCCTGGTGCGCATCGCCCACCGTCCAAACAGAAACTGCGCGCAGAGAATAAACTGGTCAATTTTGTACAATGGGGTCTTTCGAGCGTTTGATGAACGCAGGCCCTCTGAACCGTGGTCGTGAGAAAAGTGATGATAAATCACTCTAGAGCAAGATTCGGAAACAAACGGGCCTGTGTCCGAATCGGGAGCGATAGTCTAACTCCAGCGCGTCGTAGCGCCGTTTGGACCCTGGGCGATAGGTTCATTATGAAATCAAGCTTGCGCTTTCCCAAACGCGAATACGCGCTCATAAAGAGAATCTTCGTTCAGTGAACTAGTCCCGAGAAATGCGAGCAGCCTGAAACTTTCAAAGATTCGGGTTTTCTTTGTACAGAATCCTCCCGGGCTACAGCACAGCCTAATGACTCTAAGGTACTTCAATACGGATAACAACTCATCCAGGTCACTATATCAATGTCTCTTTACTCTTTCTGATGCCGCGAAAAATTCTGGATCGTCTGCGCGCCAATTCTCTGCATGATCGAGGATTATAGCAACTACACGGATAGCATTCTTATTCAACCGCTTTCCGTTTCCCTTGGGTATCCGCAATGAGATTTCTTAGAAGAGCGTCAAAATCTATTTTTTTGAGCAGAGCAGATTGAAATTGCCACATGGATTTTGTCGCGTGGATTGAACTTGCCTTGTATCCACAACAGTAGAGAACTCCTCTATGGGACGAAGAAGCCATGGGCCCGAGTATTGAGCAACCCGCAAACCCGGCTTTCGAAATGATCCATCGGCTGCCCGTATATCCTTCATTCAGGCGGGGTAACAAGCTCCTCAGCAATGAAACCGTGCTCGCGGACGCTTAAAACAATTTGAATGAAAAGTTTCGAGGCGAACCGTTCGAAACAATATTGTTACAAACAGCTATTTTTAGGGGAGAAGCTGCGAACTGGATACTGCTCCGTGCTGTCTGCGTCGGCGCGAAGACCGACTTGTTACTGCAATTTCAGCAAGACCGAGTATTGCTTTGGCCGCGGCAGCACTTTACAAGTCAAGACCCCTGTGGGTGCAGCCCTGCAACGATGAACGCGCAGTTACGAAATATAGCGTTACTTTTTGTGGTGATGCACCTCGTGAACAAACTGGACCAGAAAGACGAGCGGGTCATCTTGGGGGCTCGAACAGCTTACACGGCTTTTCTGTTGACCGCACTGCTGTTAAACGCTCTCTACGAAGGCTTGTGGTGAAAAAGGCGGACGCTCGACCTTTGGAGGTCCCCATTAAACCCTACGTTCCAAAATCCCACACCTGATCCGAATGTACGTCAAAGAATCACGGTGCAACAGTACGACCTGTCGCTACTTGATGCAACGCGCTCCCAATTGCTCTTGCAGACGGCGTTGCTGCTCTTTCTTCACTGGAAGATGGGATCTGTATCGCCTTTGATTTTGCAGTCGGTCATGGGATTCTTCCGTCAGCTGGACGACCCCTTGATCAAGATCCACTTATTCGGGCAGAGAGATGCTGGTCCCCTTGAGCGCCCTTTCAAACCTGAGCCGAACCCCCTCTTTAAGCTTCTCGGGTTGGATCCGAACCGACGCCAAGTGGAAAGAAGGATTGTCGAGGATAGCGGGGATGCACTCACGGCAAGGGGCAATGCTGAGGCCTCGGAAACCCAAGGCACGGCCGTGGCTAGCACTGTGGACGATGTGAGCGACTCGAGCGCGGACGAGGCACTTGCCCCGGACAGTGAGAGCGAGGAAGAAAAGCCCGCCCCCAGCCGAAAGAAAGAGGATTAGAAGTTTTGACGCAGCTGTGGGATCCCCGCTCTAATTATTCGAGCAGAGTGCTCCCGATCGGGTCTCTACGAACGCGTCTGTAGACGCATGAGCTGGTTCCGGTAGTGGCGCGGTTCATATTTTTCGAGCATAATCTTCGAGAGAAATCCTTCGCGCGCGAATGAGACATCTCATTCTTGAGGAAACACACGTGCCCCTCGATCAACGACTGAGTACCTAGACTGTTACATAGCGAAAGCTGGAGGGATACGACTTGTATCGACGCCCCTAGCTCAAGAGCCTGGTAGCGTTTCGATGATGCTGAGGCAAGTACCAGCGACGGAAACATCCGAGCAAGCATCGGAGATATTTTCGCTCAGTGCAATTATCAAATGAAACAGGAGAGCGGGAGATCCTGGCGTACCAAACCCAAACTCCAGTTCATTTCATGAGATGAAAGATGCAGAAAGTGATGGCTGAATGTGATCGTGATAGATTCGATACGCGGACCGAGATTTCTACTCGAGCGTGCGGTTAAAATCTGATTCTTTTTTAGCCTCGATCAATGATGCCTGCTAGCGGTGAAGGATGCGCACGAAAGACGGTCGCTTACTCCCGTCACACAGATAAGGTATGTCGACCTGTTGCGGTCGGCCTCGGTTGCCTTCCTCCTGTTCGAAAAATCGCATCGTTGAAAGACCTGCACAGTGCCTTCTCAGATCTCGGGGTCAGCAAAAACTGATTCCTCCGCGAATTCAGAGAGCGGTCTCGGACCTTGAGAGCTCGTAGAACACGACAGAAACGCACTAGGAGTTTTTGCAATTCAATGTTGTCAGACGATATCTGTGTTGTAGGAAAAGTGAGACCAACAGAGAGGTATAGGTCATAAATGAAGATTTCGGCTTCTCGTTTTGCGCCCCAGTTCCGGACGTGGACACTCACCAACAGCTCGGTAATCAGTTTCAGTCACTTTACAGTAAATTTAAGCCGTCTGCTTTTTCAGCAGAACGAACAGTAGAACATTGTTCGATTGATGCACCTTTCGATTCAGGCTTGGCAACAACTGGTCAAGTGAGATACTCTTGCGCCGTCTGGACGCATCGATCGGGACAATCCACTCTGTCGGCACCGTCATGCAGGCGCTCAGCCTTTCGCATTCCGTCACTACTGATTTTCCCTCGACATCCTTCTCTCGAGCGCTGGCTACAAGAACTGCGCGATCCGCACAAAGGATGGCGTTTTCGCCACTCATTGCGCGGGCAAGATGTTTCGGAACCGGACGCGACGCCCGCACTTGTACAAGTTTTCTTTCCCAGTCACTGTTCCCCGTGTCAATAACCCCGCGACGTTTCATGCTGGCGATAATGTCCATGTATCGGGCCTTGGATATGTTTGGTGATGTAAGCGCAATGTAAAAGGCAACGTCACTATCACTTATGTACAAATGTTTCCCCTTTGAGTGATCATCAAACGAATGCTCTGAAACGGCCTTTTGGATTTCAGCGGAATACACCGCGCTACTGCCGGAAAGTGGACTCAGGGTATGGGCCTCAGCACCCCGTTCTGCCGCGAGTGTTTGTGTGAAGTAGTCTCCCTCTTGTTCAGTCCCCGATTCGTCTTCTTCCGTGCTGAGTGAATCAAGCGAGTATCGACGTGTGTCCTGAGAGCTTGTGCTGCGATGTCTGACTGAAGACTCCTGATGAACCATATTCACGGTATTAAGAGTCGTAGCAGACATCTCGCCGAACTCGCTCTCTGGTAAAGGTACCTGGTAGAGTTGCTGTTGCAGGTCTTCCAGCTCATCACCGTAGAAAGTATCCATGCGCTCGGGACGCTCTTCACCCATGCTCGTGAGCCAGAAAGCAGAGGCGTTTCGGTTTTGCTGGTTCGAGCCCTCGAGTTGGTCCAACAGCGTTTCAAAAAGTCGATAATTCGCGCCGTAATCCTCATCATCCCAGCCCCCGTCCAGGAAGTTTGGTTCGCTCTGATTGGAGATGCGTTCTTGCCCAGTTAGATAGGGACAACTCGATTGCTGCCAGTAGTTCTGCGCACAAACGGAAGCACTCCCAAGTCGCGCAACAATGTTGTTCGTGAGATGATTGCTATGATGATATGCATGATAGTACGCCGCATGAAGGCGATTCGGAGCTCCTTGAAGCGGCGGAGTCACGAGGCCAGGCTGTAAGCTGTGCACAGTTCGCAGCTGAACCAATGTTCGGTGACGCTGGGCAAACGCTTTGCGAGTTCGGGTTAGCTCCCAAACTTTGGCTTCTGCGCAGCCAACAGGTTCAGTTGACTCGAGTTACTTACCCTCGTTGCGTGTGCTGAAGGCTGAATAAAAGCGGAGTTCATTGATCACTCGTGCACAGTATCCACAATAGACAGGGTCTCCGAGAAAACACCAAAAGCCCTCGTTTCAGTAGGATGCGTCCGGATCGCCGCCGCTTGCTCAGGAGGCGCTGGCTGCTTTGGATTGCCGGCGGCCAATCATTGCGCCAGCGGGTGGTCGAGATGCTTCCAATTCCGCCGCCGCATCTCAAGGACTGTTCCTTCGGAAAAATTTCCCGCAGCGATCTCCGCGTCAACGCAAGTCAATAATGTCTCAACTTTCAAATCCAACTCAGTCGAAGTTTACTTTTTGTACGGGTTTGTCACCGATACCAGAGATCGTCGTCCTGTCTCGCTCGGCCGCAACATAGCCAGATCCCTCCAGCCGACAGGGGCCAGCGCCGGCGTCCTATCCCGTTTCGAGCACGTTTCGGGTGAGCGTACTTCCCGAGTTCTCGAATAAACGACACCACGCACCTTCGATATCTGTGCAGCTTCTAACCATCGACACGGAGCCCAGCGACGCCATCGCGAACACTCGATTCCTGAGAGCTGTCTGCATTCACGCGTGGCCGCATTGCCGGAAACAACAAAACCTCTTTGATATTGCTCTGGTCAGCTAGAAGCATAATCAGGCGGTCAATACCAATGCCCCAACCTGCTGTTGGTGGAAGCCCGTACTCAAGAGCGGTGCAGAAATCCTCGTCTTTTGCCATTGCCTCTGAATCGCCCGTGTCTGCATCTCGCTGCGAAAGTTTGAAACGCTCCCTTTGAACCATGGGGTCATTCAGTTCTGTATAGGCATTGCAAAGCTCTCGGCCATTGACGAAGAGCTCGAATCTCTCCGTCAGTCCCGGGCCGATTCCGATGCCATTTCGCGAGAGGACTCATAATCTCGGGATGGTCGCAAACAAACGTGGGAGAGATGCATTTTGGTTCTACGAGTTCCCCGAAGAGCTTATCCAACAAACGTGCCTCTGTAAGCGGTGGGGTGCATACCACTCCAATTCTCTCGCACAGCATCTGCAAATTCCAACGTGACTCCTCACTACCGAGCTGCTCCGAATCTGGAAAGAGCGTTTGCAATTCCTGCGGAAGGGCATCCCGCAGGGAATCCATCACAGATATGCGTTTGAACGGAGGAGTGAAGTCAATCTCAACAGCATGTTCGGGCATGTTGCGCCCATCGGGATGGTATTTGATCTTAAGGTGACCAGTTAGCTCCTTCACCATCAAGCTCAACAGAGCCTCAGTCAAATCCATGAGATCATTGTAGTCAAGGTACGCCGCATAGAACTCGCAAGCGGTGAACTCCGGATTGTGCGTCAAATCGATACCCTCATTTCGGAAATTGCGACCTAGCTCGTAGACACGATCCAGACCGCCAATCACAAGTTGCTTGAGATACAGCTCGGGTGCCACGCGAAGGTACATGTTCACGCCCAGCTCATTATGATACGTGACGAACGGTCTCGCGTTCGCGCCACCTGCTACAGGGTTCATCATTGGGGTTTCAACCTCGAGGAAGCCCCGCTCGTCCAAGAACTTACGAATAAAGCGAATTACACTTGCCCGAAGCTCGAATATGGGACGCACTTCCCGGTTAACGATTAAGTCCAAGTAGCGTTGTCGGAAACGCGTCTCTGGATCGCTCAGCATTTGGTGTGGTTTCGGAAGCATATGCAAGCACGGAGATAGTAATCTACACTCCACAGGAAAGATGCTAAGCTCACCGGTTTTTGTTCTCCCAGGGTAGCCCCGAACTCCAATGATATCCCCTCGGCGGAGCATTGCATGCACTCGAGTAAAGTTTCCAGTTGTGTCTAGCCGCGCATCTGCCATGACTTGCACTTTTGCGCCATCGGCGAAGATGTCGTAGAAGAACAACCGCGCGCCGGATAAACGTCGAGAGCGGATCCGGCCAGCGAGACTCTCCTCTTCTTCGAGGCGCTCACCCACGCTCAGGTGCGAATATTTCGCGATAAACTGTGGTATGCTCAGCGTTACATAAAACTTGTGGGGGTACGCATCCTCACCACTGGAACGGAACTGCTCAACAGCGTGGCAACGGTGGGCAAAGTACTGCTGAGAGCTCATCAGTTCCTCTTCATCCTCTGCAGTGCAAGCTAGCACTCTCACGCGGGTTCGCTTGGTGCTGCTGAGTGCGACTTGATAGGCGCTGTTCGCGCTCCGCTGCGAGACGCTGTGCCTTCAAACGCCGTTTCAGCTCATTTTTACTGAGACTAGCACCATCCTCGGAAACCCCTTTTTCTTTTTTCGGATCAAAGTTAGAAGACATTTTACTACTTTCATGATCTGATCCACTATTCATTCTAAGTTACCTGTTCGAAAAAAGGTGCCGAAAATTTTTTGTCTTCCCTCTTCGCGGACAAAAACGAGCTGGAATTAATTTTCGGAATGCGTCGGCCCCAGGGCGCGTACCATTGTCCTATTTGTCCTCTTTGGGCTATTCTTCAAATTGTATCCTGTGGCTTCCGCTTGGGAAGAGCATGAGTCTCTCGGAGTCAAGCGAGTCCACCGGGTACGATCCCTCTCAATCATCCTCAAAATGGCCCAAGAGTGACCAACCGCTGAGACAGCTGCTTATTTAGGACTCCAAAGGGATAATTGAAAGACACGCGTCGTTCAAGGACGGGCTATTTTCTCTAGACTCGGCTTCTTAGATACTCATATTGTGACGTGCTTCGGATAGGCATCACGGCAACGCTGGAAGCGAAACTGATTCTAGCGCGCGCGCCATCAGCGCAGATTGTTTGTGGCAAATACAAAGCTATGAGCTGTGATTACAAGCCCAGATCCCGGATTTGCGCCGACGCATCTTCGAAAACAAGCACCGACATGGTATTTCAGGACACGGCATCGATAGGTACCGGGGAGCATTTTTAATCACAAAAGCCTGCGACTTTCAATAATATCGAGATCTGTACAGTTTGAGTTCGAGAATGCGACTGGATGAACACTGAGGATCTGCAGTATAGAAACAGCCGTTTTGTAGGAATCGACGCGAGAAAAAACGACGCCTACTCAAATTTAATCAAAGCGGACATACCCGCCCACCGATCGGCCACAAGGACTATCCTAATGCGGTTCGTACGTCCACCTAAAGGAACGCAGATGCACGATCCGACACGAAGACAGGCGTGCTCTATGAGCTGCCAAAGGTGACTTTTTTGATGCCCTAGAATCCATGCCAGCGATTCTCAAAGCACGTCTATGAGCGTTCGCCGAGCCGTGCCGCCATGCAGAGGCCATTTCCAAGTTCATAGCTGTGCGATGGCACAGCCGTCCGCTCGCGGATCGCTGCCACTCCACAATGTGCCGGTGTTTGCCTCACGTAAGATAATCTGGCCGCGACCGAAAGCAATTCTTTCGGTGCCCTGCACGTTATATTTGTGAATATGATGCCCTAAATGAGTTAGAGCCTCGACCGTTCGTGCCGATATGCCGTTTTCAAGCAAAAGCCCCGCTTGGGCAATCCGCTCCGGTTGGAATGTCTGTGATTGGATGCAAAATCGTGGTGCGTCCAATGCAGCCTGCGGGTCCATTCCCCTATCAACCATGTTAATCATCACCTGTAGGTGTCCTTGTGGCTGCATCATGCCGCCCATGACACCAAAAGCAGCGTGAAGTGCGCCAGATGCAGCGAAAACGGACATGCCTGGCATTAATGTATGATATGGGCGGCGGCATGGCCCTAGAACATTCGGATGAGCAGGGTCAAGGCTAAATCCGAGGCCTCGGTTCTGGAGTGAAAACCCAAAACCCTCGGGAACGATGCCGCTACCGAAACCCATGCAGGTGGAGTTGATAAACGAGCATGCGTTACCCTCCTGGTCGGCGACGCAAAATTGCACAGTGTCATTTCCGGCAATGTGGGGCGCTGGCATCAATCCTAAACTCGGTTGCGTCCTCACTTTCTCGAAATAAGCGTTGCCAACGTTTCACAGAGGCTTCACTCAGAAGCTTGCATACTGTCCCACAATCGAAGGCTCCACAACAGCGACACGCGCCCAATTCAGATGATCGATCCGCTATATACGTCTCTGCGACAAGGAAACCAACCCGCATAGCCCGGATCATCACATCCAGGAGCGCGGCCTCCTGGTCAGACTCTAGCAGAGCTTGCATATCCAAAGAGCCCAAAATCTTTAATGCAATGAGTGTCGAGAGGCCTTGCGTTGGCGGCGGCATCTCATAGACGCGGATTCCACGGTAATCCGTATAGATGGGTTCTGTCCGCTCAGTTTGGTGCGCTCGCAGGTCTTCCCTTGTCATTGGCACATCAGCCAAGCATGATATGATTGCATTCGCAACCGGGCCCTCATAGAACCCTGGCTTCCCCCGCTCTGCGAGCAACCGTAGCGTACGTGCAAGCCCTGCGTTTCGGAAAATTTCGCCTGCTCGGGGAGCTCGATAACCGTCGAGGAGGAGCGCAGCACCACCCTTTGATTTTCGCAGAAATTTTTCAGCGTTTTTCCACTGCCAAGACGTGAGCGGTGCAACCGGAAAGCCAGACTCCGCAAGCTGTATCGCTGGTTCCAATAGAGTTTGTAGCGACAGAACTCCGCTGCCGAGGCTCTCGACTGCATCACACCATAGGGCTGGCGCGCCTGGAACGGTGACACTGAGCGGTGAGTCTGGCGACATATTCTGCAGTCCATATCCTTGGAAACGCTCTAGAGTCAGCGCAGCAGGTGACCGACCACAGCCAAGCAATGCAGTGACTTTTTTGGCTTTAGCGTCGTAGTACAGTAAAAGCGCGTCGCCGCCCACACCAGTGGAGCACGGTTCTGTAACCGCGAGTGCTGCAGCAACCTGCCACGGCAGCATCGACGGCGTTCCCTCCAGCAGAAAGCACCTGCAACCCTGCCTGAGAGGCAAGAGGTTGTGAAGACGAGCATAGGCCTCGTATGCTTAGAACTGGAGAGCGCCTGGAGCAAAAATCCATTCGAACACGCGCTCTTTCCCTCTAGTCCACAAAGAAGAGGGAGCTTCTATCGCCACCCTTGCGGTATTGGCGCAGCGTATTTCGCCCGAGATCGCCCAAAAGATCATGCGGCCTGATGTCTAAGTCGTCGAACGTACCGATGGATTCATGCCAATTTCCATCCGTAGCAAGAGAACTGGAGACAATATCGGAGGTCTCACGAATTGCATCACTTTCAGTGTAAAGAGGGTTCGGGTTCACAACAGGTAGTCGTGTTCCCGCAAGACGCATCAACATCTTGGCCAGTGGCAAGGGTATGCTTAATGTTCGCAGTTCTCTTTTTGTTGCATCTGCAACAAACTCAACGACTTCGCGGCGTGTCATCACCCGCGGACCAGCAAGTTCATACGTGTTACCTGCGGTAAGTTCAGGGTTTCGAACGCTCGCAACGATTGCCCGGGCAACATCGTCTACCCAGACGGGCTGTAATTGTCCCCGGCCACCATTTACTAGAGGCATCAGTCCGAGATGACTCAGACTGATCGCAATTTTGTTCAGAAACCGATCCTCCATGCCCCAGATATCAGCGGGGCGAAATATGGTTGCCCTTGGAAAAGCCTGTCGGACCAGCCGCTCACCCTCAATCTTGGAACGTGACCAGCGATCAACTGGATAGATAGAGTTTGTGTTACTGTGCGCTGTTAGAGCGGAGACATGAATAAAATGTTCCACTTGCTCAAGGTTAGCAAGTCGAGCGATCGTCTCAGCCACGCCAATATTCACATCCTCGAGAGAATAATACCTTGTATCGTACCACTTTCCAATCAGGTTGATAACAACGTTCGAGCCAGCGATAGCGCGCCGCAAAGAACTTATATCGCGTGCCTCTATTTGGATAGGATTGACCTGACCCAGGTCGCCCATCACCTTCAGATGACGGTAATCAAGCTCGTCTCCTCTCCAGGCGACGAACACGGTACTTCCAACGCGCCCCAGCTGATTCACGACATACCTGCCGAGAAATCCGGTGGAACCAAACACAGTCGCTATGATCCCGGACACAGAAGAGCGACCGCCTGTCCCCTGTGCTCGCAGTACCGGTGAGACCACACGAGGGCCCTTGTTCAAGTCAGCAACCGTGCTGAGAAACTTAACGGCAACCGCCCGTCGTCCAAGCGAATTAGAACACAACATTTCCTGAAGCTTCGAAACTCGCTGGGGCCTTCGACGATCGGTTCCGAGAAAAAATGCACTTTTACCTGAGACAAAGATAGTGCAAGTCCGCTGGAGACTAACCGGGTAGTTGCAGCGTTCCTATCGTTTCTTTGTGGAGGTACAAACTGCTGGCAACCGCAGCTTAAACGGCGGTTGAAGATCGTGTCATTTCGTGCGGTGTGGAGGGCACTCCGCAGCTAACACTTTTCGTCTCGGCGCAGGCCAGTTCAGGACCATACACCCGTGATGAAGGGCATATAGCGAGATTCGCTGCCGAGAATATCTCATGCTCCAGGTACGTGTGCAGAACATTTTTTAAACTGCGATACTGCAGCAGTATACAAACGTTTTATTTTCGGATGGATGCAGCGAAAACATTTTAATAGAAAAGAATAGTTCAGAACCTCCCTTCGCAACCAACTATGCAAACGGGAAGACATTCAAAGCCAACTCAGAACCGCCTAAACGAACACTAAAAAGAAGAAAGCGCGGTATATAAGTCAGAGACTGAGTCTTCCGCGGCAATCTAGACAAAGTGGGAGCTGCGAACACATCTAGATCCAATGAGAGGTATCGGAATCTCTAGATGTAACTTACTGCAAGCTCAATAAGATTTGAACGAGTTCATGCCTTCCGTCGCCCCGGAGGCTGCTTACCAGATTCCGGAGGCCCAGATGTGCTTCCAAAACCAACATTGGATGCGACGACACCAAGTGCATCGCAGATATAGGTTTGCTCCGCTCGGCAAGTGAATACATTTGACGATACTGGAAAGTATCTCTATTGTGGGTAACGACCGCCATACCTTGCTGGAATTCCTTCCATAGCGCTTGGCATCTTGCCCTAGTGGTATCAAGAAGCTCTCCAAACCCTTTGCCGGAGAACGGATTGTTCATGGTCGCCCACTTTAGTGTGCGTGGAAGCGTTATTTTCCTATGCCTCCTTTATTCGGTTCGAGTTCAGAGTAGACTCTGCAGAGCTCCTCCACCACATGATAGAGTGAAGCATACTGCGAGATTAATCTAGCGAACATGCGGCGCTTGGTCACGAGATTCAGGAGAAGAACAAGAAAATATGAATATGTTATGAGACTGTGCAAAGCGAGAAGATCAGAGGGCCTATGGTGTTATATTCGTCTTATAAGCAGCCATCTAAGGGAACAAGCAGCGTCGATATCGGAGCACTGTGTAGACGGTATAGTAATTTATAGCATTTGATAGCTAGAATTTTTCGAGAATCAAAACATAGATCCTGCAGCAGTATATCCATGAAGAAAGCAGACATTAAGTTTATCCTGCTCTTTGACAGAGAAAAGTTTCAGGAAATTTATTCCAAACCCTTGGAAGAAAACTCATTTGGTTCTGCAACGAAGACCTCGACACTCTCCTGCAGGCGATGCAGCCCAGCAAACCCGTTGCACAGGAAAGAAACCTCGCAAAACAGTTGATGCGTCCGAGTCAGCGTCTGCGGGGAGCGGAAACGGAGCCTCGAACGACCAGCAGGCAGTCCATACGGGAAACGGTGGCAAGATTAGCTTGTAAAAGCCATAGAAACCAAGTGCCAACGACCAGCAGGCAGTCCATACGGGAAACAGAGACGAGGAGCGTATACAAGCCATGGAAACGAGGCATCAACAGACCGGCAGATGCCGAAGGCCTCCAACAAACTGACGCGCGGCAGCTCCGATGAACCTGGCTGAAGTGAGGAAAGCACTAGAGAGAGAGACCGACTCCTCAATAGGACGTAGGAAGGGCACCGGTCGCCCACTTGTGCCCTGCCCGACGCAGCAGAGAGCTGTCCATCTGAGAGGCCTCCAGGAAACCAAAGAGAGTTTATTATGAGCGCTCAAAAGCTCGTTTCCAGACTGTTCCGGCAAACCTGAACGCGGCAGCAGCGGGTCATGCGACAGTTCCCGTGCAAGACCACCGGGCACCAGGTGCAATGTTGGGGTGCGAGACCACCGGACACCAGGTGCAATGTTGGAGCGCGAGACCACCGGGCACCAGGTTCGATGCCAGAGTGCGAGACCACCGGACACCAGGTTCGATGCCAGAGTGCGAGACCAAGAAAGAACGCGATGGCGTCGAAACATATCGCGCAAACAAAAGCTGCAGATAGTGGGGCGCCTCGAACGCTTGCAGGCGCGTGGCTCCTCGCAGAACTCGCGGGATCGAGAACCAAGCAGGGAATCGGATAAAGCTGATATGCTTCTTTTTGGAGAAGCCTCCTTTGATGTTCAGCACACGCGATGCGGCTTGCTAGTCATCGTCAACTCTGAGCACAACAGACGCAACTTTGTGATTCTTATGTGTCGATGATGCGCGAAACACGACCTGTTGCGTTTCATCGCGCCCAATCCGGAGTGCGGCTGTGTCAGACATGTGCCCTGCGAGATAGCGTCGCGTCAAACCTGCCTTTTAGTGCACAGTGTCATTGCCCAAGCAATGTGTTCAGAGAGCGCCAGGGAATTCACTCAAGAAAACTGCATGGATCAGCGCCACCGTGAATAACAACGACGAGCACACCAAATACGTTTGTATCGTCTGTCGAAAAGAGGTCCGAACTTGTAGCTATCCTTCGATGCGTTTCGACTCACGGGGTCGGTAATTAATTGTGGCAGAGTTCATTTCAAAACCATAGGGCGTAACAACATATTCTGCGACCCTTTCAACGCTTGTTCGGCTGCGCTCGGATACTCAAAAGATTGCGCGTGACATCAGCCCTTTTCCGAAAGACTCGATGATGGTTTGCACCGACGATATCTGATCGTCAATCTTTCTTTTAGGTCGCGCCAAGACGCACAAGAACTACTTCGACCTCTTGTAGATGCTTTTGAGAAGAAAATTAAGAGCATCCACCGGAAAATCAGCATCCAAGTTCCCAAGTTTCTGTTGCATCTGCTCATACATTTTCTGCTCGTACAACTGAAACCGTTGAGGCAGGCCTAGCTCATGATAAAGCTGCTTCACTCGGGCGACGCATGCCGCATCCTCCCTGCCGTAGCAAGTCCGCAAAATCTCTTTTTGAGCAGACGTACAGCACTTGATGGCCTCCACGATCAGCCAGGTACATTTCCTCTCTTCAATGTCGGTGCCAACCTTTCCTGTGACTGATGGGTCCCCAAAACAGTCAAGGAAATCGTCCTGTGCCTGAAAGTAGATACCCATTTCAAGGAGAACTTCCCGTGCGATTCGGTAGTGCGCGGCGTTGCGAACACCAGCGAGACGCATCCCTAACGCAACTGGGAGAAAGAAGCTGTAGGTCGATGTTTTCAAGCGATAGATCCGCAACAGGTTCTGTTCTGTGAAATCTTCGAGACGAACCTCGGATCCTGTGCTAGAGCTTAGATCCAGCATTTGACCTATCTCAGTGCTGTATGTGACACTGAGGAAGAGTTCCATCAGGTCGGTATAAAGTTCAAGATCCTCATTTCTTCCTCGAAACCTGTTTCGCAGCAAGCGATATATATGTGCCTCCAGGAGTAAGCTATCGTTCACAGCACTTAGACCGATATTGTCTAACAAGTAATAGCAGGGACGCCCGCGACGCGTTTTGCTGCCGTCCATAACGTCATCAGCGACAAGAAAAAATGCCTGGAGCCATTCCACGCACCAGCCGAGCAAAAAAGCATCCTGCCGTTCCGTTTCTGAAAGAGCTTCTATCGGAGGGCCGCCACGAGACGCCCGGTACGCCTCGACGACAGTCAAGCCGCGGTTCAGCTTCCCGTGCGGAACGTTATAGTCAACGCAGAATCTGACTCTTTCAAAGATTTCATCTGGAAGCTGAAACTCTTCAGACTTCAGATCCGATAGAACCTCATCCCGGATCCTTTCGTATGAAGTCAAAAACTCTTCTCTGATATCCATGAAGTATCAGCGCCAATACTACAACTGCATATTCCATCGCGCGTCGTCGTGAACCAATTCAAGTCTGAGCTCATGTTCTTTTAAGCAGCTCTGGAAAATGTGGCCCTGCTTTGTCTCTATCCCTGCTCACCTCTACAGACCTCTGAGAGGTTATGCCCGAAGCTCAACTATTCTTAAGCAACAGGCGTTGCATCACAGAGGTAGGTTTCGCGTGCTGCCGAGCAGAGCGGGACGACAACTTTGCATGGAAACTGCTGCTGTGACTCCGGACACACTAGCCGAATCTGAGAGCGGCGTTGTCCGCAGCGAGGAAAGGCTGGCGGAGACTTTCCCGCTTGCTGCCATTGTGGGGCACGATACGGTGAAGCTAGCGCTCTTGCTTGCTGCGGTTAACCCACGCGTTGGCGGGGTTCTGATATCTGGCGGACGAGGCACAGCCAAGTCTGTAATGGCACGAGCTGTGCATGCACTGCTTCCGCCGATTGAGATAGTTCTTGGCTCCCCGTACAACGAGGTTCCAGGAGAAGATGTTCCGGAAAGTAGAAGATCCGTCGTTCCAGCTCCCTTTGTACAGGTGCCGTTGAACGCTACCGAGGATCGGTTAGTGGGTTCGATCGACATCGAGCGCTCTATGAAACTCGGTGAAACCATTTTCCAGCCCGGTGTCCTCGCCCGAGCTCACCGCGGTATTCTCTATATTGATGATATCAATCTTTTGGACGAAGGGATCGTGAATCTCTTGCTCTCTGTGGTCTCTGAGGGCAGAGTGCTCGTAGAGCGCGAGGGCATTTCGTACAGCTATTCATGCGAACCTTTGCTCGTTGCGACTTTCAACCCAGAGGAAGGTCCCATCCGACCACATTTGGCTGACCGCATGGCTGCAATCGTCAACGCTGATGCCCCGCCTCTTTCCATTGATGAGCGAATCCAAGCAGTGAATGCAGTAGCCGAATTTTTTCGGGATCCTCGCAAATTTGCGATTAAGTACAAGGGCGTCACAGAGGAGATACGGCAACGGATCATTTTCGCTCGTGAAGAGCACCAAGATGTAGTCGTTGCCAGAAAGCAGCTAGAATATTTGTGTGAAGAAGCTATCCGTGGCGGCGTGCAAGGTCACAGAGCCGAAATCTTCGCCGCGGAGCTCGCGCGAGCGAATGCGGCGCTAGAAGGACGAAATCGAGTGAACGAACAGGATTTGAGGCTTGCGGTTCGCTTGGCTATCTTTCCGAGAGCAAAAATTATCTATCGTGACAATCAAGAGGATAATGTACAACAAAATCGTCCGCCACCGCCACCTCCTCCATCAAATGAACAAAACAATGACGATGATGACAATGATATCGACGAGGAAGACGAAACAGAGGATGAAAACAACGTTGAAGAGGCGCCTCCTGTACCTGAGGAATTTATGTTCGATCCCGAGGGTGTCCCAATCGACCCGGAACTGCTGAACATGACACAGGGAAAGCAAAAAAGTGGAGCGAGCGGTGGTCGCGGGGTGATTTTTTCAGAAGAACGGGGCCGCTACGTGAAAGCTATGCTGCCTCGAGGAAAGGTGAAGCGAGTCGCTATCGACGCTACCATACGTGCAGCAGCGCCCTACCAGCGAGCAAGAAGGGCTCGACATGCGGGCAAAACTGGAAGGAGGGTTTTTGTAGAACCCTCAGATCTGCGTGCGAAGCGCATGGCTCGGAAAGCAGGTGCACTGGTCATTTTCATTGTTGATGCATCCGGGTCGATGGCATTGAACCGAATGAGCTCAGCAAAAGGAGCAGCTATTCGTCTGCTCTCAGAGGCGTATCAGTCTAGAGACCAGATTGCTTTAATCACATTCGGCGGCGAAACCGCGAATGTCCTGCTGCCACCGACTCGTTCAGTGAGCATGGCGAAGCGACGCCTCGAGACCATGCCATGTGGAGGTGGATCGCCACTTGCACACGCGCTCACAGCGGCAGCCCGTGTTGGAATGAATGCGATGAAAAGCGGAGATATTGGGCGCTGCGTGCTCGTTCTCATCTCTGATGGTCGGGCGAACATTCCGCTGAAAGTTTCTTTAGGAGAAAAAGTGGAGCAAAAACCCACCAAGGATGAGTTGAAGAATGAAGTTCTTGACCTAGCAAAGAAAATTCGAAGCATCAGCGGATTCAGTATGCTCGTTATCGACAGTGAGAATAAGTTTGTGAGCACAGGATTGGCCAAAGAGCTGGCTCAGACAGCGGGAGGCACCTATCATTACATACCACGAGCAACCGATGCTGCCGTGGCAGGAGTCGCGGCCGAGGCCATAAAACAGATGCGCCAGTTATAAAATGCACTCGCTTAGACGCTCGCAGAAATAGACCTACCAAGTTCTCCATTCGGGCCAGTTGAAGCATGGAATTACAGGGAAGAATACGCATCTGTGTAAATACGACTTTTGGAAAGCTGACCAAAAGAGCCGTCAATCGATTAGAGGTAGGCTGTGGCCCAGACAAAAATTTCTGAAATGAGCTTCGGTCTTCTCTATGAAAAATCAGCGAGCATACAATGATTTGGTGAAGAAGATGATCTTTTTGGTAATCTGACGCAGACAATAAAGTGGATTCTGTATGTTTGCGTACAATGTGGTCGCGAATGGAGAAGAATGCTTCCTTTTGCGCGAGATAATCTGCGAATCCTCGCCCGCAAGATCCCGGAGGATTTTCGAACGTTCGGACAGCCTGAAGAAGCTCATATATGGCCGCATTTTCTCATGCTTTGCGGCCAACCGCTCATTCAATGCGCGCTTTTCTGTTAGTGGCTGCGTCCCTCTCACAGCTATCGGGTAGCATCACTATTTGAAAAGGAGAGCCTATGATAAAGTCGTGGTCCAATGCTTTATCCCAGATTCGTACCACTGATCAATGGAGTACTGTGAATGCGACTAGCTAGGAAGCCTTTCTCTCGCAAGACTCTGCTCAAAACAAACTAGGAGCCGAAGCACTGTCCGAGGCAGCAGAAACCCCGTGTGCTCGCAAATCTCTTCAGACACTTCATCGCTTTTGCCTGGGAGGGATGTGTTCTGCGAATGCAAAGACGAGTGAATATTAATGCCCCCGAAGAAGCCTCAAAACCCAAGGCTGCAAGGCTCGGTCCAAACGAACGACACAGGCAGAGGTAGCACAGAATTGGACAATACGTCTCGGAAACTCGGCAAACCGCAATACGACAAGGGTCGTGCCCTACGGAGATGGGCACCAGGACGAAAATTTCCAAGCCCTGCTTGCCTGGCTTCTTGATGTGTATTATTCTGGATCTTTAAGAGGGTTAACGGGCACCAAATCGCCTCTATCTTTAGCTTCCATGAGTTGTTTAGAGAACTCTCGGTAAATTTACGCAATTGCTAAAAAGATGCATATGTTCAACAGAGATCAGAATCATCCGACGGACTTCGCACTTGATCATACAACACAAGATCTGTCTCAGGTATGCGCCACGAAATGTATGCGATGAGGATGCTGAAGTTCTGTAAAGCGATACCCCACCTGAGGCATACGGATATCGACTTATTCACCCAACATTAGCTCCAAGAAAGCCCCAACGAGTAAAAATACCATCGGGCACGCCAGAATGAGCCCAAGCTTTCTGAAATCTCCCCGGTACCAGAAACGGCGTTATCCGATGGATCTCTTGTTCTGTCTGCGTGATTCGCGCACCAGTCTGTCAAACCGATGATTCCACCGGGTCCATGGCACATTCGAATCAGTTTCTTAGAACTTTACCATTCCAGATACTACGAGTTCTCAGTAACCCATGCGCCTGTCTGCAATCGTGTTGCAATCCTGAGATCTCCATTTGAATAAGCTTTATGATCAGAGAGTGAAACAATGCTGTGTACGAGACTGTGACTTTCAGTGGACCTTATCGGGTTTCCTTGATTGACGATTACGGAATCTTCCGCAAACTTTCGTGGATCATTCGTGCCTGACGAGTCCCCCCCGATCGATCTTTCTGCGCAGATTCGAGATGCCACTAGTCTGTGCATGCAGTCTGTTCCAACATTCTAACCTATTTAGTCTGTGCAGAGTCTCAGGATAAATCGAAGCCAGTGTTTTGCATGATGGCATACTTCAATTTCTCGCGTACAGCGTCACGAGTCGTGTACGGCGGCAACTTCAGCAAATTCATACAGGTCGACGCCGTAGGATATCGGGATGTATCCTCGCCAGCTTTTTGAATACAAAAAGGAGGATTCAAGTACTGGAAGCCCAGCAGTGGAGCGCGAGGCGAACTCGTCACAAATTGCAACAACGCGGCGCGCTCCGTATCCGAGAGATCTTCCTCGACAACCTGCCAGAAGAGATGTATCGTCTCTGAATTTTCGGTGTACCCGCCCGAATAGGTCACGTTGTCGCGAAGGTTACTGGTGTCGATCTTGCCCGAGCGATCACCCGAGATCAACTCGCGAAGCTCGCGCTCGTTGAACATCTCAATCCACTCTTTTGAATGACGTCAAAGAATCCACTTATAAAAGCCATGGTCTGTTGCTTGATTCGCCTATTCAGTCGATAATCTGCTACGCGGTGCATGTATTCGAGACGGTTGTTCCAAGTAACCGGAAGAGAACTGCCACCAGGCACGAGCTCCTTTTCAACCGCCTCCCCGAAATCATTGTCGACCACAGTAAAGGTCAGACCCAAATCAACAAACGAATCAGCATCTGCATATCTCAAGAATTTCAGATTTCGATGGAGCTCCGGATCGAGCGAACGCAAATCATTCAGATCGTTGCTGATACCCAGAAGTTTTCGAAGGAAAAATGATGCTATGGGCAGATCCACGAGAACCGCATCATAAAGCGCTTTGCCTAAGATCCGCCCCAAAAAAGTAAACTGCTCCAGATGGTTTGTTGGCGCTATGACACTCGAGGCAGGGTTCGGGTACAATTCACCACCATCCGTGGCCTTAAACAAACCATAATGTGAAGGCGAAAAGGAGAGGCGAACAAGCTGGTGCATGAATTCTTTGAATACCCCGCCGCCGTCCACGCCAGCTTCTTCGAGTCCATGCTCATCTACGAATTTGACCCGGATATTTTCACGAAGACGCGCACCGAGAGAGTTCAGCTGCGCAAATGCATCTTCGAATATAAAATTGCGACGAATGGTCACCCAGACTCCGTTCATACCGAAAAAAGATATGCCTCCTCCTGCACGGGCCTTTTCCGCAGCAACGCACCCATGGAATACACGGACCCGAGTTTCAAATGGTACCGTGAATGGAGCCATCCGTAGCAAAGGCACGTCACAGCCCTTTCGAACAGAATCCCGAATGAAGAGCTCGGATGCTTTTCGGGCCGCAGCCACCTCTAACAGGGGTTCACTGTCAGTGGAAAACGGGCGACGGGCGTCTCTCGCCCACAATGCAAGCAGCAGTCGGCTTGTTGCCTGCACCGTGCCCGGTTGAGCGAAATCCCAAAGTGCCCTGTCGAGCGCGCGAGCTCCCGATGATGCATTGTAAAGTTTCCAAAAGAGCTGCTCTTTCAGCTCCGCAGAAACCTCAGAAACGAATGAAAGATTACTCGATGTGTAAAAATCATCGTCATCCATCACCAAAGTAGATATGCGAAACGATTCAGAAAAAAGCTTCAAAAGTGGTCCTGACGATGCGAATCTCAGCGAATTCCACATCTGACGTAAACAATCGCGTGAATGCCAGAAAGCTAGAATGGAACATATACGCGTGTCAATAGCCTCGTATTTTTCGAGCAAGTCAGCGAAGCTGCTCCAGCTTTTCGGCTCCCATCCGAGCGACTGTATCAGGTCACGCAAAAACAACTCATCATTCATTAATCTGACGGAAAGGGCCTCCCAACTGCGTAATCGATGCGTTACGAAATTAAGAACGAAAACGTGGTCTTTTGTCGGCGGCAGAGCGATCACTATATCACGAATCCGCTCCAGACTGGCGTCGCTAAGAGAAGTTCCACAATCCTCAATGAGTTTTCTTACACTCTCCATGAAAAGTCGCGCCAGTTCATGGAGATCGTAATCCGAAAACTGGGTTGGGAAATTTGGTACCCGTAGCATGAATCTTGCGAAATGGATCGATGGTCCACTAATGCGGCATAATTCGATCGCAGCGTATCCAACGGTGCGGCCCTGCATTGCTTGGTAGAGTTCATCAGCGGAACGAATCGCGATGATGCAACAGTGCCGCGCGTTTTCCAGAAAGAAAGCCTCATCGCCCTGCAAAACGGAAGCAACCAAAATGCGACTTTTCACAACGTTCGACAACTCTACGCTGCGGACCAGTTGGCTTATCGATCCTCGCCATTCATCCCAAAGAATACGTGCAGTGCAGTTTCGACCCCTAGAGAATATGGTAAGAAAGCACAGGCTTCGCAGAAGGCGTCCGCTGTGGAGACTGAGAAGTTGCTCCGCAGTCGCTCGGGAGTCAGTCACCGCGCTAACTTGAAATAGAACCTGGTCGTGCTCACTATACAAATGAAGAAGGTCACAGTATCTTCTCCAAACTGTCTGTAAACGAGTCGCAGCTTGTTCCTGGGCTCGCAGCTCCGCGCGTCGAGAACGCTCTTCTCGAGCCCTCCGTAGAATGTTCTCAGAGTTTGTAGCTACACTTGATGCGCCACGAAGCGATATCGTTCCTGGTTTCTCAGTTTCAAAAACTTTCCAGACTGTCGTCCTGCGAGCAGAAGAATGGCTGCTCATTTCAGAAACTCAGTAGAACGCTGGAGCGCAGAACGCAACCGGAAACCTGATGTTCATCCCGAGCATGTCGGAAGCACAATTTGGAAGCAGATAGTTTTGCGCACAGGCTGGTAGCCATTCGCTAACGGACATCGTGCGTAGCGTTCCACAAATGTCGGAGGCGTGACTACATCTAGCGACTCTTATTTGCCACTCAAGCCTGAACCGACCCAGAGGATTCTTTACTCTTTGAGTTCTGAAAACGCTTCTCTATGAGGGGCGAGGACACTTGGAAAAAGAGCGTTTTGTATCTATTGTCGTTTAGGAACCAATGTAGAGAGACTACGGGACTGTCATGCGTTGCAGATCACCAGACCATAGGACTACGCAAACATACTTTTTGCAAGAAATTTCAAGCCTTCTCAGAGGAGATCGATCTCGCTTCTCGCAACGGTCGAATCCTGTTTGATTCTTCAAGACGAAGAACCGCTCTATCATTCGAGCGCAACGAACTAATGCTGTATTTAACGGAAAATTTCCGCCTCTACAGGCTTCTCTTAGGTTCTATTGTCGCAATCACTCCATAAAAGCTTGAAAATTTCCCAGAGTTTTCATCCTTTACTAAGCTTGTCCTCGAATTTTGGTGTTTGCACGGCAAAGCTTTCTCGAAACAGGTGCGTCTAACCGGATATTTTTTTGCTCCTCCGAGAAGCGTAGCAGAACGAGACCCAAAAGCATACACCGAAAAGAAAACCATCGAGTTCAGCTGTTTTATCCGACTTTAGAAGATTTCCCCGATCCTTTCAAGCACATTGCACCATGCGGTTTGAACGATGTTTCTCGTCACGTAAAATACGGTGGATTCATACGGGGGCACGTTCCAGGCGAGTTTCACAGAAAGTTTGCGAAAGAGTACGGGCGCGGCAGGTTTCGCATCCATCGCCTTTCCTCCGCTACGCGGCAGTCCATAATATTCTCCCAGAGGATGCTTCATGCGCACACAATCTCGGTAATTCTGAGTTATAAGCCTGAAAAGAACACAGACGTGCTGAGGTTTAAGCGACAGAGAATCAGGTCGACGTCGGAGGAGTTAATCCAAAATTGGAACTCGACCCATTCGTGCTGCCGAGACTCAATGAGCCATACAGAGATACTCTCGATATGCCCTGAAAAGTATCGAATCGGAATTCCATGTCCGGCATCGCCCAAGTCTCGTCCGGGAGACGAGCCGCGCGCACAAACTGCTGCGATTCAGGAAGACCATATTCACGGAATGGTATGCAATCATTAACGAAGAGACTTTCCGCGTCTTCACAATAGTTTCCCAAGCGGTCCGTTAAGAAGCAAAACTCCGGAAATATAGTGGCAGCCTGAATGAGCTCAAGCCGCATACCGGCTGGGAGATGCGGCATCCAGTGCATTATTCGAGCTAATCTCATGGACCGAACTTGCTCTCGGTAGAGATCTGAGCGCAAGAAATGTGAAGCACGAGCGCCAATCACATACAATGCAGCTATCAAAGAGGCATACAAAGGTTCTTCCGCGAAATCCTTCTGAGATAATGCTCCCATTTGTTCAGATGGGCATTCGCACCCCAGTTGGTTATGCATCCACGAAGAAATTGCCCGCAGCCACTGTAGCGCAACATCAAAAGTCACAGCCCTGTTTGACGCAGCTAGCGCTCCAGCATAAAGCACGGCTCGAGATCGCAGCGCTTTCGGACGGGTCGAATCTACCAGAACTGTCAATAGACGCCGCAGTGTGGTATCTGCGTAAAGGGGACCAGACTCGCTCAAATAAACGAACATAATAAAAGGGACGAATCGAATTCTCGCTACAGGAAGCGCATGTGTTTCAAACGCAGTATATAACGCATCCAAAGTTGAATCGGGAACTATTGCGCAGGCAGACTTGCAGAAATAAAACATGTGATTCAAAGACATGTCCAGTTTGCGACGCAACGATTCAGCGGATTGTTCCGCAAACTCAGCGGGTACCAGAGCCCCGCCTGGGAGCGGCGCATTGAGCTCTCTCCTCTCAGAGCATTCCAGATCGAAGACTGATGAATCTTCGCATGATTCTCCAGAAACTGGGCAAGGAATATCCTTTCCGAATGCTGTCTGCTCTTCGAGATGATGCTCCGAAGCTGTTAGATACTCAACCTCAAGGGCCACAAGTCGACGGAATAACAGCGATATGATAATATGGATAGACTCTCTCGCGTAGTTCAGAGAGCCAAGAACCATGCGCACATACATTACAAATTCCTGATCTGAACGCGAAGAGTGCGGGAAGTGCTTCTCTATGTAGAACTGCAAGAGCTCCTCACTTCGAGGCATGAATGTCACTATGCAGCGTAGTGGCTCGTGTATAGTGCTCATCGCATCATCATGGACTTGAGCGAAGCTTTGAACAAGACGCGAGATCACAGGCCCTAGATATTGCACATTTTGCAGTACGAGGTTCACTACAAAAGCTTGGAAAGCGACCTTATTGTCCGGAGGGCAGCGGTGACCTTCCGCCAAGGCGGCGATGATCACGTTATCCCAAGTTCCATCAGTTATTTGTGGCAAGACTGTTGTAAGAGCTTCAAGGAAACGGGCCAAGTCTGACTCTTTCGAGCTTCTCAGTGCAGTCAAGAGGGCTTCCCGATCGTCGGCCGGTAAACGTTGCCCACCCGAGGTCCCATGCGTAGTTAAACCTGCATCCGCCAGCAAACGGTTCTCCAAAGAGTGCCGATTTTCTTTCAAGATGGCCGTCTCAACTCCGATAGAATTTTCTACTGGAGAGCTCTCTATCTTAGAAGAGAACATGGATTCCACCTCAGCAGGGCTACTATCTACCTAAACAAAAATACTCTGTAAAGCAGGCGCCGTGGCGACGGTGGGCATCCGCCGATCGTTGCGCCTGCCCGTGCCGTGCACGCACGTCAAGTGCGTTTCCCCCTCAGCTGACGAGATTTCCGTGCATCAGCTCGGAATACACTTTCCGCGTTGGGTTGTTCGGAAGCGAGGAAAGGAGTAGGAAAAGATTCACGGTCTCCCCACTGGATCATTTATGCAGAGTACGGGACGCCCTGAGATGAAAAAAAACACTTCGGAATGCTCGCTTGGCGAGTTCACTCTTGATCCGATAGCGATTCACAAGGCATATCGGAAAACCGCATATCGGAATCTTGGAAAGCGCTCCAGTAAATGCCCCATCGGCTGTTTTTGAGCTCGAAATAAAATGAATTAGTTGAATGATAGAGCATTCTAGCGAATACACCACCAGAAGGCGAATTCAACCAGCACCTTGCTTTCGCGAGAATATTGCAAACTTTCTGGCGATTCTTGTAAGGACCAGTTGATGAATCTGCTGATTTCTTTAGCAAGCTCGAAATGCATGCCTCGGAGCAGCATACGTGAACCTGAATGTAGACTATGCCTCAAGGGCCCAGCAAGGCGCCGCATCCGGGATACATGGAATTCGGCAAACATGCTCTTCGTGCCTTAGATCGCTTACTAGAAAACGCATAATTCGCGAGTCTCTATACTGATTGTACATAACAAGTGCTCTGAACAGCGCCGCGCTCAGCCATCACAGAAAGCATATGGGCACCCCAGAGTGCCGCCAAATCCAGTTGATCATGTTGCTTTCGCATCAGTTCTCCAATGTCCGAGGCTGGAGAAAAACACTGGGTTCAAGCCGTTTTTTCAGTGCAATGCAGAGATGGACATCTGGGGGACAAGCGCCAGAACCAGGTGCGGTTTTCGAAGGATTCAGGGGCTAGCCAGAAAGGGTCCCTCAACGACAAATTAAGGCTGGAGAACGGCGCCATACTATTCCCCATAAAAGTATTGAGCTAAAATGTCTTGATGCGTATGTTATCTGGGGAAAAGTCTCGCCCTGTGAACGGAGATACCCAAACACCGGCAGAGCTCTGGAATCCGAGGCCTTCACTCAGGCGTCAATGAATTAATACAATTGCTCGTGCAGTGGCCGTTGAGGAAGAGAGCGACTTTTTCTCATGTCTGAGGATATCTCAGAGGAGCGATCCCAAGTTCAGGGTTCAGTCGATAGCTGGGCTCGAGCTCGAGTCGATGAGCTAAGAAACGTTGTGTTAAGCGGTCAAGCCGCTGGTGTGTTTTCATCGCCACAAGTAGTGCCAGCCCTGGAAGTGGATCGGGCACTAAGAGAACTTGAACGCACGCATGCTCGACCTCTGCGACGAGAGCAGGCCAGCTGTGCTGGGAATGCTTATAAAGAAAGCTTAAAACTATTGCGAGCAGAGTTTGTTGTGGACGAGACTTGGCGCTCTGTGGAATCCCTGCTGAGCAAAGCCGAACGTCTTCGCCGTTGCTATCGCTTTATCGAGCAAGACTGGAAAGAGTGATATATTATTGAAGACTTGCTGCTCGGCGTCGGACGGCTTTTTGGCGGTGAGTTTTTCAGTAGGGACTCAATAGGGAGTATTTCATGAGACGTTCGCGCTATCTGACTGCATCGTCCCTGAGCTGCTGTTCTGCGTTACTTTCTTTTATTGCCGTCACGCTCTTTAATTTATGCGAGAGTACAATAGTAGGAGTAGTTATCGATGAAGCAAGAGGCCGCAGAGTGATTTAAGGCCAGATTTTAGAACATCTCGCAATATTTTAGTCCTGCAACGAAGACCTCGACACTCTCCTGCAGGCGATGCAGCCCAGCAAACCCGTTGCACAGGAAAGAAACCTCGCAAAACAGTTGATGCGTCCGAGTCAGCGTCTGCGGGGAGCGGAAACGGAGCCTCGAACGACCAGCAGGCAGTCCATACGGGAAACGGTGGCAAGATTAGCTTGTAAAAGCCATAGAAACCAAGTGCCAACGACCAGCAGGCAGTCCATACGGGAAACAGAGACGAGGAGCGTATACAAGCCATGGAAGCGAGGCATCAACAGACCGGCAGATGCCAAAGGCCTCCAACAAACTGACGCGCGGCAGCTCCGATGAACCTGGCTGAAGTGAGGAAAGCACTAGAGAGAGAGACCGACTCCTCAATAGGACGTAGGAAGGGCACCGGTCGCCCACTTGTGCCCTGCCCGACGCAGCAGAGAGCTGTCCATCCGAGAGGCCTCTAGGAAACCAAAGAGAGTTTATTATGAGCGCTCAAAAGCTCGTTTCCAGACTGTTCCGGCAAACCTGAACGCGGCAGCAGCGGGTCATGCGACAGTTCCCGTGCGAGACCACCGGGCACCAGGTGCAATGTTGGGGTGCGAGACCACCGGACACCAGGTGCAATGTTGGAGCGCGAGACCACCGGGCACCAGGTTCGATGCCAGAGTGCGAGACCACCGGACACCAGGTTCGATGCCAGAGTGCGAGACCACCGGACACCAGGTTCGATGCCAGAGTGCGAGACCACCGGACACCAGGTTCGATGCCAGAGTGCGAGACCACCGGACACCAGGTGCAATGTTGGAGCGCGAGACCACCGGGCACCAGGTTCGATGCCAGAGTGCGAGACCAAGAAAGAACGCGATGGCGTCGAAACATATCGCGCAAACAAAAGCTGCAGATAGTGGGGCGCCTCGAACGCTTGCAGGCGCGTGGCTCCTCGCAGAACTCGCGGGATCGAGAACCAAGCAGGGAATCGGATAAAGCTGATATGCTTCTTTTTGGAGAAGCCTCCTTTGATGTTCAGCACACGCGATGCGGCTTGCTAGTCATCGTCAACTCTGAGCACAACAGACGCAACTTTGTGATTCTTATGTGTCGATGACGCGCGAAACACGGCCTGTTGTGTTCCATCGCGCCCAATCCGGAGCGGGGCTGTGTCAGACGTGTGCCCCGCGAGATAGCGTCGCGTCAAACCAAACCTTTTCTTGCGTAGCACCACTGAGCATATTCCACTTTCCGCAAACGCTGTGGGGTGATGGTTGCTCCCAAACTTCTGAATGGCTCTAGGAGAGCCTTTTTTCGAAGAGCAGACTTGCTTCTTTATAGGCTACGTTATGAGCGTGCTAAGCTCCTGGACGAAATTCCTTGGCAGCCTTACAATCCAGACTTTCAGCTTCGTAGAGACGCATTACTAGTAGCTTTGCTGCTCCCTTGTGCCTTGGTGGGACGTTACGTAGTTGAGAGTTTGATTCTGAAGCCTTTATTTGTGACTTTCACAGATCGGGGGAAAAAATCTGCCCGAATGGCGTCTAAAATGGCTGAGAACTGCTTTTACGCGCTCTTTTACGTTTGCAGCCTACTCTCAGGCTGGCTTGTATACCGCTCTGAGAACTGGCGCGTGTCATTTTTTCACGGATCCTGTATCAGCGCTTTCTGGGAGCTTTATCCCCGAGTGTCATCACGGTTTCGGTTGTTCTATCTGTCTGAACTGTGCTACTACATCTCGAGTGCTATATTCCTAGTAACTCACGACACGAAGAGGAAAGACTTTCGGCAGATGATCGTGCACCATGTTGCAACGATTTCCCTGATACTTCTCTCGTATATCTGGGGATGGATGCGGCTTGGACTGATAATCCTTATGCTACACGATGCGGCAGACATTCTGCTTTACACTGCGAAAGTTGTACACTACCTTGGTCTATGGCCCTGGAATATGATACTCTTTGCGTGTTTTGCCGTGGTATTCTATGTGACGAGATTGTTTCTTTTTCCGAGAGTGATTTTGTCCGTATCTACGGAGCCGTGGATAGAAGTAACGAGAGAGCCACTCGCAAACAGAATCTGGGTCGCATATTGGGGATTTTATATTGTGCAACTCTTGGGGTTTGCGTTTTTCCTGAACACTCTCCTGTATTTGCACTGCTTCTGGTTCACACTTATCTTGAAAATGTTGAAACGCGAATTACTTCACCCGCGAAGTGCCAAGTACTCAAAAGGTGACATTCGCTCAGATGATGAGGACGAGTAAGTTGACTAAAACTGAAGTTCCAATCAAGGAATTGCCAAATAGGATGCTTTCGAAACCGATTTCAGCATCCTTTCACAAAAGACTGTGCCAAATCTCAACCTACCGTTCTTGTACAAACTTTCTGCGTTCCAGAAAATTCATTTCCATGAGCTCTTAACGAAAGGAAAATCCGTGATGAAGCTGAGACAGACAAGTGCGGAGCGTTGAGGAGACACCTCAAAATCTGACTTGGGAACAACAGAGCTTACGTGATGTGAGTCCCGTTCCCTAACGAGGGTCGTCATAAGCCATCGACATTTTATCTACAAGCTGATTTCAGTAATCCTCACGATGAGAATACGACCATTAGGGAAAGCCCTCATCGCAAAAAAACCTTCAGATTTGCTGGCTGACATCTTTCAGACATTCTTTGTCGACTTTTGAGGTTCAAAAGCAGCTTGAACAGCCTAGAGCCGGTTCTGCTTAAATAGATTTGATGAAGATGGGTCCGTCATGATGCATATCACTCTTTGCACTCTCATCTATGAAGAAGAAGCTAAGCAGCTTGCAAAGCTGTTTCCTCGTCCAAGCTCGAATTTGAATATAAATGAAGAGAGTTTGGCTGAATAAGCGTTGCCTGCTCTTTGCTGATCAAAGCTTTCGAGACAGACGAGTGCTGGCCTATCGCTCTTCTTCAAGGTGTCCACCCAACCATGTAGACGACTTGGAAAGTGGCTCCAATCCAATCCTCTCCGTTCTCCGGGAGCGGTTCGTTCGAGGATGCCAGAGTGCTTTTCATTTGGGACTTGGACAGTTGGAATTGGTCACGATATATCTCCGCAGCGTGCTCTAGAACTTGACGACTTAACCATGGACGACGTCTGGACAACGCATTGTTCTCCGCCATGCCCTGCAGATGTCGCATGAGTGTAACCATGTCAGGGTACGGTACAAGAATCGTATCAATGTCAATCGTTATCAGTGTGAATCCGCTCTGCGACAAGAGGCCGGCGGCGTCTCGAAACTCTATCATAGGGCTCACGTGAGCACCCACCCCGCCAAGAATAGTCTCTTCAGCAAGCTGCAACGAGACCCGTAGTTCGTGCAACGTCTCTCCACCAAGCATCGCACCCAAGAATACGCCTCCAGGTTCTAGCGCAGCTCGTATTTGAGCAAGCGTTCCAGGCAAATCATTCACCCAATGCAATGACATGCAGGATATGGCTAGATCAAAAAGGCCTCCGCTGAGAGCGCCAGATAGTTCTAATTGTGGAAGAAAATTCTCTTCATCTGCCACAACTTGTAGCGTGCGGAACGGGGTTTCCGCGAGGGGCAAACGCCTTGAACCATATTCAAGCATAGCTTGCGACAGTTCTATTTCAAAAAGTAGTTCCAGGCCGAAACCAAGCTTGTTTCGAACGAGCGCACGTCGAATATTAGAGGCACCGGCACCGACATCCAGTGCTCGACGAAAAGAGCGGCGAAAGTCCAGCAATCTCTCGCTCAGTCGATCAGCTATCTCTTGACGAAGATACTCATATGCAGAAAAACTAGCGCTCTTGGAGGCTCTCTCTCTTTGTAAGCGCTTAAGACCTCGGTCGAAGATCAATGGCGAGCGGCTCGCACTCCGAGAAAACAGTTGAGTAAAGGGCGTGATGGGATCAGAAGGTTTCCGAAATTGCGGAAACGGAACTATACTTTTTCGAATCTTTTCGAGCCTCCTTGGCTCAAAGGTGTAGAATCTCCGCAGATTGAGCATCTCTTAAGGCAAGCAACATCTTAGATAGTCTCTTTCACCCGCAAGCCGACAAACCTGGCGAAAGAATGTGATTTTGAGACTCTACCGAGAACAGTGAGTACCGTTTTACTGGCTGCTAGGCGCCGGGAAAACGTTAGATTTGCTTGAAGCTTTGAAGCTTTGAAGCTTTTTCGATGAATTTCACATTCGGCGCCTGGTCCACGAAAGCTCCACATATTGCGCGAAGAAAATCCATTTTGTAACAAAGGACCAGGGCGCTTTAAATAAAAAAATTCTGGATGCTTGAGGGCTAATGCATTGATTCAGAGGCTCCCTACCTCTTCACGGAAGGGAGGAACACTTTTCTTTTGCTTGGCGTTCCATAGGCAATCTAAGGTCAAACTACGTTCTGTTTACAATCCTTTTCGTGTCAAGCCGGTACGACATCGCTGGAAATCGTCCAGACTTAAATGCATTCCTCGTGCTCCAGTGTTCAAAACTTTCCAACAAAGGTTTCTTTCCTTTCTGGCCCGTGAACCGAAAACATGTTTCGGTCAAACATTTGTTCATATTTCCTCGCTTGTGACACCACACAGCCAGATTCTTCGAACTCATTCCCCTCCGCCCCGAATGAGATAATCCCCCGCGATCCCTAACCAGATAGCCCAGCGCGCGGCCTATCATAAATCCCAAGTTCCCAAGATCCTCAACTCGGAATTGAAATATAGATACCGCTCACTACCTTTATCACCCGTTGGCCCGGGATCGGCGCACCGATCCCAATGCCCAGAGGAGAGACGACACCTGGGAAGCTTGACATGATAGAAGAGATGCGAATCGTTACTCCTGCTACATAGACCGACGAAACTGGCCAGACGCTTGAAGACGATGAGCCTCTTATTGACACATCCCCGAAGGTCGCCGAAACCCGAGTCGGAACACTCGCTGACATCTTCATGGAGTTAGCGGGTGGGCAACTCACCGAGGTGTTTGCTGAGCTAGAAAAGAGACCTGAGCAAGAGCTGTACGATGAGAAATAGACTGTGACAGGCTTCGAACCGCTCCGCGAGTTATAGACGAGTGCTGAGGTTGCATAACGCGGCGCAGGCAGGGCACACACGCACTGCAAGACTGCGAACAAAGCACAAAACAGAATCAGATAACGTGTTTGAAACTTCATGGGGCTTATTTGCGTAATTAACCAGAAACTGTAGACTTCACAACTTCCTTCTGCGTTAGAGTTACGCACAAAGAACTCCAAAGTATTGCGTAAATTATGACGTCAGAGAGTCGCAGTCAGATGACGTGCATCTGCCACGTAGGATCTGGATAGTGCGAGGACACGTATCGACCGCGAAATTCTGATGCCGCATCGCGAGATCCCTTTTTCTCTAGGGAGATACAAAAACGAGCGTCGTTTAATCCGCGCAGCGGCGGGTGCACGATTATAAAGGCGCAAACGCCTCATTCCGAGGTTTAAGGCTCGCCTGCCATATTCCAACCTGTAATCAAGCGCAGTAAATATGGCGGTTCACTCTCGACTAGATTGAAGTATCTGTGCTGAGACCCACAGGACCTGGTATCTTCCCAATGAAGGCCGTAACCGAGAAAACTATGGTATATTATCGCAGTAAACGACGCAGAGCGTACGATATCTCTCGACTGTAAAATGTCTACCTTCGACAGAAAGCACACAGCGCGTCTCTGCGTGAGCGAGTTTTCGCACTCTATAGGCGGACTCGTGGTACTGTGAGTTCTCGCTAGCACCTGACCATGGCCATATCCCTGCCCGAGGGCTAAGCGTCTCGAAAGAGGGTTGGGCTCGTGCCTGTGGCGGCCCTCGGCTGGAGATAGTGCAGAGGCTGGCGTGAAGAAGCGACCGCGATTTTGGGTATTTTGCGGCGTACTACTGGACGGCTGAGGCCACTTTGTATACAGCACGAGCCTCTCAACGAGACGATCGATGCTGCTCTTGTCAGCAAACTGTATCTGAAGGGGTTCTTTTGGAAGTTTGCGCGCGGATCCAACGTCTAAGCTGGCTTCTGAGACGCGCAAAGGCCCCAGAGAGGAGTAAAGAGCATTAGCTAGTGCACAGCACTCATAACGAAGTTTTGGAGGAGCATGGTCTCCGCGATAGAGACGAATTTCTTATTCACTCCTTTTACTCTCTGGAGACCAAAATTGATCACGTGTTCGCACACTGAAAAGTTATAGTAATAGGACTTAGCAGTATCGAAGGTACGAACGCCAGATTCCACTCTGCTCAAATTAATCTTCGGGTGCTATTGTGTCTATATTGAGCGGCCAAGTGCCCAGAGAGCCCTTCTTTGAAAACCAATACCCGAGAGAAACCCATGGATATAAGTTGCTTAGATAAAATGAATATGCAATCTAAATTTTATCTTTTAGCAACAACTTAATTTGATACACAAAAACGAATTTTCTCACGAGCGCGCCGCGCTTTGATTTGATGCAGTTTCAGTTTCTTCGCAATCAAGGATGATTGGGCCACGCTTTTTGGACCGGCAATGCTATCGACGATTATTTCTCCTAAAGTCTCCCAAGCTACACTGACTTGACAATTTCGGAAACTTTTCTTTGGCCGAAAGCTTTGGTTTAGAATGCACTTAGGTTTTTTCCCAACTTCGTATGCAAGCATCAATCCCTCTAGGTCTGAATGTTGTGCGGCTCGTTACCTCCTCATGTCATGGCTTCTACCAGCACAAGACAGACCAGTTAGTACCTGGGTTTTATTTCTAGGAGAAAATTGGCTTCTGCAGGATCTCTCGAGAGTTAATCTCGAAATCTTCTATGTCTGGTTTTTTTGGTGTTTACCACATTTCGACTGTAGCTGCTACCAGAGCAGCCCCGATTTGAGCGACGTGAACTTTCCTGAGAGTGTTTGCATATACAATGGACATTTACTGTGTTTTCGGTATCACGAACTGGTCACAGCATGTATGTGTGGCAAGTGGCCACCGTGGGCACGGTTTGGCGCGATAGCCCAGCCGGCATCATGATCGGTAAGCTTATGGCGCACCGAGATCAGAACACCTGGATGCCGCCATCACTGATGATTTGGCTGACATCTTGGTGCTTTCAACCTGACTCGTGTTTTCGTAGACGCTCGGGAGCTGCGGAGGCGCTCTTTATGTTTGAAAACGAAAATGACGAAAAACCCCTCGCGGAATTATTCGCAGTGTATGCGAAAGACGTTTCAAGACTAGCCGCGCAACCGAAAATAGTGGAGAGTTTTGACGCACTACAACAGGGTCGACCTGAACCGGAACAACTTTTGGACAGAGAAGATGAACTTCCTCTGGCACAACTTTTGGAAATCAAGAAGGAAAGGTTTCGACACTCGTGCAGAGACTCCAAGAAGAAGAATCCTTTGAAATCAAAGAAAGTACGTGGTGAAGTGAAACGAGGAAAGCGTCGATCGACGCGGAGCAACGACCTTCAAATGAGTCGTCGTTTTCGCCCTGAAGATGAGACAACTAAATGGGATTCCTTGGAGCACAACGGCGTTCTTTTTCCGCCAGAATACGTTCCACACGGACGTCCTTTATTATATAACGGTTCGGAGATAGCGCTTCCACCTGAGGCGGAGGAAGTGGCCACGTTTTTTGCCGCGAAGCTTGGAACGGATTATGTCACGAAAGCGACTTTCCGAAAGAATTTTTTTGAAGACTTTCGGAAAACTCTACCCAGTAGTCTTAGGGAACGCATCTTAAGACTTGAGGATTGTGACTTCAGCCGTATAAGGGCATATCTGGATGACCTGAAAGAGCAGAAGCAGAATATGCCAGCCTCGAAACGGAAAGAATTGCGTGAGTCAGAGGCTCTTCGTGTAGCTCCCTACACCGTTGCCATCGTTGATGGTCGTAAGGAGAAAGTTGCCAATTTTCGAGTAGAGCCTCCGGGTTTGTTCCTAGGTAGAGGTGACCACCCTCTCATGGGCCGCGTGAAGAGAAGGATTACGCCGGAAGATGTAACCCTCAACCTTGGTCCTGGTGCTCCAATTCCCCCTTGTCCAACACCAGACCATCACTGGGGATCGATTGTGCACAATCGGAAGGTCACATGGCTCGCTTGTTGGAGGGATCCGATTTCGGACGAGTACAAGTATGTTTGGCTCAATGCAGCTTCGCATTTCAAGGCGGTGAGCGATCAAGAAAAGTTCGAGAAAGCTCAGCAGCTTAGTAAGCATATAACAAGGATTCGTAAGGAGTACATCAAAGACTTTGACTCCCCGAATAGGCACGTGCAACAAAGGTCTGTCGCGCTGTACTTGATTGATAAGCTGGCCTTGCGTGTCGGCAATGAAAAAGGCGATGATGAGGCAGACACCGTCGGGTGTTGCTCTCTGCGCGTCGAGCATGTTCTGCTTCAGGAACCAAACACAGTCCAGCTGGATTTTCTCGGAAAGGATTCGATGCGGTACTTTAACAAAGTCACCATAGATCCTCGAGTTTTTCGTCGCATGCGAGAATTCATCAAAGGAAAGAAGCTGTTCGAGAATATCTTCGATGAACTCAAAGTCGATGAACTGAACGATTATTTGAAGAGTCTCATGCCTGGCTTATCAGCCAAGGTATTTCGAACCTACAATGCCTCGTATACTCTCGACAGGCTCTTGAACGGCACGAGTACGCCTGGATCTGATTTCCATAGCCGTTTGCTTTTCTACAATGAGGCGAACAAAAATGTCGCAATACTGTGCAATCATCAGCGCTCGTTGCCTAAGACCCATACCGTCATGGTAGGAGAAAATCCGCGAACAACTTGAGGACGCCCAGGCTTACCTCGGGGAACTCAAGAGAGCGAAAGAAGAGGCGTTGAAATCCTCTGAACAAAGGGCGAAAGTGACACGATGGCGAAGGCCTCCTGTGGAAATCCCCCCTGATTGCCCTCCAACAGAGCGAAAACGGATCAAGGAAGACGCGGCAAAGAAGCCCAAAGAGAAGCATGTCCATGAAATGGGTCTAGGGTCTATCCTGAGGGCAATCGCGCAGACTCAAGAAAAAATACGGCGTTTACAGGCAGACTTGAAAACAAGGGATTCCTTGGCAACCGTATCGCTCAGTACTTCGAAAATCAATTACTTGGATCCTCGAATAACGGTCGCTTGGTGCAAGAGACAAGAAGTGCCTGTTGAAAGGATTTTTCCAAGGGCCCTTCAAGATAAGTTTCGATGGAGCATGAGTGTTAGCGAGGACTTTCGTTTCCCGTTAACTGAAGTTTCTTTGGACGCTCCCTGAATGAAAGACAAACGGGTTTCCTGTGCATAGGAAGCAGACAAAGAGTCAAAAGCTCTGGGTGCCCGAGTGTCTCTCAAAACGAACCAGTATATCCAAGATGAAAAGGCCATAGCTCCTTGACAATAGCTTTCACTCTGTCCATATCTAAAAGCGCAACTCTGACCATCAAAATTCCACAAGCGGGATCTGATACGTGACATGAAGTCAAGTTTAGTGTTGATTGTCTCTCGCCGGCTGAAAGTTTCGGCTATCCTCCAAAGCCGTGGCTTCAGCCCGTGCTCTCCGTGTCCGCGCTAGATTCGCCGGTCCTTTCCGAACGCCGTTTCGACCATAAGATTAAACTTCCAGCCAGGAAGGCAGACGGCACGAGAAAGAACTCAGAGAAACGAGCTGTCTTGCCAAGAATAGAAGACCAGTTTGTCATTAAACACCAGCCAATGAACAAAGACAATGCAGATCCAATTGTTTTTTTTTGCTGAAGCCGCGAATCAGGGATGCGCTTCGTCTGAAAATCGATTGTTGTTCGTCTTCGTCAAGAATTTTCTGGTAACGATTTTATGTCTCCGATGAGGTGCAACGAAAAGGCTATCACGCAGATCATGCTCCTGCAAAAAAGGAGTCTCTGGAGGCGTCTTGATGTCCTCCCGTTCTTGTTCGTTCACTTTTTAGTGGTTGGTTTGCATTTCGTCGCCTCTTCGAGCTTGTTTTGGACGTTGCTTTGCCTCGGTGTGTCCTTGAGCCTTCAGCTCCTCAGCTGGCTTGCTCAGTTCTGGTCCACACGTTTCGATTCGTTTATGGGATATCGCCTAGTGAGTGATGTGAACCTCTGTACCCACGTTCACGTTGTACCAAGACCGCACCACGGTCGTTCACAGATTGTTGCTCTGAAGCGCCTGCGAGGGTGTTATTTCTTCGAGTTTCAGCACCGCCGCTATGAATTCGACGAATCGAAACAATGCTTCTTGAAATTGCGCTATCCAGATGAAAAACCTCGGAGCTTTTATGTTCGGGAAGCCGTCAGAGGCCTTAGTTCCGACGATGTGGCGAAGAAGTTGGAGAGATACCGGGCAAATAAGCTCCAAATCCCCATGCCATCTTTCTGGGAATTATACAAAGAGCAGGTAACGGCTCCGCTGTTTGCTTTTCAGCTCTTTTGTGTGATTCTTTGGTGCCTCGACGAGATGTGGAAGTACTCATTGATGACTTTAGTGATGATGCTGAGTTTCGAAGCAACGGTAGTGCGCTCTCGTCAGAGGAGTCTCCGGGAGCTCCGCGGCATGCGAACACGGCCTTACCCGGTACTGGCGTTGAGAGACGGCAAATGGCAGAGAGTTTTTTCGGATCAACTGGTTCCGCTCGATATCGTTTCGATAAGCCCGAGCGTGGAAGGCGTCGCGGTGCCGTGCGATATTCTTCTCTTATCGGGCAGAGCAGTCGTGAATGAGGCACTTTTGACGGGCGAGTCGGTTCCGCTCATGAAAGAGGCTCTTAGCGTGGAAGCTTGCGACTCGATGCAAGAAACAGACCAGCGCGATCGGGAACTTCAACCGCGAAGTTTGGACAAGCTTCATGTGCTTTTTGGAGGAACCGTGCTCCTTCAATGTGAGAATCCCTCGAAATAGTGACGAAAAAATACATTCCCCGTCCGGCTCAGGCTGCGTAGGCTGTGTGCTTCGGACAGGATTTGGCTCTGCTCAGGGGAAGTTGCTCCGGACTATAATGTACTCCACCCAATCTGTAAGCGCTAATAACCGTGAGAGTTTCTTCTGTATCTTGTTCTTGCTTATATTCGCAATTCTCGCGTCAGCCTATGTTCTGAATCACGGGTTACGTGATCCATCGCGTTCTCGATACGAACTTCTTCTACACTGTGTGCTAATTATTACATCTGTGATACCACCGGAATTGCCTATGCAGCTCTCGCTGGCGGTCCAAAGCTCACTAGTTGGTCTTGCAAAGGAGGGGATTTTCTGCACAGAGCCGTTCAGGATTCCGCTGGCAGGAATGTTGGATATTTGCTGTTTCGACAAGACTGGGACAGTAACTGTTGACACGTTGCATTTTTCTGGAATTCAAGATCCAAGCGCAGACACATTGCTACCTGCAGAGGCCGCCTCGCAGTCTTCCACGTTAGCTCTGGCTGCATGCCACTCACTGGTTGGCCTGGGGCAGGAACTTTCTGGAGATCCTATGGAGGTTGCTTCCTTTCAAGCTATTGGCTGGACTCTCGGTGCAAATGATATCGTTAGTGCTCGCAGTGGAAAGTATCGTGGTATGCGAGTCCAGATTGTACTTCGGCATGCTTTCGATGCTACGCTTCAGCGTATGAGCGTTGTTGTGCAGGTTGACGATGGTGAGCCCATCGAACAGACCTCCTGGTACGCGTTAGCCAAAGGTTCGCCCGAATCTATCAGGAGTTGTTTAAGGGAAATTCCTGGAGAGTACGATGAGCGGTATCGCAAGCTGGCCATGGAGGGCATGCGCGTCATAGCCCTTGCGGTGAAAAGACTACCTGCAGAACTCACTCGATCAGATGCTCGGCGGCTGAACCGGAACGCGATAGAGTCTGAACTCGATTTTGCGGGATTCGCTTCATTCCGCTGTCCTGCGAGAGCTGACTCTCGCGCAGCAATTAAGATGCTTAGGAACTCGAAGCATCTGGTGACGATGATTACTGGCGATGCGCTTTTGACTGCTCTGCATGTTGCTCTCGAGACGGGCATCTGCTCTCGCCGCAAGAAGACACTTGTCCTCTCTCGCGCGCCTCAGAGTTCGTGCGGCAGCACTTTCATCTGGATCAAGCCATCTCATTTTCTGCGGGGTAAGTTGGACTGTGGACGGGGTTTCGTTGCTGAGGAGTTACCATCACTTCGCGCGGAGTACAATCTCGCTATAACGGGTGATATACTTAATGACTACCGAAGGTTTGAACCGAACTCGAAAAGTCTTGTTCTGAGCATTCAGGTTTTCGCTCGAATGATACCCTCCCAGAAGGAATCCGTGATTATAGACTTGAAAGATGCTGGTTTGTATTGCTTGATGTGTGGTGACGGCACAAATGATGTTGGGGCACTCAAACAGGCTCATGTGGGAGTTGCGCTCCTGCAGTCTACCAACTCTGATCATGTTTCGGACACGAGCCTGACTGAAGGAAGACCCGCAACGAGTCGTTATTTTGCGAAACAAGGACACATGCGCTTCCTTTGAACGTGACGGCACTAGCTTATCTAGGACCGGGGCTAATCGTCGTCAGCAGGTACACCGATTTAACGGACCGGAGCCTAATCTCTCCTCAGAGATAGATCAGGAAATGCCAGTTGTGCGTCTGGGAGATGCCTCGATAGCATCTCCGTTTACATCCAAGAGAGCGAGCATAGTCAGCTGCGTTGACATCATTCGTCAAGGTCGATGCACCCTTGTGACCACTCTGCAGATGTACCAGATACTTGCGTTGAATTGTCTCATATCCGCATACAGTCTTAGTGTGCTTTATTTGGAAGGAGTCAAGTTCGGTGATCGGCAGATGACTGTGACAGGAATTCTTATTGCAATTGCCTTTTACTACGTTTCCCGGAGCACGCCTCTGCCGAAACTGGCCCCTCAGCAGCCCCCGCGCTCGATGTTCACACCTAGTCTGTTGTTATCGCTTCTGGGTCAGTTCGCAATCCACTTGGGCGCACTGGTAATTGGCACGATGCTCTCAAGATCATACCTCCCTGATGATTACCAAATTGATTTGAAGGGAGAATTCAAACCAAATGTGCTTAATACCATAATATTTTTGCTCTCAACGACACAGCAAGTCTCCGTGTTCTTGGCCAACTACAAGGGAGAGCCATTCATGCAGAAAATCACGAAAAATCGAGCGTTGCTCTACTCGCTGCTCTCATGCGCTGCGCTAATGTTCGTGGCTTGTCTCGAACTACTGCCAGAGCTCAACGAGTACATAGAATTAGTTCCGTTCCCAGACTGGTCCGCGCGTTTCAAAGTATTTTCTTTGTTAGGGCTTGATTTCCTTGCAGTTTGGTTATGGGACCGTTTCGTGCGTTATTTCTGGTCTCTCAGTTTTCGGGAAATTCAATGAAAAGATCTGACCCCACGTATTTTCCCGTCCTTGCGTTATATGCCCTCGCAAGCACTAGTGCGGGACCTGGCCCTGTGCCAAGGTCATTTATCATCGCAGCTGCCTCGTACACAATAACATTGTCCCTCTTCAGTCTTGTACCGACGCAAGCTAACATTCGCCGGAAGAGATATGAAGCGAACGTTTCTGAATCGCTGATAGAGGTTTCCTGTCTGTCCATCTATAGCATCTATTGAAATATCTCGCTCCAATTTGCTCACACAAAGACGAGAGCTTTGAGGTGCACCCAAGGAGCGCTCAAATGTCACAAAGCTATCCACTTTCCCACCACACCCGATAAGTTGCACACCCCCGTTGTATGGCTGGTCATACATTTCCCGGCGCAAAACGATCTTATCACCGAAAGGTTGGAGCTCCTCAGTAAGGAGGGCATTAAACTCAACTTGTATTCGACGTCGCTCCCGCGAGTCCCGAAAAATTAATGATAATAAGATTCGGTCCGAAGCCGAAGAAATAGGCAACAGCCGGGCGCTCAAACATCCGCTAGGAAAAACTGAATTCTCGTCTTGTCTGCTGAGATCAATGGAAAAGCTCATTGCTTCTGCGCTCACTGCGTCCTCTTGGCAGCCAACCTTGACATCAATGAGCTGTCGTTTGCCGAACAGCGTAAAATTGTCCGTTGCTTCCGTATAATTCTCCTCGAGGCCGTACACGCGCACGTTCCAGTCGCGATATTCTTGTGGAACGAAACGCTCAGGTACCTCTATCGGAGCTCCAGTCTTTCCGTCAAAGTGCGCCTCAAAGCCAACGAATTCCCCTCCTGATCTCGAGGCAAACTGCTCAAGTTGTTTCGATGGTTGTGCGTACTTGAGGTTACGAAGCATCCCATCTCCCGTTAAGGCTGAAGCAGAGAGCCGCTTACGGGTTCTACAACAACAGACGTCCGTCAAAGAATACCGCGTATGCCGGATACTTTTCAGCGGAGAGTGGGCTACGCCAAGAAACATTCCATGGATTCCTCACTTTTCGCACAGAAAAACTAACTGCGGCGCAGGCAAGCACGACGCTTTCAAACTTTAGATATGCACCGAGGAAGCCAGTCCTCTAGCTAGGTTATTCAGCACAGCGAGCGCGCTCTACGAGCACTGAAGACGGATCGAGTGCTTTTGGTTGGCTTGGTGGAGATCACGGTGCTCGCAGCCCTGGCGATTAGTGCGCGAGACGTATCTCCTTTGGGCAAAGCGCGAATAGGGCGCTGCTGATAAGGGTTTGCAGGCGTTTCGCCTTGATATGCTATTTCAGCTACACACGAACGGGAGGACTGAGCTGTATTCAATCGTGTTCAGTCTGAAAACGATAGAAATCCGAAATTAATCTAAACTGATATCAAAGAACCAGGAGTCTGAGAACGGAGTTCGGAATAATTTCGGTGTTCGCTTAAGCCCTAGGATACAAGTGGAATGGCTAGTACCGTGGATGCATGAAACGAGTGTGGAATTGTCGAACAGGTTTCTCTTGAACAGAATAAACACTCTTTGTGGAAGCATTCGCTTTTTCGTCTCACTTCGTTCAACCCAAAGGCCGCATACCAGTAAATGCTCTATACTCCTCTCTGGGGCCTTTGCGCGTCTCAGAAGCCAGCTTAGACGTTGGATCCGCGCGCAAACTTCCAAAAGAACCCCTTCAGATACAGTTTGCTGACAAGAGCAGCATCGATCGTCTCGTTGAGAGGCTCGTGCTGTATACAAAGTGGCCTCAGCCGTCCAGTAGTACGCCGCAAAATACCCAAAATCGCGGTCGCTTCTTCACGCCAGCCTCTGCACTATCTCCAGCCGAGGGCCGCCACAGGCACGAGCCCAACCCTCTTTCGAGACGCTTAGCCCTCGGGCAGGGATATAGCCATGGTCAGGTGCTAGCGAGAACTCACAGTACCACGAGTCCTGCCTATAGAGTGCGAAAACTCGCTCACGCAGAGACGCGCTGTGTGCTTTCTGTCGAAGGTAGACATTTTACAGTCGAGAGATATCGTACGCTCTACGTCGTTTACTGCCGATAATATACCATAGTTTTCTCGGTTACGGCCTTCATTGGGAAGATACCGAGCTCGAAACCTCTTAGAATAGATAAAATAGATTCGTTTGCTTCGTGTGCTTTCAATCTGTAACGCTGTCCTTTATCAGAAACAAATTTGCAAATCTGCATATTCTATGTTTTGGCTTAAGGCTACGTGTATGCTAACGCTGCCTTGGCACAGAAACTTGATAGTTCAGCATTTTCGCGCCCGAAACCTTCAATGTCTCGTGGGGGCATTTTTTCTTACACCCTTGGGCTCTCTGCAAACTTGCCCCGTCCTATGAGATTCTTTAAATAAGCTCCTCTCTTGCATCGTTTCTCTCCAGGATTGGATGCATAATTCGACGCCATATTGGCGGGAAAAGCAACAGAATTATCATGGTTGGGTATCCAGCCGGAAGTTGGGGGCTATCTGTCGTTGTATGGAGTAAGTGATACGGCCGAATTGCATGCGTGTGATGATCAGCATGTCGCTGAAGTTTGAACAAGACGTAATTTGTAAGACGATGAGAGGAGTTCCAGCTGTGGAAATTCGAGACCGGCTCATACACTTTTTCGCCAGAAGAAAGGACTTCCATGACGGCTCTCTCAAGGCCATAATGCTCGATATAGTTGACCATCTCCAGCAGAATAATGGCGACGCAGCTATGTAAGAGAAAGAGTCGGCATGCGCGAAAACCATATAGGAACCATATGGCGGAAAACCACACAGCGGATCCAATACAGAACCGAAGCATCTCGTTTCTGATACTCCAGACCACTTGCCCCCGTCTGGCAAGCCTCTTCCCCTCTATCCTCCACGCACTCACAAGAGAACCAACCAGTGTTCGGGGCAGGAATGCATAAAATGATTCGCCATATCGAGCCGTTGCAGGATCCTCAGGGGTAGCAACCCGCTTATGGTGTCCGTATACGTGTTCTATATAAAAATGTCCATAACAGACCGAGACCAGAATGCATTTTCCGAGCATTTGTTCGAAACGATTTCGTTTGTGAAAGAGCTCGTGGCTTACGTTTATGCCTTGAGCTGCCAGAAGCCCTGCTGTGACTCCGAGACCCACAAAAGATCCAGCACTTAAGCTCACATCTTTAGCAACAACATTAGCTGCCCATAAAAGAAAAGACCATTGCACGATCGGCCAAAAATAGATGACGAGACGGTATGAAAAGCACTCGCGCCGCGGACTCAGTTCCTCTTTGGTCGGGTTCTCTTCGTCGAGCCCGAGCGCAACGTCCAAAATGGGTATCAGTACGAAGGCCAGGAATATAGCTGCATATGCAGTAGACCATCTTTTTGATAGAAAGCTCAAAAACGAAACGAGGGGCACAATGTACGCCACGCAGTACGCGACAGCCGGTCGAACCATACAAAGTCGAATTCTATCTAATCGAGAAGTCGGCGGAGCCCCCGAGGGAAACAAATGAATGTTCCCGTTCTACGGTTTTCCATGTTTTTAAGCGCGGTTTCCACCCGCGCGCTTTCTTTTTCCTGGCTCGCTGCCGGGAAAAAGGCACGTCAAAGGAAACTGGTTTTGTTGTCTCTAAGGAGCTTTGCAGAGCTGCGCTCGTATGACGAGGCACTTGAGGCTGAAAGGAAAAAAACCAGGCCCCGCGTGCTCATCACTTGGAACGTCAACTCTTTGCGATCGCTCTTGACCAAAGAGGAGAAGCCACTAACTGGTCTTCTGCAAAAATTTGACCCATGTATTTTGTGCATGCAGGAAGTTAAACTGCAGAAGGCTGCCGTGAGAGGAGCAGAGGATCTGCTTCAACGTTTCGAGTTCCACAAGTTCCACCTCTCAACTGCACGAAAGGGATATTCTGGCGTGGCTGTCTTCTCCAAAGAGAGCCCTAACGACTGTTTCACTGGTTTCGCGCCTGGAATAAGCGTGCCTGATGATGAGGGTCGGTTGATGACTCTGGTCTACAATGATTTCACGCTAGTCAATGTGTACACGCCGAATGCAGGTGTTGCGTTACAGCGTTTGACATATAGAACCAATGTATGGGACAAGGCCTTCATTGAACATCTCAAAGTGCTCCGGAGCAGATACAGCCAGCCTTTGATTGTCTGCGGCGATCTCAATGTGGCGAGAACGGCCATAGATCTTCATGATCCGATCAATAGCGAACGATCGGCAGGCTTCACGATCGAAGAAAGAAACGATTTCGAGCTGCTCCTCTCAGAAATAGGGCTGGTTGATTCCTTCAGAGCTCTCAATGGAGATGCTCGAGGCCAGTATACCTACTGGTCGTACAGAGCTCGTGCACGAGAACGAAACAAAGGATGGCGAATTGATTACTTTCTTGTAGATGCTAGTTTGGCTCATACAGACGCGATGGAGTGCAAAATCCTTGGGGAAATTTTTGGCTCAGATCACGCGCCCTTGATGCTCACCTTGCCGAGGGATTTATCGGTCTAGAGATCGGAGAAGGCCATTCATACGTCGAGTTCAGAATAATTTTCCGGAATATTCGTACTTCAAATATATTTCGCACGTATCCACAAAAGGGATTAGAAGTAATGTATGACAGAATAGCAGCAGAGCCCTCATATTCCCGCTGATGGACTCTTGGCGAGCATTTGAATCTAGGATAAAACTGATCTTTCAATACGAGTTACATCCGATGACTTCGATTCCACGAAAGCTTCATGAACAGTAGGACAGATAGCGGATCGTCCTTGATGCCTCAGAAAACTCTGTCCTATATTCATTGCGATAGGGAAAAGGTCCGATCCCTCGCGAAGGCTTGCCCTAGCCATAACCGTCCCCAAAATGCGCGCCTGTCTGGAACAGCTTTGCTCTTTCGGATCGCTGGAAGATTTTCGCGCGAAAGCGTCTTTCCTTTGCAGCCGTTACCGCAGCTCCAACTTTTCTCGAGCGCGTTCCCTCGACACGCTCGTGTATGCAGGGATGCGTCAATTGAGCCAACTACAGTGGTTACTGAAGTCTTTCTGAGTTCCTCTTATGGGAAACGGCGCACCTGCCTTTGCTGCGACGGTCGCGTGTTTGAGAGCCTTTGTTACCCGAGTCCCAGCTGTTTTGCCTGGTGCGGCTAGATCCAAGAAAAAAGCACTTGTGCTCCACCAGCAATCCGATGAATCGCCTCCTGTTTTTTGCGGGAGTGGAATGGCGTTCGCGTCGCCAAAGCTAAAGCTGTTTGCAGGCAGTTCTAATCGGACCCTGGCGACAAAGGTTGCTGGGTTTCTGGGCAAACAAGAGCCTGACGAACTCGTTTGCAAGGCGTTTGCTGACGGCGAGAGATATGTGCGCCTGGCACAAAGCGTGCGAGGATGCAATGTCTTTATTGTACAATCGACATCTCATCCAGTCAACGAGCATCTTCTGGAACTGCTTTTGATGATAGACGCGTGTCGACGAGCACATGCCTCTCAAATTGTCGCGGTGATTCCGTACTCAGCGTATGCTCGTGCGGATCGCATTTTTGACCAGGACTTGAAACGAAGAGAGGCGCTCACATCAAAGCTCGTTGCAAACTTGATTTGTGAGAGCGGTGCAAACAGAGTGATCCTCGTGGATATCCATTCACCCCAATCGTGTGGCTTCTTCGACATTCCAGTTGAACATATTTACGCGTCGCCTGTCTTGGTTGAGTACGTGCGAAATCATCTTGAAGATCTAGACAACGCTGTCATTGTTTCTCCTGACATCGGAGGAGTAGCTCGCGCTCGTGCCTATGCGAAAGCGCTCGGCGATGCACCGCTAGCAATCGTTGACAAGCGTCGCCGAAATAGAGCTGACCATGATGTCATGAACCTTATTGGAGACGTTCAAGGAAAAACGGCTATTGTGGTGGACGATATGATAGACACTGCCTCGACCGCCTATACTGCTGCACAGCTGCTGAGAAACTGTGGTGCGGCGAGAGTGTTGGCACTGGCGACACATGCGGTTTTCAGTGATCCTGCCCTCGAAAGAATCTCAACCGGTCTTTTCGAGGAAGTTATCGTGACGGACACGATTCCCGTTTTGCCTGAAAAGCAGTTTGCGCAACTTCGGGTAGTCAGTTGTGCGAATCTCATCGGCGAGGCTATTTGGAGAGTGCACGAGGAAACTGCTCACGCAGTCTGAAATTTTTTATGTATCCGGGACCTGGCTTGAATTTACCTTCTCCGCACAAAAATCAGAGCGAACTTTTATGCTGCCATTTCGAATTGGACCCGGATTGTTGTATATTTGCTGGAGCCTGTTTAGCTTTTCCTTTCACTGCTGCCCTCGAAAGATATTACGGATCTCTCGATAGTCTGAGGCCTTCCGCGGGATTGCTTCACCGTTCCGCGAGGACATACTTCGTGCTACGCACCTCAATTGCTTTCCGCTCTTCAGATTAGTTTGGGAATTGGGTTCCTTCAATCCACCCAGAGGCACGCGCAGTCAGTTGGCTTCTGCTTATGCTTTTTTTTCGAAAATGCCGAGTATTTGCATGAGTTCACCGCTCCGATACATACTCTCCATGATGTCACTTCCTCCAATAAACTCACCATCCACGAACAGCTGAGGAATCGTTGGCCACTGACTGTATTTTTTGATACCCTCCCGCAGGAGGGGGTCCGCGAGGACGTTGTACGACTGAAAGGGTACACCTACCGCCCTCAGAATGCTCACTGCCTTTTGACTGAAACCGCAGAGTGGGGCATCTGGTTCTCCTTTCATGAACAAAACAACCTTGTTGGACATGATATCACGCTCGATACGCTCCGTTACGCTGGCCCAGTCCGCCACAGACGGTGGTTGCCTCCGCTGCTGCTGAAAGTCTGGGTGCGAGTCTTCGGAGGGTTTTTGAGGCGGCATCACGCTATAAAGACGCAAAGATTTAGCGGCGAAAAATTGCTGTCTGTTCAAACGTTCCAAGTGCAGGCTGCAGCCCGCACGTGATAGAAAATTGCTGGAAGTCTGGGTCACGGGTGTTCTCTCGCCAAACACGCGCAGTTGGTGCGCAAAACCCAAAAATCTTTCCAACCCCATGCTGTGGAACCCTCTCGAAGAAAAAATCATTCCAGAAGCGCAAGTTTTGCTATTGATGGGGGCCGATTTCCGAAAGATAGACCTCTAGTTTTAAACTTCACGCAGCACGTCTACAAAACTGTCCTTAATGCTTCTACCCCCCCCCCCCCCCCGCGGCGGCGCAGTTGCTCAGATGACATGCGAGCAGTCGGCCAGATATTCATTGCTGCAGTTTCCGCAACGATGCGGACCAGCAACCCGCATAAACCTGTTGCGTTTGTGAGAGTTATTGTCGCCGCGTTTGATTTGCGCAAACAATCGTATCCTGCTTTGCATGTTTCTCAAAGTCGTGCAGTATGCAGTCTTGTAGAGACTCAAAAGGCGCCTCTCTCTCCACGCAGAGAGGTGCAATCACTGCGCAAGTGCCCAACTCCGAGGGTGTTTCTGAGCTCTCACCGGGCCAGAAAAGGATCCGCTAACGTTTCCAAGAAATCTGCTCTAATGCAGCAGCTGAGTGAAAGCAGTGACGCAGCGCAAAGTTCGACTGCGTGGAAGTCTCTAGACGTCATTTTCACCTCAGTCGCATATGTAGCGCTCTCTGTGGTCAATCGGGTTGCATATCGCATGAGCCTCCAGATTGTGCCCGCGTATACATTTCCGCTCTCATTGTTCGTGACAATGTGCTATGTTCTGGTGTACTCTTGCATCCTCTCGCTCCGAGTTCGCAGCCGAGTTGTACCGATATCGCAGGTGGAGTGGGCGTTGCGCAACTGGCCTTTGTTTGCTTCGATTGGAACACTCGAGGCAGCAACCTTTGTGATTGGCATGTTCTCTGCGTCCCGACTTCCAGGAGCCTTACTGCCTGTTTTGAATCAGGGTATTCTCCTCTTCATTGCGATTGCATCATATGTTCTGCTAGGTCGGCGATACACCTCGACGCAAATTTTGGGTCTCATTGTTGTTCTCATCGGAGTCATGCTTTCAATCGGGCCACAGGCGGTCGATCATGCGGCTTCTGACTTATCCTCCGGAGGTATCTGGGTGAATGCACTGTTGTTCTTTGGCTCTTATGCATTCGTTGCGATCGCTGTGGTTCTCAAGGAGCGTGTTTTCAAACGTAGCGGTTTGCAGCCTGACCTCTTTATCGTGAACACATTCTCAAGCATTATGCAGTTTCTTGCAACCTCGATCACGCTTCCCTTTGTCCTCACTTTTGCAACCCAAATCGCCGGGAGCTCCTCTACAAAGGCGTACTTTTCTGATGCTCTTAGGGCTTTTGCAGGATACGACAGTCGCCTGATGCCTTGGCTCGCCCTTGGCTACGTCGGCGTGAATATTATCTTCAATGTGACAGGGCTGCGCTTGCTGAAAATCGCCTCAGCATTGGACTCCGTCGTGGCATCTCTTATTTCTGTGCCGCTAACGACTTTGGCATTTTGCTTGCCGCTGCCTCTGCTTGTTCGATCGCGCTTCTCGCCAATGGTAATTCTAGGACTGGTCGTGCTACTAACTGGAATATGGCTTTATAATTTGCCAAGAACCACGCGACCTGCAGATGACTAGGCACTCATCACCGTTCGTTTCATCACGCCCATATAGCGAGCTTTCTCCGCCGCAGTCTGGAACCTACCATGACCCCACTTGCTTGAGGTGTCAATAAACTTCAGTTCTATTTTCTCTTGAGCTTTCCTGCTGATCTGCGGAAATAGTGACTTGCGCAAGACAATCGGCCGTTTCTTAGGGCCCTGAACCGCACCCCGCAGCATGACCCAATCTTCACGAACCATGCCATAATGCGGGAAACCTCCCAATGGGGTGATGCTCTTCTCCGTGAGATCGTATTCAGTTGTTGCGGCTTTGGAATCGCCTTTCTTGCCAATCCGGTAGATCTTCAGGTTCATTTGGGTTCGATGATGATAACCTCTCTGGCCCGCCCGAGGAACAGTGAACTGAACTCGAGCAGGATGCCAAGCACCGATGCAGGCTACCTTTCGAAGGCCACGGTGAGTTTTGCGCGGCAGTCGACGAACGCCAAAGCGGGTGACTACTCCCTCAAATCCTTTTCCCTTCGTCACACCAATTGTATCGATCATTTCATCCTTCGAAAACACATCGTCTATGCAGATTGTTTTCTCGAGTAAACGCTCAGCGAAATCGACTTTCTCCGCAACTGTCCCACCGTTAATCTGGATTTCCAGAATATGCGCTTTCTTCTGTCTCAGTCGCAGCTTGCGCTGTTGCGTGTGAGCGACAACACGCACAACACTACAGTGCCTCCGAATTACCTCCAGATCTTTCCGATAGTCACCAGAAGAATACTTCGTGATCGCATATTTCGTGAATGCCTTTTTCTTCGCACGATACCAGTTCTTGTAGAAGCGGCGCTTTGCTTCGTCGTTCAAGTGCTCCGCAAAAACAGTCTTAATCGCACGAAGACCACGCGGCGTTTCCGAGTAACCAACGATGCCACAAATAACCAGAGGCGGCGCCTCTAAGACAGTAACTGGTTCAGTCACTTCTTTTCTGTGAACCTTGCTTCCCGGACGATCGATCTGCCGCACCACGTGGGTGCAACCGGCCTTCACTACAGGGAAGGCTGTCAAGTGCGGGGGTACTGCAGGCCCTGGGTCGCGTGGCCAGGAGCGCACACGTCCTCGATGGCGTTTGGTGCGCTTCCGGGGAAGAAACCCTAAGGATCCGTGCCTGGGTGCCTCATACTTCCGGTGAGACATAACTCTCGTTCAGGCAGCGTTGCTTCGACTCAAGAAATCTCAAGTACCCTGTTAGTTGGGAGAGGACGTCAGCGTGCAACCAACAAAGTAAGTCAAGTTCTCTAGTTCGCCTCTCCAAACAGTAACTTTGAGCAGCAACCGGAGAAGGGAAGCGCCTCTTTTCCCTAGTTTCCCTGAAAAACAAACACGCGGTCGCAGACCCAACGGCGTACTCCTCAAACGAACTTGTGCAGCAACCGTGTGGTAACGGGCTAGCAATGCGGCGGAAGGCCGCTCACGCCGCATGCAGTAGGTCGTAGTTGCCCAACAGGGACTTGTATGAACAATCTGGACTCCATGTCGCCATCTGGCTGAAGTGACCGAGGCGACCGAAACATGCGATCAACGAATTCCTTACCCGCTCCGCGTCCCGCACGCGACGTACCGCCTCAAGGCTTCCCAGAGCGCGTAAGCTCCGAATGGCTCTATGTATGCAAAGAGACTCGTCTTACTTTCCTCGTGATAAAATTGCCGGTCTCCGTGACTAGATTTCCACGGAATACAAGTCGCAGTGTGGCTCGCAACCTGACGTGGACTCTCTGAACACTATTTCGCTTTTTTATTCAAGACCACTCTATCAAAGCTCCAGTCTGAGACGCGGAAAAGAAAATGGGTCAGCTATCCTATGCCAGAACGATTATGACTGGGTTGCGATGGTGTGATCAGAGCTCACTACGAGAGGAGATCGCTTAGTCTGGACACAGAGTCTTTCTGATCCCCCTAGCCCGGAGAAAAACGGTACACCAGTACGTTCGTGCCTTCTAGTCTCTGCAGCCAAGGTAACCAGCGAAAGTTGAGTGCTAGGTGCAGAGGCACTTCCTGATCGTCCGTAAACGTGCCCGAATTCTCTCCCTGCATAACTGGAAAATCGACTCCGACGAGTCTTTCTGAAGCAGATCACCTGCAGTGATTCTCTGAACACAGCGATCTCTGTAAGACCCACAAAGACTTTTCGAAGTGTCTCTCTGCTCAGAGGCGCCTCCGCATGCTCTTCGATTCAACAAGTCCACGCCCGCGCCCAGGATTTCGTCCATCAGTCAGATAGGAAAATTTGGTAAACGATGGCATCCTTGGAATGAATTCGTTCAAACGGGTGCATTGATACATGCAAACTAGCGCTGCCGCTATTGAACTCCGGACCATTTCGCCCAGTAGATCCAGTGGATACCACCAACAAAAGTATTTGCGGACCGCATCAGAAACGAGATTGCGGTGAAAAGCAAAGCCGGTGCGCCGACCAGCAGTGGCTCTAAGACGCGTGCTTCAATGGCGCTGACTGCTTGGTACCGCATGTTACTTGAAAGGGCCATGAACGCGCCCCATGATAGAGAGTTTGCTAAGACAGGGGCCAGTTTCACATTGTTTTCCGCGCTTTGAGGCCGAAGAGACCTTCGCAATCGCACCAGTCCTTTCGTTAGGGAATGACCAACAACGGAGGCACAAAAACCGACAAGACCAAATTGCAAGCCTTTGATAATCAAGCACGCTAGTCTCTGACCAGGACTGAATGTGGTCCCAGGCTGGAGTGCAAATTTCGGCAACTGCTGTAAATGGCCAGAGAGCCCTAAGAAAGCCGACTTCGTGCGAGAGCTCGCCCGAAAGTCCATCAAAGTTGGCGATAGGAGCCAAACAAGTGCAAAATCACCCACGAGCTCTAGCATTATGTCGGATGTGTAGAAATCAAACTCAGACCAGAATGAGCTGCCTCGTTGCTTCATCTCCGCGGCAGTTTTGGAAACGAAGCCAATTATTAGTTCGACAGCCATCACAGACAAAAAACGGGGGTTTGCAACGAGACGACTCCGAAGTGCGGGCCAAATTCGAGCCAAGGCCCCTATCAAGAAGGTTTTCTCGATGTCGAAGAAACGCGTCAAGTCCGAGGACGTCAGACTACCGTCAAATATTTTGCCTTGAAACTCAGTCGGTAAAGAGGAGATACTACGCGCCTCCTTCTCTAAAAGAGCTTCGAGTTCCGGTCGCAAGCCAGCGCTTCCGCCATCATCATTATGTTCACCGTCACCGCGTCCCTGCTTTCTAGCTCCACCAGAACCTCCACCCGGAACCGTAGGACCAGTGCCCTGCTCGTGTGCGACAAACATCTTCTGTGGAGGGAAAGTGCTTGCTGGTAGCCGTCTTCGAGACTCTGATCCGCTGATAATTGAGCCTGATCCTACAAGTGGCATAATTTTTGGGAATCCTGGTAGATCTTTTGTCATAGAAACAGGATGAAAGCTACGACTGCGAGAGGCAAACTGCAACTTTTGCGGCCATTTTTTGCTCGACGAGTCCGAGCGCAGCGCACTCTTGGCAGTCTCAAGCAAATGACTGGATCCTCTCCATGTCACCCTTATCCATGCCAAACCGCGTTGAAATCCCGGTTGATCTGGATCGATTGGAAACATTCGCCTGTAGTTCAACCGCGATAAAACTGCCATGTAGACCTATCCATGGGCACTTTATGAAAATCGTGCGCATTGCTTGCACCATGGTTTGCATTCCGCGGGCGGGACAAACGCAAGACGTCGGTCTTCGCTGTCCTCGGGATCGCTCCACACTACGTCATAGTTCCTAATACCGAGGTTTGGGTCACAGGCGGAGTCTCCTGGAGGTATGACGCGTGCGCTAAAAACTTCCAAGGAACTCGGTAGGTCGCACGAAAAGCACGTTTTACACAAACGGGCCGCCTCGAGCGCCTTTCTACACCTGGCCTGACTGAGTGGTGCGTACACAGCGACCAAGCAGAGGGCTGAGAGCGTTCCGTGGTCCCTTACCGCAAAGAAGTTTCCGTCGATTTTTTTAGAGCAAAGGTAGGCTCTCGATATTATCAAGGCTACAGACATTGAAAATAAGCCAATAGCGTTGGGGAGTTACCCCTGGGGACCGGCCACGGAGCTCTCAACGTCGTGGAGAGGCGGCGCTTTCGTGAAGCTGTAGCCTTCTTGCCGTCTGCTGGTTAAGGGTCAGAATTGTCACCGATGTATGAGAAAACAACATTTTATTCACACTGGGCGGAAGATCCTTGGCGAAATTACTCTGACACTATTCTACACTCAAATGAAGCCTTCAGCATCTCGATGTGTCGTACCAGGTCAGAGCGACGTGCATGTATAGAGGGAATTGGATGGATACGCTAGTACAGCTCATGGCCTCTTGGCGAGTTTCTGAGCTCATGAGAAATGACAGCGAATGCGTGATGGGAAAATGCCAAGATCTTATTCAAGCTTTCTCCGACTTATTAGCTGCGTTCTTCCTAAGCCGACTCGTTTCATAGCGCTCTCTGCAACTCCTGGAATGATGGATATCGTTTACTGCATTCTGACACCTCTTGTGTTAGTGCGTTCTTCAGAAAACCGCACAGTGAACTGACCTGGCACCAGAACTGACCAGGATTGAGCGACGAGTAGATGCCTGAGGTCATGCACAACTGTGGGCCGCGTTTGGCAGCGATGCTTGGGGGGTTTTCACATGAATAACCGCAATCCCAGTACATAAAGCGTGCGTTACCGCAGTCAATGGATGCTATCGGCCGCCGCTGTGACGGAGGTTCGCATCGCTCCGATTGCGACCTCACCAGAACGGACACCCTTCGGAAACCCAAGACTGGGTATGGGCACCCACTCAGCAGGGTGTTTGAAAATTTACGCGGTTTACTTACTCAATCAACAGTAAGCAGGGTTTCATCGTGGCATGCAAAACAAATTCCTTCAAGAAGCAGAGGCAGTTTTGAAACCTTCACAACAGCCTGTGGTATCCTCGACCCCTCGAGCACTTCGAATCGAAACTCGAGGCCAGAAGGGCAGATTCGTCACAGAGGAAACTGGTAGCGTCCTCATAATCTTGAAAATGAAAGGCTTTAGCACACCCTCTGTTCCGTGAAGCATTTTCATGGAATTTTACTTCCCGAAAATCAGCCTGCGAGAGCAGAGCTCGATAGCGATTCCACATTTGTAGCCACGTTCCGCGATTTGCATCAAATATTTCTGACAGAAATCCCAAAGAATCATTGATAAGAATAACACCCGAAGGGTTTCAGGAGACGATTTGTCGCTGCATAGGGCCTCCTCGCAAATGATATTCGTGAGTAATCTTCGCAAAAGATGTCTTTTATACGTATAAACACGTTTCCCTCTGTGAACGCACCCCTTGCGAAACGAGGAAGATGAGACCATCAGCTCGGCAGAGTTCAGCACATGTCGCTGGAGGGATCACCAAAGTGTTCGATCTGACACGAGGATTCGCATCTCTTTGGTAACCTTATCGGTCTATATCGGTTGCAACATTTCTAGAGATAAAAGCGCTGGCAACTGTTCTTTTGAATTCGGGTCGCATCACGTGGATGCGCAGCGTACGTAAAATTCGACTCTGAATACGCAGCTGAAACAACCATGCTAGACTGATCCGCATCTGGTGTTTCGTGTGTCTGATTCCGCGCTGCGCTACAAGATGCGCACGCTGCTGCTGACGACTGTCCCAGGAGAGAATGGTTCGCCTCGAACAAAGTGCAGACGACGTAGAAGCCGGTTTCGACGCAGCTTATCCTCCTGTTCTTTGTTGCTGCCTCCTAGGCGATCCGGCGAGTTCGAGGCTGGTGCATTTCTCAACGAGCCTTCAGGATTCTTTTCGAGAGAAACTTGCGCACCAGATTCTTCCGAACATGCCTCAGCTTTCGGCACTCCAGCTGCATTCACGTCGACGAGATCTGTCTCGATACTGTCTCTCATCATGAGTCGATACACAGTGATGCTATTTCTGGCACCGATGCGATGTGCCCTGCTGATTATTTGGTGCTCTTGTGAACGACTCCAAACAGGCTCCATAATAATGATGCGAGTCACAAAACTAAGCTCCAGGCCCAAGGCACCTTTTTCGTCCATCAGCAGTATCCACGTCTCAGGGTCATGTACGAATCGATCGATTTGCAGACGCCGCTCCGCTGGACTCAAACGCGAGCAATAATATGCGAATACAAAGTTCTGACTTGACAAATGATAGTGTATGACGTCAAAATGGTGCGCAAAGTTTGAATATACAATCACCTTGTGTCGGCGCTTGGCAGGTCGATTCGTCTCAGCTTCACTGTTATGCCCCCAGCCACAGAAAGTTTCCGGTTCCATCGCAACAAGATCAGCTGACCATTCCTCCAACAGCTTAAGCATTCGGGCTATTTTGCTCGTCATTTTTCGATCCCATCTCGGCACCCACGAGTCTTGCGTAAAACTTGGCTGCAGCTCAATCAAATCTACGGGTTCGTTGTGTCTACCGAGTTTGTAATTGCGACCACAAATGCTGCAACTGCGTCTGTTTGAGGCGGCGCAGTCGAGACACAAAATATGGGCGCATGGTGTTACAATTGGCATTTGCGTCCCCAGTCGACCACAACACTCGCAAGAAGATTGTAGGGCATGCGCGCGATTGCAGAGCACTTGCTCCACATAGCCAAGCCGGCACTCAAGTTCTTCGGGCAGTCTCAATGCATGATATCGATCTGCCGTACATGGGGTCGTCGAGAGCGCTTCATGGAAATTGGTAGTGCTTACCAAGTGTGAGCTGGATGAATCAGCTCCATCATGGGGTGTGATTCCTTTGAAGTTTGTGGTTGAATCTTCCTCGCGGTATGGTGATGTTCCCTGAAACTTTTCGATGCTGACCACAACAGGCGAGTCGAGAGATAAAGGCGAGCTTTGAAATTCATTCTCAAACGACAGACGGGACTCGGAAATTTTTTCTGAGTCATCTCGAATCGCCGCATTCAACACGACAAACGAACCATGGCACCTTTCAGCCTCACGAGAATTACTGGCATACCTGCATCGTTTGGACCTAGTCAAGCTCTCCGATTTTGAGCGGCCCAGCGGTAGCGAGTGATCCGTACCAGCATCAGAAAGATTCGCAGGATCTCCATTAGAGAGCGCAGGCCCAAACTCAGTCTCTGATTTCACGGCCCTCAGTTCGTTATCCAGCACTTTTGGTCCGGCTAGTGTTGCTCTCGACTCCAGTACAAGAGTTTCACGCAGGAAAGAGAGCAACTCGGAGAGCTCATCTCGAATGACTTCGAAATGAATGTGACCGGTAACGCAGCAGCAAAGGCGAAGATTCTGCAACGCTGTTCGAGCAGATTTCCTGTTTGCCGGGTGCAGGAGCGATTCCTTGTGATTCTCATCAAAAAAATCGGCCAGCAGCAAGTTGCGCTTAATTACAGATATTAGGGCATTGTATGCATCTGCCTCCTCGGTTGTGAATGAAAGAATCTCATCATGCATCTCCAGCTGAGGTATGCATGAAATATCTTCTTTTGCAGATCGGATCATAATATGTTGGAGCGTTTTCCTTAGTGCATATAATCCTTCGTAACCGAGCGAACGCTCGATTGGTCGTTGAACGCAGCGCAAAAATGCCTGACGCCGGGCCCACACAAACGGCTCGAGGCCCTAAGAACGAAAAAAGAGGAAACAAATATTGCAGCTCAGTACTGCCTCCAGTTTGATTAGGCGTCGGCGTGCCAGTCATGACCCAACGTCTCTCGGCAAGTATCGCCAGGCAACAGCGTTGCAGATTCGTGCATGAAAGCGAACCGAGAGAGTGGCCTTCATCAATAATGAAACGCAACCAATAGATATGACTGAGAACACTACAGCTATTCATCAATGCAGCATACTCTCCACGAAGCTCGTTGAATGTAATGAAGACCACGTCAGTATCATGAAGCTCTCGAAACGATTTTCCCCTCATATCAGCGAAGCGAACGCAACGAAGAACTTCGGGCACACGGATATGGCGCTGGACTTGCGAGGTCCAGTGTGATACAAGATTTTCGGGCAAAGCAACCAGAGTTGTCGGCACGCAAACTACAACATGATAGTCAAACACACTCTCTACTGGCGGATCGCAGTCGATCCTGACGGTATTGACAGGAGAGTGAAGAATACTGCACGGTTGTCCGACAAGCTCGGATTGGGCGCCTGCTCGAGCTTGTCGGTATCACTTCTCCAGGAGTAACGGCTGACTCTATTCCACCAATTTCACTACGCTGCATAGTGGGTCGCTTCGTTATGCCGGCCGAATCCCCCGCAATAAGGCGCGATGCCGCAGCCGATGCAGCCGGAATCCCGTCTGCCACAAGCCGAATAAAGCCCCCCGGGCAGTGCAGAGACTTTTTGCTTACCACAAAAAAGCGCAATCTCAGTTCGCTCCTCTGATGCGCCTCAGCACGGAGTGTAGCTGCTTCATTGGTCTCAGACGTGAACGGATTCTGTGTAAGCGCGAGATCACGAAACGCGGTTCCCAGTGCGTCTAATGTTTTGCATCCAACGATTTCAGAGAGAAGCATCCGATGATCTTGCATCCATTGCGTCACCAAACGCCAAATTTCGCGCGAGTCGATGCAGCTAGTTGTCGATACAGAGTTCCTGGTGAAATTGTCTCGATGGGTGATGTCTTCATGAAAAGCAGTCACCAGATCTGCGAACTTGCTCCAATGTTCTCTCCGAGATTTCAATCGAGCTCTGTTTTCAATTTCGCACAAGAATCGCCCAGCTATAATGGTAAAGAAAGCCGCGAGGTCTGCATCCGTCTCGCCCAAATGCTCAATGCTGGCTGTGCGTACCGGACACGCGGGAGTTGTTCCGCGAGTTCGAATAATTAGAGCTAACGAGGTCACGGTCTTTCCAAGCCCAGGTTCATCGCAGAACAACCCGCCGCGAACGTCGAAACACGTGCTTTGTTCCTTGACGAGACGATTGCACATCCAGTCAAAGTAGAGATCCCCGGTTACCGGACTGATCAGAGGGTTTGTCCATGTGGGCAGGAGCGCTGAGGAGCGTTGCAAATTAGCTCGATGACGCTCACGAGAAAGCATCCACTGCAAAGCGACTCGCTGATGTTTGAACAAATCGACCCGCAATTCAGGAACAAGCGATCTGGTTAAATAGCGAAACCATGTCGCTGTCTGATCTAGCGACCAAATAGTCGGGCTGTCCGTGTGGTGGAATACTTGGAGCAGAATTTGTCGCGGTAAAGCCTGTAGAGAATCACGAGGAGGTTTCCTCGCCATGTATATCTCTTCGAGACGTCGCTCCTCAGCCAGCTCATTCCTCGATAATGCCTGGAGCTTCGACGGTAAAGATTCAACGATTTGCATGAGACGGAAAATCTCTAAAGTACGGCGGTCGGAACGTTTCTTCGCATCGCATGCCTTGCACGGGTAGATTCCGCAACTCGGAATCCAATGTAGAGAAGTATCGAATAAATCCAAGGTAGATCTCATGAGCACATGACGCGCTAACCATTGGAGGGACTCGAGTAGGATGTGTTGCTCTCGACGAACTTGAACAGAACTTGTATGAATCTGTGACCCCTCTTGTGGGTGAAAAGATAGCAAAACCAGGTAAAGGTGCTGATCCTTGATTGCAATGCGAGCAAAATCGCATATTTTCAACTTAAAATGACGCTGAAGTATCGATATGCGCCTACCAACACTCTCAGTGAAAGCAATCAGACAGTTCTCGATGCGAACGTGCGTGAACTCGTTGAGATTGTGTTCCTCTTCAAGCTCTCGGGACGACGAGTCCTTTTCCTTGTTGTTCTTATACGATTGAATGTCCATTGCGAAGATCCAGAGTTTCGCATTTCGGCATATCATCGATTTCTCTCTGTCTTTCACGAGATGCTCACTCGGTGCAGCCGGAAACTCTTCCATCATGTGATCATCATCGACAAGATATGGAATCCCTGTTGTCTGGTACTCTTCACCGTCACGAACGGGAAGATGATTCAAACTCCTTGGGCGACGGCAACCCAGAGAAGTCGGTTCTAGTTTTTCAAGAGACGAGCGGCGATGCATCCTCAGAGAATTTCTTTCTGGTAGAGCCTCAAATCCCCCCTTCCTACAATCGCGTTGAGCCTGGAGACTCAACATGAATCGCTTCAAAGAGTTTCGTCACTGATGTGAACCCAGACCAGCCAAAAACGACCTCGGAAGAGATTGCGTATGCAAACTTCACTGTGTGAACCTGTTTCAGTTTGGGAGCAAATGCCAGACTTTCCATTAGAAAGAAGCCTAGGTTTGGTCTCAAGAGCGTTCAGCTTTCACAGAAAAATGATCTTTACGAGGGCGTCGACTGCTCTCTTGTGCGATAATGGGCGCTCCCACGGTTCGCATAACACGGAACAGCGGCTTGTCCCAGCCCCGAGGCTATCACCTTCGGGCGCTGCTTGCTTCGAAAGTAGCTTGAAGTAAGCGACGACCGCAGCGCAGTCTAGATTCTTCTTCGTGTTGGCCCTCTGCCGCGATTTCTGGCAAGCTCGCGCTGACGAGCGCTCGAAAGAATGGACTCCGCGTTCTGCTGGAAACTCAACGTCTCGCTCTTCGTTAGGCAACAATAATCCGAGCTCGTACAAAGTTTTCCGAAGAGACCTCGGGCTGGGTCTCGCGTGCACCCACTGGGCGAAGGACACCTCAAGTTCAGAAACTCCACAGCTCTTCAATGATGCTGCACGCAGCCTGGGGCATGCACGACCAAACGATTCACGACAATCGCTTTAAGGGAGCGAGAATAATTACATTTCCTTAAGGTTAAAGGAAGTTAGATGATACCAGATTTCAGTGGCTCCCGCGCATCCTCGCGGGCAACCCATCGGACGATTGTGCAGAACCTTCGCACGTTCACATCGGAGGGCACATCAATGCCTCGAATATGCTTCCCTCTGCTGGCGATGATTTTGGGCAAATGAACCACCGTCTACACTATTTGGAAAACACGTGGGTATACGTTTTCGAGTTGGAGCCGATGGACATAAGTTCCAGGCAATGGGTGTTTTATATGCGCTCAATGGCGGCGGTTTACAAAGCTATGATGAACAAGGCGAATCATGGATAGGCAGGACACGATTGTTCCAGCTGTTCTAAGCACTGGGACTCTACAAGCGCTTCTCAGTTTTCGCTGAGCTCAGCTAGAGGCAGACAGAGCAAACCGAGCTGAACAAAGTGTCCGGCTTTCCCGCGCGGATTCTGCGGGCCCCGGGCATCGCCAAGTGCGATTGCGGCCTGCCTAAGTGTCATCAATTTTTCGAAGTGTTAGCTTGAAAAGAAGAGGGCTGTCCCAAAAATAAATACGGTCTTGGGCCCCTGCAAGGTCCTGTACCTCTACTCTTTTTCCTTCGAGTTCGTGAGCGCGCTTTCTTGACACTCGTGCTCAAAATGCCAGTACATGCTACGTTTTGAATCAAGAAATCCATAACAGTGTTTCGGCAGCTAAAATTTGGACTACTCGAGCACCTAAAGGATATCCAGAGAAAAATGCAGGTTTGCGCACCAGCTGGAGTACCGATCGTTCTACGCCAACGAAATCGAAAGCATGCGCATCATGATTTCCAAATGGAACAATGCGGAATTGTTGGCACATAGTTGTACTAGCGCCGAACTCGTGCGCTCCGTAGCCCGCCGGAAGTGCGTATGCAATCGGAGGTGCAGAGTGTCCTGAGAGCGGCCGCGCGCGTTTGTTCTTCTGTTCACTCAGTACTTGTCTTTCGTGAAGCGTCGTCGGACATAACTCTCGAGGCCTCGGTTTCTGGCAGAGGGTTCCTCAAATTTTGAGGTTATCACAATCGAAAGAGCCCTTTCTCGGAGCAAAAGGTTAGGACATACTAATCGGTCACGACCGTATAGGAACCAGACGGCGTGGCTGCTTATCGGTTGTGTCCAGAGGTACTCTACTACGAGGTTTCACAACTCATGGAGTCATTGGGTAATGCCACGGCAGCATTCACGCACGTCGTCCTTAATCCAGTAGGCAAAGTTTATTTTGCGAGAGGCAAAAGTTCAAGCAGTCGCCGAGCGAAGCGAATCTGCTTTGGGGCTAGGATATGGCATCACCGCGCCACACGCTGCTGTTCACTCGTGTTTCCGAGACGTGCCGACAGCGTTCGTGAGCGCCTCTCGGGCCAACGATTTCCAACTGCTCACGCTGCAGTGGAACGCGAAGTTTTTGCTTTTGCTGCGAACGGTAAGGATTTTGACGACTCTGCAAATGACGGGGGCCGAGGTGGCGACGACCGAGGTGGCGACGACCGAGGTGGCCGGAATGACCGACGACCCGACGGGGACGGCAGCGAAGAGTCGCACGCATTCCTCACCCATCTCGCAGCCTTGGTGTATTGCGCGTTGGCACGAGCAAGCGGTGCGAGCGCTAATTATATGCATGCATCTCTGTTTGGGACAGCCCTTCTGGCCACGCAACTCGAAGAGAGCCGGCGTATCCGCTATTACGGATCCGGCTCGATGATTGACCCGGCGGCCTTTGTAGGAGACTCGCAGCGCCCTGTTGTTATCTTGCTCTCATGGCTTGGGGCACAACATCGACACATGTCCAAATATGCGGAGTGGTACAGAGCGCGCGGATACGATGTCGTCACATTATTCAACGGTCTCCAGACAGCACTGATCCCAACATTTTCAAGACGACAGGCACTGAGACTGCTACATCTGATTGACGAAATTCCGGAAAACAGACCGATCGTGGTCCACTCGTTTTCGATAGGCACAGGGATATATGGTTACTATGCTAGATTTCATTCATAGGGGACAATATATCACCGAGGAGATGGGGCGAAAAATGCACCGACAAATACGAGGGGTGATTTTCGACTCGGGTCCGGGCCACATGCACGCCAGCTCATTGGCACGTGGTCTTTATTCTGCATGCCCTAAGGTGGGCTATCGAATCTGGAATGCTGTAGCAGAAGGGCTTTTCCGTTTTCTGAACGTGGCGGAGGGCTTTCGTGCTGCGGAGCATGCATTACAGAATGTGCAGCTACCATCAGCTCCACAGCTCTATCTTTACAGCCTCGATGATGCTGTCGTCAATGATCTGGACAAGAGTGTGCGCCAGTATATTGAAGCACAGAAACAGCGTGGACTAGAGGTTTACCACAAAGTATGGGAGCGAAGCCAGCACGCTACCCACTTCAAGGTTCATCCAGAAGAGTACAAAGCGCAAGTCGAGAGTTTTCTTAGACGCGCTCTAAGTGATGTCGAAGACGGTATGCGTGGTATGCTCGGGAAATTGCAGGATGTTGCAACGGGTGCCCCAGCGACGAGTAGTACAACCGTGAGCGCCGCCTCACCCTGAAATGTCCTCCGCAAAGACGAAGAAATCCGTCGTCATGTCCACCATGCCTGGTAGGGCACGCATCGTTGAAACTTTTCAAAAAATCATCTGTGTGTGCATGAGATAGGATGTTCTGCCACTGGTGTCTGAAGAACTTTCGTTCGACGTTAGCAATATGAAATGTTAAGAATTGATTACGCTCGAGGCGACAGGAGACAGGACAAGTAAAATAGCTAGGGAAATCTCGCCCGTGAACTTTCAATAGGCCGAGTGTATACTATTTCAAGACCACATGATCCGGGGATCCGACGCCAGGAAGACTTTGCAAACTGCGGAGATAATGCCCAGACGTAAGCAATAAAGAGCACACCTCTGGTTTTAGATCCATCTGTATTAGATACGTATAACTCATTTAATCTCCGGCGATGAAAAGGCTCCCATCATCATTGCGCGTTCTGTTTGAGGTATTCCTTTCGGATACGCAGTCTCTGATCAGGGCCCAGTTGGGTCCATGCGCCTCGTTCTGAATTTGAGACAGTCTGCACTCAAAGTCACTAGTCACTGCGACGAATTGAGCACCATTCAGGTTTACCCTCGAACGAACCAGTACGAATGCAGAAAACTGCTGAGGGGTAGAGCATTGATTCAACGATAAAGTTCACAACCCCCTGGGGGAAATTTCGAGCGATTCGCAGAGATTCACGTTCCAAGTCGAACAGCCATAGTTTATACCAAAGCGCTCGAACATCGTGCCCTGGAGTTTTATGTGCAGAGCTTTCTCAACACTCCACGAGGAGCACCAAGGAAACAAAGAGGATACAGAGTGCGTTCCATCCGTGCCACCGCAGCAGACAATAGGCCACCGGGGAGGACACCAAGGGGCCCAACTTCTCGGGCGGAAGACTGTCAAGCAGGTCACCTGAGCATGGCCGCGGTAACCGGAAAAAGAGCGAAAACGGTAACGGCCTGCCAGCAGCAGGATACAACCACCCTATGCGGAACAAATCCAATACTAGCCAAAACTGCAGTAAGCATAACGGATAAGAAATAGACAAATTACTTGAGCGAAAAATTCTCTGAGTCCGGCTCCCTGAAAGATACTGACTGAGCATGCGTCCAAGCTTTGCTCCGACTAGTGCACTGAATACGATTGGGAAAAGGATTTGAAGGTTCAGGAGCATCGCGTGTAATCTCGACGACTCCTGGCCCCACAGGGCGATCGTCAATATCAGGCGCGGCACAATGTAGAGCAACGTTGCCCGCTGTAGCCACCCCGATTGAAGTCGTAGCTCTCTGAAACAGAGCAACCTACTGAGTTTTCTGTGCGGGAATCCAAAAAGAAGAGCACTGATTCTGGACTCCCACGGCTCAAATGATATGGTTGCAAACAGCTTATGTGGAGCTAGTTGCAGCAGACCTCGAGGCAGCCTTGGTCCCAAACGGCTACGCTTTTCATCGTTCGAGGTGGTGTCCTCTTTTTGTGTACAAGGAACAGAATTTTTGCGTGAGCTGCTGGGAGCGGACTGCAGCAGGACCTCAGTCTCTGCGGCGTAGCATCCTCCCCAAGGCGCCAGCATTTGTGCAGCTCGATTTTGCGAAAAGCAAGGTTCCGCGACATCGTTGGCGCGACCATCTATGATCTTATCGAACTCAGCACTGAGCGTTGCCTCTCGAGCGGAGTCATGATATTCAGTATATATAGCGGCGAAAAATGCAGTTACCACCGCTGTGGCAACGTCCGCTGCTACGAGCTTGACGCAAGATGTTGGCGGGCGAAAGATTCCTGTAAAGCTCAAAAGCGCCATTGCGACATTTTGCGTGATGCAGAATATCGCAAAAAACATCAGTGACGACGCCTTTGTGGGATCTTTTGCACACGGCACAGACGAGCAATCCCCATTGGTGCGGTTATGGTAAACGTTTCTTTTGGTCGAAGTTGTTCCATTGGAAGCATCGATGAGAGTCGCATTGTTGGTAGTCACAGAGACGGTCTGGACAGCCGAATCAGATTGCGGTAAATGCCCGGTAACACCAATCTCACAGTCGGGGTTCGTGGTAGCACTGTGACGCTTGTGAGATGCTGCCGCTCCACTGTAATGCCTGAAGCTGGTCAGCTTGTGATCGTATCCATTTGGCAGGTGAAGACACTCTTGCTGCACATCACTACAGCGATAGGATTCAATCAAGAATATGAGGCCAAGCACCAGCACCCAAAAAGAAAAGAGCTCTCCTTTCGACTTAAAAATCGGTATACCCAGCAGATTCTTGGGCTCATTTTGAGTAAGCCTCGTTTTGCTTGCAGGCCACAAATGGACTGTCTGCTTTTCGGAGTCTGCTTTTGCCAAAAAAGTATCAGGGTTTCTATCTGGAACGTCGGGAATGAACATGACGGATAGATTGAAGGCCTCCTTGACATAACTTTTCGCCAGGTGGAGATTTTTCGCTAATTTCTTTGGCACCAATGGCGTCAACCACTCCGAGCGAGTTATAACGTATCCAGAGAAATCTTTGGACAAGGCTTCTGGATTATAGTAGATGAGCAAATTCCACTGGGTTGCCGGGGAGCTAGCTTTTGCCGATGAAGTAAGCACCGCGTAGTTTGGGGGTACACCAAAAGAGCGATGAGGAGATTGGTTATTATTCGTCTGGTTTCTGAGAGCTGAGGCGTGGACATCGACCCATATGGGACTCTTTGCCAGCGACTGCATCGATTTTGCCTCCTGAGAGCAGTAAAGTGTGAGGCTCTTGGCTTCACGAAACCGAAGCCCGAGGTTTGCCAAGGCCACGCGCTCCTCACCACAAAAACTTTCCAACCAACGCAGACGCCTCAGTTTAAAGACTGTGGGCCCGCAACGTCCATCCGAAGTGCAAATGCGTTCGCAGGAAGTAAGCACGTGCCCAGGTCGAACCGAAACCTGCAACAATTGATGTGAACGATAGCTTCGCTGCGTCACCTGGTAGCCCAAACGATCGCCCCAGCTGCAGAGCTGCTTTGGTTGCAAATAACATAGCACCAGATAAAACAGAGTCCATAAGCAACATCGCAACCAGAGGTTTTTTCTTTTCAAATGAAACATTTCGAAGCAGCGAACCCCAGAAAAGAATCGACTTGACCCAGCAGACCGAGTTCAAGGCAAAAGTGTTCAGACGCGCCAAGCCATACTTCGAATCGGACGATTGCGCTCGCGTGTCGACGCCATCCGATGTACCATGATTGCGAATTCTTCGCTCAAACCTCGATTGCCCGAGAAACATTTTTTGCGATGAGCGCTTTGGTCGTAATTTGCGTATCCATTGACTCTTCAGCTCCGCGGGAAAGTGAAGGGGAAAGCTCGAATATACGAAATATCTGAGGATATGATAGCCCCCGGGAGCAGGCCACTTTTCATTATGCGCCCGATAGCGTTCAAAACCGCTTCGACATAAGTCGGCTGGCGACGGTTCAGACAATCTCATTTGCTTCAGCCAGAACGTAAATCGCCGGAGATCTCGGTGTCTCGGGCCCTAGTCTTTCTTAGCGCTCTCGATCACCGTCAGAGGTACAGGAGCGGTATATCTCTCTATACGCAAAAATACCACATTTTTACATATCCGGCAATTTCTTTAAGAAGAGGATTTTGGTTAAGTGGCGCGGAGGCTTGCCGCTGACAGGCAAAGAAAGCGATGTGTTCCTGATCTCACTCTGCCATGCATACAGTGCTGTGTAACCTGTCATCACTTGTGTCTGTTCCTGATCTCACTCTGCCATGCATACAGTGCTGCATAACCTGTCATCACTTGTGTCTCGCTCGATTGCGGGCTGTGCGAGCTTCCAAAAGCGGCACACGACTTACCGAAACCTCCAGGAGCCCTTAGTCCCGAGCCCCTAACCTTAGGGTCCAGTTTAGCAAGTGACCTCATCCAGTCATTCTTTAACTCTGAGATCAAAGTAGAAATTCGCTCAAGCGGGATGGACATGCCTTTGTGATGATTAGACTATAACTGTGATACTCTGACGGGCTGTCGAGTCACCTGCAGCAATCGCTTTCGTGACAAGCTCAGCGCCCAGATGTTGAGATTCAGACTGCAGCCCTTCCGACTCCGATCTTTGGAGCGGTTTCGCACATGAATCGAATGGCAACGAATTCGTCGGGGCAGCGAACTTGGAACTGGTTTTCTTTGAGGCTCAGTTGGCGACCTATCAGGACTCATCGGCATAATCCATATCGGTTGATTCCTCGGCATCTCTGCCTAATTCTTCTTCGTCAAGTTGGCGATCCTGCTGCAAAAGCGAGTCGACATATTCTGACTCGGCAGCCAGCTGTGCGCGTTTGGCAGCTCGCTCTACGGCCTCGCGGTCGCGGCGTCGATTCTCGCGTTCTCGGTCACGCTCTCGGCGTGCTGCTTCCAATTCGGCCTCACGGCGCTGAAATAGGGTCTCCATCATGATACGCTGATTTTGCGTTTTCAAATGATCTTTCAGGCTGTACATTCCGCGATATGGACCGCGCTGGTTGTAGTCACAAAGCTCGCTGATAATGGGTTTCAATCGAGTGGCCGTCACACCAAGGTTATCTGCAAGTTCATTCAAGCGCCACCAGAACTGCTTTTCGAAGAGAAGGAACATACGAGATGTCACAGATTCTCGCCATTCCTCTTCATCATTCGATTCTGAGACTGCACGAAGGCTTGTTTCGCGTTTCAAAGAGCGAGCATGTAGACGGTCTGCAATCTGGCGCGCATACTGCGCCTCCAGTTCTCGAGCGACATGACGGACACCAGGAAACCGAATGTTTGTCTCTGGTGCTAGATCTTCAGGTTTTTGAGTTGCCAACGGTGCCGATTCGGGAGTGACGAGGGTGGCCGATTCCGCTTCTGGTCGGAGGCGTTTCAACTCCTCTTGCCTCAATTCCGCATCAGATATTGGTCGAACTCTTTTGCTCGTTTTGCGCAGCGTCGTTTGATGCATGGCCGCACGGCAGCGATGCATTGCTCGTAGTGCATCATCCAGTCGTGGCTGGAGAGCCCCAATGTGGGCCACCGTGCCCTCGACGCGAGCGCATGCCAGTTCGTCGCTTGTGTCAATGGAGTATACCTGCATATTCGGATTTTCAGGATAAATGCGCAGATCGTAGCTCGTAGGTATCTGGCTCCGGCCCATGTTTTCTGATGGCAAGCGCTCCCAGCTTTGTGGTATAAGCGAGCGCAAGACCGGTTCATCTAGCAGCACTTGAGCCACAACCTCACCGGCGTTCGTCGGTCCTGGTGCTTCCACCGACGTCGCTTGTTTTTCTCGCATAGAAGTTGAACGAATCGGTACGCGCAAGCGTCCAATAATCGTACCCGACCCCAGCGGCACCGAGCCTGCAGACCCCGATCCGACATCGATAGCTGCCTGGAGCTCGCGCTCCGCCACGTTGTCGAGAATCTCACCAAGGAAACGCGGCAGCCGAAGAACGTACAAGCAACGTTGCAGGTTGCTTGTTTCTAGTTGGCCCACTGCGTCTTCAGTGCCTTCACCCCGTCCTCGGTAGGTTTTGGCGTAAATAGAACGCTTGCGCTTCCGCCATCGCGCACGAGACCAGGTCCTTGCTTTCTGGTTGCGTTGTCTACTTCGGCCGGAACGCATGTGGGGTTGGCCGGTCGCGCACAACAGCCTCGTACTCGAGATCTAAAAAACTAGGCAGCCTCGTTTCCCGAGCGCTTTGTGTGCAAAACAGGGAGTAACGAGCCCTTTCAAAAGCGTTGCGGGTACATAGGCGGTTTCGTGCGCAGACTCTAGAGAGGCGTTGACTGTTGGCAGCCCTGGCCAGAGTACAGTTCTGTCTAAAAGTTCCAGGATTCAGAGCTGCACAATTCATAGGCTGACGGGCGATAGGGCGCTTTTGTCCATAAACGGGCCCCATGCGCCATCGCTTCGCCGTGCCATCGTTACGTCACAGTCTTGAACCATACTTTCGATTCTTCGCTTGTAAAACAGTTCACAACATGGCTGGGAAGAAGAAGTGGTCAAAGGGAAAGACGAAAGAAAAGTCAGAGCATAAAGTCGTTTTTGATCCAGAGACGCACGATCGTCTGATAAAAGAGGCCGCCAAATATAAATTGATCACGACAAGTGTTCTCGTGGAGCGCTTGAAAATCAACGGAAGCTTGGCACGGGCGGCTATTCAGGAGCTCATCGCCAAAGATCTAGTCAGGCCTGTTGCTACCCATCAGTCGCAGCTAGTATATACTCGAGCGACTCATGGAGCATCAGAATAATTTTTTCTTCTTGGATCCCTGAACTGCCTTGAGGTTGCTTGCAGTTTTGGTTTTCGATCTAAAGTGCGGCCGCCTCTGTATGAAAGTTTCCTCGGTGCGAGACTCCGCAGCCAGGCTCCAGGGTATTCTAGGGCTGAGCAAATAGCGAGCGGCGTCAAGAAGTTCGTTAGAACGAGTAAAAACGGAATTTTTACGTAGCAGCGTCAGTGCCTAGGCACAGTTCTGCGTTGATTGCATCAAGCATAGACTCTACTGTATGCAACAGACCCAAGAACCGTGGCGCCTTTGCACAGGCCGTAGTTTCAGTGCACAAAGTCGCCATTTGCGCATACTCAGAGATGATCTCGCGTAGCCTCGCTGTCGACGGGGCGCGAGAGCTCCGAAGATACCAGCGTACATTTCTCAGGCCCACGGTCACACCAGCAGCGGACGCGTGAGTCGCTTCAAGTCCGATAGAGACTTGGACACGGACACGTGTGCGTACTTCACTGAAAAGCGCGCAAACCAGTCCGGTGTTCTCTTCGGTTTCTCGATAATAAACTTCATATGGCTTACACCGCTGCCATAGTGCGATGCCGCGAACAAGATTCTGGATCTCGCTGCTCGCATGGGCAGCTGCAAAAACGATTCGACGTAGCCACTGAATGCACCCGGTCTGGTCAACAGGTTCTGCTTCCAAGTGTCTCTCATAAAGTTCTAGCACAGGCATCGCGGCAGCACGCGCCACGGCACGCTCCAGTGCTGTACAATTTTTGTCACGTTCAGCTTCTAAGGCACTGTTGATCTGTATGCTTTGGAGATTCAGCTTCATCCGGTCGTCATGGGTTGATACGCCAGAGCTGAACTGACAAAACAGATCTAGGCCGTTTCCGACACAAAGCCGCAAGTCCCGTCTCGTCAGATTTCGTGGCCGGCAATTCATCACTGAGATCGCGACGTCGTACGCATCCTGTAGTTCTCCAAGGAGGACGCCGCCTTGAACGGAGTCAATGAGCCGCTCTTTCGCATCCAGAGCCTCATAGCGCTCTCGAAACTGCATGCATTGCTCAGCCAGATCGGTCTTGTGTTTGTAGAGAGAGCGCAGACGTGCGGAAAGTTGCTCAACCCGCATCTGCGTATCTTTGATCAGAGCATCCTGTCTTTCTAATTGCTCGAGCATGCTCTGATTTCGCAATCTACGCTCGATTAAGGAGTCTTGGTCGCTCGCGAGAGGCCCTAAACCGCTCGCGACGGCATCTTCGTTCGCGGAAGTTGCGGTTGCGCGCAAATTTTCTGCCAGGCCTCGCATTTGCTCCATGTCATTTTGAAGATTCTCTCTCTGGGCTGTGAGACGCATTTGGATCCGTTTTTCGTGTTGCTTACGCCAGTTGTACCAATCGAGACGCGCCCGCAAGCGCCCGACATTTTTCAGCCGCTTCAGTTGTAGCTGGTACCGAGTGAGCAGATTTTGCTCCGACCCGGAAGAATGGAGTTGCATTATTCGCGAAAAAAGCCACCTACTCTGGAATTCACGCTCTGCATGAACGGTGTCGGAGACAAGTTCTCCGCTCTCCGTTACCAGCATTTCGCAGCTGCCTTGAAATGCGCTGAGCATCGTAGCCGTTACGCATGCGACTCGAATCTGATGCTGGAGCGAATCGGAAGGCACGCATACACGAATACTGGGAACGCCAAACGACGTAACGCGTCTTCTCGTGGAAAGATCGTCGAGGAACCGCACCCCACCGATAAAGAGAAAATCTTTGAACGATCCGCTTTTCGGCTTCGGCGATGCATGCGAGTCGAGCTCTCCAAATTCTGCATTCACGAGCCTTTCGCCGTTTTGAACTTTTTCTCCAATGCGTTCTTCATCTAGTTCAGCGGAGGATTTGCTTCTTTCTTGATGCGCCTCAGACTTGGGGTTTTCGTTTCCACGGTGTTCAGGGGGCGCGTAGGACAGTGAAGTTGGTTCGATTGAGGAGCTCCAAGACGCCTGCGTGCGGGCAATTGCCAATTGTTTCTCGGCTGAAAAAGATTGGATACGAAATCCGAGGTGCTCACGCGGCTCCAGCGGTTTTGTGCTCAGGCGACGAACATCAGCCGCCAGAGAGCGGCGCCTGGCCAAGTTTCGCCTTGAGCATTCTGCGCTGCGCCCAACAGCTATGCATGGAGAAGCATTCGAGTTCTGCGGTCCTGATCGAAAAGATTTTGCTTCATTGGAATCGACACCAGATTCGTGCGTCCCGGACAGCGGTGCCTCCCCAGAACTGGTCTGCGGAAGCTGCACACATTCTGCCGAGAAGTGTGTCGGCGGAGCGTGCACCGAGTCCTTGTTTCGCACTCTTGGCGCGATTTCCGTGCCTTCCGAAAAGTTTCGGCTCCAAAGCGAGTTGGAAGTATGGTCATCATCATTCACAAGTGAGGTGAGCTTTGGTATTTGAGCGGATATGTCACCCAATGTGAGGCTGTTTTCTGAGTCTGCTCGAATAATATGAGGTCCTGGCGAGCGCGGTAAGACCGAATCTTCGCTCCGTAACTCACCGGTCTCGTTATCATTCACATTTTGTGAACCGTCTCGTAAATTATTTTCATCCAACCTTTCAGAATCGTTCCGCAAGATGTCCTCTTGCAACAATCGATCCAGAGTTGGAACCTTCCGCGTTATATCATTTGCGTCTAGTTCGCGATAGGGATCGCTCATATCAGCGGACTCAAAAGAATCCCTGCTACCCATCGACGAAAACCTCGGTGGATCTTCTTGATATCGGCGCTTCTTCTGAGTTGAGGGCGGCGGGGAGTTACCAGAACTTGCAGGGTGATGCCCAGACAGCCGCAGAATATTACCGAGCCGAGATTCATCCAAGTCAGCGTCAATTAGAGTGGACAAGGCTGGTACCCTTGCAGTTATATTCTCATCAAATGATTTCCGACGAGAATCGTTCCCTGAGATGAAGGATTCAGTATCTTTCGGTGTATGCCATGCGCCAATAGACGATCTGGACGGGCGCTGAGCGCGAGGTAACGGCGGCCGACATAACGAGGCTCGTCCTCCATGGTACTTGCTGCTTGTGGGGAGCGAGCGTGTGACGCTGTTCGTGAGTGACGTCATACTTGTAAGCGGCATTGATGGGCGCGGATACCCGACAGCCTTCGTAACGTCCTCATCCATAAACAGGCTCAAGCTCTCACTACTAGCTGTGAACCGATCTCGGCTCTGCAGAGTGTCTTCTTCGTTAGTCGACGATACCGCATCGTCGATTGTTCCTTCTGTATATGAGCCCACGCCATATGCAGCCTGCGCTAAAGTCGCCTCGCTGATGCTCGAACCACTCTGAAAGGTGTTTTCATCGTCATCTTCGAGGGACTCGATAGTAGCGGCTTCTAGAGCTGCTGGCTGTCCCAGATATTGGAAAACGCCCCTAGACTGAACGTCTTGGTATTCGGATGGAGACATTCGAAAATGTTCAGAAACTGTTCTATCAGACCGCTCCGGCTCGTGGTCAAAAGCGCCCTGACTACTGAAACAGATATTCTGTGCATTAGATGCAGTCGCATTGGTCGATGCTTCTCCAAGCTGATCATTCATGGCCGAAGTCGGCGGCGAATGCCATTCATATTCGTGCTGCTCGTAAATCTTAATTTGCTGGCCACCAAATGAAACTCGCTTGTTTCTGGAACCGATTATGGATTGTCGTCTCTGTTTTGAGGACTCTTCCGAAATAGTTGGAGACAGCGCTCGTTTTGCACCTCGTTCAGGAGAGGCTTGAGGAGATCGCCTCAAATTTTTGTTCGAGAAGACCATACTTGGTTCACCCGAAGGCTGCACTGGGGTCAAGGGTGTGCGCGTATGACTCGTTTGTCGCTCCATCGTCGTGACTGTCATACGAGAACCCGCGAAAATCGCCCAAGTTGAACTAGTTCCGTTCAATTTCAGTGAACGGTTGAACGCGGCAATTTTTGGGAATTTAGTTCTCTCCCAAAAAGAGACTTGATTTTCGAAAGGCCTCCCTTTTCTGTGGTCAGCAGCAAGAAGAATACTGACTAAAACGCACCGGTTGTCGCGGTCCGTTCGGCAGCTCGAAATCGCTGCTCGCGTAGGCGTTTCAAATGCGCGACGAATTTGCTGGCCCGTTTTCACAACGCCTGGCCATCGTCTGATCAGCCAGCGCAAGCGTGGCGCTGGCGACACATGCTGCCATCAGCTGACCCTCCAGTCAGGTAGCTCGTCTATGACCGAGTCTCGCGAGGTTTTCTTGACCTGACCCTGCGTGTTTGTGTCTCTAAGGAACTGGTTACCTTTATCGATTGAACTCTAATTATTTTAAACAAAGCATGCTTTGTTTGATTGAAGTGGTTCAACGAAGTGCCGGACGAAAATAAGGGACCCAACGGCGAATGAAGAACCGTTCTTGGACAATTAGGCGCACGCAGAAAAATGGAGAACTTCAAGAGTAGTCTTTTCGCGAATATTTTTGGAGGGCATTAAGAAGAGGGCACGCATATCGTTATGAGCAGGCCCTCTGCTTATGGGTATGGGTTTAAGAGCCAAACCTGTTGTTCAGATGTTCGCGAAATACTCCGCGTTCACAGGCTGCAACATCAAGAGAAACTGTTCCCACTGCGGTAGCGACCATTCGCAGTGAAAGCGATTCAGGATAAGCGCGCATAACTGGTTTCTGATCATTCGTCCTCTTTCATTATTTAGGTCTTTCTTTTTCATACTTGGGCTGAGTTGGTAATGATGAGTATAATTGCTTTTCCCATCAGGAGCCGTTGTGTTTCTACATACGCGCGTCTTTTGCAACAAGCCCCGTCTGGGAGCGAAGGTTGAACTTTATAGAATGAGTTGGTGCTGTGGATACCTTGCTTATCCGCTCGTTTCCTGAGGGGCGCTCGCTCGTCGGAGCCACGCACTCTCGAGGCAGTCGGCAAGGGTGGCATCTGCGAGGAAACAGGATTTTGCGAAAGAGCTTTTGCGTATGGCTTCTTCAGACTCACCGGGCATAGCATGACTGATTTGCATGCTGCGCTCGGTGGGAGGGAATTCGCGCGATGTCGGTGATTCTCGCACCAGGGATTTAGGTTTGATTCTCTTATATCCTGAGCTGAGCTCGGCCGAGAATCGTCTTGCGACTGCGTTTCCCGACCACGGTGATCGCAGCAGACGCAGGGATATCGCTGCGATCGGTTGGTGCTCAAACAGGGCCCGTCGCTCTTTTGTTTGCAGAGCAGTTTTAGGGAACGTATTCGCGTGCGCTCCCGCTAATTCCACGTGGATTCGCCGAAATTGAAAGTTTCGTAGATCCTACGAGTATCCTTCCTTTATACGGTTTTTGCAGAAGTTTGAAGAACATCTGAAGCAGTGCAACCTGATGCAGCATAGGGGTCCAGTTTCGCCCAAATATCGCACAGCGCCAGAGGCGACCGCTTTAGAAGCATTTACGGTGCACAACAGAGGGCCCAAACTCGTCATATTCCGTCTTGCTGATCCACATCTGCTGGAAAGTGCTCAGAGATGCTAGGATGCTACCACCAATCCACACGCTATACTTGCGTTCTGCGGGTGCCACAAGCTTGATCTTGACCGACGAGGGCGCAACATTGGCGAGTTCCCTTTGCATGCGATCCGCGATGCCCGGAAACATCGTCGTTCCACCACTCAGGACAACATTCGCATAAAGATCTTTCCGGATGTCCACGTCACATTTCATGATGCTCTGATAGGCAACGTTATGAATGCCTTCGCCTTCCATGCCAATCAAAGACGGCTGGAAGAGTACTTCGGGGCACCTGAAACGTTCACTTCCAATCGTGATAATTTGCCCATCTGGCAGTTCATATTGTTTGTCGATTTTGGCTGGCTGCGATGCTGCCAGTTCAAGTTCGTTATCATAGTCTTGAGCTACATAGCAGCACTTCTCCTTGATATCCCGGACGATTTCTCGTTCTGCCGTTGTCGTGAATGAGTACCCACGCTCTGTGAGAATTTTCGCTAAATAGTCTGTAAGATCTCTTCCTGCCAGATCTATGCGCATGATAGCGTGTGGGAGAGCATAACCTTCATAAATCGGCACCGTGTGGGTCACGCCGTCACCGCTGTCAACCACTATACCCGTAGTGCGCCCAGACGCATACAACGAAAGCACCGCTTGAATCGCCACGTACATAGCGGGTACGTTGAATGTTTCAAACATGATCTGCGTCATTTTCTCCCTGTTGGCTTTGGGATTCAGCGGTGCTTCCGTAAGCAGAACTGGGTGATCCTCCGGGGAAACGCGCAACTCGTTGTAAAACGTATGGTGCCAAATCTTTTCCATATCGTCCCAGTTGGTCACAATCCCGTGTTCGATAGGGTATTTAAGCGAAAGGATACCTCGCTTTGATTGAGCCTCGTCACCAACATAAGAATCCTTCTGTCCCATCCCAACCATCACCGCTTGGTGTCGGGGGCGTCCGACGATAGAGGGAAACACTGCACGAGGGGCATCGTCTCCTGCAAAGCCAGCTTTCACCATCCCTGAACCGTTGTCGATCACAAGCGCTGTAACTTCTTCCTCTGTCATGCTGAAGAGTTGTTTATTTCACGTAGAAATTTGTAACTGATCCTCGGTCAAAAGGCTTATATTCGTGTAAGAACGATGGGAAACGCTCCCGCGTCGTAGCGAGCGCCACTCCTCGCGGACACGACGGTAAGCGATGCATTTGAAGGGAAAACCGACGGTACAGCGCGCCAAACCAGGAAATGATATAATTTGGACACCGAACCCATCCGAATTGGCGCACCTGATCGGTCCGTCTCACATACTCGTGCCGTCAGGGACAGAGCGTTCCTAGCAAACCTTTGGTGAGAATAGTTGGACTTTCTTGGTATCATTCATGGTCAACGTGGCACTCGCTTACGTAGTCTGCCTCAATATTGACAAAGAAACTACATGGGTGAACCTCGTTCCTGGGGCCACACGGATCGAATTATTACCTACAGCTTTTGTCTAATAGCTCAAAAATAGGCAACCGGTCGATCGTTTGTACTTCAGCCGAAGTTTTGTCCGTCCGTCCAAAGATACTGGAGCTCCTAAGGCCTCACGAAAGTTTAATGCACTCATAGTGACACAGAGAAAAGTATCTACGCTGGAGCGACGGGCGTCGAGGAGCTATGGTATCCGGATAAAGCGAAGAACTTGGCGCTGCGCGCGCACTTGCGCCAGTTCCTCGCTCTGGGAAGAGTGAAGCGAGGTCGAACCGTGCTTGCAAGCAGCACTCCTGCTTGAAGCTTACAAAATAATTTCAGGAAAGTAAAGTGAAAACCTTCGTAAATAACCTGTTTGGCCAGCCAACTCATTGTACAGCACCAATGCATTTGGACGCGCGTCTCCCTTTCATTGGCCTCGACGCGACTGTTCGCGAGACTCGAAATGCGACTTTCCACAGTATCAAACGAGCTTAAAGAACCTAGATTCATTGCAAACGAGACCACTCGATGCACTTTTGCCATCTGCGGATCAGCTCAAAATAAATTTTCAGAGAGGTAAATCTGGAGTCCCTGATTATATCCGGAAACTCGGCTGGATCATTTATCTTGAGGTAGCTCGCCTGGAATATAAATCTATTAACTGCTCGAGGCAAGAGATACGTTTTTTCAGTCGCTTCCAGCTGAGTGTACCGTTGTTTTGGATAGTTTAACTGTCATACTTGCAGAGGAGAACAACTTGCATGCTTCGCGATCCATGTTACGAGGTCAATGAGCGCATAGATTATTCACCAGTCAGGGATAGCCGGATTGGTCTTACATAAAACTCCAGTCGCACTCCAAGATGCTCTGAAACGTGGCATATCTCGAAATGAAATTCGCGATGAGTTTTCGCTCATACTACGGAGGAACAATGTATTGAATGCGTTTCTCAGCGCTTCTAGAAATTTTTTGCTTCAAAATCTCCCTATACTTTTATCCTCCCATCAAGTCTGCCGAAACGGGTGGCGCACGTATCGCCAGACGCTCAAGGCCATGAGCCACATTATTCAATATAGCCTCTCTAGCTGCAAAAAATGACCGTGATGGCGCGGTCGTATTTTTCTGTAGAAAGACACCCCAAAAGCTTCGTTCCGTATGAAGCATAGTTCGCTGTAGGCCTGTCGGTAATTGATTCACAGAAAATTCATTTTACTTTCGGATTCGCGACATGCGTGAGTTCTGCTTGAAACCTCTGGCGAGCGCCGTTAAATTCATCTCTGCAGATCTGTTGTCGGAACACGATGCTCAGCGGGGGATCTAAATTGAGCAATTTCAGCGTTTCGCAACCGAGGACTTCACAAACGTCTAGTCAGCCGCACGCTTGAAACTGTGGACCATGAATATCCATTGTCCTCAGCCATTGACCTAAAGTCTTGTACCGTTCTTCCGGCAAATTGGTTCGAGAATGCAGCTATATTTTAACAGAGGATCATGCAGTCCTCTACACTCAGTACAGAAAGCGCGGTTTTCAGAAGGCACCAAGATGATGCAATGTTGAGAATGCAGTGCTTTCCGTGAATCGCCGAGCAGAGCAGCTGCCACCAAACCAAGCACCCGACTCCCTTAGATTTCTCGTATTCTCAGATCAGCCAAGACACGCATAAATTGTATAGAGAATTATAATTCGTGGAGCACAGGACCTTCAAACCAGTCACGCCAACCATGCTCTGATTCAATCAATTCAACGGGATCCTCATTGGGGAAGAGGAGCGCTGGGCTTGGTGCACGCCGGTGAATGCGACGTACATGGATGGCTCTGGACAGCATTGATTCTGGGTAGGTCACTGTGAGTTGGTTCGTGTCTCTTCTAGCTCTAAGAGCGTCTTCGTGCTCACTATTGTGTCGAGTTAAGGCTGCTTGCGCTAACTCTTCGACATTCCCATTACAAATTGGACAGCGTCCTCTGTCTATGTAACCAGCGGTCCACACAATCCTTGTGATAGAAATGCAAGCACGGTAGTATTCGAATGATATCTTCATACTTGCATTGGCTCGAGGCAGATAACGCAGCGATCAGCCGGAGGCTGGAATGTCGACAGCTCACTCGTGGATCTACGGCTTCGGGCCTCCTGGCTACCATCCAATCTCTGGTAACCGCTAGACGATACCTTGTCTTCCTCTCTCGAGAGTGTAGATGGTACTTGATCTGTGGGTCTACAGTTCCATTGCACATGTCCAAGGCGAGTGTACTTGTCAATGGTTTCAGAATCAAATCCACGATCTTCGAGTACACCCGTGCTATCGCTATGATATCGCTGAGTGTGATCCAAGATTGATAGGTCCTCAAAACTGGAGCTTCCCATATTTGCCAGCTGATCATGCCTCACAAAGCTCGGATTCGAATCGCCTGAAAAAATGTGTAAATTCAGTGTCAATCGCTGTAAGCGCTCTTGAAGGCGTCCAGATATCATGAACGGGGTTCGCACAGAGTTCGCTGTCGATGTAGTGTACTCGTCGTCTGGGACTCCAGAGACAGTTGATGGTAAACTCTGGGTAGTTTGCACTGCTGAAGCGGTCAGACCTAGCTCGCCATTATCAGCTGATGTTGATTGAAGGTGGCCTCGCCATCGAGAGTTCTGATTGTCCGAGAACAGACTCATCTCATGAGACACGGACTGGACTTGCTCAGAGCTTTCCGGGTCATCAGGCCGTGCTGCAGATATGATGAGTGGCGCATACGGATCAAGAGGTGGCTCATCGTCAGAGCTCCATTCGTGAAAACCTGACGAAAGTCGTCGAATCGTCAACCAGCTGGACAACGAGATCAAATCTCGAGAAAAGCTATGGAATATTCGCCAAGTTTCCATTCCGTGTGCGCTTTCATTTGCACCCGTGGTATGCGATTCATTTTCAGAAGCTCGTATCCGCGCACTAGGCTCGTCTCGTATCCGCAACCTTTGCGGCCACGGCAGACGCACTTGCCATCCAAGCACCCAAGTACTTCTGCTTCGTTCCTCGAGTTGCATTGGAGAAACAGATACCAATTTGTCTGTAGACGCGGTTGCCTCAGAGCAACATGTTCCATTCAGACAATCCACTGCAACCACCGGCGTCTTTTCACGGGCTGTATCCCGTGACCTCGAACTCTGAAGACGATTTTCTGAGCGCGAAGTAACACACAGCATGGCAGAAGTATCCGTGGAGCATCGACATGGAGTAGGTATTTTTGAATCCTCGTCGGTCCTCAGAATGGCCTCATCAGAAAAAGACTCATACCGGTCGTTGGGGAACTGCCGCTCTGAGGAAGTTAATCGACTTGCAGCTTGCGAGCTACAACCGGCGCTCGCGGACGCCGTAAAGACATTCAACATTAGTCGCCACCTCTTGCGCATGAAGCTCGCTTGCGTATCGTTAACATGGTGGGGGCCTCTCGAGGTATCTTCGTTCGTGTTCGAAATGCGGCTGGGTGCGCATGGGGGCGGGCTCGACAGAAGAGAACCCTCAATCCACGACCTGAGTTCGCAACCATCGAGAACACCCTTCACAAACAGGATCCGGCGAGAGCATGCGAGGACCTCCGCGCAGGCGTTGGATCAGAAACATGGCTGTATAAGTCTGCTTGGGATCCTCGTTCAGCCGTTATCAGTGAGCTCAATCGGGCAATGGGGTGCGGCACAGAAGGAGCGTGCGACGACAGCCATTTCCGGTATCTTCTGAGAGGCCTCCAGGCAACATGACTGCACACAGTCTCCGGCCGTGGTTTCTCGAGGGCTCGCTGCTCTAAATGGCACTTTCGAGTTCTCAGTAAACGACCACTGTCATATCTGGCTGTCCCGTTATTCGGATTTAACTCGGTCACCTCTAGAATTCGCTTCCATATATCCAAAAAGGCTGGCAAGCTCCGGACGACGCCTACGAAATGAAGCAAGGACGCCCAAAAAGCACCGAGTTCTCTGGAGGTCTTTGGCACAGGGGGCCCGCATTCACTCACGTCGCAGCACTCAGACGTGTCAGACTCGTGTGTTTCGGGCCGGTCCGTTGAACCGTCTAGAGCGAACGAGGAACCGCTTTGGTTTGCTGCGCACTCACTTTCCATGATTAGTCCGTGTTCCTCTTCTTCCATGAGCAGCCCTCGAGAGCTGGCTGCATAGACTGCCTCCCTAATCGAGTGTTCTTTTCTCTCAATCATTCCCTCGGTGCTGTTGCAGTGCGTTCAAAAGAAACCCGCACCGCGAGCGGTCTTGGCCTTGAGTTTGTTGCTCAGACTCGACAACCTCCAAAGAAAGGTATTGTCCGAGGCCAAAGTCACACACGAGCTGTCTATAGCTGCGCGTCTTCGTTAGAGGCAGCTTACCTTGGTCATAACAGAGTCGCGACCAGGCAGTCAAACCTGACCTCTCAGTACCAATCCCGTGCCATTTCACGCGACTCGCCTGCTGGACAAGAAAGGGCTACTATGTCATATCCAGATGCAGTGAAATTGATCGAGTCCGCTGATGAGCGGAGCGAGGCATCCAAGTCGTCGAAAACTTCTGTGACGAACGTTCAGTGGCGACTTGGATACGTCCAATTGTTGTCTCTTCTTGCGTAGGATGACGTCGGTGTTATACTTGGAAATAGCCACCGGCACCTGAGGAGCTGAACGGAGCAACCCCTTTTTGACAGCATTGTAAAATTACGGTCATGACGCTAATAAGGATACAATGAGATTCCGTCCTGTTTTGTCAGCTCGAAGGCCGGAACTGAGCGATATCCTATTCTGCTTTACCGTCATGTCATTCGTGTGCTCGAATCAATCGTCGCTCAGTGCTTGATATGCGACATGTTCCACAAGAACCGTGTCCGACTATTCTGCGTAAGACATGGAGGAAAACAGCGAGAGGAATGAATCACGCGCAAAAAAGGCAATAAGAAGAAAACATTCCAGATTTGCAGCCATATCCTTAAACTGTAGAACGTCTCTAACCCAGACGAGAAATCGAAGGTCGGGTTAGGAACTCTAGATTCGCTTTCTTCGGAGAATGTCGTCGTTTGCAGTTCTGATCTGAGAGCTGGAGAGCGATACATTCAGGAGGAATCAGGCAAAGCGCTTTGGCATGTTGTTCTTCCGAGAAAGTATTTTCCTCCACGAGGATTCCGCAGTAAACGCCAAAGATGATCTGGATTGTAGAATTCACCGGGAACATCGAACTGGAACGACAGCAACGAACGTCGCTGAAATAGCCGTATGGCCACGGACCCTACAATGCGCGGGCCATATCACCTTAACTCATGTACTGTCATTGTGGCAAAAAAATGCTCAGTTGTCGGAGCCGTCGAGGAAACCCCAGCGGCCTCGCTACGCCGAGGAAGGCGGAAAGGCCTCCGAATAGGGCCTCGAGCATTCGGTTCGCAGCGTAACTTGCCTGATGACATGGTTGCATTCCTAATCGTCCGCACACAGAGCCGGAAATCTGTACCGCATTTAAAAACAAATTTCAGTCTTTTATGGAGAGTCCTAGCGCACAACGTTCACACGTGAATCTCAGATATCTGCGGATGAGAATTCTGGTGATCACAGAGGCACCTCCTCTAGAGGACGATTCTCACCAGCATTGCGAACGAATCAACAGATCAATATTTGATCAGATTTTGGTTTTCATACAAAATCTCGATGGGTCTCATGCAACGCCGACGTGTTTTTCGTTCCGCTCATTTGCACCCGGAGGGTTTTTCTATCATGGCGTGCGTATATCCCGTTACCTTATGTTTCCGTTGTGAATCATATCACTCGGGTATCTGCGTAGGTCTTGTTTTCTCCAGTGTCAATGCTGACGTCGTGTCTTGGCCTGCAATCTAGAGACAGCCCCCGCAGCGTCGTGGATACGCTCACAGCGATCTCGCCCCCAGCATGCTCTTGCACCATTCATATACGAGGTAACTGACGCCAGCGCTGGGAAATACGCTAGTGGCCGCTGGAGATAGGCCTTTGTACAACGCTCGTATGCCTCCCTCGTTTTTGATAATTTCCTGTGCCACGTGAATCATACTCTTGTACTGAACAGGGCGGTTACCAATGCCTTGCAACTGTAATCGTTTCCGAATCACATCCAATGGATGACATGCGGTTTGTGCGACAGTACCGGCAATCGCGCCTATGAGCAACAGAAGGGCTATCGGTGGCTGCTCATTCTGGATCTCTCGGCCCAATCGGCTGTTCCGATGTGGTTTCGATGGACCACTCTCAGCTGATGCAATGGCAAGAGCTCTACGATTCACTATGGTTAGTTTGAGTTGTTCGTAAACCATAAACTCTAGGCCCACGTACGGAAACATTGCGACCATGGTCGGAGCAAGACCTCGATACAGCGCTCCGAAGCCACGTTCCTGAACGAGTGCCCTTAAGGTCCCGATGACACCGTGGTAACGCCCGGGCTCCGCCGTGAGCAGTGTTTTGGAAACCTCCAAGGGATAGCAAATCACGGCCGCAGCCATACCTGCGATTCCACCAGCGATGAGCCGTTCACCAGCGGTGAGTTCAATATCCTCGAGCTCCTCCACCAGCAAGCCCTCGCCGGGGCGTCTCGCTGCACGTCGGGCCTGTGACCATTGTCGTCGTCGTGCCATTAGTCGTTTGAAGGCCTCAAACACGACAAATTGAATGCCTTTTGTCGGCGCGACCTTTAAGCAATTGGCCAGATTCCCCTTGAACAGGCCTGGTATTCCTTCTCGACGGAAAATGTCCATCATTTCATGCACGAAATTCCGAGTGGCAATGGAGCTAGACATGTTCATCGTCGCCACAACTTCGAGTGGCGATACTGCTGTTCGTGACACAACGCCAGCAAGTGCCCCAGATATTAAATATTTCCAAGCTGGCTGTTTTGATGTCGCTCGAGGCTGAACTGATGACTTTAGTGAAGAACCACGGGCCTCTTCTTCGACTTCAGAGGCCCGTCGACGCGCGACTGGTGACGCGAAGCCCACAAACCGGCGCGTCCCAACATCCTCCCTGACCCTACTCTTGCTTAAAGCAAACCTACGCTGACTCATCGAGTAGGCAGAGGAGGAATCCCTCAACTCTGAACGTAGCTCTAGAAAAGTTGAATCTTCCCCTGGGCGGGAACCCCCTCCGTAACTCGTCCAGCAACGTCGACGACCAGTTTGGAAATCCGCTCCGATCGGTTGCGGACATAGCCTCACCGTCCTTGCATCCCAGTGCACTGCAACCATGCTACGATCCATATGTCCAACTAGATGCGAATTTAGTGAGGGCAGCTAGGTCGAACGCGTCCATGCAAAGGCCGACTACGCCGCCCAAACTAGACCACAGCCGAACCAATGCGTGGCAACCGCGCGACTGATGTTTCGGCGCGTAGCGTAGCGGCCTCTGACGCGCCGCCGGTGCACGGAGCGCCATCAGTCGCTCCGCCAGGGGTGTCTTTGGGCCTCGTTGGAAACAGACCCAATACTGGACATTTAGATCTTCTAGTACTTTCGGCTCCAGCTTTTGGTTGCGATACCCGGTCAACCAGCGTGAGCTTCCTTTCGAATGATCGCCCGCCCTCATCTTGCAGCGTGAATACTAGAGCGAGCTCCTCAAAAAATCCATGCGAAAAGAGGTTTCACTCCGTTAAGATCCACCCGGGCGACGGCTTTTCCCTGTGTGCCGCGAATCGCAGTCTGGCAGACACTTCCTGTCGCATCGAAAGATCGGTCCGGAGCGCGTGACCACGATGGCCCAGCGTCGGCTAGTCCGCGCTATTCGACCCGTCGCGCTCAGCACGGCCACGCCGCAACCTTCTGATTAGGACGCTTCTGTTGGAACCAAAAATGACTGTCTGCGTACCGAGCAGTCTCAGTTTTGTGGCCAGTTGTGGTAGTAGCTGCCTCAATTCGAGGTTTCGCGGCTCTACTGTCAGCGTTCGCGGGCGTTCGTATGGACGCAGAAGCACTTTTGGTTATGCGTCGAAAACTTGGCTGGCTGCAAATCTATCGCGCCATCGAGTGGCTGTCCTCCCTGGGGACGGAATAGGCCCAGAAATTATGAATGTGACTCTAGAAGTATTACGCCGAGTCGGAGAGCACTTCCATGTCGAATGGGAATTCGCAGAGGCCCTGATCGGCGGAGCCGCAATTGATGCAACCGGAGATCCCTTGCCTATGGAGTCCCTTGCGATATGTCGAAGCTCCGAGGCAGTTCTACTTGCCTGTGTTGGTGGCCCCAAGTGGGACAGCCTCCCAAACAAGCAAAGACCAGAAGCTGGCCTGCTGAGACTGAGAAAAGACCTAGAAGCTTTTGCGAATTTGCGGCCTGTGCGAACTTTCCCTCAGTTGCTGGACGCGTCACCATTGAAACGCGACCTCATTGCAGAGGTTGACCTGATCATCGTTCGTGAACTTACCAGCGATGTTTACTTCGGCGAACCTCGTGGTATTGAATTCATTCCGGAAGGAAATGGGGAACGAGAGGCGTATAATACCATGTCCTATCGCGAGTCCGAAATCGATCGCGTCGCCAAAGTCGCCTTCGAGCTAGCTATGTCGCGACCAAGACAACAACTCTGCTCCGTTGATAAGGCAAATGTATTAGAAACAAGCATGCTGTGGCGGAGTCGAGTGGATGCGATGGCTGCTGCCTATCCGCAGGTGCAATTGTCACATATGTACGTAGACAATGCAGCGATGCAACTTGTGCGGCAGCCGAAACAGTTCGACGTTATATTAACAGGAAACATGTTCGGAGACATTCTGTCTGACGAGGCAAGCATGTTGGCTGGCTCCTTGGGTATGCTTCCAAGTGCGAGTCTCGGGAACGGCACATTCCCCGGCATCTACGAGCCGATCCACGGCTCCGCCCCCGATATCGCTGGGCAGAATAGAGCGAATCCAATCGCGTGCATCTTATCGGCCGCGTTGATGCTTCGATATAGTCTGAAACGTCCCGATGTGGCAGATGCGATTGAGTCCGCCGTATCGGCCGTGCTGGATCGCGGTTATCGTACCGCTGACATTATGTCTCATGGGATGCAACAGCGTGGATGTATCGAAATGGGTGAAGCAATTGTCGAGACACTGCGGGAAAGTTTGCGCGCTCCAGTAGCTTGATAGTGACTAAACAGGGCCGAGATGTCCGAAGCATGCCCAGCTGGGAGATACCACGGCTGGTCGATTACTTCTGAATTGAGTCCTCTGTCTCTTGAGGCTGCCAGTGGATGTTTCTGGGCTGGCACGAAAGACTTTCGTGATATGCAGAATAGGAAATGAATCGACGAGGAAGCTGCTCACGTTTTCGGAGCCAGGAATAAAAATGAATGAAAGGCGCAGAATCAAAAGATCGTGTCTGGAGCGACGCGTGATGCTTTTGCGCTTTACTGACGACTTTCGCCCGAAAATTGAAGAACACATCGAGAGATTCTGTCAAAGAGCTAGTAAAGAGGCGAATATCCTTCGGTACAGGCAGGGTGGCGCAATGCATACCTTTTGATCGCTGCTTTGCACAACGATGAAATCACCTACTCTGGGCCTGAAATCAGTCGCAGCTAGGAATCGCGAACAGAGACCCGCAGAAAAACCGACTGAAGCGGCTTTCACGAGACGACCAACCTCAGTATACGCGACTCAGCGGCGCTGCTTCTCATTGCACAGCGCATGGGTATCAGCTCTGATCTGGATGAAGGTGGCCTCGATGTATTCGTGATCGCTCAGACATAAAAATCAGGAAAACAGCGGTAGATTCTAGCGCAACTTCAGCTGCATCCTTCCCGCCTCATTGCCGAGACTGGATATGCGTTTGCTTGCGGAGATAGAGCCACAGTTCGGATTCTGTCACTCTGGTGCTCCCAATCGTTGTTCGAAAAACCCGAATGAGCATTATCGGCTAGTTTCGGGCGAGCATCGCACGTTGGTCACGCCAGCATCCGTACGCGGATCAATTTCCACCAGAGACCGCGAGCGATGCGGCGTGCGATTTGTTCGTTGGCTAGGGATTCAGTCTTCAAGCTGCGTCACAGTTCATCGTTTCGTGAAGCGTGTTCGGGTCGGTATGGAAGGGTTCGGCACAGCCGATTGCGTAAGAGATAAACTTCACATCAACAGGCGCGTGCCGTTAGGCTTCCTACAGCCCTGCTTGCCTTGGAGAAGATGCCGGCGTGCCGTTGCTGGGACGCTCTCGACGATGCAGGCAGTTCTGCCGAGTCTGATCCAGAGTGGAGCTTCTCGGGCTCAGTGCTCGGGAGCTGATGGGATCTTGCCAGGAGCTAGCCACAAAAGATATTTCTCCGGCCAGTTTGCTCCTCTCAGGAATATGACATGGTCTAGAAAGAGTCTATTTGGAACCAGAGAAAACCAAAATTCTTCCCATTACAGTTCGCACATGCAACCCGGAGTCCTGGAGATGAGCGGTTCAAAGCGTGGAGCTCGCGACATTTCTACGGGTTCTCCTCGAGCGTTCAATTATCGAGTGATTGCCTCGGATATGGATGGCACTTTCCTAGCAAGAGATCATTCTGTACCTGCGCGCAACATTCAAGCAGTGCTAGAGTGCATCCGTCGAGGTATCTTGTTTCTGCCGGCCACAGGAAAGTCACGAGCGGGTGCGATGGCTTCTGTGGGGCCACTCGCATCGTTGTTGACTTCAAATGATAGCCACGGTGCACCCGGCGTGTATATCCAGGGCCTTGTTGTGTACGGCCTACGTGGTGAGCTTGTATATCAGCAGACTCTCCCTCGAGAGACTGCAAGGGAACTCGTTCGCGTTCAGCGCGAACTCCGTTTTGGTGCCTTGGTGGCGTACTCTGGAGACAGGATCGTTTGTGAAGAACGTAATACATACACAGAGCGTCTAGTCCCGTATCACGAACCAGAGCCCGACGACTCTCACGGAGAGGCATGGGAGCGCCTGTTAGAGCGCCCGGAGCATGAATTCCCAATCCATAAGATGCTTTTTGTAGATTCTGTGGAGCGAATTCGGGAGCTGCGACCTCTTGTAGAGGAGGCAGTCGGCCAGGCGACGCCATCCACTATCGCCATTCAAATGGTGAGTTTAGTACGACGACATTGGATCGAACGAGACCACCGCTGAATGCGCCCTCTAATCAAATTGGAGAGCATACGAGCTCACCGGTATCGCGGCAGCATCTGGTCCAACACACCAGCCACGGACGCTGTGTGCAAGCTTGTCCGGATATGCTGGAAGTGCTGCCAGCAAACGCAAATAAAGGTGACGGTTTGAGGCGGTTGCTTGAACATCTGGGTATTCGCGCGGAGGAAGTTGTTGCGATTGGCGATGCCGAGAACGACATAGAAATGATACGGTATGCGGGCCTTGGAATCGCGGTTGGTAATGCTTTGCCGATACTCAAGGACGCCGCCGATGTCGTCCTCGATGTAACCAATGATGATGCCGCCGTTGCAGCTGCCGTTGAGCGCTTTTTTTTGATCCATTCCACTACATAAGATCCTGATTCGAGATCGGACACCGCGAGAATTCATATCGTTCCTCGGCGTCCCAGCCGCCCTTAGGATGCATTCTGCACAGGTCAACCGCTTTGTTCTGACAAGTCGCCTTGGTTGCCGCTACAATCATTTCAAAGTCGATCACCGGGTATCCAAACATGGTAGAACCCTGACAGCTTTAATCACCCACTCGCCAATGAAACTTTTTGCTCGGGGTAGCCTCTTCGCGGATATGTTGGGGTGTATTTAGAATCCCGATGGCGTCAACAATTGCATACGCCAGAGCTGAAGTCAGCTTGTTGTGTTTTCGTGAATTTCTGGCTCTCATGACCCGAATGCTACGCTCCGCACCATCAAGAATATTATCTGGCAGTTCCGTATCATTCTCCAGCGCGGATGGGGGCCATTTCGCTATGTTTTATTTTTCAAAGAGCGCAAGTTTGGCCGCCTCCGGCAGCCAGCGTTGAATCTGGCACATAGCCAAATGTTCTGCGCACGTTACCCTTTGTCCTGAGATCGATTCGGAGTCGGCTTGATGCAAGCGTATTCAGTTCGGACTTTCGAAACAATGTGCATTGTGCATCCCTAAATTCTGGGCAAAGCCTTGAGCTGAATGCCGTTCCCATATCCCAGTCATATCGGTCATCTGACTAAGGAATAGATGTACTCGTTAGACAATCAGATCCTTGGATTCATTCTGTACAAGTCAACCGCGATCAAGGGCACTCATTGCCCAGAATACTATGAAAATGTACGACTCCAAGCAAGAGGCTTTGCAGGATTAGGCTCCATTTTTGTCAAGGTTGCTTGTAAAGGGCGTCTGACTTTACATATGATAGAAATCACTGGATTGGCGGGTCTTGAACCCTACGCTTCGCGTACTGAAGTAACCCAGACTTTTTGCTAGAGTCTGCCGGGCTTCAGCATAATGCACAGTCTCCTTACTTTTTGGCATCGATCGCGTCGCACCAAACAGGTCCTTGTCATGCAGGAAAGTCACTCTTCGGCCTTGTGAGAGCTCTTCAAAATTTAGTAGAGCTTAGAAGCTTCTCTATACGGTTCAATAAGCTTGCTACTCGCTCTGCATGCGAATTCGATTCCCAGGTCCAGCTTGTATAGTACAGAGGTCTACGGGTGCGTCGGCATCTTTGGAGATGTCCCAGAGAATCAGAACGATCATTGTCTTCGCAAAGACGAGTACGAGACGAAATATAAAATCAGGATAAACGATGAAGCGGTGGCGTCCTCGCGACTTTCCGTCAGAAGAACTCTAATCGCAACCCCGAACAATGGTGCAGTTGTAATTTTAACGAGCTTGGAAACGCTAGTCGTGCTATGGCGTGCAAATTTACTATGAAAAAGTACACAGATAATGGTATTCCGGCGACCGGAAGGATGCGCAAAAGTCCTTAAATGCTCCCCTAACATACAGAATATTAGTTATCGCACTATGCACAGGGTAAAACGTTGAGTGCGCTCTCAATGTGACTGCCAAAACAGGCGCGGAACGATCGGCACTGGGCCATCCCGCTCTGCGCGGCGCACATGATGCAATAATCTTCCACACTGCAATCGGCAGTCATTGATCGTTCCTCACATTCACCCGCCACGGCCAGGCGTTTTAGCGTCCCATGACAGCTTCCTCGCAGGACTCGCACCGCGAAACATTCGGGTGCACACGGACCGTGGAAGGAAGCATTTCGCGGCGGCAAATCCGTGATCTTCCCGTCAATGAACAGTCGATGATGCCGAGCTCGTTCCTCCTCTTCGATGGGTATCGCGCCGCCGGCACTGAAGGGCGACGTCAGCGTTTGAAGATCCGGGAATGAGGATGATATATTCGATTTCAGAGATTGGGTTCCAGATGCCTCTGCCCGATGTTTTCGGTTAACTCTTGCACGGGGCTCTGTGGTAGTGTCTTCGAAAATCGACTCGGATCTGGCGTACTGCTCTTGAAGCTTCTCCTGCCGATGTGAGTCTGCCAGCATCGGTCGTCCGCCAAATCTAGCCGGCTGTGGGCTAGGTGGTTCTGATAGAGTGGATTCTACATCACGCTTCCATGTCACGTAGCTGGGATCGACCCGCACAACTATAGCCACGCCTTGAGTGTCTGAGCCGAGCAGCTTCATGCCTATTTCGGCTTGCAAAGCCTTCTTGTACAGCTCTTCATGGGAGCCCAGAGCGTGGAACGTGTATCGGAACGACGAGGTCGAAAAAGACTTTCGCGGCCAAGTTGGAGGGGCTGGGCAGGTCTCACTGCGCTGCGTTTCCAACTCATTCTTTGAAGATCCTATGGCAGCTGCTTCTAGTGCCTGAACAGTAACCAACGCCGGTGCAAACGACAGCGCCGCTCGTCCGAGCGCGGGCAGCCGTAACCCCGACGAACCAGTCTCTGCGACCTGCTCATCGGCCGCTCGCCGAGATCTGATGGCTTCTCTTGCGTCCAAATGCGAGCCCGGCACACTCGAGAAAGGCGCAGTGCAAACCAAAAAAGCTGTCCGGCAGTGGGATCGCGCCACGTTTCCTCGGGCCACTGCAAAAGCAGTGCGGCACACTCCTCGTGCTCGCTGGTGGTTCGAGAAGCCGCTCACAGACGGAACGAAGGATGACTGCAAGAACATGAATAGCACCGGCGAAGCACAGGTTGAGTAACCTCGATCACTGCCCACTCTTCTCGTTGGCGAGAACGTCTATCACACTGTTACGCTCGTCACTCTAACACCGCACCTTGAACGATTCACTCACGTGACGCTCCCGGGTGGTGCGAGCGCAGAGCATCCGCGTCGGCTCGCGCGCAGCACGTGTCAGGCGCGTGTCATCCGCACGCGCTACGCAAGCCCCTGTGGCTGGCGGATTCGGCAATCGCGCAGCACCGCTCGCGTGAGCCCGAGCGACTCGTGGACAGCGGTTCTGGCGAATGGCGTGGCCACACCAGCTGGCGTTTGGGCAGTTTTGGGTAAGAAAGGGTTTCTCGTTTTCAAACCCGCCTGAACTGAATCTTTGTCATGCGAAACTTAGCATTTCCCCACCATCCCAGTCGAAAATGTTTCGCGGCGCCCCGAGCGCGTGAATACGAAAAGTGTTTCAGGCCCTCTACACGAGTAAAGTCCAGACTGGGATGTTCCTGGCGCCAGATCAGCAGGCATCTATAACGCTCCTGTCCTTCCGGATACTTTGTGAGCGGGATCCAATCGAACCGTTCGGAGTTTCTCGCACGCCTAGGAAAGGCGGTTACCGCCCCTGTCTCGACTATAGTCACCGGGGAAATCCTCTTGCTGACTCAGACTAGTGGAGAATTCTTCCTTCTGTATCTCGATGAGAGACACACTCTGGCTCTGGGTGTCATCCAGAAAACGCAAAGCTTTTTCAGGCAGTTCATAGGAAACGCACTGGGGATGCATCCAGTGCCATGGGGCCAATACGAATGTGGCAGCGAGCTCCTGTGCGGGTTTTATGCTGGGGGGATTGGAGACCTGCTGACTTTTGTCGGATATCGGGGCGAATTCTGGAGCCTAGAAGATATGTTCATCGTTGAGATGCGTCTTGGACGAAGCATGTTGTCAGTTTACAACAGCAGGGCGTGCAGCTGATTCTTGGAAAAGGTGGCGATCTGCGATTAACAACAGTTGTTATGGCCAATTTCGACTCGAAACTCCAGTAGAGCGCGCGCAAATCACCCCTGATCTTCGATCGGCCATTCACCGTACTGCAACTGACGTCATTTTTTCTGGCATTCATTGTTTCACTGGAGTGAAACGGTGGCGAACTTTAGCTCTTTCACTCAGAGATGGTTTTCGTATCGATTTTTTCGTTCTCTCAACGCGGGGGGCCCACAGCAACACAACCAGCGGGACGTGGCTTGCAGGCTATTGAGCAAAGACGCCCAAGAGCTGTGGTGAGGTCACGGTGCCGCTGGGGACCAGCAAGACTTCGTTCACAGCTGTCCGGCGAGGACGGGAAGGGGCAGCCCATCAGCCCTCAACGCGCTACAGAGTCGCTGAAGAAAGGGAACAACTGGGACGAAAAGGTTGAGCTGGCCACACCGTTTGGCGTCGCCGTGCGAGACTTGCTATCGCTTCCGGCACGAGTGGCAACCGTAGCTGAGCAATGTCGCACGCAAGAGGGCATCCCCCAGGCTCAAAGTCGCTTTGAAGAGCTCAGTGAGACTATCGCAAATGGGAAGATGCGCAACCGGCTTACTGCAATGCAGGAGGCTCATTTTTACCCACGAGCTCTCGTAGTTCCTGTTCTGTTACAAGTCCTTCGCTCGGCAGTGGTGCATGCTCGCGAACGACAGCGACTTGAAGGCACCGGCCCGGGGACTTCACTGTCTTCGAGGCCGAAAAGCCTCTCATCTCTCGTATTACCTGACCAAGTTTTCGATGAAATGTCGCGCTCTCAAGCTGCTTTCTCGCTGGCCATTATGTTGGGCCAGAACGATACCCCGTCCGGTGGTATTGTCGAAGAATGGCGCTCTGACACATTGGAAGCTCTCATTGAGGTCCTCCAGCAGGATCCCGATCCAGCTGCGCGGGCGGCTACCGCTGGAGCTCTTGGTCATGTGGGTAGTCGGTCATCTCAGCACTACTCTATGCTTGTTGAGCCCCTCATTCGCTGCTTCGAAAAAACAGAAGAAGACTGGATAGTTCGGCTGAGCGCTGCCGCGAGTCTTGGTTTGATACGTGCGCGCGAAGCGCTGCCTCTGTTCATCGAGGAACTGAATAAGCACGATGTGAAGAGCGAGTCAGGAAAGTCCTTGCTTGTTCAAACAGTGATATGCGCACTAGGTGACTTGGCTTACTTATCGTACTCAGACTCGGAAATTGACCGGGAGCTGGTACAGCGGGGCGTCAACGCAGTCGAACGTTTTAGCCAGAGCGAGGATATACTGGTGCGGATTTCAGTGACCGAATCTCTTGGCCACTGGTGCAGGCACTCGCCCAAGGCTCTGGCAACTGTCGAAAGATTGTTGCTGGATCCAAATGAACACGTTGCTAAGACCGCAAGGTTCGCCCTTGATGTTTTTCAGAAACAACAACAGCAACAACAGAGGGAGCATGGGGAAAGCACCGACTTGGGCTGAGGTTTGTGCGTGCATATTAGCGAAAAAGTCGCCAAATAAGGACGACTTTTCTGTACATAGCGGGTCTGAAAACATGAATCTGGTTCACCGCGGCTTCGCCTAGCTAGGGGCAATGCGAAAAAGCTTCGCAACTAGCTGATAAATGAAATCGTTCACCAAGACGATGACAGTTCAGTAGGAGTAGAAGTCTAAAATTTAATGATCACCAAGAGAGTAAGAGTTTGGAGTTTAGTGCCCTAATGCTCTGCTATTAACTCAGAATGATCACCAATGGAGTAAGCGTTTGGAGTTTAGTGCCCCAGTGTTCTGATAGCAACTCAGACATATCTTTTCCGTAGTTTTGCACAGAACGCTATAATGTATATTTAACGGCCTTCGAGTGACAAAGTCACTCAGCTGCCGACGGAAACCGCTGATCGGTTCGGAAGACGAAAGCGAACACTCAAGCAGTACTCTTCGTGCGAATAGATAGCGAAGCCGTGAAACGACTCTCTAACCCGCCAGGAATCGGTAGCCACGTTCTCCGCAAAAGCACGCGTCCGTACGAACCCGAAAGGGACCAGGATGGTACATAAGTACAGATAAGTACAAGAAAAATCATCGGTTCGTGCGATACTCACAAGCTGGGTCGCCCGCGCAGGCCACGCAATCGCCATCATGCTGTCACGTCACAGCGTGGAACTTTCCCGAGATTTTCTACGGCCGATCTCGCGACTGGCCCGGCAGCCACGGACGAAGACGTTGGGCTATGCCGATTTGGCCATAAAACGGTTCGATACGTTCAGCCACGGAGACGAACTCTTTTTCGCGTGAACAACTGCGTGTTCTGGTCCGAGCGTCTTGGGAAAATTTTTGTGGCCGGTGAAGAGTTATTATTCAGGCGGACAGCAGGTGTTGTAAGCGGGTAAACAAGCGCAACATCGGCAGCGTTTGGAGCGAAACTGAGCGCGGAGGTCCTTTCGAGCATACCGAGGACAGGGCCTTTGGTACCTAATCCGCACGTCTAGTTACTGTGCCGGGGTTAGGATAACATCATCTCTTTGGGCTCGAACAGACCGAACGAGTGATTTTCCAAGCCGCGTTGAGCACGGAATTGTTCTCAAAACTAGCGAGAGTGTTTTGAATTTGCCTCTACTTGACATTTGCGCTTCAAAATATTTACTCCGAGAGGCATATTTGGCCGTTCCCGGCCAGTTGCGTGCAAACGCACGCTGTGCGGCTCGTTCACGACTGGTTGAGTTGCGCTGGCTGTAGTCTGAGTGTTGGCCTCAGAGGGGACTCTACAAAGACCGTGTCGGCGAGCGAAACGGGGACACTTCGAGTTCAGTTCACCATCGGTCACAACAGTGTTTCCATTTGTTGACACCGTACACCCTACCGGCTCCAGAAAGTGGTTTCGAACAGGAGTACGACTGGTGCTGGCTCCAGAACTACTGGCTCTGCGACGATGTTCACGCCCACCGGCGGGCGACTTGAAACTCGGGGTACCCAAGACGTTTCTATGAACGCACCGGACTCACCGCCGCACGCGCTGTCCTCGAAATGGGTGCGTTCTGCCTCGCTGCCTGGCGCTGGAGCTAGCTGCTTCTCCTGGGCGGATCTTTCTGATAGTGAAGGCGAGGAGGAGACTTTTACGGAGCTGACCAACTCAGTGATAGAACCGAGCACCTTCTTCGACTGGATACAGAGAAACGGATTTGGAATTTGTACAAACAGAGAAAAATAGAGGATTTCAGGAGAGTATTCCGCCCCATCTGAGCCCACTAACCAGCGGGACGCCTACCGCATCAGAGACCTGGTCACGCGAGCTCCAGGTGCCGTCTATGCTTAGCCGCGAACGTGAGTATAGCAGCTCTGCTCTGATTGATAATCACGTCGCTGAGCTCGACCATGAGGCATCCGCGAAGCAGCCTCGGTCGGATCTCTGCAGCTCAGTGTGCGAAAGTTTCGACCTCTTTGGTTATGCGAGTCGGAGCTTATCCCATTCAATCCCAGGCAAGAACTTGCCTGTGCCACAGCAATTCTGACCCATCACGGGAAAGACTTGAGACGGCAGATGCGGAAGTTGCTCTCTTGCCTTTGCGCGAGCGTGACGCTTCCTCCATGGACCTGCATCAGGTCCATCAGCTTTGGCAGTCCTCCCGCGCCCTGCTAGAGTCCAACCGGCGACTGCAGAATTCCGAAAGTGATCAACCAAGGAGAGAAAACGAGCGTGGCTTCTCTCTGTATGCCGCTGTTGCAAACCGCGTTGAGCTGGAGGAAGTTGTCGACGCTGCCGAGCGCGCCTCGGATGCAATCGTGCACGGTGGTGCTCGGATCGAACGACCATCTCGTTCGGGGGTATCAGGCGCGTACCTGATTCGCAACGTGACGGGCACTCAGAACGTGCTCGGAATCTTCAAGCCTTTTGATGAGGAAACGGCTGGAACCGAATTGCCACTCCAGCCAGCCGAAGCTTATTTCCACCCAGCGGAGGGGGCATTCAAAGAATGTGCTGCGTACCTGCTGGATCATGGACACTTTGCCAACGTTCCGCAAACTGCCTTAGCGAAATGTCGCTTCGTGGAGAGATGCGGTGAGGAGCAGACAAGAAAGACGAAGTGCGGGGCCTTTCAGGTCTACTATCGGAACCATGGAGATGCAGAGGACTTTGGACCTGGTGTTTTCGACACCGAAGCTGTTCAGCGGATAGCCGCTTTCGACATCAGAGTCTTGCAGTGCGACCGGAATGCATCGAACGTACTTGTCTGCGACACAGCAGAGCTGCTCCGACATCGCGGCTATTGGAGAGAATCCGAAATGCCTGAACATGGATCCGAACGATCCTCGAGCCGCGCCCAGATGCAATTGGTTGCGATTGACCATGCATATATTTTGCCAGAGCAAGTCCCGACGGTTCCCTCGGGCATGCTGGATGGATTGGACCCAGTCTCGGAATCCCGTTGTAGACTCGGTTCGTCGTTACGTCGCAGGCCTAGACTCTTTGGCTGATGTCAAGCTGTTGGTCCGAGAACTGGGACCGCATACACTTCGTCAGGGGAGTCTGCGCAGCCTTTGCATCGGAACCTTGCTCCTGAAGCTCGGTATAGAGACCGGTCTAACGCTGTACCAGATTGGTCTATTGGTGTATGGAGACGCTGCCTCGACGCATTCGACAGAGTCTTGGCAATCGACGCGGGCGGCACGATCCCATTACACACAGGACTCACGTTTGGATGAGAACCATCGATCGGATTTGGGCCGCTTCGAGAATCGCAGCAAGCTGGAGGCGCTTGTGCTGGAAGCAGAACGGGTTTCGCTTTCCCGTGAGAAACGTTTCCATCTTCTTGTTGCCGAGGAACAACCCGAATCACACGGATCACTTTATGAGCCGCACCGTGAAGAAAGTGACGGTGTATTCGCGTTCGAAGAACAGCTGCAGGCGACCACAAGCAACCTCTTTTTACCGAAAGAGGAACCAGACAAGATGCGAATGCAGCCGTACTGTTCGATTCGTGCCTGCAGGAAAACATTCAGGAACGCATCCCAAGAGTCGCAGCTGGAGTTTCGATGACAGCGATGCGAATCTGGTCGCGATCTGTGCTTTAGAATCACCGTACTTCTATCGCTACCTTGCCAAGCTTTTGAATTGGGAGATTCAAGCGCTGCAGCTTATGGCAACCGAGTCAAGTGACGGTGCGGTGACTGGAACTGGGTTTGGAAACGCAGTGAGCTCGGCGCGGCAAGTTTCTGACGCTGCAAAGTCGATCCCAACAACAGGCTCGGGGCAACAGGCGATCTCAGCACAATGTTGTGGTGTCGGGTCTATGTCGTTCCCGTTCAGTGCCGAATCTGGCGGTATAGTGAATCGTACTCTCGCTCAGTACAAATTTGGGACGGCTCTGGATAATGAGTGCTCGGGAACCGCCTCGAGTGGCATTCGTGTCGGTTATCCTGGGTCTTGGGATAGCTACGAATCAGTACGACATCGGATCTGATCTTGAAGAACGACAACCCGCTTGGGAGCGCTCATCTTACAAACCGTATGAAAAGCATGATCCGCAATGAGATGCAGAGAGTTTTGTGCGATTATACTGCGAGGCTGTTATGTGCGACGCTGCGATCACAGGCAGAAGAAGAGCAAGATCTCGACGCGCAATGGAGTCCCTCGCACGGACATGCAGGAATGTTCGGAATAAGAAGCAGCAGGAATCCGTGCATGCCAGATTGATCGAAACTCTGTACGAGTATTCTAGTTGTAAAATGTTCTGAAGGGACCGAAGTGTCGCGCGTTCCGTGAATCGTGGCTCTGAGGCGCGAGAGACCACCACAGACGCAGCGTTACTTCGGGAAGCTCCTATTCCGATATATGCTGCTACCGCCGCCATGCTCCCTCGAAGTGAACCGTCATATATATCCTGAAAATACGTCAACATCCCCTCGACCAAAAGCGTGGTCGTATCTACGCAAGCATGAAGTTTCGGGGCTGCATGAGCGTGGCGTCGCCGCGGTCCTGGCCCACCGGGTGCGTGATGAATGATGAAAATTCGCACAACATCGCCGTCGAATCGACAGCGTTTCGGAATGTCGAGCAGTGGCACGCTTCCAGAGCACCTCGATCGAAAAGATACTTATTCGACTTGATGGCTTTCGTGATTGCTGTGACAGGGAGGCAAAGCACGTGGCAGCATGGATCAATCGGTTCTGTTTCACGACGATTCGGCCTCCTGTGTGGTTTACGGCGGAAACGAGGCGTCTGGTTCACCACTGCCTCTGCGACGAACGAAAATGACACTGAGCAGCGAGCAAGTCGACAACGAGCAGCGGCAGGCGTCACCAAAGTGAACAGTTCGGAGCAAAGACCATCTAGTTCCTCGGGGGCAACTCCGAAACGTCTGGAGACGATTGAAGGCAGTCGCAAGTTCCGCTACGTCGCTGGTAACAAAGGCCCCGATGTGTGGCTCGTTGTGGCGATTCTCAGTATACTGCTCCCAGTGTTTTTCATTGCGTACGCATTTAAAACAGGAATTATTGATCCAACCGGCTATTGAAGAGGAGGAAAGTATTCTAAGGTTTCGACGTTGAACATCTTAGTGAACACCGAGAACACGGTGGAGGTTTGCACTTGGCGCCCGGCAAACAGTGAAACCATGTAGGTTTGGGTGAGGAACGGGGCCTGACACCTCTCCAAACACATACATTTTAGAGCGCTTCCTTTTTCGGATGACGAGTGAAGTAATGAGGGGTGGAATTTTGAGCCAAACCTACGGTCTAGTCCGCAGATGATACGCAGCGCCGGCGACGTCGTTCAATCGGACACGTGGTGGCATCCACATCAGCTTTGTATCACCGAGTTTACAGGGAAGCTTTATCCCCAGATGGCCAGTCTACTTGTGACCTCAGTGGTTCCGCCAGATTTAAGACGATCCCACACTTGTTCCGAAGAAGCATATTCGGCGGACAAGAGCCAAAGATGAACGCTGGCTCTAGGCAGGATGCACTGCAAATTTCTGAGGCCTGCAGTAAGCAGGCAAAAAGCGAGAACAGAGCTTTTTAGGCACATTTCTGATTTGCGAAAGCAGTCCTATGTGATCCATCAGGTATGAGAAGAAACGCGGGAGCTCCGTCGTGTCGAGGCGGGCAGAGAGCCTGATCCCTAAACCACCGACATACTCCCCCGAAACTTTTCCCGTTACGTGAGCAAGATCTCGGGAATGCTTCATAGAACTAACCAGGGCAAGACAATCGAATTCAGACCAATCCTGACACAGCGCTGGTTTTAGCAGGTTAAAATGTGCCTTGGCTATGAAGAGGAGGCCTGCGCTGCCTTGGTCGAATGATCTTCGTCGCGTTGTGCATAGTACTTTTCTATCCAGCGGGATACGAGTTCGTATGCAAGGAACATCAGCGCAGTATTGGGCACCACACGAAGCAGATGTGTGCCCATTCCGCTGTAGAGGCCACGACGTCCCTCCTCCCGGCCGATAACCCACAAAGCATGGGGCACCGATCGGTACTTGAGCTGTCCGCTTGGAAGCATCGGTCGTTGCTCTCGGAGGCGAGTTCGGACGACCTCGTGTGGGTAGGTTAACGTACTAGCGATCAATTTGCTGAATCCTGCAGCAACCAGATACTGTGCAGACGGCAGCTCATCGGCTTCATGCCCAGTGACTTCTTTGCCTAGCTTTGCCCTTCGCTTTCGCTGCAACCAACCTTTCAGGCGTTCGTAAAAAAGGAAATGAATGGCACCTTCAGAAACGCCCCAGAAACTGGCGGTGAGCCCTTTGTAAAATCCAGCAATTCCTTCCTCTGCCAAGATTCTTCTACACGCATCGCCGTATCCACGATAATGAAAAGCATTCGAGCCGCCCACATCCAGCTGCATTCGCGTCTTTACCATCCATATCGGGTTCGTCAGCGCATTCGACACAATTCCAGCCATTGCGGCAGACGTGACGTGGGTCCGCGCATCTGACTCCCCAAAGACATTGGACAGCACCGATTTGGTTGTTGAATATGCCCAGAAATAGGTGGCTCTGGCAGGTAATATACCAATCCAAGTGGGCAGAAGACCGCGAAAGAATCCCCGGAATCCTTCCTGTCGAGCGATATTCGTGGTCACAGAGATGAAGGTTGCATGTTTCCCTCCATTCTGAACGGCAGAAATAGACTGCAACTTGGTTTTGATGACCTCCAACGGGCAAGTGATCGTTGACGCGAATGTGCCAGCAAAGCCGCCCGCGAGCAGCGATGCCAGCTGCTTTCGATGATTGAGGCTCGCGAGCATCGCCGCCCGGGTTGTGTGAATATCAACCTCCGTCGGCGACGTCTCGCGCTGCTCATCCATCGCTCCTGACGAGGCAACAAATGCAATCTGCTCAGATGTCTCAGGGTGCAAATGTCGGGGCCAAACGACGCGCGGGTGTTTCTCTGACTCCCGGCGTCCTTGAGGCCAAACGCGCCGGAGAGTCACCCTCGTTCGGCCAGCGTTTCCCGCTCCGCAACCCACGGGGCCGTCAGACCAAAACTGAACAAGGGGAGTTGGGCCTGATCTCAACTTGAAATCAAGATCACCTGCTACCCAGATCCGTGAACCTTTGAGTGCGTCAGCAGACGGTGCAGACCCGAAAACCAGGTGCCTCGAGCTTCGTTCCATCTGCATCTCAGAGCCTTGTTGCACCTCTAGTACAGCGCATTCGAGAGAGAAATCACAAAACCAACAAGGAAAAGAAGCAAAACTAGATTTTCAGAGGATTTAAGGGCATCCAACCAAGTCGGCTCGAGGTAGGATGGCTATCGCTTCTAGGGAGCGCAGCAAGCGTCTACACAGGAGGGAGACGAGAGCCTCTATCGCCGCAAGACCTTTTCCGGATGTGATCTTTCCACTCTCCCTCGATATCCAGCAGAAGATTACGGAATAACCTCACTAAAAATCAAGATTCTTCTGATTGAGAATCAAGACTTGTTCAAAGCGTGCTTTATTCGACGCAAACCTACTCGTTCCGAAGCACAGAAAACAAATGTTCTATGATCGCGATTGAGGATCCCAAGGAGCGAGCGACGGCGGCGGCGACCAATCCGAGCGTCGAATGGCTGGGCGCCAATCATCGAGTCCGCGTATTTCAGGGCTCTGTCAGTCCACTTGGGCTGCAGACATCGGGCATACTGGTGATTTGCTGTGAACACATGGCATCGAAACTGATCAGCGGAAGAGTGTCGGTAACAATTCATTCAGCGAATGCTTTTTCGACGTGTTTCGGACGAGCGTCGTATGCCACGTGCTCAACGTAGTCGATCGGTCGGGGTTTCGTCGCCGCTCGTTGTCTCCGCCATCCGGTTTGGGATTGCGAAATAGGTGAAAATGCATAGCGGAAACGGATCCTTGAAGGAAACCGACCTGGGTCATCGATACGGACATCTGCTTTGGAGGATTCGAGTGACATGGCCGTAGGCGATTCGTCCAGGTGAGGATCAGGAGAAAAGCCTCCAGTGAACTGCTTGCTTCGTGAAGAGATATGCAATGAAGTGCAAAGGAAGCGTCTTACCTCCCAGATGTGAATGAAAACTGACGGTTCCAGCTCAGTCTGGGGTATTTGGGGAGCCCTTTCGCGCTCGCCATGCTGAGGAGTAACAAGTGTGGTGGTTCGAAAAACTCTATCACAGCTGGAGCGAACAATCGCCACCGACGCACGAAGGTGGCCTGTGACATTGACCGTGCTCATTGCATTCATGGCGGCCCCGTTGAGACAAAGCTGGTGATAACGATGCCACAACACGTCCACGAATTGGAAACGAATTCCTTCAGCATGGCCGCCCCCGGTCATCCGCTTCATAGGGCTCTCTTCAGAATCGTTTCGAGTCGATGCGCCACAGCGAGGACGTCCAAGGCGAGATGCATCTGTCTCTGACATGCACAGCCACGCCGAGGCAAAAGAAGGATATCGATGCAAATATGCTACGTAATTTCGCCCGTTCTCGGTCCAGAGACGCAGGAAAGAGGTTCGCGGACAATCAGTCGCGTTCGGTGCTGCTTTATGCTGCTCAAGGCGCGTTTGCCTCCACGAAGAAAAACTCCGGATCATTGTTGAAACTGGTCAGCAACTTTCTAAAGGATGATGATGGCCCGAATGCTGTAATCGTTACGCTCCTTGATCGAGTTTCTTGTAGAAGATGCGATTCGTCGCGGAAAAGGCCGTACACTGGAGCTGCAGCTCGGGGTCAATCGGCTACTCACTCGACAGTTCGAGGACCGTGAAAAAGACCCCGGCACTGCATTCCAAGAACGATCGCGAACCGCGAGCATGGTGCCAATACCGATCCCCTTTGTAACCAATCGCTTCCCAGAGTCAAAAACCCGTTCTGCAGGCGCTCGAAAAGAAGTCAGTGAAGCGAAACCCGATCAACGCGGATATAATTCGATTCCATGCTCAGTTCAAGCCGGTCAATATTGGATTGAATGCAAAACCCACTCCTAGCCAGGGCACTGAGAAATTCCGATGTGTCACGCAACGATGATACGAACCTGAGTCGATGTGCACTAGACAAGGCAACCCAAGAGCGGGATATGAGCCGAAGTGACCGAGTATCTGTCTCCATTATTTTCATTTTGAGAGCCTTGCCCAGTTTTTGCGCCTCTTCCAGGAGACTCATTCAGAAACTTCATCAGTTCGTATCTCACTGCAGGGGTCCCCAACAAATCGCGCGCGGCTTGCCGAATACTCTCAATTTCTCGTCGGTCTCGCTCCAAAACTTCTCGTATATACTCCATACCCTGGCGCTCATAGTCCAGAATCTCTCGCAAGTTCTGTGCCGACACCGGGTCAGCCGGTCGTACTCGTTCCGCCGCCGGGAACGGCCTCGTTTTGGTCTCCGAGGCGTAGCCGCCGCCCAGGCGGGCAGCTCCGTCAGCACCCAGTGATTCGCTGATTTCGGTCACTGTATCGTATGCAATGAGTGCCCGCTGTCGAATGCCATTCGCCCCGTCCAGTTCCTTTCGCAGAGCCTCCATCCTTGTACGAAGACGCAGCTCCGCCGTATTGTCCCGTTTCAGGCTTATTGAATGCAGATTCGCGGAGCCGGAGACTGCCGCAGCTGCCCTGACCGTCAGAGCGCATTCTAGAAGAGCAACTGCACTGAGAAACTGAGTTTCGAGCTGAGACTGCTGGGCGCGAATCCATCCCAACTTGCTTCCAATGTTCTGCCTCAAAAACTACACGTAGACGCGACACTCGCTGTTCCATCGCCTCAGTCGCCCGGATAATCTCCTGAAGACGCTGGTTCTGCAGTGCGACACGTTCCTGCAAAGCCTGAAAACCTGCAATCCTCACCACTGCATATCTTTTCGGATCGGGATTGGAGTGCGCAGCCTCCACCCAAAGTCTATCCAGTGGCCCTGGTGGACACGGGGGCAGCTGAGGCAGAGCCTGTACTGGTGCTTGCTCGGAGCTCGCATCCTCCCGTCGATTGAACGAAAAAAATACAAAGGGATACTCCGGTGCGTTCGCGTCTAGTATGCGGTAGCTCTGTTGCAGCGCTTCCGGCAGCCAAGCCGTCTCAGAACTTGACCCCCGGCGGACCAACTCCCCCGAAAGCAGCAACAGTACTTGATGAGCCCGATCCGAGCGTGTCCACCAAACTGTTGCCAAAGCGGTTTGGGTCAACTGGTCCAGCGTTCGGAAACGAAGCGGTGTTCGTCGCCACTGGTGGCTGCGCATGGGAGGCGCAACGCTGAGTTTCCGAAAAAAGTCGTCGGCCCCGAGCCGAACTGAAAAGACATACAGACCACAACGTATGCTCTGAGAGAGGCCAGTCAAGGACGCATGTACGCTGACCCAAATGGAACTCGGATGTTTCGATTTGCTGCGCGCCGCCTGCGAAACGCTATACTCGACGACTCGCCGCACCGCTTTAAGAGAGTCACGAAAAGGGCTCTGCGTTGGTAAATATGTTTCGGTTTGCCAATACAGCACCGCTACTGCTGCTTCTTGCTAGTTGGTGCATTCCTGGTTTCAGCTTTCAGGCTTCTTCTGGCCAAAATGCTAGAGAATTTCCGATGTTTTCCAGAACGTTGTTCTGAATTTATGGAGCTCGCGGGCCCGCTAACGTTTCCAAAAGGCACAAATGGAGAGCACGGACAGCGTTTCCCCGCTTGAACACTCGGGCGCAATTTTGAGATTTTCCTCTCGTCCGTATGCGCTCTGAATTGAGTAGAAACTTGCGCGACGAGTCCGAAGAACTTCCATCCGTGACAAGTTCTGTGATGCAGTCTTTATCCAGTCGTTGCATCTGATCATGTCAGAGAGGCCTCGCTCAAGTCCATGCTCGAATCAGGCCCGAATCGGTTGTAGAAACAGCATCCATCGATCCAGGAAACGTGATGGTTCGGCTCGCCAACAAACGTCTTGTGAAAATGGTCGTGCTTTGCTGGGGAGTGTCCCGTCCCCTCGATTTCCATCTGAAGAAAACACACCGTTTCAGATGCCAATCGTAATCAGCCGACACTGCTGCTGAACGCGGATCAGTTCCTTATCAAGCGCCTCGGTTCGTCCGAATCAGCCCTCTTGAATACCATCCACAATAGGCACGTTATCCTCGAAAATGTGCTAATCTATCCCAAGTAGATTGGTCTTCGCCACTACTGTACCTCTGATGAGACAGCAACGACTTTATTCAGCGCCACCACCTCCGGCTCAGAGACCAACACAGCGCTTGACAACAGCGCGCGATGCACGAATCCCTTCCAGGCGGTTTCCAAACCTATGATCGTGACGAAAAGAATCCTCCCATACCTTTGCGTATAATCGGTTGTTAGAGTATGCGTTCCCTCCATAAGATGCTACTGCGGTGGGCGTGCAGTCGCCTGCTAACAATTCGTCTCCGCGTCAAAACTGAATTCTCGTCTGCTGTTGCAGCAGGGGTCAGGATTGGGCCTCCGATTCTCGGAAGGGGGACCACGACGATACGCGGCGATTTCCGGATCGCCACGCATCGCTGCGCGTACGGGTCGCGCCACGTGGCACAAGCTGATGCCGTCGCGTCACGTGTCTTGCGATGGGGCTGACGCATCCGCTGCCAACTGCACACACCCTCTGGTCCAATTTATACGCACGCAGCCGCCTGTTCGTACGTGTACCGAGTGGGTAGACAAGGCGGCTTGTTGGTTGCGCGCGAACATTTTCAGGGATGAACGGGTATCAGGATAGTGAACCAGGACCAGATTTACAGCTGGATGCTGAGGGGGAGCAGGCGCACTCGGAAAAACGTCACCAGCGGAATCCGGCGTGCCGGGTTTACGTTAGTAACCTCGCATGGCGGACTACTTGGCGTGGCCTGAAGGATCACATGCGCACTGCAGGTGAGGTGGCATATGCGGACGTCTACATGGATAAGGAGACACGTCGGTCGAGGGGCTGTGGGGTGGTGGAGTTTTTGGACGAGGAATCTGCCCAGCGGGCGATTCGCGAACTCAACGAGACGACGTTAGACGGTCGCCAAATATATGTGCGGGAGGATCGTCACTAACTCGTTCGCTCCGGTTTCCTGTGCTATGAGTGAGTTTCCTTTTGAAAACCATTCAAGTGCCTGATCGGATCTGGAAGAATCGGACGAGGTTCCGGATAGAGAGGGAAAGATAGACCAGCTTGGGCCGAGCCCCAGACCTGGTGCTCTCGTACGTGTTTAAGTCTCACGACCCGGTTTGGATCATTTTACGGTTATAGACGCACACGGCCAAGTTCCACGGAAACGCTTCATGGACGAGTCATCGTTCTCGCGTTTCGATGACAGACTTTTGTGCTAAGCATCTACGCCCTGGGATTGGGTTGCGCCTCTCTCCTGCTCATGCCTTTCAGTCCGCGATGGTGATAAAGTATCTGGCTCTTTTGTTTCCGTGTCCGTTTGGGGCCCTTGCCCTTCGCTCATTTTCTTTGCTTTGCGCTCTTGGCGATTGTCGTTCCCGTTCTTCCGCCTCGAGTTCCAGGACGGGTTTGGGAAGGCCAAAGCGCTCCATACGCTTGCGCCGCCGCTCCTCCTCTGCATCATCAACGGGAACTAGCCCCCCGTGTCTCTCCAGCATTCTCTCAAACCGTCGTCGTTTGTGATATCTACTTAGAGCGGCACGGCGCATCTCTACAGGTAAACCTGTGTATGGCACGCCAAAGCGGCTCGCACGCGCTTTTGTCTTCGCAACTTCCTCGCGCTCTGAAGGGGACAAGAACTCTTCCAGTTCTTCATCGGTAAGTTTCTTGGCGCCTTTCTCATCCTCCTCTTCTTGTGCGGAAAGACCCTCCGCCTGCAGCCTCGGCGACCTTATCTTCGCTCCTCTGGACTGGGCCCCCAGTTGCCGTCTCGTTTGACGCCGCAAGCGCCGGGGCCTCAGGTTTGCTAGCTGCCGCAGCCAGCGGGTCCCGTCCCTGGCGCTCGTTTATCCTGGGACACCGGTTGCTCGGTCTGACCAAGTTCCGGCCGTTGTCCAGCAGAGCTGACCGCGCCAGCCGAGGTCCGCTTCGTGTTCGAGCGCTGCGCGGAGCCTCTCCTGCAGTTCCTGCTTCTTCCCCGTAGAGTCAAGGCCTCTCGATTCGAGCGCTGAGCGCAACTCTGCGACTTTCATATTTGCAACATCCATTTCACTCAGTTTGTTTAGGAGAGTACTAGACGCTTCGTTCAAACCAATAAAAAAGTAGCGTCTTAAGCTCGCCCAGTTTGCCGGCGTATGTGCGCTGTCAACGATCGTTTCGACTGCAGTGGAGTGGTCCCGAGGCAGGCCGGTCGAGCCACGAACCTCGCCGCCTCCAGCAATCACCTTCTTCTAGCGGAATGTATGTGCGTTAGAGAGTTTGGGATGCGGAAGCATCGCTAATTGATCAAACATTTGGGACTCTGCCACATTTTGGTGTCCTCTCGCAGCGTACCCGGTAAGGATGTATAACCGTTCGTGCTTTTAGCTGGTCTCTATGTTGTTCTCTGCAGAACATGATTATTTTCCAAAATATAGCCAGTCCAAAAGTAGTCTCTCTGAATATGGTGTGTATCAGTTCATGATGTGTCCGGCTCTAGCATCCGTCGACATCGCACCCAACTGATTGGAGCCTGTTCTCCATACAGACTCTGTCTCGAGCGTGTTCCAAGCTTAGACCTGGTCCAACGCCCCTCCGATGACGCACTCTCCCAGATTCTCATTCGGGTCACATTCGTAAAGTCCAAAAAGTGAAGTTTTAAAAGTTACCAACAACACAGAAACGCTCTGCGATGGCGACGCCATCTCAACCATAACGGGCCCGCGGGGTCTTGCATTGCCCAAAGCAGTTGTTCACCTGAACCGGAAAGGCTCTTGGCTGGGCCTCTGCCGTCGGGTTCAACACAAAGCTGGAACTTGTCCATAAAACCTCGAGGCGTGGGATGGGGCAGATACCACGAGGAGCTGCACATGAACGCGCACACGCCTAACTGTGGGTCAGCCTCGGGGGCTACCGTTTTCGAAAACCATTCGGCACGAGAGCCAGAGTCTCTACCTGCGCGTCCGATTGTGTCAGCCTCTGTGTGCTCTATTTGTCTGGAGCAACTGGCCAGTGCAGGTGCTCACCAGCTCTGCTGCTTGCGTTGTGGCCACATTTTTGGTCGCTCCTGTTTGGAACGTTGGTTGCGTCACCAGCGACGGGCACTCGATCGTTGTTGCCCTGAGTGCAAGCAGCGCGCGAGTTTGAAGGATATCGTCTGCTGTACTTGCCGTTCACAGATGAAGTCCAGTCCGAGACTGCAGTTGGCGATTATGCAAAAAGTGCGGAGTGTTCCCCATCAGACTTCGTTTGGAATGCTGCCTTCACCGTCCGACTTGCTGCAAAAGAGCTAGACGAGCGGGAAGAGCTTCGAAAGTCTCTGCAGCTAGAGCGCAGACGACGAGTTGAGATGGAGCTCGAGCTCTGTCGTCTCCGAGACGAGCTTGATTCCCTTCAAAATCTGAGACAGGCCGAAATGAAGCGGGTGCGATCCGAAAATGCATCCCAGATATCTCGCGCTGCTCGTCAACTTGAGCATGGACGTCTCCGACAGGGAGCTCAGTTCCATCACGAACAGAAATGCTTCGAATGTACCGGCAGCGCTGCAAAGCCTTGGAATCACGTCCTGTGGACAGACTCGCTGTCTTCTCCAGCGAGCTCGAGTCGCTCTCTTGCATGCGGGGAACCGTCATCTCTATGTCTCAACAGCAATTCATGCGCCAAAAGGGAGCCATGGGACGGAGTCGTACACGCTCAAGGAGATTCCTTTGGAACTCGTATCATCACCGGTTGCATCCACCTTCGATTCGGATCTTCACAAGGCCGCGATTCGGGACATCGCCTTCAAATGAGAGACTGCTTGCATGTGCATCGCTTGACGGTAGCGTCTCTCTTGTACAGCCCCAAACGCTGCTTTCTGTAGCGAGCATACCGGTGGGAGAGCCAGCATGGTCGGTACGGTTTACTGCGAATTGGGACCATGGACTTGCCATCGGCTCCCAGCGAGGTCGCCTTTTGTTTTTCGACTTGCGACAAACGCGCGAACCGCTCGGTGTCTTCGAGTGCTGCAAATCCCCTGGGCGGTGTACACTCTATTCACTTGGGGGTCTCGAATCAGGTGAATCACGATTTGCTGGCTTTCTGCACGCTACGTTCGCTCTTCGTAACCCAGTTTTCACCGAGTTTGGCGATGGGCACTCATGAGCTTGTGCCGCAGGATCTGTCGAATTTGTTCCCCAAGCCAGCCCAACTTTATTGCATGCGCATCCACGACAACTATTTGATGCTCTCCCGAAGGTTCGGTTCCGTGAATAGCGGAGAGCATGTACTGGCCCACATCGACTACATGGAGAACCAGTTTACGCTCACAGGTCGAGCAACAGGCTTTGACCCGGGGCCGCTTCTCGGCCGGACAGATTTTTGTCTTGTGCAGCAATCGCTGGCGCCTCACGGGAAACCAATGCCGCTGCTGCTCTCTGGCGATGCAGGCCATTTAGGAAAGTTGCGTTGCTGGGCACCTGACTTGTTCACGGAACCTCAAAACTTGACTCTTTTCACAAAATCTCAGGCCGCAGTGGATATCGAAGCAACGCCCAGCGTGTTCGTAGAGCAGAGCTTGGGAATGTTCGCTGCAGTGACCTCGAACGTCGTTTCTTTATTTCGCTGGAATCCGTAAAGATTTCTTTCTGGAAGCATATTCAAGGAAAAGAACGCATGAGTATTCCGAGGCTTTGCACAAACGCGTAAATCCTTGTAGCAGGAGTGCGTCTCCGTGGCTGCGGGTTATTTCGGGGCCTCTGCGGCGAATCGACAACAGGGGCAGTAGCCGCTGCCCAGCCGCATTACGAGCTAACGAAACGTTTCTCAGTAGCGGTAACTGCCGCCGAGATCCCATCGCATATGAAGTCGTTTGAATAGAAAGGCTCGGAGAGGCGTAGCGAAACGGTTGTTGGGTAGCGCATCAAGACGAGTGGGGTCTCGTTTGGCTTCCAACTTTAAGAGACCAGACTTGAAGAGGTGCTTGGCTGCGACTCGGTTTCCGTCTGAGACGCCAAGGCGTTTCGGTGCATTACGGACAGAACGAGGTGCTATGTCGCGTTTTCCTCTGGGTAAACAAGTTCACGACGCTCTAAGAGCCCTGACATTTTCCTTCTTTCGACGCTACATCCCGGCGAGAAGTATACTGTTCGGAGACAGTGCTTCCTGGTTAGCTCTGTCAAGCCTTCTTCCGTTGCACGAGGTCGTCCGTCCGCCTTTAGAACTCGCAGCACTGTATGACTGGAATACCACACTCACGGGACGACCCGTTTGCAAGCTTGGATCAAGTGATACGGACTCGCTCAAGCACTTTGTGTTCCTGCTCAGCGAAGAGGTGCCGAGCCTTTTCGACAACACCATCATTGCTAGGATTTCTAGCCGCGTCGTGGAGTATCTGGAACTGGCTACAGAAGGGGCGGATCAGCACGCTTCCCTGGCGTTGCCGGATGGACTAGAAATCCGAATCTTGATCCTCACAACCTGGACGAATGCTGACGCTGCCCGAGCCCAGCAGGCTCGACATGGTAGGATCCGGCACTGGACATGCCTTCGTGTCAGCATCGGGCGCCTTGGGTCGACCCAGTGAAGTAGCTCAAGATCATGAAGAATTATTGGATCAATTCTATCCGTATGCGGCGCTTAAGGAACAGATCGAGCGACAAGTCCATCGTCGCTACGTGGAGAACTGCGCGTTATGTTCGGCAGAACAGCCTCGTCCGCCAGCGGGACAGCGCTGCCAGCATGCCCGACGAGAGCTCTCTGTGCAATGCTGGACACTTTACGCTCCTTTCTTGGCAGTGAGCTCAGCGTTTCCTAGTCAAAATTTGGGTGCGATCATGTTAGGAAATCGGGCATGGTACCACTGTATCGGGTTTCCTAGCGATATACGGGTCTGGACGCGTACTGAAACAATCATTCGGCAGAGCCAGAATGATCTGCTAGCGGACACCTCGCTTAGACTAGCACGGCAGGTCGCAGCTTTTTGTGCTGCGCTGAAATGTCGCTGCTCGGGTGCTTTCGTCTCTGGAAATGCACCAGTGGCTACAGCAGTTGCGCGTTTATTCCTCGATTCTTTGGAAAATGCAGAGTCGGAGATGGCGGACCTTGAGCTTCCAGATTACGCGGGCATGCGAATGGAAGAGTCCAGATCGTTCGCCTCGAGTACAGCATCGTCTGGGGCCGGTGTCTGCGTGCTTTTCCTCGACCGTCTCACGGATGTTGCCTCTGCAGTGTATCATCGGAATGGCATAGATTCCGCATGCCATGATTGGTTTGGCCATATTTTATCGACGGAGAAGCACGTCCTCCGTGACGCTGCCCACCGGATTCTGAAACCGGCGCCCGGGTCAACATCTGACTTGCAGTGGTTTCTGGGGCCGTTCGGCGGCATCGCTGGCAACCGTGCTCTGCTCTCAACGAGCAGCTTTACAGAGGAGATGCTGCAGCGACAAGATAATGTCGGCGCTTTTTTGAGTTTTGTTGGAGCAGAACTGGCCCTCATTGCGGAACGGTTACCGAGCGCTTGCGAGACCGTCCAACAAGGAGTCGCAGCGGAGCCAGCTCATCCGCAAACCATGCCTCTACTGAATCGTTCTGTGCGCTCGAAGCTCGGGGCCATGCGGCTAAGTGGAGGCCGTGCTCCAGCATCCAGCACTGCCTCAAGGTCGTCAGACCAAAGCCGGGTTTCAGCACCAGCACTCTCGGCACGAGCAGTTGACTCTCCACAAAGTGAGCGACACCAAGTTTTGGTGGATCTTGTTCAAAGAACACGTAGCATGCTGGAAAACGTATGGCATTCCCTGGAGCCGCGCCAGCGCGTTCGCTACAGCGGATTGCTCATTTACGCCTGGGCTGCGGTGCACTGCGCAGAGATGATTGTCAAAGCGAGCCTGCAGCGATCGTGCCGAGCGTGCGGATACACAAGCGTCAAACTATAATGAGCAGCGGCTGTGGTCACTCTTTCAACTGGTGCAGCACTGGTCGATGAGAAGAGTTCGAGTAGATGAGATCATTGAAGAGCTCGTTGATATCATTTTGAACCAGGATCTCCACCAGATTGTGTTGCCATTCTTAGTGTATTCGAGCGCACTCCTCAACTGGGCAGAAGAGTTATCTGACCCGACACGTGCCCGCATATGCGGAGCGTTGGCGGAAGCTGCCACGCGAGCACGTAATCGCTGGCTGCATGACACAGCGGCTCCGCTGGTGGGCCGACTCTGTGAGTTGAGCGCCATCTCTTCGCGCAACTTTACCACCAGTCAAGACCTAATGGCCAATTGGAGGAATTGGCTGCGTGGTCTATCATCCGAGAGGAATGACGGAGAATGTGCGCAGCCCGTGGTTGGAGAAACCGACCTTGAGAACCAAGTGCTTCCGGCCCTGGTGTACGCGTGCCTCGATGGTAAGACATCCGATCTCCACTTTTATCCACGTCGCCGGATAGGAACGCTTGCAGCACTTGGTGAGATCTTCGGCGTTCATCGGGAGCACGCAAAAGCGAGCTCGGGTGTCTCCCGGACGTCAAGTCTCCGCGACTATGCTCTCGTCCTTGTTTGCGCCACAAACGGCCTCACCGTGGCAGAGTTACGCGCTTTCCAGAAATTAGCACGCTTTCAAGATGTCGATCAACCCAAGTTCGTGCTACTACACAGCGGAATGGAATTTGTTGCCCGCGACACCCTCATGTCGGTTTGTTTTGGGGTTGAGTCCGATTCGGTCTCGAGTACATCGTCAGTGCCGGACTAGGGGGTCCAACCACAGGATCGCATTCGAGTGCACCGTGCGCCTACGCAGGGCGTTTTTTTGCTCACTCGCTCTAAAGCTCTCGTTAAAGCAAAAATGAACGGTGCGAACGGCTATAGAACATTGAAGGAGGACCCTGAACGTCCTATCCAGAGGGACTACGAGCGTGGTCACGAAGATCCGATCTCCGTACTAACTGGACTGTGCCGAGAAATGTACCGGCTCGGGTGGGTCACAGGCACTGGTGGTGGCATCTCTCTGCGACAGGGTCGGTTCGTATATATGGCTCCCAGCGGTGTGCAAAAGGAACGAATTAGACCCGATGATGTTTTTGTGCTTGATTCTGAATCCGGAGAGGTTCTTTGTCGACCAGAGCACGCGCCAACGCTCCGAGTTTCGCAGTGCTGTCCGCTGTTTTTCAATGCCTTTCGTCTGCGGGACGCGGGCGCCTGTATTCATACCCACTCGCCAGTTGCTGTCATGGCCACTATGTTGCCCGCGACCGAACTAGAGTCGGAGTTCCGTATTACTCATCTGGAAATGATAAAGGGGCTTCCGGGGTACGGTTATCACGATACGTTGGTCATTCCACTGATTGACAACACGGCTCAAGAGGAGGAACTCGCTGGAGCGATGGCCGAGGCCATGAAGCGTTATGCTCGCTCTCCAGCGGTTTTGGTTCGCCGACACGGGCTCTATGCCTGGGGACGCGATTACACCGAAGCCAAAACAGTGACGGAATGTTTAGACTATCTTTTTGATATCGCGGTGAGGATGCATAGCGCGGGCCTCGACTACACAAAGGCGCCACAGAACTGCCTCCAATGCAGTGCAGCTGACCGCTGATAGACCATGTTCTATGATAAACATGCTGCTTTCACACTAGAGTCCATTTCGTGCTCATGGCATAGGTTTTGTCCTCCGGTGCTGGGATCGGTTCCGAGCTCAACCGAGCGCGAAAAAAATCGAGAAAGGCCGCGACGGTCCCAGTTTCGGATCCCTCCGGTAATGCTCCGTAAAAACATAAGCCCAGGAACGTCTGCGAGGAGCGCCTGGTGTCGACCGAAGATAGGTCTAGGATGGAACGATGTTTTTTTCTTCACGGACGGTGCCGTCAGGTAATGAAACGCAAATCTCCCTAGAGAGGGGTCGTGATGTATCCTTTCTCCAGCGGATGATTCAAGTCATTCAGTGCGGTTCTGTCGATATGGCCAGTACGCTTCGAGCTTTCTTGTGGGCACGTTAACATCGCTGATTCGCGGGAGAAAACGAGTTTCTCACGGAAAGGATGCTGAGTGAACCGTAATCGTCGTAAGCTACATGGATGATGAACTGATGATGTTCTGCGGGAGCACTTGAGACGCTTGATGCCGGAAAACCAAACCATTTTTGTGAGGGAGCTGCCTGAATCGGCGTGATTGGGGCCATTCTCGGCCCGTCTAACCTGGCGAATGCCATAGAGTGCCATTTTTGGACTCGAGCCATGAGGCAAAAATGTAACGGCACGATCGAGAGCAAGCACAGTTGAACAACTTCAATCTCGTATCTTTCAAGGTCAGGAACAAGGAGCCCTATGGATCAACACAGACAATAGCACTTTGCTATACCGATGGACTTTCTGCTTGGCCTTGTCGCTGGCGCTGTTTTGCCCTTGCCGCGGCTCCTTCAAAGCCGAGCATTCCAAGCGTCCGCTTCGGAGCGTTCCCAGTACATGTCCATGCAGTATCTCAGGGTATGGTCAGTGCTGGAAGAATCTGTATACGCCATTCGGGAGAACAGAAATGATTGCAAGCCGCTACCCGGGAAATACAGACTAGATGCTGTTCGGTGACGCAAGTGGATTTGTTCAGAGCCTCACCGGGTGATCCATTGCACTGGTGGAGAAAATTGATCAAACCTGGGCCTCAGCTTACTGGAGGGATGCCGTCTACACCGACAGTATCTTCGAAACCTCCTTATGGACGAAATGGTTGTAGGCGCGAACCGAGCTCCCGATCAAAAGCGCCCTAAAGAGTGTACGCGCAGCAAGACCGCCTTTCATTGGGAAGCTTCCTGCCATGTGCAAGTCACTGCACTGTCCTCGTCGTCGCGTATCTCGTTCCTGACGGAACCAGGTGATCCCGAGAAATCAGAGCGCTTCAACGCACCCCACTTGGCGCGAGCTATTGCGTTGGAGCATGCTCTCTGAATATCCGACGCTTTTAAACGTTAAACCAGGCGCCACCACCGACTTGGAGAAGCAGTTCAAACTGCACAAATAGAGGATCCGTATGCGGTAAACATTTGACGGAGGCACGTTACGCTCTCGCTGCATAGTTATCCTCATGCCGCAGCGTCTCTGCCTGTTCTCTGTCTAACCAGGCACCGATGGCTCCGTCGGTTCATCTGCACCTCCTGAAAGCGCTTTGATTCGCTCTCTAAGGTCCTGCAGACGTCGTGCTAGGTGTACTGAGCCCAAAGATTCTCTATGAAGCTGCTTTTGCTGTTCGCGCTGGAGAGCTCGCTCAAACTCGAGAGCCTCACGTGACAGAAGCGCTGGTTCCGTCCTGTGAACGCGATCATATTCCTTCACGCGGGCTCTCAGCGCTGCATCCCGTCGTTCCTTACAGAGAGCGAATAGAAGCAGAGGCTCCTGGCAAAAGTCGTCTGATTGGCGTTCCAGAATGCACTCGGTAAAGAGCTGGAGTTGTTCGCCACAGAGTTCCACCCCCGACGTCACCTCTGCAGCTTCAGCTCGCGGCAGTGCCGGGGCTGGTTCAAGTGCCAGATCAACAGCCAGGAGCGTGCGTCCCTCATCTGCACGGGTGACCCCCGACATGCGGCCTGAGCCCTAAACCTGTGTTCGAACTTGGTCTCCGAGTCCTAGACACAAACCGTCAGAATCCGACGCGGTTTGCGAACACAAGCGTATCAAACGTTGTATGTATGCTTCGACGGCCTGCTGCAGTGCGACAAAGGCTCGATATTCATACTTCGCCGGTGTTCTGCCAGTACAAGCTTCGTACGGCGCGCCCTTCGACAAACGCAGCGATGGAATCGTTTGTTTGCGGAAACGCCCGCGCTGCAGCAAGGCAACTGGATTCCGACCGGCTCTTTTGGATCTGTTGCCTGTGGGCATGCACTCGTTCTTCGTGTTGGAAATACACGCTTTCCAAGACAACCTCAGACAGCGTCCTCGACAGTCTCGGTTATTGAATAGACAGCGTAGAGGTTGACGGCGCATGATGGCCTTGCGGTAGATACTGTGATAAAGAGAGCCCTGCAGCGCCAAGCATGGATGGAGTCGGTGTATCTCTCACCTCTGGGTCGAAAACATGACCTTGTTTCAGACGCGGCTTGTAAAGCGTCCATGGACGAGCGTCAGAGCAGAGCATCTGCATACTGGAGACGAAGAGACTCTGCTGGGATCTTGGGCTGGACACGACACCAACAGCGGATGCGCTTATCGACAGATGATCCCGAGTGATATCCTATACTTCGCGTGAGAGGCGCAAACGTCCTTGAGAACTGAGCGTGAGCAGTCAAGCGATTGGGTTGCGTTTCCTGTGTCTGCAGCGGCACGAGCGCGATTGCTTCATTCGCTCTCCTGGTGACGAAAAGTCGAGGGAGCCCAGTATTGGACGTTCAACGCATGCGAGTGCCGCCGAGTCCCCGTACATTCGTGGTAACAGGAGAGCCATGCACCCCTTTCGATGGATATCTCACGTTCGATTGATGCTCTATGCATTTGAGGTAGATCCACACTCTCGTGCGTCTGACAAGTCTCGTTTTCGTTGAATCAAGCGGTTGGATTTGGATTCTCTCCTATTCAAATGAGTTCGTTGGTTGCATCGTATCCAGACTGGCCGCGATATCAGGCTCTCGGACCGAGAGGGCACCCGCGAACGCTCCGAACGCACTGCAGCCGACCAGACGCGAGAACGAGATCCGCTTCGATTGTCGAGCGCGATGAACGGCCGCGGACGGTCTGTTGTGCCAAACGCGAAGGAGTCGAGGCGCCTGGCTCTGTGCGCTGTGCGTGCTCGACAAGCTTCGCTGGCCACTGGTAGGGAATGGGTGATTGCGCAGCTTTTGTTGCTTCGACAAGTGTCGGAAAGGGCTTTAGTAGTGCGCGAGTGTTGTGTCAGCGACATGGAGGTGCGAACTCGAAACTGCAACTGGCCAGAAAAGTCGTTCGAACATGCAACGCCTTGCATGTCTCCATGATAGAGCAGCGGGAAACTGGACGTGCATCTGACGCAACCATCGAAGCAGTGCAACAGCTCTACAACACGTATCCGTTTCCGCCGGAGCCGCTTGTTGAGGGCGCTCCACCCGGCTACAACTGGCGCTGGCACTATCCCACTGCGTACGCTTTTTGTGCGAAAGGACGGCTTCCGGCGACGACGCAGATCCGTATCCTAGATGCTGGTTGTGGAACCGGTTGTGGGACGGAGTATTTGGTGCACTTGAACCCGCAAGCCGAGGTTGTGGCTTTTGATCTGTCGCCAGGGGCTCTCACGATAGCGCAAGAGCGACTTGCGCGCTCTGTGAAAGACTCTGCTGATCGAGTGCGCTTCCACTGCAAGTCGATATTCGATCTCGACGACGGGGAAATTGACGGCCAGTTCCATATCATTAATTGTGTCGGGGTGATCCATCATACGCCGGATCCTCTGAAGGCTCTGCAAATGCTTGCAGACAAACTTGCACCTGGCGGTATTTTGCATATCTTCGTTTACGCAGAGGCGGGGCGCTGGGAGATACGTCGGATGCAGGCTGCGATTGCCCTGCTCCAGAACGCTACCGGCACACTTGGAGATTATCGTGAAGGTGTTGCCCTCGGTCGAGCGCTTTTCGCAGCTTTGCCCGACGAGAATCGCCTAAAGAGACGCGAAAAGGAGCGTTGGGCCCAAGATAATCGCGCTGATGCGACCTTTGCGGACATGTATGTACATCCACTGGAACACGACTTTGACGTTCCGTCAGTGATGGCTTTGGCTCAAAAAAGCGGATTACGGTTCTTAGGTTGGTCGAATCCACGTAACTTTGACGTGGGGCATTTACTTGGGAACGACGAGAAGCTGATGCAGCGCGCGATGCAGCTCAGTGACACCGATCGATGGCGACTCGTGGAGCTTCTGGATCCCGAGCGGGTTACTCATTTCGAATTTTTCCTTGCGAAAGATCCATTTCCTGACAGGGATCTCACCGAAACAGAAGTCCTGGATGGTATTCCCGAATGGAGCGAATGTGCTTTCGGCACGCCTTCCCAGCTCATTCTGGATCGTGACTATCTCCCGGTTTCATTGAGTCCAGAGCAGATCCTTTTCGCGCAGCAGGTTGTTGCGGACGCAGCGTCAACCGCGGCGCTTACGAAGCGAAAAAGGACACTTGAAATGATGGAGAGCACTGGGTGTCCCCTGGATCAAATTCGAAAGCTCATTCACGCCGGTCTCGTGCATATTCGCGCGCCATAGGTGCGGCAACAGCTCTGATACAAGTTGCTGAAGGGCGATGGCTGAGCATTCAAGCTCGCGATTGGCACGCTGGGGACCGGACCTGAATTGATTGGACGCGCCTCTCCCTGACAGGTCACGATAACCAATATGCAACCGAAACAACCCTATCAACGGAAACATAAAGAACCACGTGACTCGGAACTGCCTGAGCGATCGGTCTTTAGGCATTCCGAGGAGCACCTCGGGCGATCATCGACGCTTCTACACCGGCGTTCCGCGGCTCGCACACAGTCCCGGTTTTGGCAGATGTCTTGCTGCGGGCCAGCTTCGCCGCTGTCTCAACTGTCGATGCTCTCGGATCCTGTATCTTTTTGAAGGTGGCACTTACCCGCAAGTGCGTTGCTGAGAAACAGACTCGACGGAGATCATCGTGGAGGCGCGGACAAGTCGCATCGTCGTCGAGACAATCGATCTCTGTGCAGCTCTCCCAGAAGCTGATTAACCTTCATATAGTCTTGTTGATTCAGTTCATCAGCGACTCTATCGACAGAGCACGAACTTTTCTCAGGCTCATCCTCGATGTCGTGGCGAGTACGCTGCTCAACGATCTCAGCGTCCGAGTCAGCGGCTCGAGCAGGGCTATCACTTGCATCTCTATGCATGTTTTCATTCAAATGGTCCCGGAAGTAACCATCGGCCAACGATTTTTCTGGTGCGTCAGATAGCGAGTCTTCATACCGTGGTTCCGGTTCGAAGAGCGTCGGTCTACTTTTCTTGAAAAGGCGTTGCCCGTGCGATCCAGGCTCTTGGGCCTGTTCGCCTGACCAAGCCGATTCTTTATCCGCGACTTTCACGCAAGTTGGGCTCGACCAAGCAGCTGAGTTACTGGCTTCAGGTTCCAGCCCTTTCGCCAGGTCCTCGGACGCATCGCGTGAAACAGCCGAGTCGGACACCGCGACGGTCTGCATAGTTGCGACCTCCCGCTGCCGCTTTGTTGATCGCTTCTTCACTTCATCTTGAGGCATTAATTTCTCCTGATATCTAGATAATAAGTGCCATTCAGTTTCTACGAGGAGAACGTCTTCAATGCCCTTTGGGTGACTGTACCAGCCGCGCTCAGCACCTGAATAGTGTGTCTGCATTCGTTCCGAGCTGAGCAACCGCTTCGGCGCGCTGCTCGCGCCATCGACCGTCTGGTGAGGCAGGGCGCAGAGCCGATTTATCATCTCGTTCGAAAGGCACGATCTTTCATGGAATGAGGTAGCTCTGCCTTTGATGCACACCAAGAACTTGAATGACAGTAGCCAAAAAGGGAGCATTTTCCTGAGTCCACGTTAGGTGCTGCCAACAACATCTTTATGAGCAAACGTAAGCGAATCAACTGTATCGAGGTATGTCGTACCATCAAACGCACCTTGACAGAGAGAAATTCGGGTACGCTTCCAACCTCTTGACGCGGCATTGTATCCAGATGAAGCTACAAATGAGCCGAACGCGAAAGTGGATGGCTCTCACGGCGAATATCCGGGTTTGTGCTTTCTTCTGCTTGGGCGACGTTTGAGCCCGCCTCTCATTCCTGGTGTCTAGCTGGTATTGGTATCGCAGGTTATCGCCCGATACTATAGAGAAGCGAGTTCGCCGAAAGCAGATAAACTCCAGCAGAAAATGTCAGAGATACCACGGTTGGTCGCGTTCTGTGCGACATATCGAAAAGTCGCGTCACGCAACCAGCGTTCGCTATGAACCGGCAACGTTTCGCGACTGTAAACGCTGCGCAAGAGAAGCCGACCTTTCAAAGCGCGGCTACGGACGTTCTCAAATAACTCGGCCCAACACTTTAGTGCGTTTTTCCTAGAATCGTCGCCAGACCCGTGACGAAACGTCATCCGGGCGTGCTTGGGCCGAGACCGAATCCCGACAAATACCCAGCGCTCGCACTAGACGCACGTAGAAATGCCTCTTCACTCTTTCATATCAGGTCGTAAGGCCCAGACTCGGATCCCATACCCATAACGCGTCTCAGTATTGGTTGCCCTTCCCCCGAGACTCTTGAGGGAGCAGCTCCAAGCCATAGAATCGGCATATATCCCTTTATCTTGCCCAACGCCTTTTCAACGACACTGGTATCTGATCAAGCGCTCTGAACGATAAATCGATTGTGCTCACGGTCCATCGGTTGGATTATCGGACCGACGCACATCAGTGCCCTGTTTAAAACGAGAGTCAGTCGAGCGCATCGTTGTATTATCCCAGCACCAGCTGAGTTGTCCTGTGCAATCTCGTTCAGGTGGATCTGGTGCTTCCGCCGCCCGAACGACGGAATCCGTTACTTGGCGCGCGGAGGCGGACCCATGGACACGGAGGATCGTCGCGCGCCCGTAAACCGCCGCCGCATACCGGATCCGTGGCGGCGACTGCGCCCGTCGGGCGACGCCGCGCGATCCGCCAGCCGCCATGAGCCGATCGGCCAATGCCACAAACGCGTCGACACGTGTCCGCTGCGCCATCGGTACGTGGCTCGTAGACGAGGCGGTCTCGGTCTATTTTGGCGCGCCGATCGCGATGCTGGCGCCGTTTGGCCCGTGCCGGCGGTCGGGTCCGCCGCTGCGGATCGAACCGACGGACGGCCAAACTGGACGGACACGGGTTCCGCCCGAGACGTTTTGGAACGGGCGGTACCGTCCCTAGGTCCACCGCAGGCATGGCATGGAGTCATCTGCTTCGGGGACGTAACGCGCAATCGGTGATTGTTGTTGTTGTTGAACATCGCGTGAGTGTGTGCGTGTGTTGTCGAGTGCACGCCCTGCTCTCTCATAAGCTGCATCTCATATTTCGCTGCAGTCTGTGCGGAACATCGAATCCTCTCGAGTGTGTGCGCGCGAAACAAGGTGTTCTCTCGTGAAACGTGCATCAGTGAAATTCTCCTCAGCGTGTGTTCTTGTATACGCTGTACGGTCGTTCGTCGTTTACACGCGTGAATCTCGTTATTATTCGCTCTCGAAGCGCTTGATTTTGGTCGCTCATTCCCGAACGCTCTGTAGCCGGCCGGGTCTTGTGAGCAACATTATCGAAGAAGAAGCCTTCGTCTCTCAGATCTATTTTTATAGATCATCGTATCTCTCTGCTGCGTGGGTGCTGCGTGTGCTTTTGCGGTTTCATCGTCGTCATCATCAAGTAACTCATTCTTGAGCGACGAAACCCTTTCACGGCAAGACTTTTGTGTGTCTATACTTTCTCAGACCACAAGGAGCCTAGCCTATCCCCGAACCAAAATCTAGTTTGGTAATTTGTGCTGATACGCTCGTTTACTTTACGTAATCGAAACCAGGAGACCTCTCTCGAATACGCGGGTGTTTGTTCGCGCGTTCAAGTCTCTCCTTCTCAGCATAAGTTATATCATCGATCAAGACGCTGAATATACAGTGACTACGAATATTCCTGTCAATGCGTAAGTTATTCTCTTTCCTTTCTGCCGCCGCGGCAACGCTCGCGTTGCTGCTCGTGCTGGCTTCGGTGGGTTCAGCGCGAGCCGCACCATCAACAATTTCTGAGTCGTCGTTGCAGAGGTGGTCCTCGCTGAACTCGACATATATCGGATCGACCTGTTCGATCTATCTCTGTGGCGATGCGGGTAACGATCAACAGAAGTGTTATGAGTACCAATGCTGCTGGCAAACGCAGGCGAATTGGGGCTTCGACTACACTGGCGATGGTATCTGTGTCTCCTACGAGCCGACCGCAATCTGTAACATCTCCGCGGCAGACCGCAAGGCCATCGGCTTTCCTCAGATCTCGGCGGCAGAGTGTCTGCAGCAGGGCGGTTGCTGGAATCCACTGCCTCCAACAGAAGTCGGGCCCTGGTGCTATGCCCCGGTTGGGTACACGCCTCAGCCGCAGCAGCAACTTCCGCAGGTTGACTGCAATGTTGGTGACTACAAGGTGCCATGCTACTCAGGCTGGAACAATATGGGCCAGCTGGACTGTGAAGCTCAAGGCTGTTGCTGGGAGCAGAATCCAAGTCTGACGTACTTGGACTCTATCCCGAGCAGCCAGTCCATTCAGAAGCAGCAGAAGGTCAGCTTCTTTGGCAATCAGTATGGTTTCTGCTATCAGCCAGTGATGACTTGCAACGTGACATATAGGCAGCGTCAGAACTGCGGTTACCCGGGTATCAATGAGCAACAGTGCGTCGAGCGCAACTGCTGCTTCGATCCCCTGGTGATTCCTCCGTACCTGCAGCAGAAGTACCAGACTCAGGATATCCCATGGTGCTACTACATGATCCCGTCGATCACCTATCCTGCGGGTTGGAACTGCCAGCGCTGTCTTCGGCCCCTTCAATTACAACAAGAACTACTACAAGAAGTACTATCCGAAGCAACAGCTGCAGCCATTCAATCCGTACAGTCAGAACTCTGGACAACAGCCGGTCCAGACTGAACTGGAGTCATCTTCGTCATCGGGGAAGCAGCGGCAGCAGCCATGGCGGTACCGTGATCGTCAGCGGCAGCAGCAGCAGCAGCAGCAGCAGTGGCTATGACTCCTCCTCGACGAGCTCCTCGTCGGGCGGATCCGGCGGTGGTACGGTGGTGGTGCCGGTAGCATCTCCAGCGGCAAGTCCCGGAGCTGGCGTTATCGTAACTTCCGGCAGTGGCTCAAGAATGATTGTACAAGACGCCATCATACATTAGACGTCGACGGGAGTCCCATACGGTGCAATCAGAAGGCAAAGGATCAGGCGTGCATTATCATCGAGCTTGTTGCGCGGCTAGTGCTCGCCTTTTGCTGAAAGCTTTGCGTGGACGCCGGCTGTTGCGGCTCGGGGAATCATGTCGTATTTGAACCGCCCGAGCAGATCGATAGCAGGACGATCAGGGAAGAGCGTTGTTTTTCTCTCATCGAGGAACGATACTGCAGTTTTGGAGGCAGGGAAAGGTGTGAAGACGGTGTCGTGTGTATGAGTGCGTGCGTGTGCCGAGATAGCGTACTCTCTGCGGTGTTGTCTCGTTTTCGGGACAAGTGCGGCTCCGAGCAAAAGTTGCGTTTGAAGCTGTTGAGCATACGACGATCTGCCTCTATAGAAAGAAATTATTATGGATTCGGTCAGCTAGCCAGCTCTCGCTAGCTTAACCAGCTATGGCGGGTCTGTACGCAGGTAAAGGGAAGGAAATGTGCGCCACTTTGTTACAATCCCCACTTTTCAGATAAACCCAAGCGCCGTTGCCAACAACCGCTGGGGGTGCCCGTCGGCAGCGTTCCGCAACCGAACGATACCGCACACGCTCCGAAGCTAGGGCCGATCCACGAAACCCTGAAAAACGGTATCGTCTGCTGCTGGTGGGAAATCAAAGTCGGAAATCACCATGCGTGTGTGCGCTTTCAGTTCAGGGTCTCTGTTACGTCAAGGACTCCATGCCGAGCCTGGACAAGTACAAAGATATGAGGTCCTCTGAAAGCGAGCTCCCGTCAGAGTACCTCACTGCTCTGCCAGTCGCGTGGCTATCTCACGCTTTTCGTATCCCCCCGAGTCCGTTTATCTTGTTTCCAGGACGTTGGAATCTTTGTCGACCGCACGCCATCGTCGCCGTTCGTGCCATCGGACGCGCAAGCACTCAGTTTCAGGAGGAAAAGCCGCTCCTGGTTGGCACTTGATCAAACCAGGCGTCGCAATAGATTTTCACTTTGTATCTGGCCATTTCTTGATCTCGAGCGAAACGCCCCCAAGTTCTGCCTTCCGTATCCAATTCTGGAAAGTGCTGCTTTGAAAGTCAGCACAGAGAGCATACCCGTGAGACGCTGCAAAACTCGTCTCGAGACGGGTATCATTCGCCTCCTCCAAGGGCGCCGTGACCAGCTTGGATGCCAGCGCACAAAGGTGTGCGATGCTCAGAGTGCTGCGGTACGAGTCCCCTCTCGACGTTGGCGGTCGTTGTTTTCCCTATCCTTGGAGAAAACGTCGCAGAGCAACTCTTTGGTCAACGAGAAAATGAGCTCGGTAGAGCGCTCGGCAGTGCTGGGGCTATACCGCCAGATGCTTCGCGCTGCCCAGCACTATCCCTCCGTTCGGAAACGAGCTGTCTACGAAGCCATAAGAGAGGAATTCCGCTTGAATCGTGATTTGAAGCCAGCGGACGCCACGGAAAAGTTGCGGCTTGGCGTATACGAATTGGAGCGACTCTCTATTTTTCGAAGCACTCGAAATCCGAAGGACTTGACCAAGCCAAACAACTCGCCAGAGTGGTCGATCCAGCTTTGAAGTGCGCTTTGGTCGTCAAAGGGAGCAGTTTTCTCTCCATACCCACGAGAGGTCCAAACAAAGCGCAGGACTTGAACTTGCTGGTGGGGTTGCAGTGCACCAAGTCGCCCGGCTCACGTGCACACGTACACATGGTGAGCCGGACCACGAATCATCCAGCATCGTCTGGATCGTGGCTTAACGCAAGTTTCTGCATCTTCAGTTTAAGAAGCCTCGGGTGAAAACGGACGAACTCTCCGTCAAACGAGCACGATGCTCGATTTTCGCAGGCCAGAATGTCAGGAGAAATCAAGTATTGAGAATGTCGCCGCAGTTGCACAGAGAGCGACCTCAAAAGCGCTGTATTCGTTCTGCGCGAAAACAGACAGAGGACGGATCAAGCGAATCGAGACTTTGAACATTCCCAGTTTGCACCTCTCCCTCTGGAAAGATATCCATGATTTTAGGTTTTGAGGAGTTTTCTTCTCCGGTATCCGTCACCAACATCGGCGTTTCATAATGATATCCTGACTGGACACGTTATATGTAGGTGAACTCGGTCAGAGCGTGAATGCAGGCGGTTCGCTGAAAAGCTGCTTAGGCCGCGCATCTGGCGAGCTGTTTTTCGAAAAGAGCCCTGGATACAGGTGTCGGCTCAATATTCGCCCAAACATGTGGGCTTTTGCATCAACAAACGTTTTGTTTGTTCATTTCGATCATGAAGTACACCGTGACGATTTCCATCTTGAAACAGATTCACTTTCAAAGTACGCTACGGGAGCATTGGTGCTGCCAACAACGCCCTCCTGCTGCATGGTCCGCGGTAATTCGTCGTTCAACTGCCGCATAACTGTCCCTGCATGAACATGGCTATACGAGTAGCTCAGCGGAGAGATGCTCGACGGGCTCGCGAGCAAAGCACATATCAGGGAAAGAGTCGGTCTAGAATCTCTTGGGCACTGGAAACGCGTCCACCGGGGTTCTGGCGCATGTACTCACGCAGGATGAAGATTGCCTCGGCTCTCGTAACATCCGTGAACTCCATGATAACTGAAACAAGCTCCTCGTCAACATCCATCGCCGTTTCAGCGGCCGCCGACATGGTACGATCGCTCTCGTCGCTCATCTGCACAGAATGTTGTGAGATCGTCACCGTCGCCGGCAGACCGAGTAGGAGCTGGTCGTCGCCCAAAAGGTGAGTCAGCTGCTGCTGGAGCCATTCAAGCAAGCGAGCATGTGCCGCCCGCGCTTTGTGATCCAGCTGACGCTCATCGATGATCGGTGCTTCGAAAATATTCATGCGCTCCAACTCGTCCATAGACAAGAAGCGCTCATGCGACTGAGGCCGGTCCATGCAAAGCGAACTCTTTGCCAACCATTCTCGTCGCAGAGCCAAACCCGCTTCCAATCTAGCCGCCAAATGCGATGTTTTGCCTTTTGTCCGGGTGCACGCGGCGCTTGCCAAGGAAAGATAGAGCTCTGCCGGGAAGCGTGCTCTCATTTTTCGCTGCCAGGCATTTTTGCCAACAGTTTCGGGCTCTTGTTCGTATTCGGCGAGGACCAGGAACCTCACCAAACGACGAAAAAGGGCATAGAGTGTCGGCGAAACGCTCGCGAGAGACGCCAGTCTCAATCCGCAGCCATCCAGCGAGAGCTCATGTAAGGCTTGGATATAGCACATGGTAAAATCAAGGTACCAGGGCGCTTTTTCTTCCATATCCAGCACCTCAGACGAAGCGTCTCCTTCTATCGAACTCGCTGACGCGAACATTTTCTCAACTGCTCCAAAATCAAAACGATGGAGGAGCTGCAAGAGCTTGGCTCTGCATTCTAAACGCTCCTTTGCATACCAGGCAATGGCGGTCTCAAGTTCGTCTTCGAGAGCGTCGCGCGAGATCTCCAACAGAACCACCTGCTGCAAGGCGTCCTGGTTCGATAGTGGTCTCTCAGAGAATTCATGGACATAGCAACGGAGCAGCTCTAGAGAATACTGCGAGATCCCTAAAGCATCGTGGCATACTTGCCAGGCTTTTTTCTCTTCCTTGCTCATGGCAGCATGATCCTCGCTGACGTAATCGGCTTTGCCGCGGGGCCTCAACTCGATGGGCCCTGATGACGCCTGTACCGTGAGGGCGACCATCACGCTCGCGCCTATAATAACGCTCCAGATAGCGTAGCGTAGCCTCAAGTCGGGACAAGGGGACGGTATCGTATCCCAGCGAGTCTGCTGCTCGTGGACCGCTGTCTCCGAGATCAGCCATTGAGACCATCTGCACTGGCGTGCAACAACGATACAACTCATCGACGGTGGCCAACACCAGAGCCTTGTCACGTTCAAGCACTCGCTCCAGAGCATCATCGTCCACTAGTATTTGAAGCATCCGCTTAAAGTGATCGAAAGCGTCCGGGTGCAAGTTTAGCGCCTCCTCGAGTAAAGTCGGCTTTCGTAGATAGCTCAAAACGGGTACCCAAGGCGCTGACCCAGTCGCTGGCGCACCAGCTTCCAGGTGTTCTCGCTTCCGCTCTCTCTGTACAAGTTCTGCTAGAGCTACTTTACGCAGCTGCATCAATAAACCCGGCTCGGACTGAAAAACACGTGAAGCTCTTTCACCGATTCCAGTCCGACCAAGGGCACCGTGATAGAGCTCGTCCACATTTAGCCCTTGGAGCGCGCGTCGCATCTGCTCTAGCACGTGACAAGTGGGTCGACAAGAACTCCAACGCTCTCGCAGCTGCAAGTGCTCTTCCACCAGCTGGTCCAGCAACGTCGAATTCCAGGTACACTGCTCCTCTGGTTTCGGCATGGCTCGGGCCGACGAAAGCCAGTTGAGATAAACCCCAATCACGCTGTGTTTGAGTCTCCTGCCTGCCTATGTGCAGCAACCCAGCACAAAACCTAACTAGTGTACAACAAGACTCCACTTGGACGATCTCAAATAGCCTCACGAATTTCGAAGAAAGGACGTGTGGCTCTCGAAGGAACGAGACGGAGATCTCGGCAAAGAGCGCTTAACGTTCCGTCTGCGAACGGCCGCAGGCAACGGTTACGCGCCAATGCGCAGCGAGCGCTGTCAAGCCACAGAACTCGACACGTTATGGACCTGGAGAACGGGTCACTTGAGAGTCATTGTGGGAGTGTATACTGGCTCGGAATGGATCATTCAATACCAACTGTCCCGATTCAGTCGTCTCTCGGTCTGGCGCCTGCTCTTGTCCCCGATTTCAGGCAGTCTCTAGTCGGTGTCACCTACACCAGCAGTCACTCAAACGGATGCTTTTCGAGTACGCTGCACATCCGTCCCCTTCTCCGTTTCTTGGAGTCAACATCTCTACTTGCGACCAGACTTGAAACCTGACCAGGTCATTCATCGCGCCTCGAAGCAGCACACGTCCAGTGAGCGACCAGAAGGCTCGTGCCCGAGCCCCGGTGCAGGGATGCTCCTCGCTGAATACCGCCACCATCTCGCGAGACGGACGAGGTAGCCGTGGTGCAATTGCAGGACCTGTCCTCAAGCCTGGATCAGTCCGCAGTTCTAGGCGATTTTCTGCTGAACTTCTATAGAATGAACAACAACTTGAGGATTACTGTAGTTAACGAACGTCTATTTCGAGTTGAATATAGCGAAACAGGCCGTTTTCTCGATCGACCTTCGTTTGCCTTTATCGCTCGCAACGCGCAACGAGAGCCAGTTATCTGCAGTATTGGGCGGACTCCCGTTGCATCTTTACCTGAAGATGACCAGGATCCGCATGCAGGTGCCGGAAAGCATGCCAGCGCCATCAGATCAAGTCTGGGCGGAGAGCAACTATCTGCGAGTATGTTTGGAGCAGGCCACTGGCACCGTGATCGTCTGCACCCCGCGCTGTCGCAAATCAGTCCTCGAGCGTACCGTTTCGGAAAAAACTACCTTGTCAGCAGGTAATCTGAAAGCAGGGGCCATCGACAAGATACCGCGTCGTCCAGGACAAGCATAATCGGGGTGGTACCTTGCAGACCCTAGACGAGTGCGACGGCTGGTACCATATAGGGAAACAATGCGACATTCGTGAGCGCGATATCGGCAACGGGTTTTTCAGCACCGACGGATTAGCCATCATCAACGATAGTGACTCTCCGGTCTTCATAGGGAGCAATTGGGAAGATCCTTTCGAAGAGCATGTTCTGGTGTCCTCGTGAAACCGTGCTCGGGCATGTGTCCCATATCGACCTGTATCTTTTCGAACATAGCCCAGATCACTATGAACAGAGCTTTCCGGAACTCATGCGGGACTACGTCTTTCCATATATTGGCACGCCGAGGAAACCTCCACGGACTGTGTTCGGAGCCTGGTTCTCTCGCTACTGGGCGTACGCTCAGCAGGATATCGTCGAGCTGATTCGCCGTTTCGAGAATAACGACCCATCCGACGAGCACGATTCAGTTCACCGGTGCCCGCTACGACCACCCGTACATGTCTCCGTACTTGTTATTGATATGGATTGGCACCAACCAAATCAGTGGACAGGTTTCAGCTGGAATCGAGAGCTCTTTCCGGACCCAGAGGCGTTGTTGGCCTGGTTGCATGAACGATCCCATCCGGTCCATGTTGTGCTCAACTTGCATCCAGCGGATGGGATCGCTGCCTCAGAGGACGTGTTCGCACAAGCTCGTTCCCTGGTTGCGCCCGGTTTTCCCAGCAATGACACGATCCCGTTTCATATCAGTGATGGTGGGTTTCGTAGGGCCTATTTCGGAGCGGTGCTTCGAGCACTGGAGAACGATCCACCTCTGGCGAATCAAACGCGGAAGCATGGAGTCGATTTTTGGTGGATCGATTGGCAGCAGGGCGTTTCGGAGAAAGATGGCTTCAACCCCATGCCCTTGCTGAATCATTTTCATTATCATTGGGCCGAAAGCGGTGCTCGCGAAGGGCGCTTATTGCCTGTCATTCTCTCTCGTTGGCCGGGAGTAGGCGGTCATCGTTACCCGGTCGGTTTCTCTGGCGATACTGTCGCATCGTGGAGCTCTTTGGCGATGCAACCCGAGTTCACAACCATGGCAGCGAACGTCGGATACTACTACTGGTCTCATGACATTGGCGGTCACTATGGTGGTGACGAAGATCCGGAACGGTACGTGCGTTGGGTCCAATGGGGTTGCTTCTCACCAATTCTGCGTCTTCATTGCAGCAAGAATGATTTTATGAGCCGCACTCCATGGGCCTTTCATTCTCTTGAGGTCGAGTCTGTCGTGCGTCATGTGCTTCGCCTCCGTTCCTCGCTCGAGTTCTTGCTGGAGTCTGTGCCAGCAGCATGTGCCAGTCTGTGCGCCTATGTATCATTACGCTTGGCGAGAAGCGTCGAGCATCGCGGATTACCTGCCCCCCGTCGTCTTTGAGTGGAACAGACAGTATTACTTTGGTGGTCCTACGATGATCGTGGCTCCTTTTGTTGGCCCCCGCGAAGAATCGACGCGGCTCAGTTCGATCACGATATGTTTGCCAGCACATCGGCGGTGGATAGTTTGGGATGATGGAATCGCTGCATTTCATCCGTGCATGGACTTGAAAATACTGAGTCTTTCCGACAGGACTGTTTGGAACCAAGAAATACCTAGTGGTGTGCCTCTGCACCGGTTTGGAGAATTACGCAGTTTGAATGTGTTTCTAGGCGAAGGCGCTATCGTTCCACGCTGCGTCTCCACAAAAGACGGAGTCCTATTACGGATCACGTTGGTTGCTGGCCGCAAAAACCTTCTCGAGATACCCAGTCTGAGTCTACGAATCACTTTATGTGGTGCCAATGATCAGCGTGTCTTGTTGGAGCGACGAGCAAACGAGCGACCACGAGAATGGTATCATCCCACCAAGATAACTCACTTGGAGGTGGTCATGCGAAAGCCCGACCACGGGACCGTGATCCGGATGGTACCTGCCGATACTATCTGGCAGCAACCCGATCCTATTTTCCAGATTGTTTTCACGGCACCTGATAAGAAATCATTTAGCGCGAACGAATCCGCATGTGCATGCGTGAAGCTCTTACTGGACCATTTTCGACTTCGCACTGATATTAAGGAGCATCTGTACAATCGTTATCAGGAGGTAGTCTTCGATGCCAGAGCATCGGCTAACATTGAGCGTTTTTTGAAGGAGACCGCCACTGAGCTCACCCAGGCCCAGGTCAGGGCGCTCCAAGAGGCGCATCTCTACGGTATGGCCGCTTTTGCAGCTCCTTTTGTTGGCGATCAATCCTAGAACTGATCTTGGTGCTTCCAAACCGGTGTTCGGCGCCGTGTCAACGCGTTCAGATACGAGCAGCATGCGTAGTTGGCGTTACGTCATGTGAAAGAATGCATCAAAGTCGAGCAAGTGAATGGAAATCGACACGTCGAGAGATGTCACTGCTTGGCTGGAAGCGGGCCGTGCACGAGAGCCAACAGTTGCCAGAAACTGGCTGGTGATCGAGCGTCCTCTTCGCGAATCATGCTCCGTTGTTTCTATGAATGGCGCTTGGTGGCAGGCTCGACGACGTCAAGAAGACGCCATGAGCCGCAAAACAAACCCCCCGAGTCCGCACCCAACAACTACTGGACAGAGTCGGAAGCTGGGAGCATCCTCATAGATCGATCGCGGACGAGGCTTGGTGAAATGCTTCAGAAAGCGCCTTTAACCCGCTTTCGAAACACGAATCTTTGCAAAATATCTCGAAAAGCTCTACTGATTCTGGTGAGGACAAGGAATCCCAGGTCAGAGTGCTGATTTGCCGGACTGGCTCTATGACCACGTTTGCCTCCTCGGAGTCAGCGAGCCGTCTCACAGAAGACGAGACTCACGAGCATTGGTTCAGAGGTCGGCAAGTTGCGTTTCACGGAGATCCACTCATCGCGGATTCACAAAGATCCAACGTTTCCGAGCAAGGTTGCTTGACGCGTCAAACGACATCCGAGCCGCTGGCTTGAATATGCTTCGACGGAAGTAGAGCCTCAGAGCGCAATGTTCACCGACTCAATCCCCAGTCTGGATGAGATGTCTGTCGGCAGCTTCGATCCCTCCTGCAGACCGTCTCCTCTTCACTTGTTGGACGAGCTGTCTTGCCGCTTCGTAACCGCCCTCGATCCCGATGCGCCGTGCATAGCCGCCATAGGCCACGCCATGGACCCCGCGTGTACCTTGCAACATGGGTACAGTGTGTGCATTGGTCCCACCAGCGCATTGAATAAACCCCCTTGCTGCAAGCAAACTTGGATTGGATCGAAGATACGCGGCGAGTCGTTCCGCATACTGTACCGTTGCGCGCGTGGTGCCCCGTCCTCCGAGATCCCCTGTCATCGGTCTACCATCACACTGCCAGAGGAGTATTGGCTTTCGAGGATCGTTGGAGGCATGTTCCGTGCAGGCGGCGCCAGTATCTGTCATAATGATCTGCTCACTATCTTCAAGATCCACAAGCCTCGCAACGTACTCGAAAACACTCCAGTCACTTGGCTCGGGCATACTGATCGCTACCAGTTTCATTTTCGAGCGAACGGTTCGTCCCAACTCACTGCGCCACAAAGTTGAAAAAGTCTCGTTCCTTGGGTCTCGTGTATGGACCTCAATAGCATCGATGGGGTACTCCCGGATCAGATTCACAATCTGCTCTGTGGATTGTTTGCTTGAGTACGTCTCGATGAAGCGGTACGGGCACACCGGGATACAGCGCCCGCATCCGTAGCAACGAGTCTCGGCAATACCGAACGGGAGCTGCGACGGATTCGACTGCGCTGCCACCGGCATGCTGATGGCATCGGCTGGGCATGTGCGAACACAAGGCGCTGGACAAGACCAGCACGGCGACGAGACATCCAAATTCACCCGCGCTTTGCGAAAATGAGGCTCCATTTCATCGTCCGTTATAGAAACCATAACCCATGGTCGCTCGAAAACAGACGCTGCGCGATCCAGGGAGTGTTTCGAGTCGTGCTGGGCCAGCCAGCAGCGCTGTGCTTCGTCGATACCATCGAGAACAGCCTGTACAACAGCTGCGTCCGCTGCGCAATCAATGCAATCAGCACCACCGAGCGCGTAATCCCTCGTTAAAGGGGTAATCTGGGCCAACTCGTTATACGAAGCACCACAAATGAGTTTGAACCAGCAACCCTGTTGTAACGACGTCAAAGGTCCCGCTTGCATCGTCAGTCTTCGCTGAACTCGTCTTGAATCAACAGTTCGTCTCTTGAACCACATCAAATTTGAGTTTTTATGAAGAGAATACAGCTTCGTTCGCCTGCAGTCACCTCTGTTCCACGAGACAACAAAAGCAGCTGTGCTAGGGAGAGGCTCATGTCGTCCCGGCGTTGCATGTCGTAAGCACCGTCCTGCCAGCAACTGGCCGCACCAAGTTCCAAGCAGCAAACGCTTGTCTAACAACAAACTTGTTCCATTCCTTTCATCGAGTCCCATTGGCACTCGTCTGCTTTCCATGCAAAGGAAGCGCCTCTGCGAACAGCCAGACGAATCCGGTTGCTGTGGCAAAACAAATCGTCGTCGTCGTGCGCCTCGACGCCCCCGCCAGTCCGGCAGGGCGATCTCGGTGCCTCGCAGCCCATCCAGCACGTGTTCTGTTTCAAGGGTTCGGCACTCCAGACCAGAAGTTTGAGGCAACACTTCCGTGGATCGCCTAACCAATGTGAAGCACGAAAAACCTTGAGTTTTGTGCGAAATCGCTTCCCATAAGTGCACCGAATCCATGAATCGATTCCATGTGCGCGTATCGCGCATACGATATTCGCACAATGAGGCGCTGCGGTTGCGCCAACCTGCGCGCAGAACGGGTGGTTGCGTCCCCCTGATCTTTTTTTCGAGCACTGTATCGATGACGAAACAGAAAAATCAAAATGATTCTGCCTGGTTTGGTACGGCTTTGGCGAAAGCATTCGATTTGTTCAGGGCGATCGTGCAAGTATTTATCCACCCATTGGATTCGCAAACACGCCTCTCCGTGGAGAAAAGCGGCATCCTTGATGACTCCATCAAGAGGGGCGATTCCAGGACACGCACGAGATCTCGAACCAGTATCGCCAGCATCGACTCGTGGGATGCGTCTCCGCAAACGATGATCGAACGCGAATCCCATTTTCCGCGTTATTCTATCCCGGACCTGACCATGTGCACGACAAAAGGGACTCTATGATTTGACGGTCGCGTCACCCAGGTGACGATTTCGATTTCTGTCACGGATCATGAGACTGGGATCACCAGTGCATGTGGAAATCGTGCGGTCTAGAACTTGGCGATCAGCGTGCCCTCGCCCCTGTCCCGCCAGGCCTTTCCGATCGTGGCCATCGTCGACGTCCGCCGCCGTCGCCGCCGCTGTGCGCGCTTCGCTTGTCCTTGTCGGTGCATCGAGGCGCGACACGAACGCTACCTGATCAAGATCCCTGGAAGAGCATTCTCGCGAGTTGGGCAGTGATCGAAGCAGGTAAGATCTATTAGGTCACTAAGCTGTAGAAGCGGTGTGCGCTGGACGAGCTGGTCGGCTTTTAGAAGAGGCAAACCAAATCGAACCGTCTTTTGCTCTTCGACAGCGCCATTCTGCATTGGGAAGCGATGGCGGAAGAGGCTCCGGAGCGAAACATCGAGGATCCCGATGTGATCACGAAGTATAAGACTGCGGCAGAGATTGCTAACCAAGCATTGAGTGCAGTCGCGGAAGCGGCCAAGCCGGGCAAGTCGGTCGCTGAGCTCTGTCGCATCGGGGACGAAACCATTCGGAGCCGCTGCGCTGCGGTCTTTAACAAGGCCAAGGGTAAGAAGCGCGAACCCATCGGGAAGGGAGTGGCGTTCCCAACCTGCATCGGGATAAATAATTGTGCGGGCCATTTTTCTCCGCTAGAGTCTGAGGATGTAACTGTGAAAGAGGGGGATATTTGTAGTATCGATCTTGGCGCTCATATTGACGGCTATGTGGCGCTCTTGGCAGCAACTGGGGTGATTTCGGCAGGGGGCATCGAATGGCAGGCGCACCCGCCTGAGCCTTTTGCCTGGTCCAATGCCAAGGCATTGGATGCGACGTCATCGACGGGTGGAGCCAACGAGACGGAGACGATGCAAGTAGAGGTCGCTGAAACTGCCCAGCGGACGATTCCGGAGCGAGCAGCAGACGCACTCTATGCTGCGTACTACGCAGCAGAGGCGGTTTTGCGGCTACTACGACCAGGGTGCACGAACACGCAAGTGACAGAGATATTGGCCAAGGTGGCCGCAGATTTTAGCTGCTCGGTTGTCGAGGGTGTCCTTTCTCATGAAATGAAGCGATACGTCATCGATGGACGGCGGGTTGTCCTGAGTAAGCCCACAGTGGATCAACGGGTTGAAGAGTGTCAGTTCGAGGCCAACACGGTCTTCTCCATTGATGTCGTCATGTCGACGTCAGAAAATGGCAAAGTGAAGCCGGGTGATGTTAGGACGACGGTCTTCAAGCGAGCCATAGAACGGGACTATCTGCTGAAGATGAAGGCATCTCGTCAGCTGCTCAATGAAGTCAACCGTTCCTCACCGGTCTTCCCGTTTACGCTTCGCGGGATCGTGCCCGATGACCCGGAAAACAAGGTAGCTCGTCTCGGTATTGGCGAGATGCAGAGCCACGGCCTTGTCATACCCTACCCGGTGCTTTACGAGAAGGATGGACAGTACGTCGCCCGGTTCAAGTATACCGCCCTAATTTTACCCTCGTACACCCAGCGCATAACAACAATGCCCTTCCCTATGGGCGTGACCAGCACGAAAAAGATTCAAGATGCATCCGTTCGAGAGCTGCTCGAACAACCGGTGGGCAAAGAGGCGAAACGTCTCCGGAAGCAGGCGGCTCGAGCGGTCATGCGCGTCGATGACGATGAGGACGCCCGAGCGGCTGTACCGATGGACGACGACGTGGCCATGCAGTCAGTGTAGTTGCGTCGAAAATCGTCGCGTATTCCGACAATGCCTGGCTGTGCATTGGTTTTCCGGCTCATGCCCGCGACTCAAACACGTGCCTAAGCTCTTGGAACGAGAATGCGCTATCTGGCGAGCACGACGAGATCGATGCTAGCACCCTGCATCACTGGGGCAGACGCTCTTCATCGCTGCGGGCAATCATGCCTGGCGATTTTCTTGCTTGCGGGATACCGCTGCTGGAGGATGAACGCGATCTCGGTTGTCCACATTCTCGTCATGGGGAGTGGGCGACTCATCTGTGCGCCTTCGACATTGGTCGTATCGTCAAAACGACTTTTAGAATGGTTCTGATCAGGACAGAGCGCGTGATGCACTTTCTGCAACGACCTCTCTGAACTCGGATCGAATGAAGGGCGTCTGTTGGACCCGAACCTCCTCGCTGGAGCAAGTCGACGCCATTGGACGACTATCGCCGCACAAAGTTGAGGCCAGGTACGCATGCACGCTCGATACAAGTACTCTTGACGCCTGAGGGATCCGTATGTTGCGCCTGGTAACTTGACCTAAAGATAAGAGCGCTCACGGCATTCGGGGAGTAGTGACTCAGTACGAAGAATTGGTATTTACGCCCGATGTGGATGCGGCAACGTCCTCGTGAATACGTCTGATGTTCCGTACGCGCGCTCTGCGTACGAGTCAGGTACTAGTCAGGTACCATTTCAGTCTTCGCCTCCATGACGCCACGTACGGTTCTCGGAAACAGCAAGCCCCCGATGGCCGCGACTCGTCACTCAACGTATCACTGGGCATGCGGAAGCATGCAAAATGAAGCAGCAGTGCAGCCAAGGTCGTGCCGATTCGACACAATGTCCTCGCAGTGTTCGTGTTCGCCCCGGCGTCCTATGCGCGACTCGACGTCAGCAAACATCTACCAAGTGCCCCCGTGACCGGCTCGTATGTTTATTCCGGGCACGTTTCGCTCCAGGCTAGTTCTCGTGCAGCAACTGTTCGCGATCGTCAGTGAAGCTCGTTCTGGAACTAGGCAGGAGCACTGCCCGTCTCCGAGGTCCTGGCGGCACTGGATACATCCCCAAGTTGACGACGGAGAACTTGGAGTTCAACCTGCTTCGCGCAGCGTTCAAGCTCAAGACGATATTTGCGCACTGGAGTGGGTTCGCGTTCTTGGAATAACACTGAAGGAGTGCTTCGCGTTCGGGTTCGCACGGTAGAGGTCCGACGGGCATCGGCGCGTTATAGTCCCTTTTCTCCAGTTCTTTCAGTCGCTGCTCTGAGGACTCACGTGCCTGTGCTAGTCTCCGCTCTTCAAGCTGTTGCAAGCGCAGCTGTAGGCGTTTCGCAAGCTCCAGTCGCTTTCGCCGTTCTGACTCGGCAACTTGTTCCATGAGGTACCTCTCCCTCGGCGTCCGGGCGTGAATGTTTTGATCTCCCGTGAACCGTGGCTGCCCTGTTGATCGCTTGCTTAACTTTGTCAAAAACCCTTCCGTTACGCGGATCGTGAAGCCATTCAGGCTGGAGGGTTCTGGAAAAGTCTCCTCCATACTCAAGTACGGGGTCTCGCGAGAACATGCTGCGGGGGCAATGGGCAGCGCGCGTGTACAAGTTTTTGCGGCACGGCGGGTGTCCTCAGCGTCGTCTGGCTCGGAACGTTAGGAGACCTTTGGGTGTTGATCCCCTGGAAAGGCATGTCTCTCATCATCTTCTGGATAGTTCGTGCTTTTGAGGCAGAAGTGTTCTGGGGAGGTCGTTGCTAGGACGCTAACTTGGCGTGCTGGAGCTGCACGCCACTCTGTTCGATACGTCACGGAAGTGGCTGCCGTGTACGTTTCTACTCAGGCTAGTTTTATGATTGTTTGGAGCGCTGATCAAAATCTTGTTTGATCTCGTTCTTTTGGGAGAATCTTGCTTGTGACCACTCTTTTGCTCCAGGTTCGAGAAGCCCTTGTTCGCCCGGTGGACGACGGAACGATTCACGGCGAGCGATAGGCACAAACTCAACCTGCTCTGAGAACAAACGAACAAAGACTCGGGCAAGACGTGAGATTCTTGATCCAGAATTTATGATATTTAGAGAAAGGTCCCTATGTCAAATGATACGAAATCCAGAGCTGCGCTCTAGAGGCGAGCGAGTATTTCATGACCGACGTGGGGCGATGCTCCTACCAGTTCGTCGCCTCACTGCTGAGCGCGGGGCTCCAGGTCATTGCGCCCCTCACAATTCCTCGCGTATATAGAATGCCTTTTCCCAAACTAGCGCTGTGTGCGCAGGGTCTCACAATGGGAGGGAGAGCGAGCTCAGTAGTCGTTGCGCTATGCGCATGCCCGAGGTAGCTGCGATGACCTTGTATCCATAGAGTCCATAACGACCCCAACGTTTTACTGGCGTGCATTTTTATTGTTCATTGGCGAGCTTGTGACGCAACGCTGGGGATTCTCGCTTTCGTGCTGGCTTTTGCGGGAGCTGGCCTTCTGGAGTTTGGCCCATCGACTCAATGCTCCTCCGCATTTGGGTGATGGAATCGCACACGCGCCTGATCTAGAAACGGGGAACCCTGATGTACGATCTATGTCCTGTCGTTCAGATGAGGGGAGGCCTTTGACCGAGGCAGACGTACGTCGCTGCTCGAGCCGGGACTAGCTCCTGATTCAATCCGGACGTAGTTGGTAGCGGAGACGACGCATTGTCGCCCTCCGTTACTCGCGAGTGCACGTTATCGAAGCGTACAGGAACAATGCTTAGACCGCCTCAGCGTGCTTTTGAGCACCTAGCTGCGGCCTAGGCCCGTTTCCACCGGGACGATCGCCAATAGACCGTCTCGACCATGGTGACGTTCAGTTCGAGGCACGCGTCCGATAGAAATCCGATACCAAAATCGGAATCGATTCTGGCATCGGGCTCCCTATATTCCATCGCTTTCAGTCAACGGCGTCGCTGGCATGGACTGCTGAGATAAACCATAGGGATGACAATCGCAAGCACTTATCCGCTCGATGGTGAGGGACTCTTAGATCATGAAGGCGTTCCAGGCCCTCGCCAGCTTTGCGTGTGGAATCATACCTCTGCCTTCCGGGCGGCGATGATATCCTCGCATGCGGCTCGGGTTTTGACGAGGAGAGCGGCTGCTATTTACAAAGCCGACCTCGTCGCAGGAGATGGTCTCGCGAATGCGCGAGAGACGCCTTGGATATCCGAGGACGTGCCCCTGATGCTTTCAACCACTGGCTGGATACTTGTTCAATTCCAGAATGCTGGGATACCATGGTCGAGTGTTGACGGCGTTCATATCGACAAGTGAAGTCACATGCGCTATAGATATCGAGGGTTACTAGGCTTTTAGCGCCGATGACTAGGTGCACCAATTCGTCTTCGTGCACTATGTAAACCCAAGAATGAGTTCACATGGCTCATGGCGGCCAGTCTATTGGTGATTGAGCAAGTCGCGAATCCGATTTCGGGCATATCCAAAAGAGTTAAGCCTCTGGTGGCTCGCTTGATCTCGAACATAGAGCACGGTACAGGCAGATATGCGGTATCGTCGGAGGAGATCGTTGGTCATGCCAGAGATATCATCACCAAACGTCCAAAATCGTACCTGCAGGCGAGTCTACGCACACGTGCTATAGTCGGGACCCTGATGGCGGTCATCCGGATGCTTGCCGTGATCTGAATACCGACCATGTGATTCAGCTCGAACAATCGAGGTCTCACTTTGCCCTTGGCGGCCCGTTGGGACGGTGTTTGTACCTGTCCGGCTGAAGGCTGCAGTTGCTGGTGTATCCAGCAGCAAATCGAGTTGATCATCTGATGGGTCCAAAAGCCGACTCCGCAACGCCGCCTCAAGCGTCACGTCAGCGACCATATCGCCTTTGCGTGAAGCGAGAAAGATTTGCAGCGCACCTTCCCTAACACGACAAATCTCGTCACGGAGACGTTGCACCTCTTCGCGCAGGTACACCTTGTCGTTTCTTAAATCGGCTTTTTCGGTACGCATCTCATCCAACTGAGTGTACAGCGTCTCGAATTCATCTCGAATGCCCATGACGAGGCGGTTGAATGCATTCAGCTGGCCCATGCACTCGGAGAGTACTGCGTCCTTGTCGCTCGGGATGACCATGCTATCGGTCATGACAGGCGTATCGCTATGGCCTTCAAGGCGCGCACTCGCGTCCGTTGCGTGAATGCGTTGTCTTCGATACAGGTCCCAAGACATGAGGTTGCGGCGGCCCTGCTGAAGTAGTTCAATGAGCGCATTGTACTTGGTGCGCATCGATTCCCGACGCTCCCGTTCGCGCAAACGTTTTCGGCGCTGAATTTCCATGGCTTTGTCCTGCTCGCCAAGACGCGTGGTGCCCGAAACGTGCCCTTTGGGTTTGGATTTGGCAAGCAGACTCGCATGCACGTCCGGCCGGCAGTTCTATTCATCGAATTCTCCCCAACATTGCATCGCTTACGAATGGTTCCCGGAGACAGTGCATGGGACCTCACCCGCTCTTCACGCTCGCTGGTCCTCGCCGATCGCCATGTCAGGCATCGGACTCAGCGGTACAGTCTCTCGGCGTACACCTGTCGTTCGAGATGCCGTGCCTCGCTCCTCATGCGCAGCTGGTGTCCCCCAGAGACCAGCGTGGGTCATCGCTGCTAAATTGTCTTCGCCTACCAGTCCTTGGAAAAAAGGGCTCAGTGATAACGACGGCGAGCCTGTCGAATCGGTGGCCACGGCTCCCCTACCAAGTTGGCTTCTCCGCTTGACTCGCTAGCAGGCGCCCAGTGCTGGAAACGGAATCAGCCGACCCGGTCGCTTTTCGCCAATTATCACCTCTCTCCGCCATGAGCAAAAGATTTCGTGCTCGTTCCCCGAAATCGCTCACGCTCAGGAAACAAACACCTCAGCCGATCGGACCTGTGACAGACAAGATTTTTTTCGTGGCCCAAACCAGGACACCGTGCGAGCCACAAAATCTCCCACAGAGAACTCGTCTCGCTCGATAAGCCCTAGGCAATGAGACGAGACGAAAACGGCGTCCGATGCTAGGCCCTAGCTCTTAAGGCTATGAGTTTTTGAGTAGCGCAGCGCTCAATTGTACGTCAACCTAGAATTCGCCCGTCTGCGTTCTCTTCCGTGCCCTGCTCTACACTCGAACTCACTCGCCTAAAAGACGCTGTTGCACAAAGGGAGCGTACTCGTCCCCTCTACGCTTGACTAGACGCCTAGCTTGAAAGCAATCAGATTCTTGAGCTTGTCGTACACCTTGACCGTTCCATCGAAGACGACGGTGGCGCGAGGACACGTTGCGCGGACGCCTCGGCGACAGGATCCGTCTCGGTGCTCGAATTTGGTTCCTCCGCCAAGCCGGGGCGCGCATTCATCGATCGAGTGCCGAAATGGCCCCCGTGTTCGTCGCGGGCGGGTCCGCTGCGCATGGCCCGCGATTCACCGTGGCACCGCAGACGGTCTCGCGGAGGTACGGTGCTCAACTGGGACAAGGCTGGACATGTAGCCACGATCGGCTTCAAGCTGGAAAATATGGACAGTTGGCGTTTTGGCGATCCAGTGCGTGATATCGTGGCGTCAGGGGGCCAACCTTCGCGAAGCACATTGAGGCGACGTTTCGGTGCGCTAGGCGAGCGCTCATTCTGCTCCTTTACTCCATCAGTGAGCGATATCGGATAAAGTGGTGAACACTAGGTCGCAGTGCTCCTGAGCCTTTGTCCAGTGCGTTTGTGACGGGCCGCTGGTTGTGGCCAAACCGCATGCCAGCGTCGCTGCGAGGCCTCAAACGGGACTGTTCTTGCGTCGTGGGCTCTAGAGAATCCCATTTGACCAATTACCTCCTGGTGACCGCTATGCAGCATTCGAATTGGTGTGTCGCCGGCGGATGCCGATTCTGGTCATCTATAAAATTCATGCGTGAAACTCGACATCCAAGCCATGTCTGCGTTCGCGTTCCAGAAGAGCATCGATATACGTTCAGAAGCGTCCGCGATCGCGTCATCCAATCACCAGCGCATGCGACGAGTCTCAGAATCAAGTGATCCTCTCGACATGCCCGCCATTTGGATCATCACCTCCGCAGATGCTGAATGATAGAGCCAACGCCCTTGATTAACGATCCCGTTTCTCAGAGACGCACCTGGCGCAAGTGCATACCGAGCGCCTCGGGTGAGCCCTAAAACGCAGTCAGGACCATTTTGACACTGCAACTCATTCGATGAAGGCGTGTTCGGCAGAGCGGTATCCAGTTCTTCCTGTGATCGAGCAGTCATGGGCCAGGAGTTCATGTCAGCGCCGCAAATTGAGCGCTTGAAATCCCTTCGCAACGATAGTTGTCGACTCGTTCGGCAGAAAAAATCTTTTCATTACAAATCATGTGTTCCAGTATAAGTTCAACGGGAAGAGCTCCAAAACCATCACGGATACGACTCCATACAATACGCCAACAGAAGCAGCGTCATCATTACAATATCTCTGAATGCTCCACGGCGAGCGCTCTTCCAAAGAATCCAGTTCGCCGGTTGGATCGCGTCGGGAGGGGATCAGCGTCTCGAGTCCTGACGCCTGCGATATAGAATCGATCGCGAGTCGTCCCACGTGGTTCTCGAGGCCATCCATCCTGCCTCTTATCTCGTGCCTTTGTTGGTTATTGTGCGCTCCTCTGGTGACAACGAGGCAACACCCAGAATCTTTGTGATGATTTACCAGTGCTTTGTTGTGACAAGTTACTTGCCGTCACGAAAGACGAGCTTTTCGGGGACTCGTGCGCGGTCGAGCTCGACTCCACAACGCCCCTTGTCGCGGCGACTTGGGCTTGGGACACCATCGCTGCTCCCACAATATGGGCAGAGTCACCGAATCAGGGATGTTTTGCCACGATCGAGGTTGTATTGTGCACATGGAAGACCGGGAGGTAGTGCTGATGCGTCCGAGGTCTTTGACGATAATGATGCCGACTTTATTCTCTCACCGGAGGTTTATCGCAGCCTAACGGTTTCGGAAATTGATCAAGTTGCGTACATGAAGCCGATCCCTCGAATCCAGGACATGTTGGGTAAAGATCAGGTTCCACGGGTCCGAAACCCGGCCACGTCGAAAATATCGTTTCGCGGACTCGATAACTACGACACCTCCCCATGCGATGGAGTGCTGAAACAGACGGTCGTAAACCCTGACAAGCGGCGCAACTTTGCGCGCTACCTTCGGGCAGGGCCCCGGGAATGGATCGCATTCCGTCCTGAAGAGGTGCGAGCGGCGATCGTAACCTGTGGTGGTCTATGTCCCGGCATCAACACAGTGATTCGGGAGCTAACCGACGGGTTGTGGCACCTCTACGACGTGCGCAGCATTACTGGAATTAAGGGCGGTTATCGGGGCTTCTACAATGGCACGCCGTATGTTGAACTCTCTCCGAGCCGCGTCGATGGAATCCATCGACTGGGAGGAACGATTCTCGGCTCGTCACGCGGTGGTTTCGACCTCGACCGGATTATGAATGCAATTCGACGCAACGCCTTCAATCAACTCTATATTATCGGTGGGGACGGAACGATTCGTGGGGCCGCTGCAATTGCAGAAGCCTGCATGAAAGAGCGCTTGCGGGTTTGCGTCGCAAGCATTCCCAAAACGATCGACAACGATATACCTGTGATTGACCACAGTTTTGGTTTTATGACAGCAGTCGAAGAGGCGCAGCGGGCAATCAACGCTGCGCATGTAGAAGCGACTTGCTTCCCCAACGGCATCGGCATTGTGCGTCTCATGGGCAGGAACTCGGGGTTCATCGCCATGTATGCTTCACTGGCGAATCGCGATGTCGATTGTTGTTTGATTCCAGAGCTGCCTTTTGAGGTTGAAGGTCGCGACGGGTCTCGCCGCTTTTGTTGAAAAGCGATTGGAGGAAAGTGGGCATTTCTTGCTCGTCGTCGCCGAAGGGGCCGGCCAGGAACTGCTTGCAGCGAGCCAGGAGACCGATGCCAGCGGCAATCGCAAGTTCAGCGACATTGGACTCTATTTGAAGAGTCAGCTGCAGGCTCATTTTGAAAGCGCCGGGATAGAGGTATCCATGAAATATATCGATCCGACGTATATGGTGCGGGCTGTTCCAGCAACAGCCAGCGACCAGATGTACTGCGCGGTACTTGCCCATAGTGCCATTCATGGTGCCATGGCTGGCTATACGTCGTTTACTGTCGGCCCCGTGAACAGCCGCCATGCCATGATCCCCTTGAAAGACGTCGCTGGCCAGCAACAGCGAGTAGACATTCACGACCGTACCTGGGCTCGGCTCTTGAGCTCAACCGGTCAACCAAGTTCGCTTGTGACCAAGGCCCCGGCGTCTATTCGACAAGTGGCCTGAGTCGCGGGATTGAGCGGTCGGTCCGGCCCTCGTGCCAGTGATGAGTGATCTTTGCCAAGAATACAGACACACATGGAGCTGTGGGTGCATGTCAGTGTATCTTGCGGCTCAGATGCTTCACTATGAGTGATCGAAAGATATATGCACACCCTATCATTGGCCTTGTCTGGAAAGCAGACTGATCACATTACGCACGATGCCCTGATGTGGCGTCGCGAGCTCGGAGGCAACTTGGCGATCGCCCTAGCTGAACAGTGAATCCCTCGTTTGGACGTATGGTCTGGTCGCCCAATACTGATCCCGGTTCTTTGCCTTCGTGGCTACGTGTAAGCAAATTTGACCCCGTGGCCTTCGCTGGTACCAAAAACACGCGCTTTCCCTTCAGCCGTGAGGATACTGAGTACGTACTGTAGGAAAGGTACAGGCATGACCGCTCGGTCGGTGCCGGACCCCATTTCACGACATATGGAGCTATGTTCGATCATTAATGAACCTAGCTCTTGTAAAGTAAAGACACCGCCCCGATTCTGTCCGAACTGGGCCACAACCTGTAGAAGCTCATCGACCCAGTTTCGCGGTGAACGCCAGAAAACGAGCATCTCTTCCTTCGTATCAGGGTCGCTCCAGGCAGCATCTCCCCTCAATACAAGGTCCTGGAATATGCAGAGCAAAGACTCGCGACTCAGTCGGCGTTGAATGGCTCGATTACAAAACAGGGGCATTTGGGAGCTCTCCGCGTCATTCAAACGAAGCGTGAAAATGCAGTAGTATTCGCAATAATCCAAGATTAAGCGCCTCCAGAGATGGAGCTGTCTCTCGCGCGTCCGTGTACAGGGCTGAATAGTGTACAGTGGCGGGTAATGGTACCAAGGTGGGAACGGGAACGGATCGCGACGCTGCTCTACCCGACGCGAAGCGTTCTGTACCGGTTGCGTTGTGCTCAACATGGTCGTTCCACAGATGTTCCCAGACTCACAGGCTTCAATCAAAAACAATAATAGTTGCAAGAGGGTCGACACGAAGAAATAGGTGACGCCAACGAGAACCAACTTGACAGGTGAACAGCTCGTGAGCGGGTTCCTGTCTAGCTTTTCGCGTCGCGGTCTCGACTATGACTGCTACTTGGGCGCAGGTCCTGTACAGCTTTCTTTACGTACGTTTTGGAGGTTATTCATAGAGTCCATGTACGGTTTCCAGTTTTGTCATCTCGGCCGTTCATGGATCACGTTCGAATAACAAGTCCGCACGATGACTACACGCGATTGTTGTGAAAAGCTCTCGCTGGACGTACAATGCCTGTGGCCGTCCGCTTGTGCAGCGAAGCAACCTCAGGTTCATGTTCATGATCCTCAGGTACCTCCAGTATGGTCGTATTGCATCGAAAAGTCAATTGAAAAATGTAGATCATTGTGTTAAACATCCATTGTGTACCTTTTTGATTCTCCAGCGGATCCTCTCGCGAATAGCTGGAAGATGATCATTGTTTTGCACGCGCTCATTTACTCGAGCGCCAATACGATCATCCGTCGATGTTTACCAGTGTCGTGTATCGCCACCAGACCATGCATAGATGCCTAGGCGAAACCGTCACAAGCCATTCATGCACTCCAGAAAATGCTGAAAAAGTACGACTCCAGAGTCAGGTCTTGATCCCATGCTCGTTTTAACCTCGTAGCGATCACGGCGGTGGCAGCAACCTCGCAGCGGGGATTCGTTCGCGAGTCGACAAACGACCCAGTTCTGGTCGATTCTACGGGAATAATGGAAGAACGATTTTTGATTTGACGGATTTTGATACCAAGTCATTGTTGTTCATCGGGTTCCTGGTCGTCAACTCGTGAGCAGATCCGCTGTCAAGCGCCACAGTAACGACGCGTCACCAATGCTGTTACAGCGCTGGCTCTGCAGCCTAAGTGCCGACGGAGAGGCACCAAGCTCGCATTCGTCACACCAGCTACTGGTTCAATTCAGAGCATTGCTCAAGCAGGCAGCACGCCCCTGGCCGATTCACGATTCAGAACTGGTGAGTACGCTCGGTGCTGGCTGCAGGGCGTGTTGTGAAAGCGCTCACGGAGGCAGTCACGTGAGACGAAAGCTTGCAGTAACCCAGGACGCCTATTCGACGGCCAGCAGCAGGGCAGTAAGATAACGGCCCTCTGGGGCTGCAGGTGATACCACGTGATCCAGGGCAGCCCCACGCTCTGCCAGTATCGTGATCTTTCTACCGGCATCAAATGCAGCCTCCATGAGCGTCGCCGGAAACATTCCATTCTGGGTCATAGACGCTGAACAAGTGCAAGTAAAGAGAAAGCCTCCCTTTCGGACGGCTTTCATTGCAGCGGCATTCATTTTCCGATAACGATGACGAGCTCTGGGGAGACTCTCTACGGTCGGTGCCAGTTTTGGTGGATCCAGCACGACCAGGTCATAGAGCAGTTCGTTCCCGCTACCCGCTGCAGCGGCAGCGTAGAGGCGATCGCAAAAGTTCTGGACGTCATCCCGTTGCAACCACAGCGTCGTCGTTGGTGGTTCGGGCATCGACGCATGCTCATCAAGCACCAACGTACAGGATATCTGGTTGGTGGTCGCATTCTTATAGGCCAGCCTTAACGCCTGGCTCGAGGAGTCTACTGCGGTCACCTGATGAGCGCCACCGCGAATTGCATTCATGGCAAACCCACCTGTATAGGTGCAGAGATCGAGCACTCGTTCTATGTGCGCGTCCTGAACGAGTTGGCGAACAAAGAGCCGATTGTCTCGTTGATCGCAATAGTGACCCGTCTTTTGACCATGTTCCAGGTCCGCCAGAAAGAAGAGGCCATTTTCCATGATCGTTATCGGAGGAATTTGGGCTGGTTCCTCTCCCTGGGGTGTCTGACCCATCAATGGATCTGGGCGACTCGAAACACTCTCCTTACTGATGCCGTCCTGGCGCAGTCGATCCCAGTTCGGTCTCCAGATTACAGAATACTTACCCGATGTGACGTCGAGGAGCGCTGCTTCGATCTGGGCACGGTATTGCTCTGCCCAACGAGCAGAGCTCTGCACAACCAAATATTGTGCGTAGAGGTCAACACATAAGCCTGAAACTCGGTCGCCTTCACCATTGATGAGACGGCAAGCCGGGGCAGGTCCCTCTAAGAGCCCCAGATGCTCACGAATGCCGAGTGCTGTGGCGAAATGTCGTGCTAGTACGCGCTTCAGGTCAATGCGAAATGTGCCGTCGGCCTGCTCCTGCCGAGGTATCGCCTCGCCGTCCAGTCGAGTCTGCCAAATCAGTCGAACGCGATACATTGAATCATGGTTATAGAATCCGTATCCAAGCACGGTATCGTCCGGCATCGAAGAGACTGACCCTTTTCGACAAGTCGTGGTCGCATCCACCATCACCCGGACCAGGTCGCCGGAACGCGGCCATAGCGCTCGACGATCTCGAGATTGACTTTTCGGCGGTTCTACAATCGCTCCGGCAAAGACCAATGGTCGTCCCTGTCGATGAAACAGGTGCGCTTTTTCTGAACGAACATAGACGGTGGGTTCACTGAGTGTGGCAGACGCGACGTCTTGTGAACTCTCTCGCGTCGTTCCGCGGCATATCCACTTTGGACCCGGACGAACGCGTTGACGTGTTGCTTTCCCAGAAAGCTCATTCAGCCGGTAGACGTTCGGTAGAGAGTACAGAAAACGATGGTCAGTTTTCGCCCATGTCCTTTGCAGCCCAGAGGCAGTCAACCGGCATCTATAAACCATCAACGCGTCGGCGTCTGGACGCTGCTCTCGAACAAAGCCTTCAGTGAGAGAATGCTTGCTTCGCTTGGGCCGAGATCGCCCTATCCGGATCGATTCGGATCGCAGTAAGCTTCCAAATAGTATGAAACCCATGCCGCGTTCCCTATTGTATCGAAACAGAACCCGTAGGCAGGCAACACGCGGCTAGAGTTTCCTCGCTCTCGATCGCAAACTTGACAGCGAGGGAGACTCAACTGTGTCCTGGGTCTCCAAAGGTCCAAGAGAACGATAATCTCGAACTGCTGTCAATCAACTTATCACAGTCCCCAAATCGCTGGTACACGAAGCGCGTCCAAGTTCACACACAGCCTCCCGAGACGACTTGCTTCAGTCTCTGCCGACGGCAAACGTCTCGTTGGGAGCCGGCTCTCAGTTCGGAAACAGTCTCACCCGAAAATAGGTCTCTTGAACGTGAGCAGCGCGTGCGACCACAGAACGCTTCACTCCAGGGATCCAATGCCTGGTTTCAACGTCGCTTGGGATCGCTGGTTAAACCGCGGTTGGTGAAAGCGGTCGAGGTAGCTCCGAGAACGACCCTAGCAGCGGCACAGAGCGTCTCCCTATCGCGACCGGTGAGCTGGAAACCGTCAAGTCGTTCTAGAAACGATAGCCCTTCGTCTATATCGTCTTCTTCACGGCGTGAGGGGGTCACGAAACAACAGTCGAGAGGGTTTGGCCTTTCGGTGGAGGACTTGTCTCCCGAGGATACAGACTCAGGTCGGCATGAGGGCATTGTCTCAAAGGGGTTTTCGGCTCGATGGCCCCGAGGATACGGACATTCGGTGCAGCAACTCCACATTTCGAAAGTTAAACCCATCAAGCGCTTCACCATGACAACCTAGGGGATCGAGATGAAACCGACCCTCCATGGATATCGTCATTGACCAGGTCGAAGCGTCCAAGACACGCTCGGGCTGGTGGTCTGCGGAGCGATCCAGGTTCCGTTCTGCTGAGGCGTCACCTGCCGGAGCGAAACGAGTGTTCCGCGCTGGTTCTAGTGCACGTCGACGTCGGACGAGTTTGCCTCCCGGTTGTATCGCTCGAGTAACGGGTCCGACGTGCAACCCGCAGTGTCGTGGAGAACTTGTCTCTTTGGACGGTATCATGCGATATGGAGGCGGTGCGTGCTGTGCGGCAGCACGAAGAACGCAGCGCTTCTCCGCCACCAGCACCTCAAACGAGACACCAGTTCGAACACGGTCGCTGGCGCATCGAGGTGTGTCGAAATCGCGATAGCCGACAATGATGAGCGAAACCTACTACATCAAACCAGGCTGCGGCACTTACACACTATTCCAAGCATGCTCTTTGCGAATAATCACCTTTTTTTGGAACGCTGTCGGAGCGACCGAGCGCACGACGTGTACGAGCCTGTGCTGAGGTTCAACGCAGTGGATGCCTTGGAAGCGGTGCGTCCGGCTCTAGCCGAGCCCGTACAGGTCCGAGACGCAAGCACTTGGCAGCAACAAGAGTCTCGGGTGGCTCGAACACCGCTCTTGGTCTCGACAGACTGGACCTTTACAACGACGTATGCGGGCACGCTGGTCGGTCGCCTTCCGCCACATCGTTGGAGAAACGTCCCAGTTGCAGAAGGCCTGCCCATTTCCGAACTACAAAGACAGGATCTCCCTGTCGCTTTTTATACGGAATTGGTTCTGTTTGAAGATGAACTCGATGATCAGGGCGTTTCTCGTTATACAGTGAAGCTTCGGGTGATGCGTGACGCTTTCTGGTATCTGCTAGCCAGATTTTGGCTCCGCGTAGATAATATGCTGGTCCGGATCTACGATACCCGCTACTTTCATCGATTTGGCACAACATGGCTCGTTCGCGAAGTGCAACGACGCGAAGCCCCAATGGAAGCCGTCCAGAAGGCGGTTGTATCCCACTGGAGCGCCTCCATGATGAGTGTCTCGCCGCAGGCGGGTGGCGGGACGGGAAGCCACCTCCATCGGTCGAATACAGGAGTGCAGGTGGACCCGAGTTCGATCATGGAAACCACGACGCACTGGCGTGCCGCCTATCACTGCACCGATGAGGACCGCATTCAGGAGTATGTGCCGGTCGTGGAACACCACGCAGAGGTTTTGGATTTGGGCTTGTAACTCGCGCCGATATGAATCGTGTGCGTGACCGAGCGTGCCGCTCTGAAGATGTTTGACAATGAGAAGCACCACAGCGTCCGATGCATTCATCAGGGTGTCGGTTCGTACTCTCCAGATGTCTGTGCGTGCCGAATCCATCAGAGTCACAATGATTGCAACAAACAAGACATCGTGACATACGCAACCGCACACGTTTGGGAAAGAAACCCGCTGAATCAAGCAGCACATCGAGCTGACCTGTTCGTCCCTGTGAACATTGAACGTTGGTTCGTTCGAACGCACTCCAGCTGACACCGACGCCTCTCGGGATGATACCAAGGCCCGAGTCTTTCAAAATGACCCACCGCAAGTGGCTACCGGAGCGCAGCAATCCTTTGGTGACATCATGGCCATTCCAAAATCATCGCTGACGTGCCAGAACGAACTATATCGATAGGCTGCTAACGCACTAGATGATCTGACGTAAAAGAGAGCTGATATTTGCCTGCTGCACCAGCAGATCCACTAGTCTCTGGTACCTCGCCCGGACAGCACCAGGTCGAGAACTCATTCCAGCGCTAGAATCCAACAGATGCAACACGCATTCCTAAACAAGCTTCTTTCCGCCACTTTGCTCCATGAATGTTTCATCGCACCTCATTCGCTTTGCCGTAATAGCGGTTCACAAACCTCGTCTTGCATGCACGGATATCGGGTTCATCGTTTCGCGGGTAGTATTTTACGATACGCATGTCCCGATAAGATTCGCGTTCCGTTGGAGTGAGTGCTTCAAGACGGGCTTTTCGCATGGCTCGCTCCTTACGCAAGGCCGCTTGTCGAAGCTCGATGGCTTCTTGGATAGCCCGTCGCAGCGCAGCCCGATTCGTGTCGGTATCCGCCACGGATTCTGCCGAGAGCTGTTCCGAAATGTACTCTTCCAGAGGGTCCATTTCCCAATCGAATTCGAAGTAAATCGGCTGACCTGGTCGTTCCGGAATTTCTGCCATCCCGTCCACCGTCGAGTCCACTTCTTGATCGTCGTCGGGCGCCAGTAACTCCGCGCGCAACGAATACGGAAGGACATAGTCGAAACGGTGTAGTCGCTCTGCAGAAAGGCTTCGAAGACTGGACCGTCGCTGCTCACACTGAAGAAGTTGGACCCGATCGGTCACGCACTGTTTTCCAATGGTGCTGCTGCCTGAACGCGTTGACGACAACGAGTGCCATTCGGAAATATCCAGAGGGAAAAACCCCATCTTGACTGCCCTCATAGGGACGATCTCTTCCTCGGTGCGTTGGACGGACTTGATTCCCACTATGGGAGGCGGTGAGGACTTGCTCTGTACGACAACGACGGTCGGTATTGGAAGCACTGTTTCGCGCTGTTGCCAGTGCACGAGTTGGGGTTCTGTCGCCCCAAATAGGTACCAACGTACTACAGACGGCTCTCGCAAGAAAGAGATCACATCCGCGTCGAGATGGCCAAAATCCCACGGAAACCTATATACATCTCCAATCTGATCCCACTCAGTACCAACATAAAACACTCTTCGCCAGATCGGTGTCCAGTCGGGTATCGCGGTCGCTGTAGCCTCGTTTGTTCTAGTGCTGGTCATGGAAACCCAGAGCGCAAACCTAAGGATGCCCGTCATCTTAGGACCGGCATCGCGGCGCCCGTGCTCCCTTCGTCTACGAGCCAGTTATCCACTGGTTTCAAGTCGTGTTTCTGAAGACGAAGTTTTGCAAGGAGCGCCTTGCGCCAGGAACTTGAGTCCTTCATCGAGATTCTAGTCAGGTGCGAATACGGGGTCGGGGGAATACAAGCGGCCTCGAAGACCGCGATTTGGTGAGACCCTGTCAACGAACATTTCGAAGAGCGCTGTTCGTTCAGGACAACGAACTCGGCGGGCGAGTCTGTCTTCAAACAGAGGGATCCGAATCGAACATAGTTCTTTGTAAGGCTTTATTGATTCTGAAGCTCATGGCGAAACAAGCGTGCGATATGGTGGGCCGTTCTTTCCATCTTGCCCTCCTGACGCTCATGCTTTTATTATGGGCGAGTGGCGTACGTGGCACCCAAGGCTACCAGGTCGATCGCGCCGTGCTCGCCGTTCACGGTGCTGCTGAACCCCTGCGGATCAGTGCGGACAAGGACACGTTCGGCGAAGCCATAGCATCGTATCTGCCGCTGAGACTCGCTCGCGAGGACACGCTCCGGCTCGAGGTGGAGCTCGAACCGTTCACAAAAGCGCCCGAACAGGCTTTGTTACTCCTCTTCAACACCCACACAGGTGTGCAGCATGCGGTCACAGCAACTGAACGGGAGGGAAATCGACTGAGCTTTCGTTTCGTTCCAGCTGAGCATCTAACCAATGAACCGTACCTCATAGAGGACACGTTCTCGACAATGCTGATCATTGCTGGTAGCACCAAAACCGAGACACCCCTGCTATGGTCTCTGCATTCACCGCCTTCACAACGTCTAGCGCACGATGAAAGAGCTACGCTACACGTGGATCTTTGCCCAACACCAAAACCTAGACCACTGGGTGTATTCGAAAAGAATTTCACCGTATGTTGGGAGTCTCGACCTGAGTTTGTCATCCAGGATCGATCTGTAGCGCCGAAAAACTGGCCAATGCTGTCCGGTGTCTTCACCTTGGCGGTGTGTGTATCCGGTGTAGCTTGGACAGGCCTGGCACTGCTTCGAGGGCTAGTCGCGTCACCCGCGTCGCTCGAGGCATCCATGCAGGGCTACGCAGTAGCATGGCAATTGTGTTTAGGGATGGCATTGTGGATTCTCTTCATGTTCTTCAGAGAGTGGAACCTGATGCGAACGCTCTGGTACTTTTCTATAACGCTCCCATGCATCAGCGTGATTGGTTTTGTGGCGCTTCGTCACCGACATGAGTTCATTCGAAAAAGCGCTGAAAACAGCATCTCCTAAACTGCACTCCATGCGGAAAACGTGCATGCAGCGCGGACCAACCTCGCACCAGCACTCGGGCCCAAGCAACACACCCGTCGAACCAGAGAGATGGGCGGATTCTGTCTTCCTTTTTAGGTGCACGGCGCTCAACCTGCTCAGCGTTCACTCGTCAGTTCAGACGCTCCATTCGCGCCGTTCGCAACGGCGTCCTGCATGCGCCGCAAGCGAGTACGCGTGTCTCGCCTGCCATCAAATCGATATGCTACCAATATGGATAAACATGCACCACGTGTCTCGCCGTGTCATCGGGCGTACCGTCGCCGCCGTCGCCGTCGTCATACTCGTAGCGACCTCAGATCAGATCTATGTCGGTGCTCATCGTTCCGAGCAGTGTTCGCTAGGCTCTTTAGAACCTTTGCGGGTCGCCTGCGACTTGCTCTAACGAGGCGTTGTCAGTTGAAAACATGTTTTTTTCGGCTTCCAGAAGTAGCGGGTTCGTGAGCCTGCCAGCCGGGCGGTTCTTGGCAGGGCGGCAACCAAAGTGCGTGACGTGTCGAGCGCCACTGGTCCGTCCGCCGAGTGTCTTCCTGGGAGCACCACTCGGGCAGTGTCTCGAGTCCCGTCAGCTGACCCAAACTACTCAAGATGCCGTCTTCAATGGCCAAGGAGCGCTGAACCTGCAGGCAATGCGACACGGGGACCGTCTGAAAAAGCTGAATCGGCCAGCGGACCAGCGAAAAGCGCTTCTTCGAGCGCTGACCACGGAACTGCTCCGGCACGGTCGAATCAAGACAACGGTTGTGCGCGCAAAAGTTGTGCGACAGTTTGCTGATCGAATGATAACACTAGCCAAAAACGGAAGTCTCGCAGCACGGCGTCGAGCGCTTGGTTTCATCTACGATAAACAGCTCGTGCACGCGCTCTTCGAGGCGGCGCCCGAACGCTACGGTGCACTGGAACGGTGGCTATACGCGCATCATCCGTACAGACCCCCGGCGTGGCGATAACGCAGAAATGGCCTTTATCGAACTGGTCTGAATGAACGAACTCGAGAGAGCCGTCGAGGTCCATAAACGTTGGCGAAACACTCCTTCCTCACGTGGCCCATTCGAACAGTACTCCATATGCACTTGATTTGGAAACGCCTATACGGTCGCGCGCTGCGAAGCATGTACTGAAAGCAGACACAAACATCAAAGTCATTCGAAAGATATCGCCGAATCAAACTGAAGAGGCGAATCTTGTTGGTGGATTTTTTTCTACTTGGTTGGCCCTAGCGCATCTGATTCAGCAGCCTTCTCTCACGCATTTCTGGCGAGCTTCTGTAGCATCCGCCCTGATGATCGGTTCCGTCAATACGCCTTGGACGAAATGTCCAAAGGAAATCGTCTGTGAAAACTTTCGAACGACGAGGACATCAAGAAGAGGATCCGCGGCGCATGAAGCAACGCAAAAACGGAAACAAGCTCGTGTTCGGAGCGTTCCGGTTAAAAACCTCGTTCGATTCTTCAGCGATCTCGGACTTGATATAATAGCCAGACCAAACACCTCATCAGACGCTTGGACCAATGTAATCTGTATTCCGTTTTCGTTCAGCAACTCGTCCGCTCTATATCATTCAACAAACCCTGGTACCCCGTTCAACAACCGTCTCCGGATGAGTTGCAGCGTCTCTGTACCGAATGGGTACCCCAATACTCGAACGCGAAGCTACAAGAGCGCACACTGATGCAGTCACCTTGGTCGATTCCCTCCTCGACGGTACCCCAAATGTCTTCACTCGTCGACGCTATCTGCCGCCAAGTTGTCAATGTATATCCATCGCTGCTCAACGTACTCGGCCTGCGAGGACAGCAGCTCCAGCCATGAGCAGACACCGTGGCGCGAGCGGGCCCTCAATCCCTCGGGACCGAGATCGTTGCGGCGCGCGTCCACACGGGCTTTGGTCGGTTCTCATGCCATGAACGTTATCTCCGTTGGGAAGAAACGGTAAAGCACCAGTCTTTGTTGGATTGTTGGTGTGTAAAGACGAATTCAAGTCATCGCTGGGTTTCTTCATCTACTGGTGTCTCGCAGTTGGTCCTTTGTTTCGTTTTTTTTTTCGGTCGAGAAAGTCGGTCTATCTGGCAGCGAGCGGTTGAGTCTGAGATAGACTCGCGTCGGCAGGGCGCGGGTGCTTGCAACACAGCTTCCGGGCCCGAGATAGGATACGGTTGCGAATTTCTCTAGCAGCGAAATTTTCCCCTTGTTCTTCTGACTGAATAACGGTTCTTTGTGCGTTTCATTCGCGTTTACCATGTCCAGTGACGATGACGCAGACTCGTGGCTGGTGAGCGACAGCGCAGAGTTACGCACACCACCGTGCACGCCACGCAGCGACCTCAGACGAAACATTCCCTTACCTCCGCCAATGGACGCTGAGTCTCCGGACGACATTCGGGAAACTGGAGAAAATCACTCCTATCGAATGCACGGGCGTCGTCCGTCGCCAAGTGTGCGACAGCAAGTCGGCATCCTGGCGATGGAAGTCTACTTCCCGCGGACGTACGTGGATCAGCACGCACTAGAGACCTTTGATGGGGTCTCTTCGGGCAAGTATACCGTAGGCCTTGGCCAAGAGGCCATGTCTTTTTGCGGTGACCGCGAGGATGTCCGGTCAATGTGCATGACGGTTGTCCAAACTCTCGTCGAGAAACATCATATCGACTATAACGATATCGGAAGGCTTGAGGTAGGCACAGAAACCATTATTGATCGGGCAAAATCGATCAAGACAGCGCTCATGTCGCTGTTTGAACAAAGCGGAAATTTCGAGGTCGAGGGAATCGACTCCACGAACGCCTGCTATGCCGGCACGAATGCGCTCTTCAACACGATTGCCTGGTGTGAGAGTCGAACGCTCTACGACGGACGTTTTGGGCTCGTTGTCTGTGGTGATATTGCCGTATACCCGCAGGGGCCCGCTCGGGCGACCGGAGGAGCTGGTGCTGTCGCGCTCCTCATTGGTCGAGCACAGCCCCGTCGGTATCCACATCTGCGACCGATTCTCGTGCTGGAACCGGGCCTCAAGAGCAGCCACTTTGAAAATACCTGGGACTTTTTCAAACCAGCTCGAAGGGAGGATACGGAATACCCAATCGTGAATGGAACGGAGAGCATCGCTTGCTATTTTCGTGCGCTCGATATTTGCTATGCCAAGTTTACTGGACGGGTCGAGCGACAGGCCCGCGACGCCCTCCGTCGCCGAATGCAGCGGAGCGCTCCGACGGACCAGCAGGGAGCAGATGGAGCTCAGCTGGAGGCCTCCGTGGATCTTCGCTGCACGATGGTGGCCGGCGAAGAGCACAGCGATGTAGCGCCCACGGGGACACCCCATGATTCCATCGCACATCGCTGGACCCGCATTGACTATACCGTGTTTCACGCTCCATTCAACAAATTGGTGCGGAAATCATTTGCACGGCTCCTGCTCTGTGATTGCCTTCGATATCCTGATCTGGCATTGGCGAGTGACCTGTCAAAAGGGATGCACGAAGAACGTCGAGTCCCATCGGAGCACTTGTCCCTGATGAAGGATAAGCAGGGCATATTGATTCCTCCACCCAGCACTTACTGGGATCGAGCGCTCATGCAGACGCTCTTGCGACTCTCTGCGCCACTCTATAAGGTCAAGTGTGCGCCCTCGACGACGCTGGCTCAGCAGACCGGTAACGCGTACACGGCTTCTCTTTTTGGGAACTTGCTCTGTTTACTTAGCAGCGAAGGAGATCGTGCGCTAGGCAAACGCATCGTGTTGTTTGGCTTTGGTAGTGGTATGGCTGCCTCGATGTACACGATGCGCGTGGTCGCATCGCCTGAGGCCCTGCTCGAACGTGTAGGCCTCTTCGAGCGCCTCAACAGGCGCCGACTCGTTTCGCCAGCTGTCTTTCATGAGACGCTGGCTCTACGCGAGGACAACTATGGCGCATGTGACTACGAGCCAAGCGATCCGATCCAGGCGCTCTTTCCTGGCACCTACTACCTTGTTCGCATCGATGATCGAGGTATTCGTTACTACGATCGCTACCTGGGTCCGGTGACAGCAACCTAGCGCATCTCTTCCAACAGCTTTGACAAAGACTCTGGTGGGCCCGATGATGGAGGGTCGAAGCACCGAACCCGTGACAAGTTTGACGTTCGCGAGATAGGCAATTGGCACCTGATGCTCCCTCGGGACCAACTCTGGTTGACGCACTCGGCATCAGAGCGAGCTGCATTCGTGGAAGAGTCCATCTATTGGAGGCTGATCCAAATTCAATCGAGGCGGGAGAGGTTGCATCACGGCACTCTTGGATGCCTTTAGAAACCCCTTCCAAACTGGCAGCGCGAACCTGTTCCGGATCGGAGATCAGGACTCGCTCCTAGACACAACTCTGTTTCCTTTGCGTGGCTACTTAACCGGGAGTTTACCCGCGCTCCTGCTTCATGATACACATGGTCGACAACAGGCAGCAAAACAGCTTTGATCCAAAACGATGGCGTGGAGACCAAACGCGCGCTCGACCCTAGTGCCATGATCGTCTCCCCAGGAGACGTCTGTTTGCTGAATGATCCTTAAGCGATCTCTTTCCTCCTATTCTCGTATGGCAATCGTTTCCTCTCGCCGTCACATTCCTTGAATATTCTCCAATAACGAATCCATAAAACCATGAAGCCGCAGACTTGCAGCTTTCGAAACAGAACCGGAGACAGAAAACCTGCACAGTAATCGAATCGCTTCAAGTAGCCGCAGGTGACGACGCATCCGTCCATCATCACTGGTTTCGTCTCAGACCATTCCCAAACTCTTTATTCTTTACGTGGTGCGTCCTTGGTATCGCGCTCAACGAAATACAAACATGCTCGCCAACCGTCGTAGACGCCTAGGGTAGCGCCGTTCCATGAATCGACACCAGGTCTGGGAATCGACTCGATGCGACCGTTATCAAAACTTGCTCCGCAACTTGATGATTTGGGCGGGGGCTTGTCTCTCCCGCGGGTTGCTCTCCCAAAGAACCCCTAAAACTCGCAAAAGATCATTTCGGATCCCGGTTTCAAAACATACGAGTTCCCGCAATGGCTCAGTTTGGATCACCAGGACGCGGGATGCCCTCTGAGTACACCAACCCGCTTGCGATCGTGTTTTCTGCTCACGTCAAACCAAGAGAGACGTCGTCAAGTACCTTTTAAAAGCTCGTCACAAAGGAAAGACCCAGATGCTTTCACGAAATGGTCAGAAATGTGATGCTCACGACAGACGTTCGCGTCGTGTGCCTCCATGGGACCGTCTAGCCGAGAATACGGCGGAGCAGGCCCCGACCGGACAGCCTTCTTGTCGCGGTATTCGCATCCGAGACCGATGCTGAAATATCATCCAGATTGACAGAAGCACTTTCTAGACGTGCACTGAGTGTTCGGAGCCATTCTGCACGGCCCTCTTCATCCATCTGTACGAGTGAGCGCTCGACAGCTGCAACAAGGGCTTCGGGTGCGTCAGCTGTCAGGGCAATGGCCTGGCGCGCTGCTCGGGCCTCTCGCAACTTGTGCAGCCGGCGTTCCAGTTGCGTATCCAATTCGTCCTCGAGCCATTGGACGACGCTTGGATCATCTAGATCATAGACATCGCCTTCGAGAGCAGGATCATGCGCGCGAGCCCACTTTCGGAGCAATGCATCCAACTCGGGTGGAGAGAGCTCTGGATCCGCGAGCAGAACCCGGCTGCGGAGCTCCTCCTCGGCCAGTCGTCGCCGAAGGCGCCAGTAGAAAAATGTTCGGCTCGTTCTCCACGATACGATACGTCGTATTGCTCGTTTGTGTTGCATTCGTCCTGGGGTGTCGTGCAAATCAGCAAAAGCCATGGCAATCTGCCGGAAGATGGGCACAAGCGCCTGCTCTTGCGGAAGACGCACCTCGCCTTCGAAAGCGTTCAAGTTGTTTTCGGTCGCCGTCGTCGCCACCAGCGAGCCAGAGGAGCCTCCAGTCGTATTCGCCTTATCACCAGTAGCGGTCCTAGCCGAGCACTTCTGCAAAGGGACTGTTTCGGAGCTGGCGCTCGCTGAATGGCTCGCTTGTCCATGATCAGGGTCGAGTTTGGGCTCTCCGAACCGTAAAAGTCTTTGCATCGTTTTCAACAGATCCCTTGTACGAAACTTGATGTCTACAGTGCCAGCTGGCTCGAGGACACCTCCTCGCGCACTCTCGTCAGCATACATCTCAATGTATCGAGGATTGATGGCGGTGTCAAGGACAACCCAGGCACCGCCACGAAGTTCACCGCCCGGTGGTATATACACGAAGACGGGCTTCGAGTAGACTCGCAACGCATCGACGATCTCAGCACCAAACTTGAGCACCTCTTGGAACATGTCTCGGGCGCCGCCAGAGAAACCGCGCCAATTGGCTAAAATAAAGAGTGGCAGCCCCTCTCGATCAAAATCACGAATGCATTGTGCCGTTTTGAACGACGAGTCCGGATACCATACCTGACCTGCTTGCTGCTCCCGAACTTCCCGTGAATCAGGGGCGGCAGGGTCTGGCGGAATGACTTTCTCCGTCGTTACCGTCTGGGCTGCGACGACGCCCACCGGAATACCACCAAGACGAGCACGACCAACCACAACCGACTTGGCCCAACCAGCCAGCGTCTCCCGAAACGAGTGACGATCAAAGAGTCCAGCGAGAAAGACGTATCCCTGGTTATCCGCCGTGATCGTGCTCGAAGCGTATGGTGCCAGCGCGGCGCTACCGTTGGCGATATGGCTCGGGTGGCCTGCACCCGCATTGTTGAGGCTCACGCCCGCAACATTATTATTAGGATTGTTGTTGTTGTTGTTGGCGCTCGCAAAGCCCAGCTGGCCATTCTGTACTAGCTGGCTTCTCGAGGCCGAGCCGAGATTCGTTAGGGCATTGGCCTTCCCGTTGGTCGCGGAGAAAGCATCTCCTGCATGAAGTAGTGGAGAGCCTACTCTCAGCCCGCTGGTGTCGTTCAAGGCCAACGTTTCACTGGTCATGAGCGGGAGCGGAGGGGAGCCACCCTCATAGGGACTGTATACGGAAAGGTCCGGTGAATGTGGCGGTGAGGCCCCCAACGCTCCAACCGACGACGAGTCCATGCTATTCCACTCTATCGTCGACGATGTCCAGAGAGGTGACCTGGTCATTCCGAAAGGTGGAGGCGCTTCCCTAGTTCCCTCAGTCGACGGCGCTGCGTTGGACGCGTTCTCGACTAGGTCGCTCGCAGCATGGGCGTCTTCATCGTGGCGAGGTGCACCTCCTTTCATACTCGCTCCAGTTGCGCTAGTTGCAGCGACATCGGACGCACCTGAAGCCGCCCCGCCAGTTTCAGTACCGAGGCTCCTAGCATGCTTGACTGGCGGTCTCGCAAGAGCGTAGGCGGACGTTGATGCGACACTAGTGGTGACCAGCGGAGCGCCCTGAGAGCCGCCACGAGAACGGGTACGTTGCTTGCTCTCAGCGCCAGCGCCGTCGGCATTGGAACTCAATGGTCCACTGGCAGCAAGCGTCGATATCACCGGAGCTACCCCAGTCGTGGCGTTGATCGAGACGTTGGACGGGGACTCCATTGCGAAAGGACCAATCCATTTGCCTTCAATCGCGAAGCGTACGTCTTCGTTTTCAGACCGAAGATCGTAATCAACTTCTCGCCCAACTGAATCGATGGAGTCTATCATTGGTGGCCGCTCGCCCTGAATCCTTGGCACGAACGAGAGCCACCCGAGAATGGCTCGAACACCCTCGTAGTCGTTCGGAACACGCAAATGCGTCACACCATTCGGGTACATGATTTTGGTTCCACCGAGCTGTTCATGGCTCGTATACACCTCTCGGCCAAGTAGCTTGTTCAGTGCAGAGTATCCGGTAAGGATAATGGGTGCATTGTGATCGCGCTGAATGACCCGTTGCCCAAGACGAACCAGATAGGCTCCAATGCCAACACAACGAGCAGCAACGTAGGTGATGGTGAAGCAGTCGTTGTATGCAGCAGATGTCTCGGCTGCGATCCTTGCCGAGCCCATCAGATTCTCCACACCAATACCGTCCTCGGCACCGTAGATGTCTACCAGGGCGTACTTGCCGTTTCCCAGATCGCGAGTTCGTACCATACCGAGTTCATCCTCATATCTGAGCTTATCGGCCGCTTCCAGGTAGAGATACTGGAATCCCCGACTCGGGTCCTGAGCATCAATCCACTCAACACGGAAAACATGGCGAAGTTCATCAGCAAGACCAATCCGAGCGCCACTATTCGCCGCTATGTAAATACGGGGAATCCCCAGCGTTCTGGCCAACTGTGATGCCTTGGCAAAGAGTCGATCCTCTCGCGGTCCAAAGGAGCCACTCAAATAAGTGATATCATTGGCAATGACGATCGCATCACGACCAAGCGGGTACTCTGGCGTGAAAAACGTGTAACGCCAGGCAACCATGCCAATCTCGTTCTCTCCTGGCGGACGATTCGTCTCGATCAAGTCGCTCTCCTCGTCATCCTCATCGCGTAGAATGAGCTCGGTGCACGTAAGCAACTTCAGGGGAATTTTGTGGCGACGAAAGCCACCCAGAAGGCGCTCTTGCGAATATCTTCGCCATTGCTCATGGAGCGCTTTCGTAAACAGCTCCTGGTAATCATAGACATAAGTCGTTTCAAGCGTCTGCGCCACCACTCTCCGCCGCTGGATACGGTTCAGCACTTGGTACGGCTCATCGACGGGTGTTCCATGCAAATGACCGGGGTCGCTCGAGTCCAGCGAGAGCAATCGGTCGCCGTGTTCTATGTAGCCTTCCACGCGAAGCGAATGGCCAGTTGGATTAAAGAGAATGAAGCGAAGCGGCTTGGGACCCATCTTCTCCACATGGACCTTGATCTCCACCATAAAGATGCGCAAGCGCCAGCATCGAGAGGAGAAACGATGGAAAATACGCGTACAGATGGCCTCGACATCGTCGACATCGATCGGTACTCGTGGAATCAAGTGCAAAAAGAGATGGTTAAAGTCTGTTCGACGGAAGCGTCGATCGCAGCGAGCCGTCTCTAACGCATCCAAACAGGCCACAAAGGTTCGCTCCGCCTCGGGAATCGAGACCGCTGTCGTATCACTTGGACTTGCGTATACATCGGCCTGTCGTACAAAGGCGCGGACAAAGAAACGGGCGTCGCCCTTGTCGGTTCGATCTTCCGCATAGAAGACGTGAATAGAGCGATTTGGATGCTCGAAACGAGTGATTCGAAAGTTTGCCAAGCGATTCAGCTCCAGCTGGAACGCCGTGGGTGGATCGATATGGCGGTAGATGGGGTCCTCGCCAAAATCCAACGAGGCCCGAAAGGTGTAAAAGCCAGGGTAGGTACTTTCACGCGGCATGGACCAGTTCGACGAACGCAGACAGAGCTCTCCGGGAGCAACCAGGAACGTCACCATTTTGATTCCAGCAGCGAGCATCGAACGCTTGCGCTCCGCAGATAGGCGACAAAACCGAGTCAGCAGAGCGACCACCGAGCTCGGAATCACTGGTGTCGCCACCATTCAAACGAACGCGCTCGTTCTCCGGAAGATTCAAGCTCTCTGCAAGATAGGTCACTTCAGATCCAGTCCAAGGCAGCGCAATGGTGAGTACATTGACGCCAATGCCTTCTGCAGTCGATTCGACACCGCTCTCTGACGAGGTGCGTACCCCCATGGCTGTGGGCGATGATGGTATATCCCCTCCGGTTTCGGCCCGGAACACGCTCAAAACTCGGTCAAAACCACTCAACATCGTCCGTATGCTTTCGAAGACAGCGAGCATACCCACCCGAAAGCCCCACGTTTGCAGATTATCGGCCGAGTCGTAGCTCCGCAGTTGACGACGAGCCAGCGGTGCCGAGGCTGCAGCCAATGCAGCAGGGATCGACCTCATCCCCGAGAGACTATTCACCGAGTTCAGGCTCGAACGGTATTGGAAACGCCAGAGCGCACGCAGGAAACCGTATTGCTCGTCGGTCTCCACAATCAGGTCGTAGACATGGTATGCCTTGTAGGCACGAAGTACCTGACATTGGAGGGCGGCTTTGCGGGTTTCCACGGAGACAGTCGCGTCCAGTGTGAGACTCACTAGGGCATCAAGAATGCTTTCCTGGGACTCGACCACCGCAGTTAGAAGACGGTATCGTTGCTCTTCATTGGGTGCTTCGATCGCTCGCGCTATTTGTTTCTCGAGTCGTTCTCGGCGCTCTGGAAGTGCTTTGCGACGTGAGCTCGCTAGCAAGAGGCGGGCTCGCAACGCGATCTGACTATAATCAGGGTGGATAAATGCGGCCACTTCGTGTAGACATTGCCGAATAGCGACGCTGCGCAAGAGATTGGTATCCCGGGAGACATGCTCCAGCAGCGCAAGCATTAACTGGTTCTTGCGAGCAAGCTGTGCATGCGAAAGGACCATGTCAGCGACTATTTCAAGATGGTCGCGATGGAGTTCACGTAAATCGAAAAGAGCATCATCAATTCGACGGCTCTGGGCAAAATGCTTCTCCGTCGTGATGTAGCGTTGCATGAGCGATACAATGAGGCGCTCGTAGTGGCCCTTCAGGCCATCTCGAAGGTACCGCTCTAGAATGGTCGTTAGTGGGCGCAAGGTTGCCTCGAAGACTTCCCGGTCAGCAGCGATTGCGATGCCCTCACATACGTCGGTGATCATGCGCTTCATGTCTTGGAGCAGTTGCTCGACGCGTTCATGATCATCTCGAGGGAGCGCGCGCAGTTCGAGGACTGCACCCAGCAGAGAAGCATGAAGCGTCGACGGAATCCGTCCAGCCAAAAAGGATAGAGCATCTTGAAGCTCCCCGGCTGGCACAGCTGGGTCAGCGCGAGCCAGCTGCAGCAGTGTTCCCAGCGGTTCCATATCCACATCGTATCCGTCCAGCAGGGCTTCGATGTGTTGTCGCGCATTCTCGAAACGCTGATGGGGCTTCTTCCCGGGACGCTGCGGTGGAAGCATAGGCGGAAAGCGACCGTCAAACGGCATCACCTGGCGCACTTTGCTCGGGTCGTCAAGGTCAAGTTGCGCGAAGACTTCGCCAAGTTCGAGAACCGCACCTGCTGGTTTGAGCAGATGTATGGTCCCTGCCTCTGGCGCTTGAATGCTCAGGTACATTTTCATGACTTCGAGCTCTGCAATGGCTTGTCCTTGGTCTACGTGTTCATCATTGGCAACCAGGTACCGTACGAGACGCCCCGAGACTTGCGCTGCGATGCGAGTAGGATCGCGCTCATTGGGAAACAAACAGGTGCGTCCGTCAATGGTGAGACGCATGCCAGTAGAGTCCTCTTTGGCATACGTGATGAACGAGCGACCATCGCACATGATCAGCAAGCCACCATCAAGGAGGGGTCGGAGCTCTACACGTACCTTCATATCAGCCTGATGAGTGAGGGAGACATGAAATGCACTCGGGCCTGCTTGGCGGACCTGTAGGGCGTATTTTTGATCATCGTAGATAAGCTCGACCTGAAATTCAATGCAAGAAGCGTCCGTGCGTTGTGGTACTTGGCCGCGGCTGAGCGACTCCATGAAAGTTCGCCGCCGCTCCTGCATTGCCCGAAATGCCTGGTGGACCGCTCCAATCACAACAGCGATATGTGAGGCTGGCCTTTCAGGTTTCACATTCGATGCAATGAGATTGTCCAGCCATCGAGTATGGATGCGGTTCTCCCGATACGACTCCAGCTCAAGCAGAGTAATCAGATACTCTACGGTTGTGCGAATATCACCGCGAATACTGAGCTCCTTCAATGCGAGCACCATGTTTCGGCGAGCGGTCTCCCGGTCAGGCCCCCAGGCAAACAGATGTCCAAACTGGGAGTCGGCATACTCATGGACACCGCCCCAAGCGCCCACGCTGAAATAACCCCAAACATTGGGTGTGTTCCGAAAGGAGAGCTCCTGGATCGATCCGCTCGTGGGTTGAAATCCCTCCTCGGGATTCTCTGCAGTTACACGACAGGCAATCACGTGGCCATTTGGCGGGTTCGGTATCGCTGTCTCCAAATCCAGGTCCTTTCTGTTCCGGTACAGTGCCTGTATCGCGGGGATACATCGTAGCGGAATGCCCATGGCGATCTGCAGCTGCACGGCAGGCAAGTTCACCCCAGTTATCCACTCGGTAACCGGGTGCTCTACCTGCAGTCGAGGATTCAACTCGAGGAAGTAAAAGCGTCCATCATACAGGTATTCAACAGTACCTGCACCGTGATAGCCGACCATCTTGGCGAGGCGGACAGCCCCACTCTCCAGTTCCTTCCAAACCTGCGGAGGCGTTGCCACAACGGGTCCCTCCTCGATGATCTTCTGATGACGTCGCTGAACGGAGCAGTCGCGTCCGTATAGGGCAATCGCTTCACCGTACTCATCTGCAACGATCTGCACCTCCAGATGTCGAGCTTGATCCACCATTCTCATGATAAAGATAGGAGAACCCGGCACTTCTCCCGAGACCTGACGAAAAGCATCGCGAACGTCCTCTGGTCGATGACACAAACGGATGCCTTTACCGCCGCCACCCTCGCTCGCTTTGATCATCACAGGGTACCCGATCCGATCCGCTGCAGCTCGTGCTTCGTCAGCATTCGTCACACATGCTCGACGATAGACGTCTTCATCGACAGCACCGTGTCCTCGATCGTACTCGAGACGGAGCCCGTCACCGCTCCAGTTCACCACCGGAACGTTTGCGGACTGCGCTAGCAACGTTGCCGAGATCTTGTCGCCCAGTGCTTTCATCGCGGAGGAATCCGGCCCCAGGAACGCGATACCGGTCTCAGCGAGACGTAAAGGCAGGAGAGGGTTCTCGCTGGCATGGCCCCAACCTGCCCAGACCGCATCACACTCGTGTCGTTCTGCAACGTCCACAATCAGTTCCACATTCGCATAGTTGTGGTTATTGGTGCCACCTGGAACTGGCACAAACTGATCGGCCAGTCGAATGTACTCCGCGTTAGCTTGCACATCCTCTGGCGTGGCCATCGCTACAAACTCGAGCGCGCGCTCATCCCCAAACGCTTCATAGGACCATCGTCGCATAGAACGAATACACTTGACGGCCGCAATCCCGTTGTTCGCCACAAGCAAACGTTGAATTGGCCGCTTCCCACCGTGCTCCTCTACATAGCGACGAATGCTCTCGTTTGTTGTGCTTCGTTGATGAGCACACTCTAACTCGTCCCCCATACCGCCAGCTGCAGTAACCAAGCTGTTCGAGAAACTATTGAGATAGGCGGAGCACACCCACACGCGCACACACCTACCGAGACTGAAACGACAAGAACAATAACAGCGACCCGCCAGCCAAAACACTCCTCGGCCGCTGTCTTTCGTTAGACGCACGCGCAAACCAGTGTCGACGACAAGCACCTTATCAGCTCTTGCTAACGGATACCAGCACGTCACCGACCACGATATGGCGTGTCGGCAGGCTCGCAAAGCGTCAGCTGGACAGATACGACCTGACCCCAGCCAAGCCGTGGCAGTCCCAAAAGCCTGCCTAGGCGCGCCAGTCGCCTGTCGGCCAATGGAGGCGGATCGGCGACGACGACGACGACCTCATCGCTGGTCGCGTCTCCGATCTGGATGATCGATCCATTCGGGGAATCGTTGTGGATGAATCGTCCATGTCGGTCATCGAGATGGTGCAGATACAGAGACGTATAGATCATGTATGGCATAGACATGGGTTTGATTGGACTCGGTCCAGGTGATGGAAATTGCGAAGGAATTCGCTTGTTCTCTGGAGAGGTATTCTCAGAGCGATCGGGTCTAGCGGTGATTTCAGGGATGCGTCGGCTGTCTGCGTGCTGATGCGTGTCACTGGAAGCGCGGTGGTCTGCACGCTGTGTGTGCATCATCCTCACGTTAAGCCGCAGGTGCTTTCGCAAATCCACCAGCGATAGGATCGATATCAGGGGTATTCGGATCGGGCATGCATTCTTTTCGAGATGGATAGGGCGGAAGCTGTTCACTGGGGTGATGGTTGCCTGCCTGGCTACCTGTCTACTGAGTTTCTGTCCGAATCCAATGATTCTGATTGCAAGTGATTCTCTTGGTCCTAGTTTTGTGTTTTGTTTTCCTCGAGCATGGTTGTGTCTGGCTGAATAGGGCACTGGAGTAGCATGTTCCTGAAACGACGGTGTTATTCTACTTAGAGGTGCATCCAGAGGTAGCGAATGAGTCGGAGACAATGGTTCAGGGCCCGGAAAAGATGTGAGATCCACCAGTATGCGTTTTGCGCGTGAATCGCGTTGATTGACGGAACACGAACGCTGAAGGGAACATCACGACGGCCAACGTACTGATTATTGAGGCCAACGGTGTCGATACGAGGCCGAGTTTGATTACTTCGGTTGAAGGTTGTGCGCCACTCGCTCGAGAGATGACGCTAGTACTGGCAACGCTACGTGTCTGGAAGGATGTTTTCATTACAGAGTACAAGTGTTTTACTTGAGGATTTGAATACGAATAGCCGGTTTCCAATCCAGCTCATGTTTGCAGCCCAGTCCTCGTCGAAAGTGAGCGGCATCGAGACCGTTCATTGCCGTGCAGACAGAGGCCAACGAGACCTCATCTGAACAGCAGCATTGAATCGGGGTGCTTTTCCGAACAAGCCAGTATCGTCCAAGAATCCGATTCGGCTTTGTACGGGATGAAGGATGCCGCGATTCCGTGTGGGCCTCCTAACTGGTCGCGAATACATGCTGATACTTGACGCCTCCGAAATCGCTCAAGAGTCGTGTCGCTCAGCGATCGCAAGCTTGTCGGATGTTGAAACATAACGGGACCACGCCCAGATGTAGATCACATCCGTTTTGGCCTCTCTAAGCCAGGCATTCATTCTTTTGAGGGTATTTGCTCCGTCGCAAGGAGCCACTCGGATGCAGGTACTCGTTCCAGGTAGATGAGTGTCGGCCGCAGCAGCATAAAGAACACAATGAGACCGACCAGCGGCAGGCACAAGGCGACGCCAATATATCCAAAACGATGCGCAGCAGCGAAAACGAGAGGTGTCGCCCAGGTGCCGCCCAGATTTGACGCGGTATTCAGAAGCGTCAGATAGGTGCCACCAAAGTGCTTATCACTGATCCGAGCACAAAAAGAAGATGTAGACACAAACATGAGCCCGTCGCTGGCAAGCTGATACAGGACACTGATGATGAACACCAGAACAAATAACCAGGCTGGAAGTGCGCCGTTTCCATACGGAAACATCAAATGAATGAACATCGGAGTGAAGATAGCCAGAAGGAGTCGCAAGAAGAAACCCAACTGCCATAGGCTATCTCTGAGACTACGAGATGACCTGGCGTAGCGGCCCGCGACGATCGCCCCGATCATATCGAACGGCCACTGCAGGACAGCCATGAAGGCTAACTGTTGTCGTGGAAAACCCCGCCGTACAAGCTGCAGAGACGAAATATGATCATGTGCAGAGAAAGGAAACTTGCTCAGCACGAGAAACAGAACCAAACGCTGTATTGGACGTTTCTTCACGATGCACCAGAGTGCGCGATAAGCAGCAACAACAGTGGTTGGCGCTCGCTCACGATCCCCAGGGTTTGCACGCTGGTTCGTTATATCATTTTCCTTCACAAAGAATGCTAAAATAAACGTAAACGCAAGGAAAGACGACCCCATGATCCGCAGGAAAGAAGCCAAGCTAACGACAGCAGCAGGCTGGTGCAGCCATCGTGAGCAGAACTCTGCATTATTCAACGCAAGGAATACCGTAAAGCTCGAAAAGTAGCCCAGACTCAGACCTAGCGACTGGCAGGTTGATGCATATCCAGATTGAGCATCTCCCAGAAGGGTTAATGCCCAGCCATCAACAGCAATATCCTGGGTCGCGGCGAGGAACACCAGCCCAAAGCAGAAAAGGGTGATCGGAATCACTCGGGCGCTGTCAACCCATTGCTCGACTGAACCTGCCAGAAATACCATAGTGAGTCCGATGATCAGTTGTACCGGCACAATCCAGGACTTGCGGCGACCGATACGCGCAACGTAAACCGCGTCAACCACTGGCGACCATAGCAGTTTCAGAGAGTACGGATACGACGCGGAGGAAAATACCCCGAGTTTTGCATATGAAGATCTGGTCTGTAGCAGAAAAGGTAGTGACCCAAAAGTCAGACCCATAGGAACGCCCTGGAGCAAGTAAAGCACGATGAGCAGAAGCACTCGAGCGTAGAGTCCCGAGCGCCAGTCTGTGAGCGACCATGGTCGCAAGCGGAAACGTCTCCGCACCTTGGCGCGAGAGTCAGGAACAAGCGGCTTGTTGCTCGTCTGCTCGTCGTTTTCCAAACAGTCAACCAGGTCCCTCTTCTTGCTGGCACCTCTTCTGCGGTTGGCTGCCATTCGGCCCAACGGAACAAAATTCGTAGCGACAGCAGTGGTCGCGCGATCAGCAGCAACCGACACAGTGCTGTTGCGAGCCAGATCGAGCTCGTTTCAACTGTAGGTTTGGGGAGTACAAAGGCTCCTCATCGTAACACCAGCACGATCGGCGCCCGTTTCCCGAAAGTCAACGCTTCCTCTTGTCGTGAAGACAGACGCAACCAAAGAACAAGTGTCGTTTCGAGCTGGAATAGGGCAATGTCGGCCATTAGGGTTGGCGTTGCGGTCGCGAGCGTTTCGGTGTCCCGGCACGTTCGACAAGTTTTGCGCGTTCTGTTTTTGCGCAGCCAGAAGAGGAGCAGGTGACTCGTCACCAGTCGTCCGATGGCTGCTTCCTATCCATGAAAAATTGTCTTCATTGGACCGATTTGGGTTTCAAGAAGCTGTTATCGATGGAGAGGCCGCTTCTGCGCCCAGACGAAGACGGGGTTATTGACGTCTCCTATAGCGTACTTGGCGAGATAGGGGAGACGTATCGACTTCCGTGTGGAATCGACGCTGCTTTCAGTCATCCTTTTCTCGAGTTTGATGCAACCAATAGCAGGATCACGCGGATTCAGAACCTGGAAGGTTGTACGTCACTGCGTCGGTTGGTCCTTCGGCAGAACGCGATCGCGAAGATCAGCGGCCTTGAAACGCTAACCGAGCTGGAAGAAATCGATCTGTATTTGAATCATGTGCAAGAATTGAATGATCTCGAAAACAAGAGCAAGCTGAAACGTTTAGACTTGTCGTTCAATCGGATTCGCAGCATGGAAAGTCTCTCGCGTTTTGCCTTGCCAGCGCTTGAGGAGCTCTATCTCGTCCAGAATCGTATAAGGGAGATTGCCGGGCTTCGGGCCGAAAACCTTCCTCAATTAAAGCTTCTGGAGCTAGGATCAAATCGGATTGCGGCCATAGGGGAGAACATAGAGCAAGTCGGGGCCTCTCTGGAAGAGCTCTGGCTTGGTCGGAATAAGATTCGTCAAGTTCCGCTTCTGCGCGGAATGCATCGACTGAGGCGAGTCTCAGTGCAGAGCAATCATTTGTTGGAAATAGGATCTGGCTTTGAGCCTTCTGCCGATGCGCTCGAGGAGCTCTATCTCAGCCATAACGGTATTTCGAGCCTGGCCGGTGTTGAGACGCTTGCAAAGCTCAAGCTGCTCGACCTGGGCTGCAATCGCATCGTTCAACTGGATCATTTTCTGGAGGAGCTCAAAAACCTGGAGGAATTGTGGCTCAATGGGAATCTTGTGGAAACACTCGATCAAGTCTACAAACTTTCCGGACACTCGCAGCTGCGAACGCTTTACTTGGAGGGAAATCCTGTCGCGGATTGGTTGACGCGCGAACACGGACAAGAATGGTATCGCGCTGTTGTGGTCAGTATCCTGCCGATGCTCACGCAACTCGACGCCGACCCGGTTACAGAGGAGACGCGCTCCCTTTCCGACTCGGAACACTGTGAAGCCATTCGGGATCGTGAGCGTTAGAACAATCGGTCGCTGAGCAGCGGTTGGGCGTAGGCGACCGGAAAGCCACACCTCCCTGCGGGAGCGTACACGTCATCGATCTGGTACGGTGTCGTGTCGGAGCATCATTCGATCGTGGAGATCGCATGCCATGGGTCGTTGCGTTCGTTGGCAGTCTCGAAAACGATGGCTGAACGCAGCCCTCGGACGGCGATGCACCCGGAACTGCGTCGTGAAAAAGTGCGCTCTGCATGGGCGAGTACGTTCGACAAGCGCTCGTCGATCGAGCTTGACTGAGTTTCCCATTTGTTTCAGAGGCAAGCGCAAACGAATCGCGACGTTCGTGGGACTTGCAGATGATTCAGGACGACCCGGATGGTCCTCGTGTCGGCCCTGTCGAATCGAGTTGCGAAAACTGCTTCGAGATCAAGACAAGGACAGCGCTTGGTGCCAGGAATCCAGTTGCCAACGCTTGTTGGTAAGCCCTTCCAAGCTCGGCGAGCGTTGTGGCCCCTCGACATGACAAGCACCTTGGGATGTTTCGTTTCGAATCCGCATCAATGGATTGGACGCTGCTCGACAGAGGCGCCGGACCGATCGCTTCTTGGGGATTTGTTTTTGGCCCGGAACAAACCCGAAGACACATACTCAGGTCTGTGTTGCACTGCTCACGGCCAGCGATAGGCCATGCACAACCGGATAAAAGGCAGCACATCCTGCTTCATGGAACTTTTCAGGTCGATCGCATCCTTAAAGCCGTGTACGTCTCCGAAACCCACAAGAAAGCGTCAAGTGGGAGGCCCGACCTCTTGAATGCACTTCGGTTTTACGATGCGTCGAATAGATTCCGCAGCGTGATGACATGTTTTTAGGCCGTTCAGATGGAGGGCGCTATCCTGCAATCATCACCCGTTTCTCTTGGTGTCGGCATGATGGCGATAGCGAGTCGATCATCATCCACGAATGGTTTGCGCTGTCGTGGACCCTGATCATCATCCGGCGTTCGGTAAGCTTTCTCGCAGCAGGATTCTCTTTAGATCATCCTTGTCAAAATGCTCTTGCCCGCTGCCAAGCATTGATTCAAATCCAGTCGGTTCTATGGGTATACTAGTGCTTTTCAAACGATGTTCAAGTCAGAGGCCGAATTTGGCCCCGTGGAATGGCTCCAGGATTACGCCTGTGATGAACAAGTCTTGACCAAAAATCTAAATATCCTAACAGCAAAAAATCAGTATATGCCTACACAGATGCGAACACGACAGTCCTACGCATCGCTGCGCTCAAGCTAGGGTGACGGTTGTGTGTCCCCGTCCGCTCCGTGCTCGCTGTCACTTGGAGCATCGCCCCGGATCGATACATTCCGGCATACTCGTCTGCCCGTCTATGATTATATCCTAAGCAGTTCGATGAACTTGTTCGAGGAATGGCGTTCTCTGATTCGTCTAAGGTCTAAAGACACTGTCAACGAACCAGTTTCTAGGGTCGAAGAAACTCGCCAAGATGTCAGCAAATCCAGCTTTTCGCATCAGTTCGGTGATCTCCTCCATCGTATACTTCCAGCTGTACTCCGTGTGGATGGATTCCCAGGCGCGCAACTCCAGCACCGGCTTGCACTCTACTGCAGACGAATCGCTCTCCTTATCGAGATGCTGGAAGACAATTCGCATGGGCTCGGTTGCAACAAGAAAGCTCTCCATGGCACCAAGACGCACATTGAATTGAGCAAAGTGCTCAAACTTTGCAGGATTGAAATTTGCTCCAAGCTCACGATTCAAACGAGTGAGAAGATTGCGGTTGAACTCTGCAGTGATGCCTTCACGATCACTGTACGCGCGTTGCATGACAACATGTGACTTGCGCAAATCAAAACCTATCAGAAAGAGATCTCTTCCAGGACGAAGCAGTTGACGCACCCCGGCACAGAAACCCACCGCGCTGTTGTAGTCAAAGTTGCCAATCGAGGAGCCAATGAACATGACCAAGTGCCGGGCATGCTCATCTATGGACGCATCGATCGCCGTGTCGGCACCATTGCCAGTCGCAGGCGGCGCCCCACTCGCCAGACCGGGCGAGATATGGCCCTTGCGCCCCTGCAGTATGTATTGCAGGCACTCCATAAAGTCGCCAACAACTCCATGAAACGTAAACTGTGTCTTTTGCTCGCGTCCGTGCGCCCATCGGAACCCATTCTCTGGATCGCCAAGCATGGCCATGACATGCTCTGCACAGGCCACCATGGCTCGCTCGCTGATATCGATCGGTCGATAGGTGACCCGAAGACCCCGCTCGAGTGCTCGCTGAAGCAACAAGGCGGTCTTGTGACCATCGCCAGCGCCCAACTCGATAAGGTGGATAGCACTCGGTTTGCTCCTGCTTTGCAGTTCTGTGAAGGCGCCTGGCGCTACACCCGCCGCCAAGTCCAAGATTCGATCACCGTGTTTGCGAAAAATCTCCCGTTCACAGCGCGTCAGATAATAGTCCTCGGTGCGGGTGATTCGTTCATACAGCGCTGATCCCGTATCATCATAGAAAAAACGGGACGGTAAAGATCGCTCATTCAGCTTAGCGCCCAAAAGCTGGGATCGCACGGCTTCAGCGAGCTCGTCGTGTGCCAGACGCGAGGACTCCTCTCGCAACACCGTGTACTGAAAACGAAAAGGTGCGGTGGCAAGTTGCTCACAACGTATAACTTTTTCATATCGAACTCGACCATCATCGTCCATATTATGTATCTGTTACCAAAAAGGTATCAATGAAGCTGAATGTCAGCTAATGGAGAGCCGCTTCACCCTAGAAACCCCTTAGAACACCTTCCATTGCGAGCTAAGAAATCCGAAAGATTGTAAGCCAATGTGGGCCATGATCTAATCTCTGCAGTATCGCCGCTTCGTCCAGATGCCCCGTACGTGTCCCGCTTCGTCCAGATGCCCCATACGTGTCCCGCTTCGTCCAGATGATGCCGTCGCCAACAAACAGTGCGCAGCGTCTCGATCGAGAGCATCAGCCCTGTCGTGGTGCGTTGCTAAGGGCGCTACGGCTGCCAACGTCTCAGTGATTAGACGCTCCCATCAATATCTTTTCGCATCAAGGGATGGACATCCAGATGTCGGTTGCTCCAGGTTTCGCTTGCCTCGCCTGGAGCGGCGATCGCTGCAGCCCTCAAGTATCATAGATATCTGAATCGCTTGATGTCGACCATCAAATGCCGTCAATGGCTTAGCCTGAACTGTATGGGTGCTGATGCCAAGGACATCGTTCCTGCTGCATGCATGGTACGAGCCTTGCGCCATGTTCGCCGCGAATGCATTCGTCGATAGTGGGGAACGTTCGATTCCTGCGCTCATCCAATGATCGAAGACGGATGTGCTACGTACTCTGAGCACGACTGATGCGTATGACTGTGCTCAGTTGCAACATACATTGACGCCATTGCCATCCATGGCACAGGGGTGTGCTCGAGGGAGGGTGCGTCCTCCCCAGTCTACGCGAGGGACGTCGCCCTCGTGCCTAGCCAGCGGATTGCGATGAACGTAATGAGGCGATCTCGCGTTAGCGAAGCCTCTCTCATTCCCAAACTAGGTTTCTGCAGTGCTTGCAGATAGAGATAACGCTCGGTTACGCTGCGGGAGCTAGCTCTGTCGTCTTGGGGGGGGGTGTCGGGTGTGTTCGAGCTGATTTTTTATGTGTTTACCTCCCGCATGGTGTCTGCCGTGCCCGGTGCGCTGCTGCACGCAGCGGACGCCTTCCCGGTGTCAACGAAGAGAGCGTTCCCCAAGACGGACCTGCCTGGCTTTCGGAAACGTCAGAAGAAGTGGACAGTTTATGAACGTGTTGCGTGCGAGCGCCGGAAACGTCTCTTCGTTGGTCTATACTGTGAGCGGAGCGCATACAAGTCCCGCCGATGACAGTGAACGACAGGTATCGGGCACGGACGCAACGACTGCAGCCCGCCCGTCTGTAGACCAACAGACGATTGAGCTTGCCGAAGAAACTTTATCGAGGCGAGCATCGGATGCTTATCAAGTCATCACAGTGTCGGCCGAAGCACCAACGAATTCCGACTCGACACCACCGGAGTGCAGTGATCAGGAGTCTCGTCCAGCACGACGGAGGAGGCGACAGACACCGAGCCTCACTCGTGCAGCCACGATGCGAGCACGCTGGGCAGACCCAGTGATTCGCACTCGCATGCTCCAAAGTAGGCAGTCCAAAGAGATTCTCGGCAAACAAGCCGCGGCCATGGCGAAACGCTGGCAGGACCCAGCGTTTCGGACACGCATTCAACAAGCGCTCAAAGGGCGTCGCGCGTGGAACCAGGGTAAACAGCTCCCTTCAGCGACCCGAGAACGCATTCGAACGACAATGCTTCGTCAATGGGCGAAACGCAAAGAGCGAGTGTTCCCCGAAGCCGCACACCCAGTTCAGGACCCAAGCGGAGAGAGTGCATACCAACGGCTCGCGCGTCAGTTCAGGGCTTTGGCTGCAGACCTGCGAATCTGGAGCGATGGTTTTTATGTCCAAACAGGACGACGACCGCGAGCTACTGATATTGAAGCAGCCGATGTGGCCCATGCACCACAAAGAGGCGGGCGCGATCGAGCGCTCCGTGTCATGACACCAGCGCTCATCTTCAAATGTCGACGGTTTCTGGAACTGAAACGCTGGCTCCAAGACTATGACGCGACTTTGAGCGCATCCGGTGAAGAGATCATTCGTGATGATATTGACGCTCGCAAGTAGAGGATCTGAGCCGCTCACATCGGTGCAGTCCAAGATGCATCCCCCTGTACCCATGATCGAATTGTTGCGAACGGGTTGCAGACCCCAGTCGACCCTGACGCTGGCGTTGTCTTGGCACGAGAGTTCGAATACGCGGCTATTTAAAAGTCAAGTTCAACTGAAAGCCTAACCTCGCTCCTATCTGAACCTGATTGAGGCTGTTCGTACAAGAACGACATGTCGGTCGCGAGTGTGCTAGGCCCAGCTTGCGCAAAAGCCATAATGGGTGTTCGGTTCGAATGCCCAGGGCTAACTGTTTTCGAGAACAGCCACCTTTCGCTCGTGTGGTCGTTTCGGTCATAAAGCCTCTGGGTCCACGCTCAGACGTAAATGACAATCGAGCCGACGCTCGCACTTTGTGGATATGCTGGAGGCCCATCCAAGCGCAATGACCTCTACTGTGAACACGAAAGTGGTAAGGACTCGACGCGGGTTGGGTCATAACCAGGTCCTGCTCTCCTTGACGTGTCTGCACTCATGAAAAAAGAATCAGATCCATCCGATAGACGTCAGAAGAACAACAACGACGCAGATTCAGCGTCTCGTACAAGAAGCTGCAACACCCAATCGAACCCGCATGGTCGCTTCGATCACGCGCCCAACGTCGATGCACTTCTCAAACGTCTGCGGAGAAGATTCTTCCGAGATTCCGCTGTACGATCGGATGCTGGCTCTTCCACTCCGCCGGTACAAGCTAAACCGAGATATGGCTCTGCCTGCATACCGCCGAGTTGCAGCGCTGCAGCCGGGAGCTGCACATCTGGACTCGTCGCCAGCGCCATTGTTTGCTCCAGCACTGATCCAGGCAAACTGGTGATCATATAAAGCAACCCATTGTCGATATCAATGGAGCGCACCAGACCAAGGCCGGGCGAATGGAGCAACCTACGTCTGGGCGTCGAATCCCCCAGCTCTTCCTGGGCGACACAGAGCGCCACGATGCTCGCGTTCAGAATTCGGTAGAGAAACTCTCGATCAGTTTCGGGTCGCAGACATCGCAGTCCCATTCGCATCCGTTACAAAGACAACGGAAATCGTATCCAAAGCGACGCACCATGGAGGCACCGAACAAAGCTGCTGAACAACCGGAAAAGCAGGGCTATTCATCCACACTAACCAACGGAAGTAGTCGGCCAGAGTGCCATAGGATCGCTCCAAGTCGCATCGCTGCAACAACTCGTGAAGGATCTGTGAAGCGCGCATATGAGCCGGAGAGAGCGCTCGTCGTACTCGACTCGATTCCGGTGCCGACTCCAAATGAAACACCGTGCAATTGTCACCAAACGTCGTCAGCGAAGCCTCTTTTGTCCACAAGCTCCGTTCAGTACCAATGCTAGGCATCGTCTCGTCGATGCGAACAATCAGGTTCGGCTGGATCATTTCGATCAAGGTTTGCAGCAGGGATCGGCCATAGCCTTGCGTCCAGCCGAGCGTGTTCACCAGAATCAACCGTCGTCCTCGATAGAGCGCACCTACCTGCCAGAGGTGTTCTACGCATGTTGCATAAAGCTGCGGGTCTGACAGTGGTGTCACAAAACCGCAGAAGAAGCTCTCGATTCGCTCCGTCGGTGCCTTCCATACCGGCCAGGCGAGTGCTCTCAACGCATGCAGGGAGACGTAGCCAGGTGCCAAGAAGAGATTCTGGCCAACATCCAGCTCCATCACGAGCGGTGCACCAAAACGAGGCCATCCAAGAAAGCTCAACAGGGAGAGCAGCGTTGATTTCCCCGATTTTCGAGGGCCGCAGACCAGTACAACTGGAGCGGTCTCTGTCTGGAGCGCTTCGAGGATACGCTCCAGTTTCGTTGGCTCGTACTCAAGCCGGCGGAACAACAAAACGACTGCGAGACGGTTCTGCAGCTTCATTCTCACGGTCGACGGGGGTGCACGACAGTTTCAACGGCCAAGGATAGGCTCTGCTACTACGGTCCTTGACTCGAAGTTGCACGTACTCGGTCTGTACTTGCCAAACAGGAGCACTTTGCCACGGAAGCGCGTCTACAGGCACGAACTCCGACCATAGCTCGAAAGAGGTCCTGGCCCCATTGAATAAAAATTGGGCCTGATCGTGACTATGGGCACGATCTATCGACACACTAAACTTTCCCCGCAAACAGAGCTGCTCTCCTGTTGTCAAGCGGATCCGGTACGTTCGTTTCTGTATCCTTTCTAGGCGGTTCGGATCCGCTACGAAACGCCCCACTGATCTCGTCCCGTCTCGGGTCATTCACAACTTGTGAGGGACGTTTAGAGACATGAACGCGGACGAGCCCAAATATCCTGTCGCTCGACGTCCAGGGACGCGAACACGCAAATCCACTGGCCCGAATTCGTCGCAGGACTGGTACCGAGCGTCGGCCCTTATCAACGTTTTATGAGCACTGGGGTCGTTTGTCTCGACTGAGCGAGCACTGCCTCTTGTTACTGTCTAAAAAGCAAGTGCTCGCTCGAAATGAATGCTCTGTTTCCGTTTCGGAACTGGTTTATCGAGATAGGCCGGTGCTAGCGTGGCCTACGGAGCGTTGCGTCGCTTCGTTGACCATGGGGGGAGTCTTCCTTGAGTGCACTCTTCAAGGCCAGTGGAACACAAGTGCACTGCTTGGAAATGAACTGGGGCGAGCGTGCTCTTTTGCGAAAGTGGTGCACTCACGCATCCTGTCCGAAGCAAGTCGACGACTCATGGTTGCTGTCAACGAGCATCGCGTTTGTGTGAGGCTCGTCGATTGGTTCTGGAAAATAGAACTCTTTACAGCTGTTACGCATCGTGCTTCTTCAAACCGATGTCTTGAACGAGTCAGAAGTGTTTCGCGGAAAAGTCTGTTTGAGCGCTGCACCGGAACGGGCTCTCCCTCTCGTTGATCAGTCGAGCTGTTGTCAAGTCAATACTTGCACTATCTGTTTCTTTGTCTGGATATGTTACGAATCTTGTTTGTCTAGCCACAAAGTGCTCGCCACATTGTTTCGCGATTTGAAGGAGAACAGGCGACCCGTGTCGAGGGCAAACGACGGCTTGTGCAGGGCTCTTGACCGTCTCAAAAAGGCAGATGCCGAGGTGCTGACGATGCTCATCCGCATTGATCAGGTTGGAACATTTCTAGGTTCAGTTCTCTTGATTCCCACTGCTGCAGTACTGAAAATACACACAGAGACAGTCACGCTGTGATCGACTCCCTGTCCATCCGATCGAGTGGCGTGGAACGTTTCTAGGTCCAGTTTTCTTGATTCCCATTGCTGCAGGTGCTGAAAACAGAGAGTGTGTGTGCGTCACGCTATGATCAACTCCCTATCCGTCCGATCGAGTGGCGACACTCGTGAGCTCAAGCCAGAACCAGGTCGTCAAGTGTCAGCGTACACGTGAGCGGGTCTCGACGTAACCTCTCGCATCGCAGGCAGCTGGCAACGTTGCCAACCACGCCCATGTTGCCAGACAAAAGCGGCGGGTAACATGCTCGGCACATGCAGCTGAAGACATTCACGAGCGATAGAGAAAATTTGCCGCTATTGAAGTTACAACGCAACTGACGAGCTGAAGCGGGGTACCGAGCTTGAGCCAGTCCGAGACTCGATAATTCGCCGCGCCATGCACCATAAGGTTCGTCTGGTGTCCTGTATGCAGCATGAAGGAACAGTTGCCGGCCACCATCATGGTGAAGATCGCTGCATAGACATTCACATTGGCCTGGTAGATGATTCCGGTGGTCTTGCTTGCGACAATCGCAAAGGTCAAGGTCACCGCTCCGATGCTGGTGATCACATTCGTGAGCAGTGCGGTAATCACATAGATTCCAAATAGGAGGCCCAGTGATCCGAGAGGTCGCAGGATTTTGACGACCAAAAGAGAGAGTTGGGCGGCAACTCCGGAAACTTGCATGGCCCCGCTGACCCCGAACGCAGCACCAATGGTCAAGAGGATCGGAAATTGCACCGAAGCACCTGCTTGTCGATAGGTCATGCAGCCAGTGACGAGCATGCCAAGGACAGCTAAACTGGCGCTGACGAATATGGACATAAACCCGCTCACTGCGAAGGCGATCATCAGAGCCACGAAAAACCCTGCAGCCAACATATGGGGCAGGTCCTCACGTGGCCTCTCGGAGCCGCCCACCTCGCTAACGAGACTAAAGTCTGAATCGCGGGCGTAGTGCTCGCCAAAGTCCTCGCTTGCCTCGACGATGAAAGTCTCCCCACCCATGATCTGAATGTCACCGATTTTCTCTCGAACAATGGAGCCACCGCGATGTACCGCGATGATAGCAGCGTGGTACTTGCGACGAAAGTTGGTTTCCCGCACTGTATGCCCAACGAGTGAGCTGAACGGTGAAACAACGACTTCGTAAAGTCGCCGTCGATGCATCTGGACCGAGAGCTTTCGGGTGTGCGTCGACGCTGGTATGATTCCGTCGATAAGGTACAATTCAGCCACTGTCTCCAGACGTCCAGCGAACAGCAACACGTCCTGCGCTTGAATAACGGTATCGGGGCCCGGCGCAGCGATCAGGTGGCCATTCTTGCGGGAGAGCTCCACCAAGAAGAGGCCTTTCAGCGCTCGCAGACCTGCCTCCTGGATCGTTAGGCCAACAATAGGCGAGCCTTCGCGAACCATCACTGCCACTGTGTACTCCCGTGGGTGCTCCACAACGTCCTCAACGACATTTTCCCGATCCTTGAGCAGGAACCGACTGACAGCGAACATGAACACGAAACAGGCAGCAAGGTTAATGATTGCCAGCTTGGTGATGCTGAAGATACCAATACTGATCACCTGGCCAGTTTGCGGATCCGTTACGTTGTTCTGCTGTATGAGGCCAAGAACGACAAGGTTCACCGACGAGCCGATAATCGTTGTGGAGCCACCGAGGACCGCAGCATTGTTCATGGGCATGAGGATCTTTGCACCCGATAGTCCATTGAAGCGAGCCCATCTTTGGACACCAGGAATCATCATCACCATCGTAGGTGTGTTGTGCAAAAACGCCGAAACGACTGCCGCAGGTATGCTGGTGCGTATCTGCGCCATGAGCACGGAGGAGGGACGTCCCAGGAGCACCCGGAAAATCGACCGCAAAGCCGACGTTCGATACACACCCTCAGCCACCATGAAGTAAACCGCAACGGCAGCAACACCGGTGTTCGAAAAACCAACCAATCCCTCGCTTGGAGATATCACGAAAAAGGCCATCAGCGTTACAACAGCGTACGCGAAAGACACCTCCGTTGGGAGCCAGCTGCAGACAAGCGACGCGAGCAGTATGAGCAAAACCGCAAACGTGAACCATCCCTTCCATGAGAGGGGCTCGAAGACAAACCTACCGAGCAGCGCTAGCGCGACACCCGCAAGTGCCATCAACACCCATGCGATCCAGTAGCGTCGCCCAAACGCTACCGTCCGACGGGTCAGATCACTCAAGGTGTCCAGAAACCACTCGCCAGTGTTCTTGCCCAGGCTTTTGAGTGTATGCGGTAACCGAAGCCCGAACTGCCTCAGTGCTGTCCAAAAAGCACTCGAGCGGAACCTCTTTCCGTCGCTGCTACTGCCCATGCAGCACGCGTCTCGACCTCGAGAGCGTTGACGAGCCGCCGAAGCGTCAAGTTCGCCGCGCTTGCCGCCCAAACGTTCAGTTTCTCCGGAAAGCAACGGAATCCCCAAACTCTGAAGAACGTTTGGAGGTTCCCTTAGTTTTTGAATAGAGTATCTCGGCTGCGCCAAATCGCTGGACCCTGTTGAGCGTTCAAAAGTTTGCTCGCTGGGTGTGATTTCCTCACTTACACGCGTGCCGTTCTCGGTAGCGTTATGCATTCGATGCCTCATGTAGTCGTCGTCATCCATAGTCCTGACTAGATGTCTTGGAAGATGGACGTCTGAAGAAGCAGAAATAAGGGGTGCTTTGGCGCCACTAGATGCAGCCCCAGATCACTCGCTGAGCTCGATGCGAGTCCTTCTAGCCACCTCGTTCACGCCAACACGTCAAGTCGGCGACAATTCGTTCACTTGAAGGCCGACGCTCGATTCAAAACGTTTCCAGAAACCCGTTCAAACCTGTGCTGACTCGAAAACGACTGTTCGAAAAACGTTTTGTCCAGTGCAGGCGTCTATCCCGGCGCTGTTCGGTGGCGGCGGCGGCAGCCAACCAGCCACGCGTTTCCCAAATGGGCGCTGCGGACACCCGAGCATACCAACGACCTGCGATTCGAGTCTTTTCGGAATGCTCCTCAAAACAGGTCCTTGAACGGATAAACATGATGCACCAACATGCACGCATGGAGTGAGAACAGTTGCGACATACCCCTTGGCGTCATTGCTCTGCGTGTACCCTGTCGGTCAGGCTGATGCACAAAAGGCTACAAGCCATATCGTCGCCTGGGTGATGAAACACCAGCCGCCTCTATTGACTTTGCGATGCATCCTCTTTGCGCTTTTCCGTATTGAGCAGTTGCATGCCCTGCGGAACGAATGACGGGCTGGAGATGCGAGGAACACACTGCGTGGCAGAGAGGCCCTGAGGTATCGGCGAGTCTGCGACTGATTTTATGCGCACCCACGTAGATGGACTCGATCAATCACGTTGTATCTATGGATCTTTTCATGGTGCATGATTATGAACACGCAGCCAACCTACCAAGATGGTCGATACCTCAATGCACAACCGCTTTCCCATTTTTTTGAGATCCGCCACCGCACCATGGCGAGTCCAGCGTCGGAGACAATGCTGCCAGTGCCATGCGCGCACAGCGTGCAGGCCATGGGCATCCTCGGCGCGCCGCCCAGCCATCCAGCAACGCCCCCAGACTGTTCGATTTCGCTCCTGTCGACACTGCTTGTTTCGACAAAAAGCTCAAGATGTCAGAAAATCCGAAACGAATACGCAACATTTTGTCGACGCCCACCCCTGATCCAGACCAACACGGAGGATCTATCCAACGATCCATGGAATGAACCGTGACGCCCATTCAACGTCATCTCCGAATCTGACGAAACCCAAGTCTATTTCCTATGATTTACGAGGAAAAAAACGTCGAACCTTTCCAATGATTCATCTGCCGGCGAACCACCGATATCGCGATCAGCGGTCACGATCTCGAGACACCGAGTGCATTCCAACCGATCGATCACCAACGGTGGATCGACCGGAACACGATGAAAATCGAGCGTGGCGGGGCAACTGCGGGGCGCGCGCCAACCACCCCGCGAATGCCTCGGATGCGCCATGCGTGTTCGCGAATCGACGACGCCATCGCGTCTCGGTCTGGCCATGCGCACGCATCGCTGGTGCGCCGTCTCCGCTTTCGCGAACACGCATGGCGCCGAATGCTTTAGAAGGCGTTGCGTGTACGTCTCTTTACCGATGCATGTTCCAATCTTGATACAGAGTAAGAGTCTCCCAGAGTGGTCTCTTCTGGAGCTCCAGGGAGTGCTTTCTCTAGACTCGAGTGTGTCTGATGGTGGTGCAAGCAACGCCGTCGTAGAGCCGCGTCTGCTTGGCACCCTGCAGAGAGACGGCGACGACGATCAGGAATGCGTGCTCACATTGGTTCAGTATGAGCTTCATGGCGCCACAGAAAAGTTACCGACACCGTTGCTGGTCCTGCGCAAACGAGGGCCTGATGAAGCCCACCCTGGAACCTGGTGGGAGTGTGTCGCCCTTGTGCGAGAGAAAGTAGTTTTTGTGAACAGACCGCGGCCTCGAGTGCCAGTCATGGGCAAGGAGCTGAAACGATGGCGCACCTAGCATACGTGGAGCTACTTGTAGGCGCACTCGGATGAAACGGACGAGTCAGATGGGAAGCATCGACAAAATCTCATCCAAGAGTCCCTGGTATTCATCTCGACAGCGATACGTGCATTCGTTTCAAGCGAGCTTAAAGACCTTTTACGATTGTTTTTGAATGGTGCACATACCATGGACTGGGTGTCGTGTCAAGAAGACATCGCGCACGGGCGAGATATACTTCGTGATCGGGTGTTCTTGTCGCCGACGGACTGGCTCTTTTGAAGTCACCTCGAGTCAGCGCTGAGCGAAAGTGCCGTGCACGTGAGAAAGGGTGCGATCATTCCATCCCAGTCGGAAAGCATGGACTGGCTGCCGCAGTCGTTACTGCTCCGTTCTCGCTCGTTTTTTCCTGCTTTCGCTACTCCCTATTCGTCTTACGTGCTTTCGTTGCGAAAAACGGAAACAGCGTTCGGTGCACCGACTTGGCCTTGAAACTGCAGCCTGATACCGATTGAGATCATTCTGGAACGCAATATTTCTCAAGTTGCTGAGAAGAACGTGGCAAGTCGCGTTCGGTATCAGGCCATCGGGAACGTTCTCTCGCACATTGCAGACCGGCGTTCCTGGCGAGCGAGATTCAGCCCGGCATCGGACGCCGTCCCCCGGCACGATCTGCTTCTGTCCAGGCCGCCGTTCACCGAAGGCTCTGGTACAAAGCAGGCTACTGTGAACGTGTGCTTTGTGAGGACGGAAACCTCTCTATGATAAACTTGTGTTTCTCCACCGCGCTGTTATGTCGCAAGTGGAGTTTAACGAGTCGGAGCAGTTCATCACTCTGGTGGAAGCATGATTGTGTGTGCAAGCTCCTGCCGGCGCCGCAGCAGCGCCGCAACGCGAACGTTTCAACGGCTCGTCGAGGAACTCGTCGCGGTCATCGGCCGTCGAAACTCAGAATAGGAATGGCTGACAAAGACGTACCGTTTTCAACGTCAAGCGCTGTTAATCCTCCTCGACCGAGGGTTTGCATCCTGGGGGGCGGCTTTGGCGGACTCTACACAGCGTTGCGGCTAAGCCAACTGCCCTGGGGCCGTGAGCTCAAGCGCTATGACGCCGTCCCCCGATTCTCTGCTGATGTGAATGCGAAACAGGTGAGTCGTGAAGAGCGACTAGTGAGCGGCACAAGCTCCGAACAGACCTCAGCGCGTCGGCGCCCATCGGAGCGCCACGTCCGACCTGAACTGCTGCTCGTGGACTCGAGGGAGCGATTTGTGTTTATGCCACTTTTGTACGAGCTCGTCACTGGGGAAATGGGGTTGTGGGAAGTGGCGCCACCATACACGGAGCTTTTGAGCGACACAGAGGTCGCTTTCCGTCAGGCCCGAGTGCAGCATATCGATCTCGACAAACGGCAGATCACCATACGGGATGTGGCAAGCACAAATACCCAAGACGCGGTCGATGACGATCAGGTCATTTCTTATGACCGCTTGGTGATTGCTCTCGGCAGTGAAGATACTCGTGATCTGGTACATGGAGCCCGCGAGCACGCGCTCGGTTTCCGGAGCGTTGAAGACGCAATCCGTCTTCGAGAACGGATACGACTCCTAGAGACATCGTCCCAGCCGACCATTCGCATTGTGGTGGTAGGGGGCGGCTACAGCGGGGTTGAGTTGGCATGTAACCTTAGCGATCGGCTGGGATCACGAGCGCAGATTCAGATCTTAGAGCGAGGAACTGAGATCATGCCCAATTCGACACCGTATAATCGCGCCCAAGCCAGCAGAGCGTTGCGCGTACGGAACATAGCCTTTGTTCCCGAAACCTCCGTTGTATCTGTGGGGTCAAACGCTCTACGGCTCGCGCATCTGGAGCGCGCTGCAGATAAGGCTGCGCCGCCGACAGAGACCACGCTTGACCAAGTCGACCTGGTCCTCTGGACGGCGGGCACACGCGTCAACGAGGTTCTGCGCGAAGCGCTCCGCTCTGAGCAAACAATCGAACGGAACGAGCGCAGTCAGCTGTTCACCGATCGATTTCTGCGTCTGCCGACTCACCCCGAGGTCACTGTGATTGGTGATGCTGCACAGATTCGGGAGCCGCTACGCACGGTCCCGGTTGCGGGATCATCAAAGGCGACCAATCGAGGCATGACGGCCCAACTGGCTCTGCAGGAAGCCGATTATGCAGCCTGGAATGTATGGGCCAGTCTCACGGGGCGCGACCCACTCGCTTTTCAGTACGTGCACTTGGGTGAAATGGTCACGCTGGGTCGCGATGACGGCAGTGTTCAGCTGCTCGGCCTCGTGAATCTGAGCGGCCCGATTGCCCACCAACTTCGTCGGATGGCCTACATTGCACGAATGCCCACGGATGCTCATCGACTGCGCGTTGGTGCGAGCTATGTAGCGCAGCCATTGCTTCGAATGCTCGAGGGCGTGATTCATGTCACCAGCGATTTGCTCGATGTACTCGGTCAGGGTCGACGGACGCGCACACCCGGTTGTCCACTAGCCATGTACGATACGGAGATGCAGCGGGCAACCAGTCGTCCGTCAAGTTCGGACAGGCCATCCTGATTGAGGTGGAAGCACACAAGCACCAACTTGGCTTGTGCATGGTTGTTGTGGTCATTTGACGGCGGCGGGTCATGGAGGGCGCCACTGCTGCCAATGCAGCATCGACGCTTGAGGCAATCGCTCGTCATGTGCGAATCTGTATTCGAACGGACACTCATTCATGGGATCAGCGAGTATTGCACGCACGTGCACTCGTAGGGAAACGAGTGTGTAGCAGGCATCCTTGCGCCTGGTTGTGTGCACACATGTTGAATGCAGGCGCTACAGATTCATTGGGATCGGGCGAACAGCGCGTCCATGACCGATGAACTTGTCACCGCCACTTGGACAACTTTCCAGCAACCTGTTATTCTCGAATGGATGCATCCTGACGCCGCGTGCCACCCTGTTGACGATGTTGCTTTGATCGGACGTTGTCACGGAAATTGGGCGCCGACCCGAGCGCGGTACGCATTGGTGGGTTTCGCCACCAAGCAGTGCCGATCTGAAGGATCATCAACAACACGATATCATCGAGTTTCATGCCGTGTAAAGAATTCAGCCCACGTTCGGCTCACTTAAAGCGAACGGCACAAGGTACCGATGAGCTCGGAAACGGAGGCGGCACAGCCCCAGGACACGGTGACGCCGCCACCGCCGTGTCCATAATTATGAATGACCCACTTAGGGCCAGAACCAGTCGCTTGATCCGCCACCGACCAGGTCTCTAACTCGAGTCGGACGCCTCCTTGCCGTACGGGCCGGAGACCGCTCCAGAGCCTCCACGACAACCAAATCGGCTTCAGACTCCTGCCAAGGCGGATAGAGCTGTCGGCAACGATTGAGGATATCCTGCGCCACGGACGGTAGGGACGCTACTGGGAGCGTCGATGCTGATGCCGACATCCCCAAGTAACGTTCCCGCTCTGTAGCGTCGAGATCAAAGAGGACGGTGCCGCCACAAGTGCAAATCGATTCGTTGCGAGGTATCAAGTACGTTGGGTATTGAGGGTCATCCAATCGGCCGCCTGATACTTGCAATACAAAAGGCATGGGATACCGAACCCGTACCAAGACACCGAGCGCGGGTCGCAGCTGGCCATCGTGGCAGAGCGCTTGGGCACCAAGACCGGTGGCATTCACAACCACCGTCGCCATCGAGGTTGACTCGGGATCCTCAAAAGCCTCTGACAGCGTCGCTAATGGCCATGTTGGTGCGTTATCTACGCTGCGTCGAAGCTGGAATACGCCACCGAGCCGTTGGAACTCAGCGATCAGCCATCGAAGATATTGCGGCATGTCAACCACGGCCGTCAACCAACTGATCGCAACCTGGTAGCCGTCGGGAAAGCACAGCTTGGGCGATAACGCTGCGTTCTTTCTCGGCGTTGCGTCGTTATCCGAGGTGCATTCTCTTTGGTACTCGTCCCGATGACACTATTCGAAAGTCGAGAACATCCTCGCGCCAGTCAGGAAGATCAGCTTCACCAGGGTAGGTCTCCATAAACTTGAACGCCTGCACAAAACGAACTCCAGTCTCTGGTCGTTTAGAGTCCTGGCAGAAACGAGCATAGGTGAGACGAGCCCATTCACGGACCTTGTCCTTGGGCTCGATATGAAACGGCATCCAGAGACCAGCGCAACCGCAGGAGGTCGTCTCTAGCGCTTGGGCTGGGTCTCCATAGACCCGCACGCTGAGCTCCTCCGCACCAACCGTTTCCAAAAGATAGACGCCCGTTGTGAGGGCACTGATGCCACAACCAACGATCACAACACGAAGTTTGGGAGCCATAACCAATCAATGACGACGCTTACGTTCAACGAGTAAATCACACAGAGAACTGCTGCGAATGAGATCAATGGACGCACCGAGAGTACGGGTGCTTGTGGAGCGCCGCAACAACGACAAGCGCCTCTCGCAACGAGCCATGAAACAAGGTCGAGGCACGTCCGAAGGAACCCCTTTGCATCAGGTACGCGAACCAACCACCTTGAGGGAGGCTCTCTCTCTCTCTCGACATTATGACATACGATCCATGCATCGAAAAGAGAGATAGGAGGAGAGGTCCCAGAAGCATGCCTTGATTCAGGGACCAAAAAAAGGGATCGACAAGGAATCCTCGTCGAGGTGTTCACGCCTATGCATATATAACCATAGAAGAAAACGATTTTCATTCCAAAAGACTTGAATGTACGTTGCCCTTTGCAAGCATGCCGATCCGCACACCATTGTTTTACGAAACGAACCTGTGCCTGAGCAGCGCCAACCGTGATCCATGAGGCTCATAGAGCGACGCTTCTCCTCAAGGTACCTTTGCATCCCTTTGAAGTAGCCACGAGACGTTGCTGCGTCATCCTTGGTTAGACCATCTGCGCTGCTCGAGCCTGCATATCGGCCACCTGACCGGCATCAAGAGCGCTCGTCAAGGGAGGCAGCCGACGCGGTGCTTCCGTATCCGTATCTGCGGTCGTTGGGCGCTCTATAGAGGCCTGACGCTGCATGGCCAGCTGAACAAGTCTCAGAAACGCTGATTGCGAGGGGCTCGGGACCCGAGTTGGCAAATCTGCCCAAGCCATGACGACCGTACCCCCGTGTCTGTGAGCACCGCCACCACGACGTCGACTGAGTAGCCAAAACCAGCGGACACCATCCCTATCGCGACGTTCTTGGATCCGCTCGATACGAGTCAGACGGCATCGCCACAGGAACGCCCCGTTGCCATCGACAGCAACCAGCTGCGAACGCGACAGAATGACCGCAGCGGGGACAGCGACCGTCAAGGAAGCATCACGGGTACTCTGACGAAAGAAAGATCGTAACGGATGCTCCATGCCACTGATCCAGCTGGATAGACCTGGCCCGAGCCCTGTCCAAAGTGTCGCACTAGGAATTCGCGTCTCCACGGCCTCCAGATCGAATTCGATGTGCAGGAGATAGGACTCGCCAGCGAGTGCACCACGTTGTACGTGATGTAAGAGTCGCTGGCCACGAGCCAGATAGGCCACATAAGAAGGTATGGGTGCATCGCTGGTCGCGTAGAGTACACGAGGGTCGCGCATGCGCGCTCGCGTGCGAAGATCGACACGATTCTGGTTGCGTACTCCTGTGGCTAGCTTTTGTGTGAGCACCAGAAACGAGGCAAGCAAGAGCGGCATCCATCCCCAGAGGCCTGCCACCAGTCCCTGGAGAAAGCCACGCACCCCATGTCGGCGATACCCACGAACTGGCTCAATGAAGATGCCTGTGAGCGCCGCACCCAAGGCGGTGCCTGCACCGAGCAGTCCATAGGCCGTTCCCAGGAACATGTCTTCGGGCTCACCAAGTGTTCGGTCCTGACGAGCCCGCGCAATCTCGTACGTTCGATTCAAGCTGATGGTACCGAGACCACGAGCCATACTCCCCGCGAGTTGTGCAATCGGCTGGGTCAACGCAAACGTAATGGCCTGTCCTTGGGCGAACGCTCCGCGTCGGAAACCTCGCCATAGTGCCTCGTTGGACTCGAAAAGTCCGGTGATGGGCTCGTTGAAAAAGTCAAAGGTTCCTTCGCGGAGTTCATGGAGCCAACCGGCTGGATCCCCGAGCCAGCTCAGGCCTCCGATAAAATTATACGAGCCAAGGAATGACTGCCACAGCACGTGCTGGACCATGCGCTCGATCACCTCGTTCAAGGGTGCATAGACTTGCCGCATATGGAACGCACTCACGAGAATCAGCGCGCTATCAAGTTCTGTCAGGACCAATCCTGCAGTGTACAACGTCTGTCGGGTACGAGCCGACGTTTCGGAAGCTCGTTCCCGATCCGATTTGAAGGATAACCGAATTCGAAGTCGCTCGACGCGAACATCGTGGAAGTAGGAATGAGCGAGACGATTCCGGGAGACCGCTCGACTGGACGCTAACCATAGCGTGGGTGCATCGATCGGCTCGAGGACGTTACGCAGAAACGGCGTCGTTCGTTGTTGGCCCGTGCGACGCTGCGAAAGACCCGACCAGAACGTTCGTGCTGCGACAAGGAGACGCCACAGAAGCCCATCGTCGAGCATGATGAGCAACTCAGCGACGCGAAGCGTCACGCTGTAGTAATGGCGACCGCCAGCGCGCTGCCGCCAGCGTGCCGCACACGATATCCACGGCTCCTGGTTGGAGATCATCATGACCGGCGAGACGTAGAACGGCAACGCGTTATCGCACTGAACAGACTCGACGTTCAGTGCGAGTGCCGACTCGAGACCGTACGTATGAAGAAAGAGCTCCACACCCGAGGCAGCACCGTAGAGCATCTCGAAGAACTGCTGTTGCGCATTGCGCAGGACCAGCGAGACAGCCAATCGCTGAACGCGAACCTGAAGAAGAACCTCTAGTGGAAGGGTTTCCCGGTCATCATTGCGAAGAAATGCTCCAAGTTGCTCGCGATGATCCCCTTGAGCGGATACGCTTGATATGGACGTAGCCCGCATCGTCATGAACACGAGCTGCGTCGTGCTCGTACCCACAAAGTCTACCTGTGGATAGATAAAGGTCTCCGGCAACGATGTCTTTCCGTGCACCGGGAGCGCATCGTAAATCAACGGCTCCATCAGATCGTATTCCTGGCCATGTCGCCAGTGTCGCCAGTCCAGTGCCTGCTCCATGGACACGAACGCCATGGCTTGGAGTCGAGCAGTGTTCACTCCAGCACCGGGACTGAGCATGCGTCTGGAACGCGGCGGTGCCACCAGAAACGACAGGTCATGGGGCCCTCGACGCAACCAGCTCGTAGCAGCAGCGGTGGATGCCCAACGATAGACAACGACATAAGGAGTGCGATTCAGAAGCGCAAACCGCGGTGTCGTCGGCAACTCATCCGTGATGGTAACAATCTTCTGTCCTAGCAGGTTGCTACTGATCTGAACGCGCAGGATGCATTCAAAGGCATCAGAGAGGTAGGCCCAACGCGATCGATGATTCAAGGAGCACTGATCACTCGTTTCGCTACGTCTGGGTCGATCTCCAACGCTGGACGGTTCGCTTGCTGCAGGAGCTGCGGGTACGACCTCAGCAGCCGCCATCTTTGGCAACCTCCGAGCCGTTCGGTTACGACGACGCCACCAGGGTGCGCTCGGGCGTCCCCGTGAGAGCACCTTCATGCGCTGGGCACCGAGATGCTCGCCCAGCGTCAGTTCCGGAACGATCATGCTCAGCGTGAACGCGCTCTCTTCATGAAGAGGAACACTATTCGACCAAAACCAGTGTTCATGGCTTGGGATGGCGATGGAGAATACGGGATGAGCGAGCCAGCGTCGAGCGCGACCACGTCCCGTTCGCTCCGGCAGCCGCAGTGGACGTACACGAGCAAGTGCGGTGGTCTCGGCTCCAACGTTGATAACCATCTCCTCTGTTGCTGCTCGAGACGAAAGCGCCCGAAACGCCATGGTATACGTCGAGGCATTATGGATCAGAATGTACGGATGCAGGGATACAAGGGTAACGCCCGCTAGATCCCAGTGCGGTTGTCGATGCACAACGAGGGGCCAATGGTCCAAAACCAACCTCGTCTTGCCCAGCGTCTGATACTGCACCATAACACCTTTGGTTCTTCGTCGAGCCGATGCCGAACGGCGACCATGCCAGTAACGATCATGATCGTCGTTATCGGTATCGCTATCGTCGGCACGAGTCGCCATGACGGCAAGACGAACACTGGCTGCCAAGGTTGCTTCGGGCTCGGAACCAGCCAGATGCATCATCCATGCGGATGCTCGGTTCATCGCTATCATCGGTCGTCCAGCCATGATACCCATGGGTTGAGATGGAGGTTCTGTTCCCAGTTGGGGTGCTGGCCCGGTGACCGACTCGAGCATAGGAGCGCGCGCCACGTCCTCGCTAGGCTTGTGGCTCGGACGTCTCCCCATCGTGGTTGAAGGGGTGGTGAATCCACGAGCTGGTCCCGGCAGCGGTCTCTCCGACCTGTTCCTGTCGATGCGGGGTATCCGCAGCGACTCCATAAGCGGTACCAGCGACGACGATCTTCGGCGGCGAGGCCATGGTTCAGTGGCATCGCCGTCAACGGCAAGTCTGTAAAGTTCAGTAGCCAATAGTTCGCCGTCAACGTGATCAACCATCGAGCACTGGATTCCTCGGAATGCTCCTGACGAACGAGCTGCAATCGCCACCATCGGTGCAACTGCGTTCGCTGCCCCACAAAGAGTAGATCCAAATGCCATACCTGGCCATTGCCTTGTTCAGCCAAACGAGTGCCCAGTGCAAGTGACGGAAACGGGAGCGGTGCACAGCATCGATACTCGTCGTCTGGTCTCGAGATCGACCACTCCATTCGCCAAGGCTGCATCCAGTCGACGTGAAGCGCAGACGCTTCCTGACCACTTGCAAGGAAGAGTTCGGCGACCACCAGATCACCCTGAATGAGGCCTAATCGAGCCGAGTAGGGTAAGGCATTCAGGAGCTTGACCACTGGGGTGATGGTTAACTCCAGCCAGCATCGTCCAGAACGGGTTTTGAATCCCCGGAGACTGGCATAGAAACTGCTTCGATGGTGAGCGGCTCCCTCGATAGATGGCAGCGACGAGGTGAGCGGTAGGTCTGTTGCGGTCGCGATGGCTGCGGTCTTCGCATCCTCCAGGAGACTGGCGGTCAGGAGCGAGATATGATCTGCATCGACCGGACAAGCCATGGGTTCAGCGGGCATGGAGCAGGCGTCATCATGGCCAGCATCAAGATGGGTATGCTGCTCGTCCAGTTGCCCTGTCGGCTTGACCAGACCATGACGAGCATGGCCTCGGCGGGTCGTCGGCATGCCTGCAAGGCGAAGTTGACCATTCAGGGCCAGCCATCCCACTGGAAGGGATATCGCACCATTCTTGGGTACGATCGTCTCTAGAACAAGTGCTTTCGAGTCGGTGAGACGGTCGTGCTCACTGGCTGCGCTTCGTTGCCACACCTCCATCCCAGCGGGTCTATCTGCCGATCGAGCAGCCGCTGCAGCGAGACGTCTCTTTCCCGACAAGGCTGGTGCATCGATTGCACTCAGATTTGTCCAGTACCACTGCAGGGCGCTTCGCCAGCGCATGTCCAGCTCCTGATCCGATGAGACGCTCGAAGAAAATGAATCCAGCAGCAGTGACCCTGACGCTGAAACCTGCACTTGTAACCAGAGCCGCTCACCGCTACGATTCCGCAATAGCACCGGACTGTGGAACGAGATTTCCACATGGTCGCCTCGAAGCACACTAATCATCAACAAGTCCAAGGACGCCAACCAAGACGACAACGACTCCTTCGTTTTCAGTGTTCTCGACGGATTCGCTGCCTGTGAACGCAGACGAAGGACCTGGTGGCCGTAATGGCTCAGGTTGAGCCAGACGGGTGCCCATAACGATGACGAGCCCGCGATCGAGAGACGCGCTCGAAAAGCAACATCGGCATGCTGTTGGTCGTTCTCTGAATACCAGCAACAAGTACTTGGCAGTGCTGACGGTATCGATAGTTCCACAAACGAACCAGGAGCGATCTCCAGAGGCATGAGCTGCAACTGAGTCTCTAGACAGAGCGCCATCTCGGTCGCATTGTGGATGCGCAGTGTGGTAGGCTCAGCGCGGAGACTCGTCCATCGGACCCAGACCCGCTGTCGCTGGTACGCTTGTCGATGAATACCCACTTGTCGTTGCTCAACAGCAAAGTCTTGACGAATTCGCTGATCTACTTGAGCAATGGCGTGGATAAGTTGATCGCTCATGGTGAATTCGATCGATTCGAGCACGTCGAGAGCGACACCCAACGTGAACGCATCCGCTGGACGACCGACCTGAGCCCGAAGATGCATCCAGAGGGAGCATGGCTCTGCAAGCGTATCCCAGACGAAACGATCCAGAGCAAAGGTGTGCATCCCCAGGCGGCAGTGCAGGGTCACGCCAACAGCGCCAATATCCTGTTCGAGGGTGATGCCGAGCTCCTCGATGCCGAGTGCGACGCTCACGAGGGCATACGGCACCTCCGCAAAAGGATCCAACAGAGAGCATTGAATAGGCGCAATACTGCCCTGCCATGGCAACGTTCGTGCGGTCGACAAGACCGGACCTTGGTTCTCGTCCTGCAAAGAGTTTCGACCAGGACCTATCGATGCCTCCTCGCCGAGTACGTTGCCAGCACTGGAACGTCGATCGGGTTCATCGTCTTCGGCCGGGATCGAAGAAGACGACGCTCGAGCATGCTCCGGCCTTGGCCATGGTTGCTCGTCTCCAGGAGCACCTTGATCAAGGCGGGTACCAACCGCATCCCCTGGTCTCTCAATGACGCGGAAAGCGCGCCCCAGCTTGGAACGAAACCAAGTGCTCAAACGAGCGTAAGGTTGGGATTCTCGTCCTTGGCTCGGTGTGCGCTGCTCCTGATGCGGTGGCGCGGAGGCGACCCACTCCGAGCCGCTCATCCTATCCCCACTGCGGTGACGCCAGAAATGCTGTTGCGGACCCGCGTCGCTCTCGACAGCGTCTCGGGATGAACGACTCGGTCGATGGCGAAACGCTTCGCTGCCAAGTCGACGCGTCTGCCAAGCACGACGAACTTGACCCGATTGCATTCGCTGAAAGAGCGGATTCAGCATGGCATCTATTGCGCGTTGACAGAGCACCAAGTCATCAATCCCGAGGCGTATACGGAGCTCCTCGGAGACGAGCTGAATCGTTGGCACGTCTTGTGATGATGTTGTGCCAACCGAGGCGTCATCTCCGCTGGTCGGTGCGCTCACCACCATGAGCGAACCGAAATACGGCGCGTCTTGGATGTCGTAGAGGACACAGCCACGCCAGCACCAACGATTCGGAGCCGCTTGTCGTTGTAACCAGACTCGAAAGAGCATCAGCTCCTGAACGCCAGCCACAAGGCGTTGAACGCGGCCATTCGTCGTTTGTCGGAGCGATAGATGAAACTCCAGCTGCACACCCATTCCAGCCTGCATATCGACACCAAACGTCTTTTGATCAAGCAAGAGGAGCTCTATCCAAGGGAGTTGGATGCTCCAGTCCCAGCCATCGGTCTCGAAGAGTGACTCCATCGAAATCGAATGCAGTTCAAGGTACGGTCGCAACGAGGCGGTGATCTCTCCGAGCACCAAGATCATTTGGGTGAGTACATCCAAAACGGCGACAGCTCTGGGACCACACAACACCAACTGAATGGGCTCCTGCACTTGGAACTGGAACGCAAGTGGATGACCCGGGTGGAGCTCCATATCCAGGGAGAGCGAGCCACTCGAGAGCACGAGGCCAGAGCGCACTTGTCGCCAGCGACTTTTCGAACGCTGAACACTCGCCCGACGAGTTTCGTTCATCGACACCGAAACATTCGAATGGGTAGCGACAGCAGCCGGTTGCATGGTCGTCTTTGGACTTGGTCGTGGCTCCTCGTTTCGTCCGTGCAGGGTAGAGGCCGATGCAGTCGGTCGCAGGTCGACGACATCGGTTGGCTGGTCCGCTTGGTCACGACGACTCCAGAGCTGGCACTCGGCGAGCATGAAATGTGCCTCGGTATCCCCCTGAGGCAGCGACATCGAGACAATGCCACGAAATCCCCGGCAATCCAACAGCACGCTGGTGGACAGGTCGACATCCTCCGAATCAGCCAGACTGAGACTCGAAGGCCTAGGTCGCCTCGAATCGGTCTGGGAGAACAACGGACGTCCCCGCGACGGTGACGCTCTCCACGAACGACTCGGTTGCGTCCTCGACGATGTCTTGGCATCACGCGGATGATTCGCTTCGGTGACGGGTGTTTCCAATAATGGCTCTCGACCAGGATCACTGGTCGTGCGCTGACGCGTCCGCCTTCGAGGTAGCACTGTGGAGGTTTGCTGCTCACGATGCGCGGCTCGGGCAGCAGACCTCGACATGTCCATCGGGTGCGATGTCGCGCTCGAGTCGTTCACCGAAACATGGGGTGTTTCCCGACCTCGGAGCGCGGCACGACGATTGCCCAGGTGCTCCCTGGTCGAGAGAGAGCCGGTGGCGTCCTGCTCGGCAGCAACATCATCATCGTCTGCATCTGCAAACAGGAGACATCGATCAAAGCAGAGCTCCGCTGCCCAACGGAAGCGCTGTCGAGTTGATACCGGAATGCGTCGCTCGCCGTACGCTCGAAGCAGGTTTGTCAACAGGACGAGTTCCAGGGATGCCACCACCGATGGACTCAGGTGACATTCCAGCTCTGTCGCCTGTGCTTGCAGCGTCACCTGGAATACATTTGGATCTTCATGGCCAGGTTCGTGAACACCCATCCGCTCCATGCTGGTCCGCGACCAGTCATTCAAATCCTTTGATGCTTGAGGCACACTCACTGAACGACTGAATCCAGACTCGTCTTCGGGTGCCGTTCGATCGCAAACACTCGTTCGAATCCAATGGATGGATGCCTCAATCAAAGGGACAGGCTCCAGAAACGTTACGGAAGCGTGTTCCGGATCCTGGGCCAAACAGAGGACGCTGACCTGTTCAACGAGCGCCTCAAAAGCGTCCTCTGCATGAGCGACCGGTGACAAGCCACTCGATGGATTCGGTGTTGTGGACGATGGTAACGGTGTCGAGAACGACCAACTCGGGGCCAGCTGCTGATCCAGCTTCAGACGAGCGATTTCGAGCATCACCAGCACCAGCGGCGCTTCATCCAGCTCACTCGGAAAGACCAACACGGGCTGCAGACAATGAAGCTTCAGTTGAATGGTCCGAGTCGATGAGGCTTGCTGCATCAGGGAGGCGTACTCTTCCACACGCGAGCCAGGACGATGGCGTGATCGATCAACTTGGCACGTTCCAGGTGCCTCCTCGGTGGTGGTGTCTCTCGACGGCCACACAGGCACGGGGCGGATGACGCAGGCTTGTGCCTGCCAAGCAAGGATCGTCTCGACGAGCAGCGCATAGAACGGGTGGAAGTAGTTGATTTCAGGTGCAGTAACCATCATGTCCAATGCAACCGCGACCTGGTGTGATTCCATGGACGTACTCGATTGTTCATCATACTCGGGATGCAGTGGTGAACGCGCTCCAGCGTCCGGCAAGGATGGTGAGGCGTATTGGACGAGACCCTTGAGCTCCAGACATGCACTGCCTCGGGCATTGTAGACGGTTTCTGGTCTGTCTCGATCCTGTCTGCAGGTACTCGGGGCAACTCGTTCCGCAGGCGACACGCCGAGCAGCGATGCAGATCCTTTCGACCAAGCATGGGTCGCTGGAGGCACGCTCTTGGCTATTGCTACCTTCGATGGATCGACTGCATCGGTGTCTGGTTGTCGACCGCATCGAAAGCGCACTGCACCGTCCTGATCAGGCCGTAATGATAGGAGATCACGTAGGGTCAGCTGTTCAATGTTCATGGATGAGCTCAAGCGCCTGCTGTCCATCGTTGGTACACGCCAAATCGAGATGATCCACAGCAAGCTCGGCAAAGACACCGAGTTCCTCCTGGGTAGCGCGCAACGAAATCAGCGCCTGGCTGAGATGCACCCACCAACAGAATGGAACGTTCTGGAGCAGGTTTCCCTCAACAGGTCTCGTACAATGCCCATCATTCCTGGACGGAATCCCTGGATGGGAAGGAGCGCATGCTGAGACGCCTTCACCGCCTTGGCTCGGTGAGGATCGCGGTCGTTGCCTTGTTGTCTCGTGTCGATCGGTATTCGTGGCTGGAAAATCAGTAGAAGAGGCATCGGGTCCTGAACTCGTACGCCCATCGGTGGAGAGACGCTCCAGGAGCGACATCCAAAAATGAGTGGCGAGACGCCAACGACGTAGTTTGCGACCAATGCAAGCCCATCGAGAGGACGATGATAACGATAACAGACGGTGCTCGTTTGGAGCACGACTCGCGTGGCCGTCTCTCGGCGTGCCGTCCTGGCCTGCTCGTGGTGGCAAGACCGTGGCAGCATGCGTTCGCTCGTCCATGGTTCTGGCACCTGCCTTGGCGTCGACCATTTCGGTGCATAGCATCAACAGTGGCTCGATGAAGGCTGCGTTGGCCAAAAGTGATACCGGCGGTATCATGACAAAGCCCTGATCGGGATCGTTCTCCCTCCAGGAATGCCGGAAAGCCACCACAAGTTCAGCACAAGTTGAGGCACTCGGATCGGACGCATCTTCAGAGATGTCGAGACCGCCGTTTTCAAGGTAGTGTTGCCAGTTCGCGACGAGCCGCTCCGACGACAACCACTTGCTCGCATCGTTTGAAGGAACCGGACAAGATGCAGTCGATGAGGGTATCTGTACGATCGGAAGACCCACGAACGTCCGATGGTTGGCATCCAGTTCGGAGTGCAAACGCACCGCGATACTTCGCAGACGCATCAGCACACTATCTACCGGCAGTGCGGCACAGGCGGTACGCAGCTGCAACTGCAGTCCCGCGATGGACACCTGGAAACGGATCCAGTTATTCGGATCAAACATCGATCCTTCGAGTGGTGCAGCGCCTGCAGCAGCATGCGCGTCCAGTGTGCCTCGACTCGGTGTTGTTGTTGTTGTTGTTGTTGGTGTTGGTGGTGGTGGTGCTTCCTCTGATCGATGCGCTGCTGCAGCAATAGGCAGGTCAATGGTTGCGCCATGAGGCATATCAATCTCAAGCCAGAGTGCTATTGGCGGGATCACTTGCAGTGTGGGCCATCCAAATGAACACCGAGTCGTACCCAGGCAGACTTGGTTGTTGTTGTTGTTGTTGTTGTCGCCAAGCGAATGCTCCCAGCACGATGACCCCATCGATCGCGCTGAACGAGATCGTTGCGTCTCCCACGATCGTTTTCGTAGCCGTTTCGACAAACATGATTGTGTTCGAAACCACGACCGGTAACGTGGGTGAAGGAAACGCCACCAACCCAAGCGTTCGACGTCGCCATGATAGGTGCACCATTCACCGATACCAGCGTGCTGCACGCTCCCTGGTGGCAAGTGTCAGACCGAACACGACGCTCGACGCGGCGACATGCGCTTCACCGACTCGAGGTTCTTGGGTCGCCCGCGACGCTGTGCTTTCACGTTGGTTGGCGTCAGGTTGCCAGAGCGCCAGATGGGCCCCACGTTTCGCAAGGAGAGACCAACGCTCATCGGGATGTTGCAGATCGACCAACTGCCACAACGGTGCCATGAAGGCGTCCTCATCGGGAGCCCGAAGCCAGTCTGTGGTGGCATCCAACAGATACACCGTCCCGAATGCGTCCAAGACGAGTACTCGAAGCGTTGGCGACTCGGACACTGCCTCCGCATGACCCTGCGGGTCGGTGCGCGTGAACGACTGAACAAGGACCAGCTCTCGAGCGAGCGATGCCACGGAGACATCCTCCAAGACAGCGTTACCTTCTAGAGGCGTGTGCCAGAGTCTCTGCCGACGGCGTGCATCCAATGCACCTTGTCGTTCCCAGATACGCTGCAAATGCATCCACTCGTGCTGCAACCCGAGAACGACGCATGGCGGGGCATGCAACGCTAGTGGAACACGAATGGCGAGAAGGAGATGCATCGAAGGTTCCAGCGGACTCGTTTGAGAACGACCTCGATCGAGTTGTCCATAGAACTCGAGAACGAGTGGCATGGGCTCCAGCACCAGCACGGTGGTCGTCGCCGCTTCGTTCATTGACGCTACTCGACAGGTCGAATGACTGATAAAAGCCCTCGAGGATGAACTCGTGAATGATCCAGTATCCTGGAACTGAGCTTGCACACTGGCGAGCGATAACGTCAAGGGAGTTTTCTTCGTGGCCGGTCCCAACGATGTCCTACTCGTAACGCCTGGCGTTCGGACCAGCGAGAGACGCTCCATATCGACCAGCCAACGTTCTGCATACCTGATCTGAATCCATTCACAGTAGAGATCAATGGTGAAGCGCTGATGCAAACGCAGCGCCTCTTGCGCTTTCGCTCGCGCCACGCTGGGATCTCTTTGGACGAAACCAGCCGTCCATTCTGGGAGTAGAACGGGTATGTTCGCTCGCCAGCGGGAGACGAATGTGCCGAGAGCCATTAGCGGCTCCGGCTGAAGACGCATCTGAAGCGGTTGGAGTCGGAGGTACAAGGACGAGGCCGGGGTGGCATCATTCGAGTCCGGTGTCTCTACGCTGGTACTCGATGACGTTGTTGGCCCCTCGTGGGCATCAAGGTCCTCTGATCGACTCGACTGCGTTCGGTCAACTTGTTTCTGGATTGTGAGAACCAGACAGAGTGCCATGGTCGGATCAGCAGTGGGCATGTTCGCGTAGAATGAGCTCTGCGGTCTGGCCTTGACCTGTACCATATCGGGGATGATATTCAAGTCCCGAAGCAGAATCTCTACATGCAAGGGAATCGTTGTACCAGGATCTCTGACCCGAACGGAGAGGCCATCAAGTCGAATACCGAACAATATCGAGTGGTCGAGGTCCAGAACTCGACGATATCGAGGCTCTCTTGTCCTCCAGATCGAGGCTATGTATTCGGCAGAGACTCCATGCTGCCTCCGAGAGTTGCACATCGACATCAAGTGGCACACTCGTTTCGAGTGCCTCCACCAGCGTCTCCGTAAACAGCAACGAGTCGGTACGCTTTCCTCCAGCATGGGCTTCCATCCAGGCTCGCTGAAAACACTGTCGAAGCGCGTTCAAAGCGTCCTGGTCTTTGTCCTGGACCGTCTTGTTCATGGAGTTTGGGTCACTGATGATGGCGCTGTTGTTGCGACGATCCGTCCTGAGAATGATGTTCGTGTAGGCATCCGAATCATCGACCTGGTCAGGTGCTGAAAAAGCATTCCCGACGAGTTCGTCTCGAGGTCTTGTTCTTTGACGATCCAACAGCCGATCCCGCACCGTCGAATACCATCGTTGGCCTCCTATCGAAGATAGGAATCGAGGACGTAAACCATTGCAACGAGACCTGAAGCGTCTGTCGAGTGCGTCGCTTCCACCAGTCCCAAACCCGCCATCCGAACGATTCTTGCCGTGGCTGATTCTTCATTCGTTGATGGAGATGGACCAGAAGACGGGCATTCAGCAACTGCTCGAGCGGCATGTGCTCCTCCAGATACTGCAGTTGGGCACCCAGTGTCTTTGGCATGAACCTGTTGGGCGTCGAGTCGGCGAAACCTCCAGTCGAGTCTCGTTGCAATCTGATGGTGCCTGGAATCAAATGCTTTCGCCAACCATGTTCGATAGATGACCAGTAGTGTTGAAAAAGATGCGCTGGGGCCTCTTCACCATAAACCTGTTCACGATACAGTGCGAAATAGAGCAATTGGAGACGCAGCCCTTGCGAGCATTCAGGCAGTGCCAATCGTGATGATGATGATGATGATGATGATGATGCCCATGGAGATCGTTGACGCATGCCCAGCACACACCGTACAGCGTAGCGCCACCAGGCCCTTGCAGCAGTGCTCCTCGACGACGACCGACGACGACACTTGGAGGTGGCATCGGGCCGCTGCTCAGGGACACCATGGTGTTGACGCAGGTACGTTCGCCAGAGCCAACGACCCAGCTGGTCTGTCAGGCGGGTCAGACCAACGAGCGTTGCCAGGGTTACGTTGCCTCCGACTCGAGGTATCATGACCTGCAGACGCAATGTGGTGGCGTCGACGGGTTGCGTCTGCATCGATATCGTCCCGTCTATCTGAGATGGCCCAGAATCCTCCAACGACGACATGTTGATGCCCATTCGAGCGAACAGGACCAGGTCCGTATAAGATAACTCGTCATCTCGCGATTACGAAGACGTTGCCAGAGCCATGACCAATCCACGGAACGCAACGGAGCTGTTCGTGTCCATGGATCCCGACCGCTCGTCTTGGTGAGCAACGGAAGCCACCGTTCATCGTCAACGGTTACACGGACTCGGAGACCTCGTAGACAGTGTCCTCGCCAGAGAAACAATGATGTATCGTGCGAAATGCCATCTTCCGGATTAGGATTTGGAAAAGAAAGCGCACAGTGTTCATGGACCTGTGCTCGAAAGGCATCATCAGGGGGTTCCAAAAGAGCCTCCTCCAGCGAGACCTCCATCGTCCACGGTGATACTGAAGCGTTGCATGCGCTGCCACCGCTCTGGTCTGGATCAGCTTCAATACGTATCCAGATGCGGTGAAGACGTATGCGGATTTTCCGAAAGCATTGAATCCAAGCGGAGCGCTCGAAAATCTCCAAGAACGTCGAGGGATCCCATTCGTGCTCGTAGAGCGGGGTCGAAGTATCGTGTCCGAATGTATTCGCGTTCGTGGATAGAGCTTGGTCGTCGGTAGCGTTCCCCGTGACCTGCTCAGACACTTGATCGCTGACGTCTTCAAAGCGCTCTGTAGAAGCTCGAACGTCAGTGCTTGATGCCGTGCGATGCGCTTCGGATAGAATGGATGCTGAGACCTCGTGCTGTCCCGTCAGTGTCGACGAACTGGATTGGGGTGTCGCTGGGGCCTCCACTGATGATTCCATGATTTTTTTCTCTTCAGTATCCGTCTGCGAACGATTTTGTGTTTCAGATACGCAGATATCGGCGGGCATGTTCGTGCGCTTCGAAGGCCATGCTGCGTCCTGATCATCAGGCCGCAGATTCGGTTGTGGTTGTTCAGCCGGTGCCCCGTTGAGCGATGCCACATACCGGTCGCCGATGATTGTTGTTGTTGTTGTTATCGACGACGATAGAGACGGTGTCCCTCATCTCGTTCGTGTCGAGGCTATCGGCCGTTCGTGCGACGGCTGAGGATGTCTCCGGCAACACAACGGGGCTCGTGCGCGAGTCGCCATCCGCGCGGTCCTCAACACCGACGGAAGGGAGTGTCTCTCGACCGTCTGCGTCGACGGACTCTTCCAGTAACCTGTTCGACGAAGGCACGGGCGGCGGTACCATTGGCAAATGCAAAACGCGAGCAGCAAGGCGTTCATATTCCTGCAACTTGGCCATTTTGAGTTGCCCATGAAACATTTTCCAGAGACGTCGTTCCATAGGCGTCTCTAGCCGCTCATCATCGTCATCAGCGAGAATTATACCCACATCATCCACCTCTATACAAATCAAATCGGAGAGTAGGCTCCATGTCTCCTCGCGAGAGACGCCAGGAGCAGACTTGGGGCGACGTCGCCATCGGGCGAGCTGACGCAGCGCCCGCCATGACATCTGCACTCGCAGTCGTCCGACATGAAGACGAACGAACCTCAAAGGCAGACGCAAAGGTAGAAATCGAGTCAAACTCGCTGGTACATCGAGATCTTGCAGTTCTAGAAAACCTCTTCGCCACTGCAACTGCAGTGCCCGCAAGGCAAGACCAGGAAAGACCCAGCGAAGAAACGAAAAGAAAAGGACCCTGAACAGACCTACCAAACGCATGACGACTCTGTACAGCCTTCAGTGACAACTCAAAACATGCTCTATATGTTCCAGTTTGAAAAGTTCTGGCTTGATGACGCACTGAGGTCAGCACTCGACTCACTCCTTTCGGCAGCTGTTCACGAGCGACGAGTACGGCCCTCTCCGGTGGGTGTTGTGGACTGCTCGCGGGCACACACCACGAACGGTATGCGCCGACCCGAAAACGCCACCCCCGTGTGATGGAGATTTCCGCAAGCCAGATCGAGGATGCTAGCCATTTGGCGTTCGTGTCTAGCCAAGACGCTTGCTGACTGGGAACGAAACAAGCCAAGGCGCTCTCCTCTGGTCATTGGACGGTATCGTGTGTTGGAGTGCGAGTTGGTGATCAGTAAGGCACTCGAGCGGATCGTCTCTGCGGGAGCATGTTCTGCAGCCCGTGGCCGGTGACGCTCCGTGTTCGTGACCTGTGTCGACCATCTATCGGTAAGCGTTTTCTCCAACCGTATTTCTCCGTGGTGCACTGCAGTCATCGTTGGTTTTTCAGACAGAATCGCGGCTGTTTGACTCGAGGGGCTGTACGCCCGCTTGGAGGCAGGTCAGGGGGCTACGTCCGACCGTTGCGAGCACTCATGGACTCGCTTCGAGGGGCAAAAACGTATGTTTCTATCGGAGTCTTTTTGGTGTTTTCTTTCTGGTTTTGTATGCGTATATCTGAACCGATACTAACCCGGATGTTTAGCGAACGTACGGACCTGGCTGTGGTGATCGCGCTCTGTACGGTGCCGGAGGCGGCGACTGGCGAACGAATCGCCCAAACTCTGTTGTCCGCTCGTCTTGTGGCCTGTGTGAATATCGTTCCCACGATACAGTCCATGTACTGGTGGGAGGGTAAGATTCAGAACGATAAGGAGAGTCTTTTGATCATGAAGACGAGGCCGGCCCTGGAGTTAGCTGTGATCGAGGCTATTCGGAAAGCGCACCCATATGAGGTGCCAGAAATCCTCTTCTTGCCTGTGGAAAACGGCCTCCCAGCGTATTTGGAATGGGTCCTAGAGATGACCTCGAAGACATCTTGAACAGTTTATGGGACGCGTTTTCGTAGCAGATGCACTTGAAGACGTTATCTCTGAATCCGAAGCCGTGCAGCGCAATTCCACAACGATCACCCGAGATATCGAGATACTGCAAAGATGGCGTGGCGCGATCGCGGGCAACCAGAGAAAAACACGGGTGGTTTTCATGAAGACTGCGCTTTCGCACTGCATTCGAAAGAAAGCGAGCAACTTGGGTCGGCAGCGTCACCCTTTTCGCGTTGCAAACGCCGGACCCGTTCCTCCGATACGTCAGCCAAGATGAGCCATAGAAGCTGTGTTGGTCTCTGGGCGATGCCAGCACGAGCCAGCTTGGTTTGTACCTTCGTGATCGAGGTCCGTATGTGCGCGAGTCAAGCGTCTAGACATAGTTACGCTAGTCCATATCTGGTTGTGGGTGTCAATGCCGTGCTCAGCGCCTGTTGCTGCGAAATCGCTCGCTAGAAACCGTAAAACGCTTAACGCTTCATCCATGGCAGTCAGAGCACGTGGTTGGTGTATCGAATTTAGAGATTCAGTCTCTGGAGTCCTTTCCGCCTTTCTCGGTCACGCCGAGAAACAAACTTGACGGAAAATCAAGCGCTAGCGCCATCTTCTTATCATGGTTGTCATCTCAGAGAGCGAATGCAAATACATATCAACATCCCGAACGATGTCTCTCATCATCACATCGCTTTTATGAGCGCGACGGAAAAGGTTTCAAGCATATGAAGAGTGTTCGTATCCATCCAATGAACCAGTGTGTCGAATGCACCGACAGAACACTGGACGCTTCGAGGGGACGTCCTTGTCGAGACAATGAGCGGTCGTGGCAAGCGAAGCGCGAACCTGGAGGAACGTCAACTCGTCCTGGAAAAAGCGACCTAGGCACGTTCCTATAGACTTGTTTGGACGAGTTCTGGCTCAGTCGGTAGACCTTTCGAGTTGTCAAACGAAAGCCACGTTTGCACTGGGACATGCCGATCAAGTGGCTCCAAGGAGTTCAGGTCTGGAGTCAAAGCTTCGTTCCGGTCGTGGCGCTCGATCGACTTCAACAAAGGCGTTGGAAGCATAGCCAAGCTCGAAAGCACCTCCCGATCGCTCGTGACCGAATCGAAGAAAAACACGAGCCTAGTGGTAGGACTCGCATCTTCGAACGCGACCTGCCTCATCGTCGATGGAAGGTTATGGAGACACGCTCCAAGGATACAGCGCCTAAACTGGGCTGGAACTGGATCGAACGCCTGACCCGAACCTTGCTGCTTCCGGCAGGCTATCCGAGGTCGGTTTCCAGTGACTATGACCGGTTTTGGCCATGGAATATCGCCCGACATACGTTGCTCGAAGCGGCGGAGGTCCTCGGCACACAGTCCATGCTCCTGGCTTTGGGTATCGAAGGGACAAAGGCGCTACCCCTTGCAGCCGCATGGAAGTGGGTCTTAAAAGACGGTCTGGGATACTTTGCCAAAGTCGCATTGGCAACGCAACTCGCGCCTCGGGTAGATGCAGACCCGAAACGATTTCGCTTGTACGGGGATTTGGTGATGGCACTAGGCACCTTTTTCGAGATTCTAACCCTAACGTTCCCGTCATGGTTCTTGATCCTTGCCTCGGTGGGGAACCTGTTGCGCAAAGCTGCAGACGTCGCCACAGGTCCTGCCTACCGTGTCTTCCTGTATCATTTTAGTATTCGAAGCAATAGCGGTGATGTATCCTCAAAGAGCGAGTCCCAGGTCGTGGTCGGTCGCTTAACCGGTATCGGAACCGGTATTGCCGTCTCGGCCGTGACGAGTAATGACACTGCTGCGGTTCTGGTAGCGTACGGAGTGCTCAGTGCGGGTCATCTGTTCGCGACCTATCAGAGCGTCGTCGGATTGGCGTTACGAACATTGAATCGTGCTCGTTTGGAATACATCCTTACAGTCTATGTGGATACGAAAGGTGAGCGCGTCCCTGACGTTGCCGAAACAAATATCGCCGAACGAGAACGAATGTTTTTTTCCGGCCCTATTCGTTATCGTATCCGGTTTATCGATTCTCTCGGAGAGCTGATTCGTCACGACCAGAGCGAGACGCAAGTGAAGGAAGTGGACGAGACCACGCGGCCTACGTCATGGTCTGGGTTGCCGTCTACTCCACGGACGACACCGATAACAAATCATGTACCATGGGAACGCTTCTTGCACGAGCCAAAAGTGCGCTACTTGATCGCGCAAGCGACGACTGCAGCCTCGTCCCGCAGCGAATACCTCATTGCACTGCGTGACGACGCCACTGCTGTGGATATTCTGCAGGCGTTGTTGCATGTTTGGCAGTCCGGTGGACAAGATTGGCCACCACCAGATCCACAGCCACTACGCGCACGACTAGAGGCAGCTGGTTGGGATACAAATCGGATTCTCTGGTATACTGGCTCGGTACGTTTGTCGTGGGATCTGGAGACTGGCCATGATGCGCTTTCGTTGCGCACATGAGCAACCGAAGAGCATTTCGGACTGGTGACGGAGATGCTCCTGATTGTCGTATTGATTCCCATGGAGCACAAGAGGTAGACGGTTTCTGACTCTGTATCGAGCAGTTCCGAGGTTGATGTTCGCGCGTGATGACGGCTATTGCAACGAACGGGTTCTAGAACGACGGATGAGGACCTATCTGCTTCATGGACAAGATTCGGCAATCAGCATCGCCATAACTGGCGCCGAACAGATGAGCATGGAACATGGCAAAAATGCGGATAAGGATAGAATAGGTTCTTGAAGCTAGTGCAGAACGTTGCAGTTGCGCCGCAGCGTCTTGGCTTGGTCCGCCTGTGTCCTGAGCGATCCTATTTCCCGAAATATTGGGTTCCGGAACTGGAACACGATACGAGTCGGATTTCCGGCAGGCGTCAATGTGGCGTATTGCCGAGCGTTGGATTCCAGACACGAAACCATGATCACAAATACTGAACGTGCGTCTCGAGATCCGAACCATTGACGGATTGCAAGGCAAGGCCCGCAAGCCGTATTCGAGCCAAATCACGTTTGTTCGGGAATGGCTCGACTTGCTTCGGGTCGAAACACCAATCATGGCCGTGTCGTCGGAAGGCGCCGTCGAAGGACTGCTTTCAAGGCACACAAATATCAAACTTGATGCCGCGGTCATGCCTCGATATGACACGTTCGGGGTACCTTGTCTTGTGCCGGCAAGGGACGAGAACACCTCCAAACACTGCGCTCGTTATGCTCACTGAAACGATTTTCATGAACGTGCTGGAAATCCAACGGTATAGGGGTGCGTTTCAGCGAGTGTCGTACCCTGCTCACCCCTGCCTTGCGTATCGCCACAGGGATACGTTCACGTCGAACGACGGACACAGGTCTCAGCGTTGAACGCAGGGCACATGTTGCCTCTCATGTGTGTGTCTACGATGGGATCCCAACCTGTTCCTGTTGGATATTCCATGCACGCACACAAACAAACTGACTCGCTCAGTTCTTTGAGATAACCGCTCATGCTGTTCGTGTCATCATGTCTGTGCATCGGGGTTCCGCTGGCAGCTCTCTTTGTCAGTCGTCTTGGGGCAGAGCGCAATGGCCATGAGCTCCTGGCGAACAAGTGCTCCCGCCAGGATTGGCGGATACGCAGGCTGCGTTTGGTAAGTGCTTCATCTCAGGCAGCGGTTCAAGGACTTGGTCCGACGCGATGTGCGCAAATAAGGTCGAACTTACGCGCCAAAAGGGGACGCTGCTGTGCTGCCGGCCTTGCTCGCTGATCCTCATCATGTTGTTGTGCCAAGGCCAAAGCGGCTTCATCGGCAACAACTTCGTGGTAACCACGTCGGATCACACCACCAGTGAGCCATTCTAGTTGGAGGCCTGATTGTACCAGCAGACATCCTTGCGGTACACGGGCTGGAAAACGACTTCCCGATCGGGTCCACAGATACAGCCCGGGAGCGTTCGCCTTGCCGTGAATGGTCAGGAAACATAAATCGTAGTGAAAGCCTGCCAATACCCTATTCGGTTTGCCTCGTAGCTCGCTTAGGTTTGAGCCTGTCGGAGCCAGCAAATGTGGTCCAAACTCCATTCGCGAAGTGAATGTATCGCGCTCGAGTCCGAGACCCAAGGCCATCATCTCTGCAACCAACCGAATGACGTCCAGGAGACGTCCACCCCAGCGGTCCATGACGTCTGCCCATTGCTCTGCAAAGCGTTTTGGAATGACAGGCGTGGCATTCTGTTCCGGAAAACGGGAATGCAGCGGCCGTGGACCCATCCGCCAGAGAAAACGCTCCTTGGGATCTGGAGGACTCGGTAATGAAGGCTCGCTTGGACGTGGTGTCACTGGATCATCGCCCTTGAAATCAGGTGGAATCGGTCGTGGTCTTTCAGTAAACGCAGGCGTCCATCCAACCTGATAGTTGAGCTCCGGCCGAGCATCTTCCACCTTGTCCGGCTGGGCAAAGTATGCGGCCATGAGCTTCAGAAAAGCCTTGTTATCTGCAGCTGGCACAGTAGAGGCTCGAATGACCACTGCACCGTACTGGGCAAGCGCTTCAGCGAGCCGTACACAATCGTTGTGAACGTTCTTCGGCACGACGTGTGTTGAGGCACACCCGTCCGCTGATGCCTCCCGGTACTGACGGTACGTGTCGGTATCGACCACAGGCAGCTCGAGGCCAGTCATGTAAACTCGGGGGTTGACCTTGTTGTAGATTTGTTTTGAGGAACGGATGATCTAGTGTTACCCGGTTGACGAGACAGCAATCAACCTCAAAAGGTTCAGGGAAGCCTGGCGTCGTTCGTCTGGAGACGAGCACTGAACGAGATATACGTCGACGTTTTCGATCCCGAATCATACCAGCCACCAAGGTAACGACATCACCATGGGTGGATTCTATGTTCATGAATCAAGTGCCCATCAGCCAACAAGTCCAGAGACTAGAGCGTGCTCTTCATTCACAGCGGATGCTGGCAGGTTCTACGGCTCGTATAGATGCTATTTCTCGCCAAGATCCTCTGTCAATCTTTCAAACTTGTATACGGAGCGTTTGGGATAGCATGGACCGTAACAAAGTCTTTCGTTTCATTGCAGGCTCCTTCATCTCAGTACTTGACGATTGAGAAGAAACACGGTATCCATACAAGCAGGTCAGTACCTAGGTTCGCGGAATTCGTTACGGACGATCACAGCATTCAAAATCTTCAAGGTTATCGTTCAGGAAACGAAAAGCAGTCCTCATCAAACGATCTTCAAACCGTGGTCGTCTATTTGAATGAATCTTGCCCTTGAATAAAGAATGTGGGACATGAACAGCGCTACCTCTCTATTCGGGTTATCAGAGAGAACCAAAGGTCGTATCACGGGAGTTGTCGGCTACGTCGAGGCACAGGCTGCGTATCTGCTCACCCAGACACGCTCAATAGGCACATTGGATAGACCCGGTTGTTTCCGAAACATGTACAACCACGGTGAGCGGCATCGTAATCATGTCACCACCCAAGCCCTCTTGTCAAAGTGCTTGTGCTTTTTTAATAAAACAAGCCACACGAAACCTCGACAGGTTCATGTCTCATCCTGTTTCCAGAGGCGAAGAGTGCGCTCCTCCGATTAGTCGGGATATACTGCTCGCTGCAGCGCTTCAAACGATTCTCATGATCACTTATCGGAAAGTTTCGAAACTCGGACGCTCATCAAAAGGTTTCAAGAATAATTGGTAGCGTCGGTGACATTCCTGTGTATTTCGAAAACTGCTCGCTTCTCGCCTCGATCTTTTCTTGAACCATGGATCATGTAGAGCGCCAAGTTTCCAAACAGTGCATCATCGGTCATGAAGCTACCGAGCTGTGAACGTTTCGCATCGTGGCACTCGTGACTGGTGGTGTGGCAAGCGCTTCCAGACGAGGTACTGGACTTGGGTCACACAAGGATCGTTCGGCAGTCTGCTTCTGAAGCTCCACCAGCTGCCCGGTTTGGCGACACCCCTGCAACTGCGGATGTTTGAGGCTTATGCGGACGCAGAAGCCATCGCTCGGCTCGCTTTACGACTTTGTGCCGAAAAGTGGCGACGTTTGGTATGTCGATTCGACGCCGAACTGCTTGACTTGGGTCCGCGACTCGTGTGGCACCTACAAGAGCAGCTCTGGCAAGTTGACCACGAAGGATGATCAGGAGATCGAACTCTATCTCTCATTGGACCAAACTGGACCGATGCAAGTTGAGGAAGTCTCTGGGTTGCGAGCAGCTTCGGACGCGATGCTCTGTTTCCAAGCCTCCATGATCTGCCGTCGGGTACAGAGCGCACTGCCAGTCGTGTATGTGAACCAGAACCTGGAAATCGTGCCGCCAGACCTTGTCCTTGACCAGGAATGGGAGGGAAACGGGCCCAGTGAACGCTTTCTGAGGAGAAGGCTCTCGCTTTTGAGTCGCCTTCGAGACGAGGCTCGTATCTTCGGACTGGTGACGATAAACCTCAGCTTGCCACATTGTCTCGAAGCAGTGGCGCAGGTGCGTCAACTCTTACAGACAACCAAAAGAAATGTATACAGCTTCCACATGACGAGCATTACGCCCGTGAAGCTTGCAAACTTTGCGGAAATCGATGCGTTTGTTTTGTTCAGTGATTCAAAATATTTTATGGAACTCGAGTCCAAACAGACTGAGTTCTGGAAACCGATTCTGACACCATACGAGGTGTGTCTAATGTCCAGCGTTGAGGATGAGGTGGAGTTGGCGTCCAAATGCATCAACCCGGCGCTCTACACATTCGATCTGCAGGTTGTTGCCACCTGGCAATTGCCGACTCCAACCGAGACGAAACTCTCCAATCGGGTCGAGCGCCCTGAAACAGAGGTCGCGCCCTCGACCGTGGCATCTTTTGCGGAGACAGCAGTTCTTCCTGCAAACCAGGCTTATGGGTACGATTTCGCGGGTGGTCGGCTCCAGCAGCGCAGCTGGAGAGGTCTTGACGCCTCAGAGGGTACACCGCCTCCGCATCGAGCGGTCACGGGAAGAACAGGACGAGCTGGTGCCTACACCGATGAGCTCGATCGATTGAGGGGCCAGCTCATGAAACAGAACAACGGTGCTTCGAGTCCTTCAATACCGTTGGAACTCGATATCAAAGATGACGGGGAAACGACAAGCTAGGGCTTTTTGGGAAACTCGTCATTGAAAACGAAGGATCTTATCTTCAAGCGCGTTTGGGAGACATGTCGAGAGCACATCTGATATGCTGAGATGCGGCAATTACAGGTCGGGTTTCTTGGCGCCTTGATAAGATCGCTTTATGGATTCATAATTATGAAGGAATACAGCTGTGTCCCTCACTCGTGTGCGGTGGTCTTAGTGTGGCGATGCCCTGACCGAGCTGCGCTCATCGCCGCCCGAATGGCATCGCCGGTGGATCCACCGAAGCGCTTCCGGCGTCAAAAATGTAAACGCCAGCAATACGCTATGTTCTCGGCGCTCGGGAACGAGAGGGCTGACAGATGGTTGCCAACTGTCGCCTCCAACTAGAGTGCCGTTAGGTTAAGCGCAAAAACTCGAAAGTGATGCTGATTTCAGTCACACAGGGGTTCTGTTAAAATTAGGTATCGCGTCTGAGCTCCTTTTGCAACAATGGAGGTTTTGTTCCCGGAGGTGCGATGCGTGCCTTGTGCGCGACTCGAGTTGCACTTGGCCGCGCGCATTCATCGACATCACCGACAAACCCTACGGATGGATGGTTTGCTATCGACAGCACGTCGAGACGCAAATGAGGAGCTCGCCAGAGTAGAGAAAATATTCAAGTCCCAGACCAGGTTGACATGTCTCGGTGCAGCCTTCATGGCGTCATGCATATTCGTATCCGTGTCAAAGCTGCCCTCAGTCAAGGCGCGCTCGCCGAACGCCATAGAACTCGCTGTAAAAATGGTGCAAATCAGGCAATCTTGGATCTCTTCATGCCTCCTGACGACGAGATCGCAGCGATCCAGGTCGCACAACAGCAGCAGGTGTCCGCTCAGGCGGCGAGTAAACACAAATTTTCGAGCCGCTGTCGCAAAACCCGACGAGGCAGCTGGTGTGTCTCCTACGCAACAAGCACGCATGATTTGCATTGAGCGATCCTTCATTGCAGATAGCATCGTATCGGAGCGCACCTTCGTCGAGAGAAATCAGTGAAAGAGAGCGCTCAACGCCCATGGCGCCCGGCCATATGGTTCAGAATGCATGATCGAGCACCAGGCGAAGCGCGCGCGAAGAACTCAGAATTATCGACCAAACATGGGGCAGAGATTAAGCTCGCCTCCGATGAATCCCATCGATGGCCACAAAGCACTCACGACGAATATGGTCAGCCAGGCTAATTCGTCGATGGCGCGTCATCTACGTGATGCAGCGCTGAGTACACGAACCCTGGAACAAGAACCATGTTCGATTCGAGCCCTCTTTCTTCTTCACAACAATAGCATCAAAGTCTACCTCGAGTTCGCGCTCCTCTCAGACGACTTTTAAGATCAGGATTCCGGAAAGGCCCACGCGTATTCCGTTAAAGTATCCTGGCCCCTTGTAGTGCTCGCTAGCGGCCCGGCGATCATCCGGTGGTTGCGTGCGCTACCACTCCACTTGGATTGAATGCCTATACAGCGGAGGTCTCGCCTAGGGCCCCCGTTCACAGCACTTTATCGATGTCAGTTGCGCTCTGATCTCGATCGTGTTCGTGCGCATAAATCATCCAGGTCACGACTTGCGAATTGGTTGTGTTCAATTCTTGTCGAAACAAGATCAAAATAATGCAGGAGCGCGCTTCGTCGCTCACATACCGTGGAGCCAGGGCGTTGAGGTGCGAGCCCGCCGCACCAGAATCAATTGCCTTGTTCGCCAGTTTCTGAACGCGCCGAGCACTCTCCGTGAAGATGATGCTTCTGTAGAATTGCTCGCGACCGTGGCAGCACATCCAATCAATTCGCGACATGCATTTGCCGACGGCCCGCTGGACTGGCGCAAGACCGCGACGCCGATGAGCGCACGTGAAAGAAATTGCCAGTACCTGACAGGAGGCCCATGAACGCTGCCGGCGCCGCCCAGAACAGGATCGCGAAACTACAGAACCAAACCATTCCCCAGTGTAAGAGTCGCTGCAACGTTGGCACTCCAGTGCGAGCGCGTTGTGCGAGCCGTATCGCGTGCAGCTCTCGCTCCATCGCCAAAAAAGACAGCACTCGTCGAAAAAGGCGGTCCCAAATTCCATGCAGGAGTCGCAGCAGATGACCTCGATGCATCGTGTGCGCCCACCACATCAAGCGGAAAAACCCCGGTGTAGACATATTCACAAACGCCGTGATCCAGGCTTGTAGCGGTTGTGGTCGCCCCGCACACGGACATGAAACACGCCAGTGCACCATGTAGGTCTCAAGCAATTGCCGATAGTCGGCGTCGAGACCCGAGTGCATCGCGCCGTCACGAATGAGGCCCAGGTACCGCATCGACGGGCGAATCAGTACGCGCTCTAGTTCTAGCGCAAGTCGATCCGGATGGTCTTCCGGCAGCGCCTCTATCGTTTCCAACACATGAGCATGCTGCGCGTACCAAAGCGGCGGCGATTTAGAGCCATCGACAGCGCGCGCTGGAAGAGCCTTGATGCGAGCCCTCGTCGACACTGAGCGCTGCGCGGCCAGCTCACGCTCCAACACATGCATCGCACTCGTTGACACACAGCTGAATTCACTCGCTAGCCAACGACGCCTGTAAGAGCCGCTCCGCAACCAGTCTCGATACCAACGCTCGACGGTCCGATTGGGGCGCGTCTCGAAAATCAATGCCTCCCGCTGCACGCCCGGTTGTGCATAGGTCTCTACCAGCACCGGTCGCTCCACATAACTGGAGGTTGCCTCGCGTCCACCAAGGCCGCCCTCTGTCACCCAGAGCAGCTCATAGGAGGCGCGATCAAATGCGTAGAGCACACCGTGCACTTGACTCGGGCAGCGCGCACCAGCGCCACACTCGCACGCACGCACGGAACAGAACGCTGGCTCGGCTGGCGGAAACCCTGGCGTGTTGAACACCACGCGATAGCCTCGCAACACCGCCGGCTCAGCGCTTAGGTACTCAATACTGGCCCCGGTACCGAGCCAACGCGCACGCGAACGCAAACGATCAGTGTTCACGTTTGAACCAATTGCAAAGTTATAGACAATGTCGCTCGAGCCAGCGACGTGCTTCGCAGGAACCATAGCGCTAGCAGTGTCCACAACTCATCATAGGACACCACTGCGTCCACAAGAGCGTACCGAAACCGATCTGCTGCGTCCCAGAAACGAAGCCTCCGCTCGACGATAACGACGTCGACGACAAGGCCTGCAGTCCAGACATGGCGTCCCCCGCCCGGAGTGCCTCGCACAAACTGACAACCAGGTCGTAACGGCGACGAAACGCGTCCCATGGGCCATGCATGCGTGTGCGCGATGCATGGGCCGCGAGCGAACACGGGCCCGCGACGCATTTGCATCCCCGACATGCATGCCTGCGCACGACGACATGCGGCACGCGCGGCTGCATGCATGTGCACGTGGGTCGCCTCGCCGATGTCATCGCGTGCGCCTACATCGATGCGACAGAGGGGTCGCGCGCGCGTCGGATTGCCGATTCGCGTCCACCGGACGGGGACGGTGGTGGTGTGCGTCCCAGAGCGCGTGCTGATGATCGAAATCCCCATGCGACGAGCAGGATAGCACCGAGCGGGTCCTTGAATGCGCGTGCGACGCTTCCGATCCTGAACGAGACCGGAAACAGTATCCTGCCTGAATGGGACAAGTACGCGCGACACCTGCTCGACACCGTTCATGATCCGTGGTCAGGGATTCGCTGGCGTTTGGGATGCTGGGCAGTGCACTCGGCCACTCGACTCGTCGCGTGTCGGCACGCTACTACCGGCGTGTTGAGGCAGTGCTCGCATCGATCACGATATGGGCGTATGCTGGACGAGGGAGGACTCGTCCAGACCAGTGCGGATGCATGACGAGTGTCTCGTGCGTGCGTCACGAGCTTGTGCCAGGATCAAGTACGCTGGCTACGTCGACCTAGAGACGCGTTGGAGTGTCTGACGTCCACGGTCTGGGGTGCATGGGCCCCGTCTTGTGATCTGAACTGCATCGTTGTGCGCCGGAAGGTTGCTCGATCAAAATCGATTGCTTTGTCGTCCGTTTCGAATGAAACGAAAGACGCCCAGAGCGTGGTGGCAGCCATTTCCACCAGTGTTCAGCACAAGTCCATCCTAGCGTGGAGTCGACAAGACCAGAAACAAAACCGGGCGAATGCGCATCCATCGCCAAAACTGATAATAACGGGATCGTCTCTTACACACGCATCACCAAATGCGTGCCGTGCGTACACCGCATGGATGCGTGCATGGATGCGTGCAAACGCACCGGAAATTCTGCCGCCAACGCGTGCGCGCGTACCGAGATTGTGCGCCAACTTGGGAACAAGACTTGTGGAGCACGACAAGCTCGGGCGTTTTTCGGAAAAGAGCTCCTCTGAGAACCTGAGACCCTACCACTGACATCAGTTGTTTTCTGGTGTCCAATAGTTCAGGCGGCTGGCAACTGCTGGGAAGCGTACCCTCGCGCAACGTCTCGAGTTGGCGACCCTGAAAGGAACGCTCGCGCCGAACACCTGTCCATGTTCGGCTCGTCTGTTACTGCGGCCTGGCCACGCGCGTCCCTAACCGCTGAACCCTGCAGACGTGCCTGGCCGATTGACGGTAAGACGTGTCGTTTCGTGTCGATCACGCCGGCTTGTCGTCGGCGACACGGTGTCGAGTCCGTCAACTGGCGCACTGCTCCGAGCACGTTTGAGCGCTTCGCCCGCCGTGCCGCGCGGAGACTAAGCACCGAGTCAAACGCAGCCCCTGGCCTCGTTGCGGCGGCGACAGAACCGGACCCTGAACACCACGAAGCGGAGCGTACTCGACGCGGTCTCGAGGACTGGACTGGTCAAATGTCGGCGTCAACGGAGGCTTTCGCGGAACACCTCCTTGCCAAAGTTCATCAACAGGTGCAGGACTCGCTCGAGGCCCAACTGCGTACAGAGCTGGCCCGAGCACGGGCGATTGATCACATCGATCTCCTGGTTGCTATCGAACTGGTCAAACTCCGCGAGAACCTGCAGCATCTCCTCGACGGCTACCGTGTGCGCCTCGAGTCGCGTGCTGCCGAGGCGGATCGGCGCGCACACGAGATGACTCGGTCATGGACATTGGTTCAGGAGCGGCTACGAACTGCCCAGGATCGCGCTCGGATGCTTCGCCAGGAGCAGGCCGAAATCAAGCTGATGCTGTTGCATGGATCGCACCCGAAACCAACGCCGGCTCCCAGAGCGACCCAGACGATCACGTCAGAGTCGCTCATACGTTTCGGAGAATGCCCAACAGCTGCGCGGCGAACGGAACGGTCGCCAGTGGCGATCGCGAGATCTTGGCCGGATGAGGAACAGACGCTCACAGAGTGCTGGGTGTTCTTCTACGCATGGCTTAGTGTGCTCGCTGGGATGGAAACGACGCTGGCGCTCGTCAGCGCGCAACATGCCGTGGGCTATGTGATGTTGAGCGGAACCGCTTGCATCCTGCTGCTGGGCCGAACGGCGAGACTCCTCTGGGCGATCAAACGGCGACCACGAGGCATTGGCCAACACCGTCCAGCGTCACCGCCCGCGTTGGTGTCGACTGCGCCCCCAGCGACGACGCCTGCATCAGCGAAGGATCGCGTCGGTACGGCGTCGTCGCAGCCGAGTGCGGAGCCCCCGGCAGGGTCGTCGTGACTGGTGGTGCGCTCGCGTCAGCGCCGACGTGCGTCTCTATCGACTCGTCGCCCTTTGCGGCGTCAATGCAGATGCCGTAGCGACGAGCGCAGACGCTTGAGCATGCAACCCGCTCTGTCCACAAGCAGGTGTGCAAGAATTGAATCCAGTCGGTAGGTTGCACTGGGCGAGTGAACGAACGAGCGAAACATTACAGCGCGCGCAGCATAGTCGCTATGTACAGATCGACGTAAATCCATTCACCTTCTTCATCGGATCGTGGCGGACCTGGCAACCCTACCTCGTCATTCACAACCAGTAACGGTATCACGAAAAGAAGCAGATTGCATCAGAAACTTCAGGTGTGATGTCTTTAAATGATGTTTTGATTCGATCATGGCGGGCGGCCATGATGTGCTCAATATTCAAGGCCCTGAAACAAGCAGAACTCTCTCACACTCGACCTGGGCCTAAAAAATTGGCGTACCCATGGCATCGGTCCCTATCAGCATGGACAGCTGTTTCAAGAACCGTTACGCGGACTCCAACGCGTTTGAGGCGCGGCTGCATCGACGAGCATCAAGGATCGGATCCACATCGCTTGTGTCGCTCGGTCGCAGCAACCACAAAGACTTGGGGGCAAATCCGAAACCGGGGAGCGCACAAACAAGCGTGGCACGAACGCACCACCCTGCCTGATGCATCCCCATGCTCTGCATTCGTCTCGCTCATGAGACTGAATCAGATGCACCTCAGAGCAGCTGGACAGATCTGCTGAGCGTACGGCAGGGAGCGCGCATCACACAACCTATCTTTACAACGAAGCGCTGAACACAGCATCGCCTCCGATGCTTTCGATAGTATTCAGGAATACCAGTCATTGGCCTGGCGATGGGCCTCTGATGAGTCCTCGCGATCCAGAGGACATTCATGATCGCCATAGAAAGAGGTAGAGACGCCTGCTTGCTCGTTATCGGTGGTGATCACGCGCGCTGCAGCCGTCTCCATCCAACAGCAGCGGATGCGATGCACGTCGAGTCGCTGACAAGGATGAAGTGCTTTTCAGTGGCGCGCCGAGCACTGCTGCCGGTGCCAGACCATGTTGCTGGTGTGTTGCGCGTGCCAGCCGCTGCTGAACCTCGTAGAAAAGCAGCGTGATCCCAAAGAGCGGGCCGACAATGAGCATTCGGGGCAGTGCACCACTCCATAGCGCCCGAACGCCTTCGTGACGCACCACACGGTCCAGCGTACTTATCACTGTGTGGTACGGTTGACCGTGCTGATCGCAGAGGCCACTCTGAATACGCGTCTTGACTACATCGAGTGGTGTACTCAGCGCTGCGGCCGTGGCACCTGCGAGGATCCCGATTCCGAAAACAGCTCCAATCGGAAGCGCTCCTTGGTAACGCGGTGCCAGATGCTCCTTCAGGCTCGTGTTCAGTCCGAAAAAGACCATACTGAATGGGATATCTCGAGCGAGGGTTGCCTGCACGCCTCGGTACAGGCCGCGGAGGCCGAGCGAGTGCACCGTCCCAACAAGACCAGGCCATGCTTTCCCGCTGCCGAACGCGTCTGCATGGTGATCATGAGCACCTCCATGGGGTTGGTGGCCACCACTTGACAGAGACCAGCGCCAGCACCCGCCATCATTCCCTGACCCAACGATAACGGACGACGAGGATCCGGTGAATGCTCTCTAAATTTGGCGATAAAAAGTCGTTCGCTGCAAGCTTGATGGCCTTCTCTGGAGCGACGCCAAGGAGTGTCGGCGTGAGACCACGGTATAGACCGCGTACGCCTTGTGTTCGGACAATGTGCCGGAAAGCATCTAAAATCCGAGGCCGCTGGGCCGAATGAGCAGGAGTTTTTGTTTCATGGGCATGCTCTGCACGAGCCATCGCCTGAGCTGAATTGGCTGCCGATGCATTCGTGGTGCCAGACATCGCGCTGGCAGGGCTCGTCGGGGAAGATGCCACTGATGTTAACTTTTGCGTGCTGAGATTTTCTAGTCTTGATCCTGTACAAAGATTTTCACTCGTTGTGGCAGTCGCCGAGGCGTGCCCAGCTGCAGAGGGCAAGAGATGCTGGCTCGGCACAGCGTGAGTCCCACCAAAAGCAGCGGACGCACTAAGACGACTCGCCGCCACTTTATCCCCCTTTGACGCCGGCACCACTAGTTGATCCGGCACGTGCTGCATCGAATGACCGCCTGCAGTCATCAACCGAGTCTTGATCGTATAAAAAGGGAAGATCAGCGTCGTGCCCGTAACACCAGCGAGACCGCCGAACAAAATGTTCTCACTCAGACGAGTCGATCCGTTGTAGGCCTGACCACTAGATCTGGATGCCGAGCCAGCCTGACCTGTCGGCTTTGACGCCTCATCTCGATCGAAACCCCCATCATCACGACTTGGTGAGGCTGCTTGTTCGCTACAGCCACGCCCTGTCGCCAACTCGGTACCTCTCATGAGCGTTTTCCTTTCACAAAAGCGGTCTTTGAAACACGAAAACGTGCTCGTCAATCACAAGCATACACCGTGAAATATTCTTGATGAGATAAATCAATGTCTTTCGAACATCCTATATGACAGCGTCTCGACGACTTGTGCGGTCGCACCCGTACCGAACGAATACACCCGTTCGAACACGCAGACGACGCACGTGATGGCGCTCGGACGAGTGCGGCGCGACGAACGAGACGGTGCTGTCACGTCGCCGAGGAAGCGACGCGCATCGCTGACAAATACAGTGACGCCTCGATCGACGCGCACGGCCAGGGGGCTTGGATCGTGGTGGCGTGCGCGCCCAGCGTCGTGACGGGCACAGCGCGCACGAGTCACTGACGAAGCGGACGAGAGCGGGTGTCGGAGTCAGCTCGATCGCCATGTGGACCAGATATGTACGGAACTGCTCTAAATACGGCGTCTTGGTTGTTGAGAACGGCGATAATGACAGATCGCAGTGCACATCGTCTTGCGAAACGACGACGCTCGTTTATACGATGGATGCAGATCTGATGCACGTTACGGAAACCGTCGGGGAAACGCACGGATGCGTGTGCTTGTGATAGGTGTCACACAACCCAGCGTGACTGACTTCGGTGGCCGTAAAGGCTCGTTGCCGGTATCTCGCCCATCGGTTGTACCAGGGGAAATGATCCGCGTACCTGATCGTGAATGACCAGCGATTCGGTAGGGATTGGATCAAGTTCCTTGACCTCGAGTGGCGTTTGCGCGGCATGGCGACCGCGATGTACGAATTCCGACACATCGGCCAAGCGCGCGAACCAATGTTCTTATGAAATGCCGTCGAAACGTATCCTGGCTCCAGAAGATACAAGACACTGAATAAGTACTCCCGCGAAGGTATTCCCGATCAACGTAGTTTACGGAGGCTATTTCTCACTGCTTTTTGGACCGCGAGTTCCCGGTAGAGCGATAAACAAGCACATCTAATTGTCAAACGCTTGCGCAATGTTTTGTGCTTGAATTCACCCCGATAGGGTCGACCCATCGGCCATGCGAACACCACGCCCGAGCCTTGAACAGCACGTCTCGGCAACGAGACAGACTTGCGTGCGCGCGCGCAACTCAGACCAACACGGGAGAGATCCATCGCGTGCCCGGGAAGGGAACGTGCCCGACTGGGCGTGCACCACATTCCCCAGCGAGGCATGGATTCGAGTCGCGCGATCCGCATGAAGCATGCGCGAGTGGTCACCGTCGTCGCGGACATGCACCGAGATCCGTCTGTCGTCCATCCCGCATAGAATAGATCATGGTGGATTCTATTGGTGTTCTTTATTCAGAGTTCTGTTGAATTTTGGTCTATTGTTGCGTTAAAATGAGCTCCACACCTCGGGCTGGCGTGAATGGTTTCGGAAGGATTGGAAGGCTTGTGCTTCGTGCGGCATTAGAGACTGGGTCGATCCAGGTAGTGGCGATCAATGACCCTTTCATTGGCTCAGATCCGGCTTATGTAGCATATTTGCTGACCCACGACACCGCCCAAGGGCGTTTTGTCGGTGACGTCAACGTCGAGGCCGACCAGATCGTGGTCAATGGACAATCCATTCGTTGTTTCGCGTTCACCAACCCCGTAGACATACCATGGCAGCAGGTTGGTGCGGAATACGTCGTTGAGGCCAGTGGAAAGTTTACGACGCGCGAGGGTGCAGCGAAGCACCTAAACGCAGGCGCGCGAAAAGTCATCGTTTCTGCACCAGCAAAAGATGTGCCGATGTTCGTGGTTGGCGTGAATCATTCGGAGTATGATCCCTCGATGGACGTTGTCTCCAACGCATCCTGTACGACCAACTGCCTCGCTCCTTTGGCGAAGATCCTGGATGAGCATTTCGGCATCGAGCACGGTTTGATGAGCACGATTCATGCAGTGACAGGCACGCAGCGGACCGTGGATGGACCCAGCAATAAAGATTGGCGACGTGGACGTTCCGCATTGGGTAACGTCATTCCGACCAGTACGGGTGCAGCTCGTGCTGTCGGCAAAGTCTATCCGAAACTAGAGGGTAAGATCACTGGTCTTGCCTATCGAGTGCCACTTGCAGTGGTCTCTATCGTGGATTTCACCGCTGTTTTGCAGAGACCGGTCACGTTGTCGACATTGTGTGAAGTGATGCGTGCTGCTTCGGAGCATCCATCCTATCGAGGCATTGTAGGATACACAGACGATGCTGTTGTGGCCACTGATATGGCCCATTCGGCTTTTTCGACGGTGTTCGATGCAGAGGCGAGCATCGTGCTCTCCCCTACATTTGTGAAAATCGTGGCGTGGTACGACAACGAATGGGGCTACAGCAATCGGCTGGTTGAGCTGATAGCATACATGGCCCAGATCGATCACTCTGTTGCCAGTAGCGAAGACAGCGCCCTCTGAATTCAAACAGTTAAGGCCAGGGTGTGATTTTGGTATCATGAGCTCAAGAATTCTAGAACGACTTCCCGACTTGCCCAATGCCGATCAAGAACCAAAGCATATTCAGCGATACGGGATGATATCCTCAAACACATAAAAAGCGCTCGCTCGACATCTCCTCCATCATACATTTGCTGCTAGTCTGGCGCCCTTTTCGAGTCCATGGTTTCGCAATCGGCTTTGGTGAGGCGTACGCGACGATCAAGGGAAGCGGCCGTTTGGCGATGCGCCTGTCATCATCTTCTATGAACGGGCATGTTGTTCTAGTTAAGTAAAGCTTTGACCAGCGGAACGCGCATCGCGTCGCGACCCAGGTCCTTCGAAGCCCTAGACGATTCCTGGTCGCTGTGGCTGCATCGCCATTGCTCGGTATCGAGACCAACAACCCTGAACACCATGGCGATTCCAAAAGTTGGCATCAACGGACTTGGTCGGATTGGCCGTCTTGTTCTTCGTGCAGCGATAGAAAAAGGTACTGTGGAGGTCGTTGCGATCAACGATCCGTTCATCTTCCGGACGCAGCGTACGCGGCGTATATGCTCAAGTACGACTCGACACACGGAGCGTTTCCTGGTGAAGTGGGCACCGACGGAGAACACCTTGTTGTGAACGGGAAAAAGATCGCTTGTTTCGCGATCCGCGATCCTGCGGATATTCCCTGGGCATCGGCTGGTGCCGAGTACATCGTCGAGTCTACCGGTGTATTTACGGCCAGCGAGAAGGCGTCTCTGCATCTCAAGGGCGGGGCCAAGAAAGTGGTCATATCGGCCCCGTCGAAAGACTGCGCCCATGTTTGTCATGGGTGTGAATCAGGAGACGTACACCAAGGATCTGAACGTGGTTTCGAACGCGTCCTGCACCACGAACTGTCTAGCGCCGCTGGTCAAGATCCTCGACGAGGCATACGGGGTGGAAACCGGCCTCATGAGCACCATCCATGCAGTGACTGCGACCCAGAAAACTGTCGACGGACCGAGCAATAAGGACTGGCGCGGCGGCCGTGGCGCCTACCAGTCTATTATTCCGAGTAGCACAGGCGCGGCCAAGGCAGTTGGTAAGGTCTATCCAAAACTGAACGGCAAACTCACTGGCATGTCGTTCCGAGTCCCCGTCGCGGACGTGTCCGTGGTGGATCTCACGGCAAATCTGAAGACCCCAACGACCTACGAGGAGATCAAGAGGACGATGAAGGAGGCCGCTGCAAATCCAAAGTATCAGGGCATTTTTGGTTATACCGAGGACCCTATCGTCTCTGCAGACCTCGTGCATAGCTCGTACTCCTCCGTCTTCGATGCTGAGGCTGGAATCATGCTCTCTCCAACCTTTGTGAAGCTGGTGAGCTGGTACGACAACGAATGGGGCTACAGCAATCGAGTGGTGGATCTCATTACGTACATGGCGAAGGTGGATGGTGCCTGAGCATCAGCACTGCCTTCAAATTGTGGACGGCGGGGAAAGAAATGATCAGACATGTTTCTCAAGGTTCGATGTACGATAGTCTGTTGTTTACTGCGTTCCTCATACGGTTTCGCGTGTGCATTGTGTCGCCTAAATCCAATTTCCGTTTTTCGATTACGAGCACCAAAGTTATAGCCATCCCATCGACTGACCGATATCAAGGGATCAATCAAATACTGCTGTCCAGATGGTTGGACTGTCACCAAGAACGCTACGATCGTTACACAGAAAGATCGCTCGGACGGATGAACGAACGCGAATGCCCCCTAGCGCTTGCTTTTCACAGATTCGAACATCATCCATCACCGCCGCAGATCAGGCCCTCAAGCTGCCTGACCAGGACTTTCGACCAATGATGCTGTCCTAAACATTCCGGAGAAACCTACGGTCAATCAGAAGGACAGCAACGGACACTAGCATCGCTGTTCATGAGTGCATCCAACGCGCTGCAGCGAGCTGCTGGCACAGTTGGCGGATCGCAGGCGGCGGCGTCGCCATCGCCTCGGCGATACGATCGATCGGTTGCTCGTATTGGTCACCCTCGAGGGTGGCGTTCTAAGCGCTGCTACGCTCGTGTCGCTGAAAAACGTTGCTGGTGTTTGGTTTCGGTTTCATGTGGTTGCTATGCACAGAACCGCCTACTGGACAAGCACAAGCCTCTTGTGATGTTGCTCACCGAAGTCAACTGGGTGACGGTGTCGAGAAGAGGCGAAGCGCTTATCGGTCTGTGCGACAGCCGAAACGGGAGCGTCGTCTGTTGAGCGCAGAGTTAGGAGCTCGCTCGCCTACAGACGGTGACTGGACCCGCTTTTCAGAACACCCTGGCGGCAATAACATTGGTAGTGGTAAGAACGGTGACGGTATTGGAGGTGAAACAGGCGGCGGTGATCGCGACCGAGCGAGTCGAGCCGATCGCTCCGACAAGGACGCCGTAAAAAGTGCGCCGAGGTCCGCCTCTGGCAAAGTACTTCATCCTTACGGGATTTTGGAGCGTGCCATTCGATCGTTTCGATCTGATGATGATTCCGTGGTCAGTTCGCCGGGATATGCCGAGCCTGTTTGGGCGACGGAAGTTACCGACCGGAATCTGACCTCCGTTGGCTCGGAGCTGGACGCTGAGACGAAACGTGAGGATGGTGATGACAACGACGCGAACGACGAGGACGGGAAACAAATGGACAGCATGTTTATACCGCTGCCGAATACGATGCCAAAGCGAGTGTTCCCATGGGATACGACCACGGGGGCTATTGGGCTGTCTCATCTCGAGCGGCGATTAGCATTTCTGCGACGGAGAAAGAGGCTGCTTCAACAAGCTTACAAAGAATGCGGTCGAATCACTGCCATTTTCGCGAAAACCTTTTACCTGGGAACCCTGTTTCTCCCAAAATGGAAGCGAGATGCCATCTGGGCGGTCTATGTCTGGTGCCGTCGAACGGACTGACTTGGTTGACGGGCCGCGTGTTCGTCAGCGCGACGAAAGTCTACGACAAACCCTCACCAAATGGGAACGGCGTCTGCAACGAGTGTGGTCGGGATATCCCCGAGATGCGCTTGAACTTGCGCTCTCTGACACGGTCCGGAAATTCCCCAGTCTGCGCATGGACCCATTTCGTGACATGATTCAGGGCATGCTCATGGATGTAGATCGAGCTCGTTATGAAACCTTCGATGAACTCTATTTGTACTGTTATCGCGTGGCAGGAACCGGTAGGCCTGATGGCGCTACCCATTCTCAGCATTGATCCCGAACGCTGCACCAGCGAGGCCGAGGCCGTTGAACCGGCCATCGCACTCGGCATTGCACTGCAATTGACCAACATTCTACGTGACGTCGGCGAAGATGCCCTACGAGGACGCATCTACTTGCCATTGGAGGAAATGCGTCATTTCGGCTATAGTGAGGAGGAGCTCTTCTCTGGCGTCGTGAACGACAGGTACCAGGAGCTGATCAAGTTCCAGATCGCCCGAGTGCGTGCCTATTATCGAACGGCAGAGCACGGTATCGCCAAGTTGCACCCCGACGCCCGGTTGCCGATTCGTGCCTCCCTCGACATGTATCGCCAAATCTTGGACGCTATCGAAGAGAATGACTATGATAATTTCCACCGTCGTGCATACGTCTCTAAGCTCAAGAAAGCGCTCACCTTGCCGGTATCCTGGCTGCGCGTCCAGGACACCGAGGGAACCTGGTTGGGGCGTCTCTGGGGTCCCTTCGATCGCGGCTTCATTCAGCGCCCGAATGGGTGAGCGGCTCGGTGATCCACCGGAACGCTGATGCCGAATCATTCGAGGCCGACTGCTGATCAATAGCCTGCCGACGGGTGATGAACTGCTGCGGGAGGGCGGTTTCACGATCTGTCTCGCCGACAGCCTCAACGATCGTGACTTCAGTAGCACAGCACGTGATCACTTGGCCGGGCGTCCCTAGCAAGGCAATGCTGTCTGAATTGTCGATGGATATGGATGGCACGTCTCCGTTAAACTGAAGTTTGCAGCGACTGCATCGAACAAGCTCTATCGCCGAAACCACGCTATCCAGGAGAAGACCAACGTTTTTGCATGCGTCCAGCATCACCGTGTTGCACTTGTTGCGAATGCGGATATTCTGTCTTTCGCATCGATATATGTAGACGGACTCTCGCGGGTGACAGATAGAGATCTGGAGCGGCTCCTCGGAGAAGGCCCGATAACGCTCCACGCGCCATCGGTTCGATGCTCGCTCGAACTGGAGCAGGGGGGCATCAGACGCTCCGGCTGCCACCACGGACGACGTTTCCTCCGACGGCCGGGTATCGCCGATGTTTTGATCGGCGGCGTGCGTACTGCTCGGCTCGGGACGGGATCGCCGCAACATTTTCGTGATAGACTCGCCAGCCTGTTGAATCTCGGCCAGAAACGCCTCCTTATCCCCCGTTGAAGCCACTCGTCCAGGCGCTTGGTCAGGTTCAGCCTCCGTTGGTGAGCTTAAGGTTGAACCTGGTGGTGGTGGTGGTGGTGTCGGCGGCGCCGAAACGGCTTCAGCTGACGCCAGAGCCAGAGATGGCGTTTCCAGCTTCTCACTCGTGCCGGAGTCCTCCAACCGCTTCTTTTGCAGCAGGCCCACGCTCTCGATAGTGCTGAGCGTAGACTTGCAGTGCCTCTAGCAAGCTGCGCGCGTGCGTGACGTAATCGCTCGTGCGACCGTCTCGAAGCGGCAACCGCGCAAGCTCTTGAGCACACCGCTGAAAGAGCGTTTCCGGCTCCTCAACTTCATACCACCGTAGAGCCTTCGAAACAACTGCAACAGGAGAATCAGGACCCAGACTCGCACACTGTGCTGTTTGAAAATAGACCCTTTTCTGTAACTTGGGCCTGGCCTCAGCTGTGGACGACCCCTCCAACGCACCTTCCTCGAGCGCCAACAACGCCGACACAGTCGCTACGGCCTCCTTTAAGAGCACCACTTCAGAACGACACTTACGACAGTGACGGTCGGCCTCTTCTCGTAACGCCAGAAGGATGCGGCTGTAACGCTTCTTGAAGCGAACTAGAAACCATCTTTAAACGGCCTCCTTTAGAGGGAGAAATTCGAATGCTATGGACACGCGTCCAATCGATCGCAGGACAGCACTGAGGCGCGCGATGGCCTCAACAAATTCATGCGGAAACCAAAACTATTTATGCTGTTGAGACGAGCACGGTTACGTTCGCTTCATTGGTACTTTTTTGAAGTAAAGTCCCATCCGAACGGCAGAATGCTACTGCGTTCAGCGCTAAGACGCTACTTCATTCGGTACCAACGAAAGCGTTATGTGTGGCGAAGGAGGACTATCGGTGGTTTGCTGGCGCTGTTGTTGATTTTGCTGTTGAGTCGCTGGCGTTTCGGCGGTCCGCCTGATGAATCGAATGGGCTGCCACCTACCGAGAAGCTACGAGTCGTCCGCAAAATATTGACGGCCGTCGATAATGGAAACGCGGGTCGTAGGATAGAGGTCATGCCTACGTCAGGTTCACTCGGCGTGATAACAGCAAGGCTCATAGGGCGTTCAGGGCAGATAGAGGAACAACTTCGGGGCTGTCTGGTGGTGGCGAGCGTCGACGCCGAGCCCATCGGCTCTTCCGCGCTGGTGTACGTACACTCTTGTCCGGCGGACGAAGAGGCTGGTTACGGGAGCGAGTTGGTGGCCAGCAGACACGCTGGTGGGACTTTGGCGGGCTACACACACCTGGAGCTGTGGAAGCACGTGCTTCGCTCGAGTCCCGAAGAGAGCATCTGGCGACGAGTGGGTACCGGTGAGTGTCTTGGGCTTGAAACAAAGAACTGGCAACTTGTTCTGGGGGACCAGAACTGTATCGTTTGGGACGAGCGAAAGAATTCCACGCTCTTTCGTGAGAGTGTGCGCTTTCGGATTGCCCCGTCATGGCGCTGGATGGGACGTTATCGAGCAAAGAGCCTGAGGCCATCATCAAGCGGTTGTTCTGGTATGCTTTGCGGCCATGGTGCTGGCCCGAGCGCGCCTGAGCTCGTGCCCTGGCACCTTGAGCCGCTTCCCCTTCGACTTGAGGCGGCCACGAAGCAGCAGATGAGTCGCCTATCCTTGGACCTGGATCCGCCGACGCTGGACGCTCTTTCAGCGGTGCCGCTCTCTTTTCGAGATCGCCACCGATCAACGATTGGACTGGTCACTGTTCGACGGTATTCACCGCTTTCCAAGTTTCCCGCCGATGAACTGAATCGAACGCGTTTCCCGCCTGGTAGAACGCCGCCATTGAGTCCGCGAGATGGGACGATTCGCTACTTGAAAGGACAAGCAAATATGAATGATAGCACTGATGCATCCTCGGGGGACCAAATCAGCAAGTTGGGGTTGCGAGGCCCTCGGTCCTTATGTCTCTCTGTCACCGATTTGGAAGCGAGAACCGTCGATTTGCTTCCCTGCGAGAGCAACCATGATGATCCGAACGGCCAGCAACAAGTCTGGTATATCTATGGACAGCGGGTTTACACCGCCCTGAGTCATGAATTGTGTCTTAACGCCGAGACGCAACGATCGCTCGTACCATGTCCAGTTCGCAACGCAACTTGCGGAGCGGTCTATGCCACCATGGCATCGTTGATACTGAGTTTCTGGCGTGATCCAGTATATTTGCCTTCGACTCGTGTGGATCCCTCGATGCCAAATGATCGAGAGCTCGTCGATGCCATCCATTTGTTCGCAAGCGGTTTTCCAGCCGATGAGGAATATCTAAGGGTTTACGAGCATAACCCTGCCCGAATCAAGATTCATCGATGGAATGAGCAATTTCGGCAACATCTCCATGAGGCCGGGGCATTGCCACTCGAAAAACTCCAAGAGCGACGGCATGCTGCAGGGACGCTGAATTATTACGCAGCTCTTCGCGGTCTACATGCTTTCGCTTCGCCGGAGCGCCACCTGATTCTATTAGAGGACGATGTCAAAGTCGCGGATGACGCTTGGGTGAACGTGCTGAGCTCCATCCGTTCCGTAGAGAAAGATCTGAACGATATGGTGTTCGTGCCGAACAAGCGCTACGGCTTTCCAAATAACTCCAACTACGTAGTCCAGCTCTATGTGCCGGAGAACTGGCCTCGACCTCGAATGGGTTGGCGATATGCCTGGCTCGAACACTCAAGGATTTACGGCACGCAGGCATTCTTCTATCCAGTGACGACGCGGCAGCGCATGGTCGAGCATTACCTGCGCGGAATCGCGGAGGCACGAGCACCGCAGCAGGTTCCCAAATACGATATTCACTTGCATTACCTAGATTTTCCGGTTTTCGGTCTGGCTCGCTCCGCTTTTGAGCACAGCGGTTGTGCCTCGACTGGGCTCGGGGCAGGATTGCATCGTTCGCGAACCTGGACGCCGTGCGAGTTGCTGCAACCCCTGAGCCGAGAAACGGTCGAACAGGGAGTATCATCCGTGCGCTGGAGTGGCTGGATGGGCGCGAAACGAAACCCCGACAGAGGGCCCGAGAGTTACGCATCCCCTGATGGTGTCGGGGTTGCGCGCTTTTATATCGTTATCGCGGACGAACTCGAGCAAGAGGGGAATGAGACAACCTCAGGGCCCCTTATCCGCTATGCGTCATTGTCGTCTGCTCTGGCATCGGCCTGGGCCGACGCATCGCCAACACTGGACAGGTTGGAGCGCATTTTCCTGGTCGGCTCCACTGATGGGCCGATTGCTCACCATCAAGCCGTGCAGATGTGTCCCGATGGAGCCGCTTGCATTCGTAACGCAATGTCCGCGGCACTAGACCGAAACGCGAACCAAAACATTCTCATCTTCTTGCAGCATCGACGACCTGTATTTGGAGAGCGTGCCCTCGCTTTTCCAGATGGTTGGTTTCAGCATCTGGAACGCGTCATGCAGCATCTGCATTCGGCAGAGGATCTTCAATCAGAGTCGCCCTCTCTACTCCTGCTGGGCATACGAGGGCGCCTACCGGATGAGTCGCCGCAGCCATCCGGTACTGATGACGCTCCATGGACCGTTCGACCGGGAGTTGTCTTCCAAAAGCACTGGGACGCATCCATATGTGCAGATTTGGATATCATGGTCATGCGCGGGATGAACCCTGGTCAAAGACACGCGCTACAACAAACGCTGCGCTCGCACCCGATCGAAGATGCAAGCCAGCTCTGTCAAGTGCTCCTAAGTAACCGTCAAGCACCGCTCGTTCTGCTGAACGATCAATCGCATTTGGAGATGCGACCAATTTTGGAGACCTACTGAGCGATGCACACATTCAATACTCCGTGCGATAGCCCCGAAACATCTATTCTTGTTGTGATCCGCCTCGATTCGTGTCGGCAAAGAGACCATGCTATCCATCGAATGTAGACAGGAGAAAGGCCCAGCAAGATGGCGCGTATCAACAAGGCCAGGTCATCGCTCGTTCGGCCCTAACGCTGTCGATGGATGGGTTTCCACGTGCCGACTCCCTCGTCCGAGACCATCCAAGGGCTTGCCTTGATTGTCTCGGTCAGGTTGCCCTAGTTTCCAGCTCCACCATCGTGCTGGCCATCGGAGATGGGTTTTCGCTGCCATTCAGGTCGAGTCGAGCGCAGAACCCAAGGTCGAAGGTTCCGTCACGAGCTTGGGTGGGGTCTTGTTCGCGCACCAGGTTCGTGGTTGCTGACACCTGGTGCCGCTGGTATTCGTGCCGCGATAGGGATGCCTGCATCGAGCGTCAGAGGCGTCAGGGGAATACCCCACCGATTGGTTGCAGCACCTCAGTAGCATTGGTAAATACGGAGATATCCACGGCAAGAATGAATATATTCGAATACGAGAAACGTTCCAGTCATCTTGAAAAGGAGACGAACTTAGCCCCCAATGCCTACTCGGAACGGGGGCTCGTCACGATTATATTGTTCGGGAACCACTCAACATGCTATAGGCCAACCGTGAACAAGGTGCGATCACGCCTACGAACGCGGCTGTTCCATGTGACCCTGCTGTTCACGGATTCGCTGCTGCAGCGCCCGTACCTCCTGCTCGAGTCCAGCCAACAAGTCATCAAGCCGTTTCAGCTCCCCTCGAAGCAGATCTTGCCTTTGTTTCACGTTTTCTTTCGCTTCTGCGGTTCTTTTTCGCAACAAACACGGGCCGTGCAGCTTATACAGTACAGCGGCTGGCTCGAGCGCAATCGCTTCGAGCTCTTCGCGCACAAACTCGTTCTCTTGCAGCTGCGCTGCAATCGACCGTCGTAGCGCAACATGTTTGCTCCACTGTTCCTGCTTGCTTCGAAGATCATCCACCATTCCCCGCAGGGCTGCCATCTCTGAGAGCGCCGGGAGCGTACCCTGCACAAAGCGAATCCAAGTCGCTGTATAGGGCAGCGCTCAACTGAGCCATCTTGTCGCAGTGGTTGGGCGACGCAGCGGCCGACTTGATCCAGCGGCAGACCAGCGCTATCGTTGTCGTGGTTCTCATCCTATCAGGATACAGCCCTGGGCGTGTTCATGTTGCTTTAAACTCATGAATCGACTCGTAACAACGGCATCACGGAATCAACTGAACAGGTCGGGACGCATCGAGGGTCGCTCGAGCGGATAGATCGCTCTCTAGTCGTCGTGGATGATTAAGAGTGCATCCTGTCTCGTGCGAACACAAATCATTTTGAAATGCATCCTCTGATGGACCGTTTTGGTTGCCGATGCGTTCATGATATCGGTGAGTCCGCTAGTCGAGCCAACCAAGCCGGGTGCAACCTCTACGTTCAACAGAAAGGATGAAGCGTGTTGCAGCTTCTTGAGTCAACTCGATGCCAAGACCGATGGTGTTCGCATCTTGTGGTGCTCATTTGACTAGGACTAAGTGCTCCCTAAAAACTGCTGTCTTGACCTTTAAGTAGACGACACGGGCTTTGGCGGATCAAGCGAGCACCAGCGCATGCCCAGCGACCGAAAATCTGCCTAGAGCAGGAATGTCCATTCTTGGCCAGTTTTCTTCCTTCTAGGGGCGGCGGTGCCGTCGAGCCACCCTACGCAGCCGCCTTGAAGGAGTCCAACGTCTGCTCTCAGAGACAGCATCGCGTGAGCGTTTGATATCGTCTGGCTTCGTTTGGCTGCATAGTCCGTCCATCGTCGGTGATCTGTCTTTGAACGCTTGGTTTGTTTGTTTGTGTTTCGGTATGGTACCTGAACTTCCGCGAGGAGCCACGATTGTCCTCGGGTCGCAGTGGGGTGACGAGGGCAAAGGCAAGTTTGTGGACCTGCTTGCTCAGCACGTGGATATCGCTGCGCGCTGCCAAGGCGGAAGCAACGCTGGTCACACGGTTGTTGTGAATGGAGTCAAGTACGCGCTACACCTACTGCCGAGTGGAATTTTGAACCCGACTGTGCAGGTCCTCATCGGGAACGGCGTCGTCGTGCACTTGCCAACGCTTTTTGCGGAAATCGAGCAGTTGGACCGACAAGGTGTACCGAACGTATCAGCTCGAGTGTGTATCAGTGATCGCGCCCACATTCTCTTCGACTATCACCAGATTGCCGACGGCTTGATGGAGGTGGAACGAGCTGGAACCGCTGGTGGCAGCATTGGCACGACTCGACGAGGTATTGGTCCCTGCTATGCAGACAAGGCGTATCGGAGAAACTTGCGTGTTGGTGACTTGCAACATTTTCGAAGCGCAGAACTCGCCGAACATATTCAGCTTGCTGTGCAGGATCTGAAGCGACGCTTCGGAGCTGCTGCTGAGGAGGCTCTACGGAGCTACGATGTTCGGGCCGAGGTCGCTCGGTACTACGAGTACGCTCGTCGACTGGAGCCGATGACTGTCGACTCGGTGACGTTCCTCAGCGACGCCTTGGCCAGTGGTACCCATTCCGTGCTGATCGAGGGTGCGAACGCGGCCATGTTAGATATCGACCTAGGTACGTATCCCTTCGTGACGTCGAGCAACTGCACCATAGGTGGCTGTCTGACAGGTCTCGGCATTCCTCCGCAGTATATTCGTGAGATCATTGGTGTCGTCAAAGCGTATACCACGCGGGTTGGGGCGGGGCCATTCCCAACGGAGTTATGTGACGCCCGTGGAACGACGCTGCAACAGGTTGGTCAAGAGTACGGAACCACGACGCAACGACCCCGTCGTTGTGGTTGGATCGACACATTCCTGCTCCGATATACCTGCCGTCTCAATGGATGTACGATCCTCTGTCTGACAAAACTCGACGTATTAGGGTGTTTCGATGAAATCCAGATCGGTGTCCACTATCGGCATCGAGGAAAACGGCTTCGGAGTATGCCTGCTTCGTTGCGTGAGCTCGCTGAGTGCGAGGTCGAGTACGAGACCGTTCCCGGGTGGCATGGGCAATCCCTCTCTGCTGTGCGTCGTTTCGATGACCTACCACACAATGCTCAGACCTATGTGCGACGAATTGAGGAACTCGTCGGTGCCCCTATTCGATACGTTGGTGTTGGGCCCGCTCGAGACGCCGTGATCATGCGCTCATGAGGATGTTACTTATACGTCTTTTGCCGCAAAATGCACATCCTGTTTGGGTAGAGCACGGCATGGTATTGGGAATACGAAGGTTTCCCGCCAAGCAGGAGAACGCTCGCCTGGCATCTCCATGCACCTTGGTAGTGCCTGAGTGTCTGGCTGTACGGCCGCCGTGACCTCGTCGCCACTCCTCCACAAGGCATCGGTAGCTCTCCGACGCCATATCTATGCAAAGACTCTTAATCTACGCATGGTCGATTGGCTTTATCGAGAAAACGTGGTCAACACGCTCCACCATGAATGACCCGAACGCCCTGTTTGACCCGGGTCAAGAATGTACAACGCGTGTAGCGTTCCTCGGACGGTTTTTCTCTCTCGTGGGACGGCGTACTATCCGAGCGCAAGTCGGTGCTGAGTACCTTGTCGAATATGACTCTCCTGTCGTTGGTGCGAATCGCAAGACCCACTCCTTGTGACTGATTCTATCAAACAAGGTTTCAGGAGAACTTTTAGGAAGACGTTCGAGCACGAGCGCTCTGCATATCGCAGGCGAACTCGAACGAAATCAACCATGGGTATGACTGCAATCTTGACGCTTCCAGTGCCATCCCCAAACCCCGTAAAGTACGCATTCGCAGTGCTCCTTCCTTCATTCGAATACGTCAGGTGCAGGATCAATGGTTTTCGGTTCGATCTCTGCCTGCAGTCGGCGATTTTATCCATCACGAGGCATTCTGCACGGTCTCCCATCCAATGTACATCTTCAATATCGAATCAGACCAGGTTACTGCCCATACATTTACGGAAACGGATCAAGAGAGCGTGCGAGCTTGACGACGGATCCATTCGCGAATGCTGTCAAATGCGGACGCGTCAAGGACCAAAAGCTGGCGGACCGGGTCGCACCAGCGCTGGGCTCCGAGCTGCATCGTGTACTCCTGGACCTGTTCGAAGAAGGCGCGACCATCCTGCATCGGCTCGAAACTCTCCAATAGAACGCCAGGCTGCACTTGAATGCGTTTCCGTTCCAATTCCCAGAGTAAAATCTGGTCGTGGACGTTGAAGGGCACCCCCTTGCCCTCCATGGCATGGATCGTGAGAAAGTGTAGCAGCTGTTTGGCAGCGATACCGCACTTGAGCGCTCTGCGCACCGAGTCTCGAGTAATGACTCCAATCGCGAGACCAGGCATGCGGTAGAGAATTCGTGCAAAGAGCGAAAGTAGCGCAACCTGAAACATCGAGGCTGAATACGCGTACAAGCGGAAGTTCGTCTCGACGACGATTTGGAAAGGTGAAGATCTGGTCACACTCGAGCGTAACCGATTGGCGGTTGCGACAGAGGGTACCGGTCCAAGCGGCCCGGATTCGATGAGAATCTCAGTGTGCTGCAGGTCCTGGTCTTGACGCTCGCTGCGATCCAGCGTCTCTTCCAGGGTACCCATCATGATTTGTGTGCCCAGGGGAGTTGGCGTGAAGAACACTGATTCGGGGTTCCTCTCCAACTGAGCGCAACGTCTGGGGTCAAAAGTCAAGCGATTCGCGTAGATGTCGTGGTCTTCGTCCTCATTGCCGGGAGTGCTGTTAAGCAGTACGCGTCGTGCTCGCGAGCGACTCGGCTCCATGTGAAGGCGGCCGTCTCGTTACGGAGCCGTCTGGAGCCTGGTCGTCGACCTCTCGAGGGCCCTGATCCCGTCGCTGAGGTCGCTTTCCAATGATATCGAGGGTATCCTCGTGACTGGATACCTGCTGCGTCCAATTGCCCAGGTAGACAACTCCAATTTCAGCGAGAAAGCCGAGCATGCGACGCTGCGTGATGGACAGACTCGGATCATGAGCAGCGTACGCCTGACCTGGGGTCGCGAATCCGAGACGAAACAACAAATCGAGAAACTCACGACGATTATGCTGCACTTGGCTCCAACCTTCAATCACAGCCTCGAGCAGCGCCCATATCTGGGAATGAATATCCAGAAGCAGGTAGAAAATCCGCGCTCGGTGATGCGCATGCCCTCTTGGCCGACTTGTTCGCTGACGCCCAGACTCAGGAGCGCTTCGACCACCTCATCGGATGGAGGAGCAGCGCTCGCCTCAACGGACTCTGCAGAGGATGTCCCTGGACTCAGATCAGAATCCCCTAGCGGCATCCCAATGACAAAGTGAAGAATGTGCTCCCACGAGCGACGGGTATACTCGCAGAGTGACCCCGTATCCATTCCGCCCCATTTCATGGCTGCGTCTGATCTGTGCTGGCACTGAAACGGTTCCAGTAACTTAGTACCCGGCAAATTCAATTTAGAATCTGCGGCATCTGCATCAACGGCAGATGACGAGTCGCCATTGTCCAACGGGCGAGGATCCAGATGTTTCCAGAGATAGCCCCTGAGGCGATCACGGATTCCGCGGTGTCAACGTGTAGGCAACGTTCTCGAGCTCGTCTCCGACTGAGCATCTTTCTTGATCAGCACGTCGAAGAAACCGCAATCGAGTGAGTGTGTGCAGCGTTCGAGAAACCATCTGACTTCGCTCCGCCTCTACTGTTCAGAGACGAGTGTTCAGCTATTTTGTCTGACGCGGGCATCCATCCCCAGACGGGATCGTCCCTCTCTTCGGTCCGTGGATCAGCAATCCAAGAGCCGATAACCCGAGCCGGAACCTCGTCTACGTACCCACTGAGTGCAATAAAGCGAAATAGAATGATTTTTGCCAGCGATGGCAGTGCCCGCAAAATCCCAAAAACCGCCAGCTCGCACGCGTCGAACAGTTCGTCAATCTCCTCCTCACGCAGACGACAAACATAGTCCACGACGGAAATAGTCGCTGACCACAACACGTGCTCGACGCTGGTCGATAATTGATCTGTTCCACTTGTTGTCGGGGTTGGTATGACCCCACTCATCCCTTCTAGAATGATGTACGCTGCTGGCACTGGGTGAGTCTGCCTCGTTTGTTGACTCGTGTCGAGAGTCAAGACACACAGGGCGTTGTAGACGCAACTGTTGTTCGTCACAACGTATTTTCGAGTCAGCGCGCGGTCTTTGCCCCAAGGACTTGAGAGCCGGTGGCGGACTCGGGGACCCTTGAGCGCCTCTCCAAGTCGAGCACGGACCGTCACTAGAGAACAGCTCCGTTTGCGCTGACTGGAACCAAAGCTCCAGAAACACAAGGGAACGGAGCTGGTGTTGTAAACGATGGCTGACCGGTTCGCGTTTTGATCTTACACAAAACCCAGTTCTAACGCCTGGTTGGGACTCTACGTCTCTTCGCGTAACTAAGCGAGCGCTTACACGGCAACCGCAACCGAATGCGTGTCCACCCAGTTGAGTGCACAATCAAGGTTGCTCTCGGTGCTGGTCAAGTGGAGCTCGACTGACAACTTCCGGAACTGAGGGCTTGTGCAGAGAACCGCTTCACCGAACCCACGACTGCACAAACCGCGCTCGCGACCAGTGCAGCGACGGGCCAACTAGTTGTTCTCAGCGCTGTACGACTACCTCTAACACCACTAGGTGGCACTCGGCGCCATCAAAAGAGGGGGTGCCCGGGAATTGAACCCGGGACCTTGCCGATGTTGGTTGTATCCCTAACGGCAAATCATACCACAGAGTCCGCGATGGATCGATAGACCAGCACCCCAATGAATGACTAGCAAGTGGCTGTAATTGATATATATAAGGTATGGTCTGTTTGCTTGTTCAGGATTGCGCCAGCGCCCATTCGTGGATTGCATTTCTGGAATGTCTCGCGATATGTCTGTGTTTCTCTGTTTATAAAGTTCTGACAATTTCTGGTGGCATGAACTGTTCGATGCCAGTTCCGTCAGATTCGTGCAAAGCGATATGGCTCTCGTCTATTCTCTTCTCCTATTTTACGTTTTTCTTGACTTTCCTCGTCACGTGTTCGTCATCCAGAGAAGATATTGGTCCAATACCTTCAATCCATAGGTTTTCGAAACGCTCCCCAAAGATGTCTGCATCCTGGACCATGGACATACCAAGAGGGACTTGATACCATCGCGCAGAAGAGATCGACAAGTTTGGTTCAGTCTGATGAAATTTGATGAACGAAAAATCTACTGATCCATGCGCTCTCTTTTTCGCACTGAAACAGGCCTCTTTGGGGACACGAACATCGCTTGTGATACGGAGACGATGTCGACGAGAGCTGCATCCATGCCAAGAACGTACTAGAGCCCATCTTTCGAACATGATCCAAATTATGTGTCGCATACCTTGAATACCTATCTGGGACTTGAATTCACGCTTCTCGAATGCCTTCAACGGACTCTGGATATTCGATCAACGAACCGAGATCGCGAGCTTGCTGCCTGACGCCAGTCCACACCTCCCGACCAACGACTCGAGAGATGCATCCCGTAGGTACAGAAAAAAGCAGTCATCAATGCAGATACGGGGACACATCGCTGCTGGCCAGCGGCCCGCCCCGTCCACGAAATCAGCGATCCACAAGCCGCGACAGGGGGACGCGTCTCGCTCGCCTGCCCCCATCGCCCGTACTGGGCCGAGACCAGCTCCCGCGCGCGTTCCACGGACGCCACGCGTCGCGTCGCTGGCGATCGCTCACGACCGCCGATGCCGCTGCGATCAATCTCGGTCCTGGCCAGTGATGAGACAGACGGGTGTCCACATCGGCGCGACGCCGCCCGCTGCCTGCCAGCCAGCCAGCGTATCGTGCGATCGACGAGATGATCGCGGCGGCCCGAGGATGCGGCGGCCATCCCTTCCGAGCGCTTCGCGATGGCATCGATTCGTGGCGCAGCGAGCTCGCCTCGGGATGCAAGTGCTTGTTGGTGTGTTCCGTCACAGCGGGTACATCAGTATCCGTACCTCGATGAATTCAGGCCGGATCGCATTCACGAGTATCGGAAGCTTTTCTATTCTAAGGTCTAGCCATTCGAGGAGCGTTTGTAGGGTTCCAGTGCGTCCCAGCGGTAGATTTTTGTTTGGGTCATCGTTCCTGCAGCGAGGACCACAAGCGACGGTGCTTTCATCGGCGAGCAGGCAGCAGACTCGAGCAGCGAACCTGGTTACCATGGCGATCGATACACAGACGATGACTTCTTTGCGCAACGACTTGATCGAGATGATCAAGCGTACGAAAGCGATGCCAATTTTGGTGCGTCTGGCTTGGCACGATTCAGGAGACTATGATGCGCGCCTCGGCACTGGCGGGGCAAACGGCTCTATTCGCTTCGATAAAGAGTTGCAGCATGGAGGTAATGCGGGTCTCCCGGGAGCGTTGAACTTGCTGAAACCGATCAAGGAAAAGTATCCGAACGTGGGCTGGGCTGATATTATTCAGTACGCGAGCGTGTTGTCGATTGAGGTGGCGGGTGGGCCGAAGATTCCCTTCCGTTTCGGGCGTGTCGATGCTCAATCTGAGAACGAGGTTCCACCAGAGGGTCGTTTGCCAGCTGGTGGACCACCGTTCCACAAGGCCGAGGGTGAGAACCCGAACGAACCAGCTCCGGATGCGGATAACCCTTCAGCTCATTTACGGCGGGTCTTTTATCGGATGGGCTTCAATGATCAGGAAATCGTGGCCCTGAGTGGCGGCCACACCATAGGCCGAGCGTTCAAGTTCCGAAGCGGTTTCGGTGCTGGCGAGGAGGGCACCAAGTACACGCGCACGGTCACTGGCGTCACCAAGGGTGGCAGCTCGTGGACGCCTGATTGGCTTCAGTTCAACAACATGTACTTCAAGGTCTTGGCGGATCCGAATGCGGACCCTGAACTCTTGAAGTTGGTCACGGATAAGGCGTTGGTTGAGGATGCAGAGTTCAACAAGTACGTGAAGGTGTACGCAAGTGACGAGAGCAAGTTCTTTGCGGATTATTCCAATGCGCACAAGAAGCTCAGCGAACTTGGATCCAAATGGGATCCGCCTGGCGGAATTCCCGCCTGAGGCTTGCACAAGGATATCGTAGGAAAGTGTGTGTAGCCGATGCGATCATGGCCTGGAACGGAAAGAAACTGGATCGGGGCGCAGATGATGGTAGGAAAGTGTCCTGTTTCTTGCACGAGTGAGGTTAGACTTCTCACCCGGTGTCGTTACGTAAATGCTGACGAAACGCATGGCACGTGTAGCAGAGTCTGGAGATCGGCACGTTCCGATCGACGGACACGCACCCCAGCAGGCCCACTGGTGGCGCTCTGCGTACCATTCCCAGACTCGAACGGATATCCAGGTGTACTACAATGTCCCAGAAGAGCGGTCCTTGTTTCAGAACAGATGGCCCGCCGTTCTTTATATCTCTAGCGCTGTATCTGCTGTCTTGAAAACCGCCGCAAGTACTGAGGGCAATGAGACCAACACCACTGCTCCATCTCGTTCAGACGTCGAAGGCGCTCGACCGGCAACCGCGTCGCAAAACTGCGAACCTCGTGACGACGCCTCGCCGGCACGCCTATTGGTTTCGAGGCTCTGCAAGCGCATCCACTTTCATCGCCAAAATAAAATCGTTCTCGGTCAAGCCGCCCAGTGCGTGGGTCCAGAGTTCTACACGAACCTGGTTCCAGTTGGTGAGGTGCAAGTCCGGATGGTGCCCCTCGGTCTCGGCCACTTGCGCTATGCGGTTGAGAAAGTCCATCGCATCCATAAAGTTTCGACGCACCCAAGTCCGGTAGATGCGTTTCGATCCCTCTGTGACCGTCCACTTGGGTGTCTTGCTGGAGACCAGTTCCGCAACCTGTTCGGTCGTGAGTGCAGAGCCGATTCCTTCGCACGGCAAGCAACGCGCCTCCCGAGAGACTTCCCGACGCGAGCCTCCAGACGCACAAGACGACATACTTCGGAAGCCCCCAGCAATGACAGCGCGTGGCTGTCGTAATACGCTAAGCACAGCGAACATAAAACGCTGGGTCCGCGCGAACGAGAAGCAGCCCCGGACGAATCCTGAAACCCAGTTTGAGATCGAGTTTGGCATGGCTGCGCGCCATCGCTCTCCCCAGGAACGAGATTCGCAGGACGAGGGTGCCAGAAGGCATCGAGCGCCCCCGGGCATTGCGCTACGCTGTGATCGACGTTGATCGATCTCGCAACGTTTATGAACCCACTCGTCAAGGGTTGATCCAAACAATGACGAGGCACTGAAAAACGGTATCATATAGAGGTGATTTCCAGACACCTATCCGCATTACAGAGCAGTGCCAGTCAGGCACTAAGAGGCGAGGCATTCCGCTTAAAATCGGCTCCTGCTACCGTTTACTCGTGTCAGACCGGTTGTTGTCATACCATGGCTTACGACGTCCTCGATCAACGCTGCTGAAACGCCTTGATTCAATGAGTCTATGGGTGTCAACCGTTTCGCAATCGCCAATGCTTGTGGATATCAGATGATCAGGCAACAAGTCGCTTGCGAGCCCAGCAACACCCACTCGGTCGCGGTCACAACATTCCAGCGATGCTACCCGTCTCGACCTGGGCATGGAGCCTCTGAACGAGTCTCCTGCTGGTTGACTCGGTCGTCTCCACCATGCATAGACGCACACCATCTCCCTGGGGCCCATCGATCGGCTGGACGGGAGACGCCTCCATGGAGCAGCGGGCGCCCGACCCTTGCCGTCCTCGATCGCGCTCGGGCGCGCATGCATATGGGAGTGACTCCGTGCCCGGCGCGCCAGCGCAGCGAACTACCAGGCGGCGATCTGCGTATTCGATGCCTCGCCACCGCTGGGCCGCCGGTTTGTCCGAACGAGCTGGATCTCAGACGGAGTCGTCGCTTATCGCTGTATGGGCAGGGACTGGATGATGGCGTGTTCTGACATGCGTCGCACGCACCACGATCATTGCGCCAGCACAGACGACTTTATGATGTTATTGGATCAGAATATTTGGTGGAGGAGGCGCGAATTGCTCGTTCCAAACCAGAGGCTAGGACAAAAGCAGGTCTCCGAGTCAGCAACAGTGCGTTTATGATGTTATTGGATCAGAATATTTGGTGGAGGAGGCGCGATCTGCTCGTTCCAAACCAGAGGCTAGGACAACAACGGATCTCCGAGTCAGCAACAGTGCGTTGATGATGCCCGCGGCCGTTGCGGGAACCCCCTAGACGACGCGCGCTGTGCCCGCCGGCCGCGCCGCGATTGACGTGGCAGTCATGCGCGGCCGCGCAGATTAGAATTGACGTTACGCTTTTTCAGTGACGTTGTAACGTTCCCAATCATGTGTCTGGTTACACGTTTCAAGATGCGCGATGGACACTATGAAGTGGGTCCAGGTGCTTTTTTTGATTGGTTAAGAGAGGGATGTCCCAAGCGAGAGGAGTGTGCACCGACACCGACGCGTACGCCTCGCTCTTCGACGGTTGGCTCGGCAGGTGTTCCTGGCAGGGACTCGATCGAGGACATGCGTGCGTACTTGGATATGAACGTACCTCACCATGGTAAGGGGGGCGCACCAGCAGCGGTTGAGACTGAAGATAGTCACACGGAGGGGAAGGCTGCGACGGCACAGTGAGCCGAGGTTTGATAGTGTTCAGGTCTGTATGCGTAGCAACAACCCGATGTCGTTGGCGTGAGGGTAGGGTTTGCACGCTGGTTCCGGTTCCCCTCTGAGAGTAGGAGCGGATCGTTGACGACGTGAGCTGCCAATCATGGGATACCTCGGGTGAGGGGTGCTTGGGCGTCAGACGGGGTGTTGACGAGCCGCCCCTGTGGAATCGGTGGGTGGTTGCTCACCGGCTCTAGAAGGGGGCTTCCCGACCGTGCTTTGATTGCTTTCGGGAACGAGCACATCCTTATATTTGGCGTACCTTGTTCTGACGGACATTGAGTTTGGCTAACTCCAAGATGGTATTGGATGGAGAGAGCAGCGCTGCTTGGATATGAACTTGTGACAACGAGCGCGGATCGATATCCTCCACCGAGTGGCGTCGTGATGGCTGCAGGCACCGGACGCTAGACATGGACCCAAACGTCCTGAATGAGAGACCGAACGGAAACAAAGCATATTGAGGTTCTCTCTCGCCAATTTTCTCGATTGAATCGGCACGACACTGGAACAAGTCATCGCCTCTGGATGCAAAGCTGGAGCTTGATGAGCGATGAAATGCAGACCTCCGTGCTGGCTTGTACAGGAACCTGTGCTTCGGGCAACCAGCATAGTTCGTGTTCATGTAGGAGCTGGCAATCAACGCATTCGGACGAGGCAGCGTAGCTTTCTGTCTGGACATACGAATGAGCTGTATGCTGTGGCAGATGCGAATCCGATCGATAAACGTTACGAGCACATTACGGAAGCCTTCTGCTGCTCGTGGCGAAACTGGCGCTCCAAATCTAGGCAGTATCAAGACGACAATAAATCAGTCCGTTTTTTCATCGAGCACATCCCCACGGTTTTGGGCGACCAACGCAAGCGCAAAAGAGCCATATCCATCGAGCTTGAGGTGACGAGCGTTTCGCGGAACGATACCGAAAACCGTTTTTTGGAATAAGGCTGGAAAGCGCATCGCTCCCTCCTCTTATTCTGACGCAGCGTATTGTGCAGCGGGCGTGTTGCTCCAAGCTCAACGTCCTCGCAATCTCCAACTTGCCACGAACCAAGGCTGGATCAGAAAAGCCATGTTCGGTGACCGCGATGCCCAGGACCTACGCCTGCGACCCACCTGAGGCTCTCGCTCCCGAGCTCGTTCGCAAGCACATGTCTTTCCATGACTCGATAACCAGTTTTTTCAGCATTCCATACGATCGCTTTGGTTGAATTCCACCATCTTATTGGGACCACCACGCATTGAATAGCTTTTCTCAAATGTCACCAACGTCTTGGACAGTTCCAGGATGCCGTGCTCGAGACGGAGCACGCTGCATTGCCCCGAGGCCGTGAATCGCAGCGAATGCAGCGATGTCGTTCACTGTTCGCGGTTCTGCTGGTCAGCTTCCGTTCAGTTACTGATCAGTTACTTTGCAGTTGTCACTCACTTGGGCTTGGGAAGAACTTGTTTCATCTTTTTCGTGCATCGCTTTGAGTGGAGGTTTCAGCAGCGAGCCTGGTCGCACGCGAATTCGGGCCCAGTCGTCGTTGCACGACCTCGTCTGACAAGTACGCGCACTAGGCAGCGTCTTGTCGTTATCGACGCAAATATATGTTTATCAAGCACTGGGCTCGACTCCAGCAACGGGAAGTGTTTACTCGTAGTGCATCTGCGCGATTCTCGTGCCGAGCGTCTACGATGGATGAAGTATCCAAGCTCCGGGTACAGTACTCGAACACGGCGCTATCCGAAGCAGACGTGGACGCCGCGGGGACACCCCTGCGTCTCTTTCATCGATGGTTCGAAGAAGCTGTCCGCGTCGTGAGCCACGAGCCGAATGCGATGACGTTGGCAACGGCAACGCCGGAGGGTATCCCCTCTGCTCGCATGGTGCTCCTGAAAGGTTACGATCCCGAAAAGGGTAGCTTCACATGGTATACCAACTACAATTCTCGAAAAGCTCAAGAGCTGGATAGGAATCCCCACGCTGCACTGGTGTTCTGGTGGCCCGAACTGGAGCGCTGCGTTCGTATCGAGGGCATCGTTGAGCGGCTCAGTGCCGTCGAGTCGGATGCCTACTTCGTCTCGAGACCATTAGGGTCGCGTCTGGGTGCATGGGCCTCTGCTCAATCTCAACCGATAGTGAGTCGAGAGGACTTGGAACGGCAGGCCGCAGAGGTAGCGAAACGCTTCGCGAGTACCGATGTGCCTAGGCCACCGAACTGGGGTGGATACATTCTGTACGCATCCCGCATCGAGTTCTGGAAGGGCCGGGCCAATCGTCTCCATGATCGTTTGCTCTTCGAGCGGCAGACCGACGTCAATGGTGCGGGTGCATCCTGGAGCATGATCCGTCTGCAACCGTAGATATCGCTGGAAGAGTCCAGACGTTTGATGAACCGCGAGCAGGATACACATGCCGCTAAAGGGCATGCGAATGCCCCTCATGAGCTTTATCTGAGCGATCTAGTCAGAGCGTTGCTTCTCAAAACAGCAGAGGAGAAACGGAACAAATCATCTACTTTCATCAAATGAATGCTTGTGTGGATTGTTCTGGTGATGGTTCAGCCAGCGCTGAATGGCTGCTCGACAAGCGATGGCTCGGGCTGCCTCTTCGCGGTCGAGTGCATTGCCACCATTGACCGGTGCGATGGCGGACAAGTAGGCACGGAGATCATCTGAATGAAGTGCAGCACCAGCTCAGGACAGCGTTTTGCCCATTTATCATGCGTTTCGCACCATCTCAAGTAGATTTTGAGCGCACTCCTGACCGGCAATCGGTTCACGACTTGCTCGCGAACACATCGCTTGCCTTTTCCAAGGCAAAAAAATTATCCAGCGATTCGATGGACTTCACGTGCGGCAGCCCCGTTACCTGCAGGCTATCGATGGCCTCAGTGATGTTGCCCGGGTTTGTGACCACAACCACGAAGCAGTGCTCGGGGATGAATGCTCTCAAGGCACGAGAAGCAAACGCGATGACTTGCTCACATTCGATTCGAATCACTCTGGCAATGAGGTCTCCTGTAAAGTCCCCCTCAATTCTGCGACAGCTATTGAAGAGTCTTTGCATTGCGGCGCTTTCGACTGTGCCCTCGCGGGTCAGCAATGTACATAAGACACCAGAGCAGGCAGACTCAACGGCCCGTTGATGGATAGCCTCATGGGGCCGTGAACGATAGGTCTCGAGGACGCGCAGCGCAGCCGACAAGGCTGTCCCAAAAGCCGTCGAGCGATAGAGTGTGAAAGAGAGTGTCCCCGACTCTGGCGAGCAATGCAAGTCATAGCCGTACGCGAGACCCAGTCCCCGAATATCATGCCAGAGGGGCCCTTCGAGCGCACCGAGCAACTCAAACAAAACCAGGTATAAGGGGTAATCAGCGTCTTGAAAGTCGCTCGGTCCATTCGCGATGATCTCCGCGAAAGAGGAATCAATGCCATCGACTCCGGCAACAAGGCCAAGACGGGGTATCTCTCTGCTTGGACGGACTTCATAGGAGAACTGCGCGAGGTTCGGATGCGCGGGCAGCGGACCGTTCCCATTCGGGAACATGCCACTAATGATACCAAAACTCTCGCGCCACGGCTTGAGCAATACCTCAAGCTCGCTGTCCCGGTGCAGAACAGCGTGCAGAAAAACTTTTCCTGGACTTGTAAGGGTACGTCGCAGTACCTCGAGCTCATCGAGCAGCTCTGCTGCCGAGCGAAGAACACTCGACGCCGATGAAGTGCCTTGATGCAGCGTCGTTGTGATTGCATTACCGGCAGTTGGCTCGCTTTCCGTCCAGTCGTCATCGTCGTCGTCGTCGTCGTCGTCGTCATTGTCCTTGTCATTGGGGTCGCGTAACAAATTCAGCATCTGCCAGAGCAACTTGCGCTGACGAAGCGGTGCTACTGCTGAGCAGTTCGACCGATCAACGTCACTATAGAGCATCTCGTTCGAGAGGCAGTTCACGAGCGACGGACCGTCACGGCGATGCTGGGCCACGTCATTCAAGAGTTTGTGTGCAGCGACTCGCACGCGTGCTCGCTCGAATCGAGTTCTATACAAGATATCGAAAAGCCAGCGAACACAGGCTTCATACATCGCACGCTCTGCCTTGATGGTGACCGATATAGATTGGGCAAAAGGTCCGGTAGCAAAACCAGTGCTTGAGCCGCCGCCAGCATTGACGATGCCAATCGAACATCCATAGTCAACGGTGTCCTCCAAGAGCGCGTTCATGACCTCTCGATGACTGCGCTCTCCGACTCGGGTACTAAAGAGTGTCTCAAGGAGTACGGGTAGCAGCAGACGCTGGCGCCCACTGAGATCGCGCGAGTCCAGCAAGGCCGTTAGCCGCACAAATTCCGAGTCCACATCATCAATCTGCAGCCGAATACCACTACCAACGTCATCGATACGTAATGTTTCGACTCGAAAACGAGAGATGCAGGCTATTTCAGCGGCGCCGGGACCACGAGGTAGCCACTCTTCGGGTGCCTCTACCTGATTCTCCGCAACGGCTTGCGCAAGACGCTTGTCGAGCGCAGCTCGTTCTGCTGCGCTCAAGTGGCGTTGGCGCTCCTCGACACGTCGAATCGCTTCTTCACGCAGCCGAGTCGCTTCTGCCTTACTTGGTTCACAAATTACGCAACTAACTAGCGATGCGTCGAGACGACCCGCACCAGGCAGATACCAACGTCGCAGGATCTCCTCTCGCCAAAAGGATTCATCGCGCTCTGCTAGCGTCACGAGAATACCTGGTACATCCAGCGCTCGACCGAGATACTCTGCATCGTGTCGGTCGTTGTACAAAAAGTCCGGAATGAACACAGACACCAAGCTATCGTTCGCACCGTCTTCCAAACTGGCAAAGTATTGCCGACGTCGTCGTTGAATGAGGGTTCGCAAACGGCCACCTACGTCAATGCCTCGCTCGTAAGTTTCCCGCAACACCATCATGACGCGGTCGAACACTTTGTCCAGTCGATGGAGAGGCACATTCTCCACCTGGAGCACATTCGCTGTCACACGAAAATCCATCTGGTTGAAGGTGACTTCATTGCAGTACGGGTCGTCGAGTTCGACGAGCGCCTCTTGAAGCGGCGACGTACCCGATTCACTCAAATAATCATTCATGAGTTCTATCGCCGTCCGAGTCAGCAGATCATCAATGGCTGGGCCTCGCCAGCCGATAAGGACCATACCAGTCTCATCGGAGTCGACATCCTTTTCATCGACTCGTTCTGCTGGAAAGAGCACGCGATCAATCAGCACTCCTTGACATGGGGGTTGCGGCACTGGCCTTGACCAAGGTCGCGGCTCATTCCATTCGAACTTGTTCGGAAGGCGCTTCTCGAAACGGGACAGCGTCTCAAACAAAACCTGTCGATGTAGGAGGCCACACACGATCAACGCCAGGTTATCTGCTCGGTAGAACTGCCGATGGTAGGCTCGAATGCGTTCATTCGTCAGGCGACGCAGCTGTTCTAACAGTCCGCCTGTTTCAGCGGCATAACCGCAATGTTCTGGATCTCCGTATAGATGTCTCATTGCGAGAAGCATGCCTTTGGACTCGGCGGTGTTTTCGCGGGCCTCCATTTCGGAGTAGACTACACCAGCATCGGCGCAGGTCTCTCCGACGAGATGATAGACCTCCGTTTCGAAGGCGGAGTCGCGTAACAACGGAAAGAGGACATGGTCCAGGAATATGGGTAGCACGTTGAGAAAGCCGTCGGTGCCTACCGTCGTTACGGTGTACGCAGTGTGGTCGGTATCCGTCCAGGCGTTCGTACCCTGAGCGAGCGAACGGTTTGCCACCTGGTCCAGAACTCCTTTGAAAGGGTAAGATTCGCTACCCATGAAAACCAAGTGCTCTAGACAGTGCGGTTCACCCGCGTGATCACGTGCCTCGGTCGCGACGACGATCGTCCCAGTGACGAGCGGGCCGGGAACCTGTGCCAGGTACACAACCATCCCCGTCACTGTCGAGCAGTACTTTTCCACCGGAATACGATGATGTTCGGTGCCGACATTCACTTGTCCGACGGACTTCCAGGAGCTCATCTTCACAGCTTCAAGAGTCTTTTTTCCCCACAACTAGGAAGCGAGTTCTCGAAAGCGCTCGCCCCGCAAAAGCCAACGTTCTTGTTACAGTGACGGCGTCCTGGCTCTCTCTTCACACTAACTTTCAGGGTTGTACGGTGCGCTCCAATCGATGCAACCACCAGTACTGGCACTGAACTGCAAAGCCAATGAGTTTGGAAGCCACAGACTGCCTGCTGCTCGCTGCGACAAGTCGGCGAAACGAAGCCTCTCGCTGGCTGGTTACCAATGTCTCGTCCTGTGTGCTATCGTTCAGACTCGCAGACCAGAGACGAGTTTTCTGTCAAACTCTGCGGCTGATGGGCAAGCTTTCTCGCGTACGCAAAACCTTGCGATCATTATACTAGATCATGAGCGGATACCAAGTACGAGTTTTCTGCTCCGCGAAGGAGTCGAGGACGCTGTTGATGGTCGTTCGTTCTATCGAGTTCTCGAGTCATCGGACTACAAGTCGTCAGAAAATTTCTCTGGATTCGATGTTGCGAACAACGCGTATACATGACCATATCCATGAACGTTCTTTATGCTCAGTTTGTGATCTCCGTCTGCGAGTCCTCGAGAATATTTGCATACTCAACATCGTCCTCAGTCGTTGAGACTTGACTCTCCACCATGCAAAGCCGACAGCGTGATTGCTGCCTCGTCACGAGTGCCATAGACCAGAGCGTCGAATCCACGTAAACATGATAGCGATGAGCACCAATGCCCAGACAAGCATCACAAAAATGACGCCGATAAACCAACCGACGCTCCCTCCATTCTGTCCATAGATGGGTAGCTGCAGGTTCATATGAAAGAGCCCAATGACGACATCGGCCCAAGCGAACGAGCCAGTGATGACGCTGACAGACATATCCAGCAAAAGCAGGCGATTCCGCATTGCGTCCTAACTGAATACCCATGAGGTCCTCAGTATCACTCGTTGCTGCATTCAACAAAGCTGCTCGGTTGTGGACGTGATCTACGACCTGCAGATACGACTCCAGCAACTGCTCAGCAGCCTCGTGGTCTTCGATAGCTCGCGGCTTTCCTGGTTGTTTCCGAAGCTCTGTCAAGTAGAGGCGGGCCATGTCCTCATCTTCATCTAGGACTGCTTTCAGAGCTCGTTGAACAGTTCTGGGCCTTGGCCAACAGGCCGTTGAGCTGAGCTTCAGCATTCGCAGCGCCTCGATCTTCTGCATCGTCGACTCTCGTGACAGCTCCTCCAGCAGCTGCACCAGATAGGCTCAAAAGCACCAAGCTCACGTTCTAATGCACTGCATACGCAAACGAAACAGGCCTCCAGCGCTCGAAACTCAAACGGAGCGTACACGTCGCTATCGGTCGGCGCTGAACACAGTCGATCCTGAATCATGATGGCTGTCTCCTGAACCTCTGGTGTCTTCGGATCGAACAGCAGCAGACGATCTGCGAATACCAGCGCCCGAATGTGCAGTAAACTCACGATAAGCACGTTGTGTCGCACCCAGAGGGCCGGCTTCGATGGAAAACTCGGATCAATCTGTCGAAGATCCCGTATCTGAAGGAAATTATGCCAGTGTTGGCGAATGCGCTTCTGACGCCGCTTCGCCATCTTTGCAATCTGGTCCCGGCTCAAGTCCTCCCCGGAGTCACTTACCAGGTCGATGTCCTCGATCAATGCAGACTGAACGGAACGCGCAGCCCGCAAAAGTCCGAATCGCGATATCGATCGTCGTTCAAAGTTACCTTTCTCGTTGAACACGAAGCATTCAAGTTCTTGGAATGCTGTTAGACGATGCTGTTTCCGAAACGAGCCCGATGGAAGCGGGCCTACTTCATGGAGAGCAGCACCACGACTGGCGTCAGGACCACCTCGTTGCACCTGCTCAGGAACAGTGAGGTTCCCTGAATGAGCGTCGAGTTCCGGTACCACCGACCACGCTCCTGTCCGTCCTACTGGCAGTGTCCTTCGTCTCCAGCTCCATGGTTGTCTTTTTCTCCTGCGCTGCGGTTTGGCGGTGAGTGCTTTAGCGGCGGTCACGAGACGCGAACGCTCCCTGCGCTCCTCGCGGCTTCGGCACACCGTTGAAAACTAGCGTTTCAAGAACCAATAAACGTTGACCACTAGGATTGCTACGAAACACCTCTCAAACGTTACGTTCCTTCTCAATGCCAACAGAGACGCTGACAAAAAACGTTGTTCGCGAAAGCCGCTTGAGCGGTCGTGTCTCAAGGACGTCTGGGGGCGTTGCGTGCTCGTCGTACAAAATTGTATTCGGGTACATCTTGCGGCCACCGTAGTACATCTCTTGATCGTTTTCATTTATTCTTAAGCTTTCCAAGTTATTGCTGGGCTTTACTGCATGGTACGTCGTGCATTCTGGGATCTAAGTGTCGTTCTGAGTGGTGACGAGTCGACCACTGGTGATCTGCAAGCCCTCATCACTGCCGCGAAGGAGGCTGGGTTTCGAGGCATCGCGCTCAATACGATCGTGGCTGGTCGCATAGAGTCCAAACACCGGTGCAGAACTCGAGCTTTGGTGGCAAGTGCAGGGTTGCCAGAGCTTGAAACTGCAGTCGAGGACGCCCTCACCTGGGCTCCCCGACTAGGGTACACATTTCGGGTGCTGCACCGGCTAACGGTTCGCGTGCGGGAGGCAGCCGATCTTTTCGTCTTTCACTCGGCGAACGAGGTGCTGCAAACGTATGACATTGTGTCCATTGAGGTTCCGAACGAGAAACTGATGCAGCAGGCAATGTTATTGGACACCATCGATCTGCTTTGTTTTCCGCTCGGGGCTCGTGCGAGTTTTCAGCTGAAACGCACTCAGGTACACGCATGTGCTGAGCGGGGAATCCTGTTCGAGATCAACCTTAATCCTCTGCTGGCTCGAGACCAAGTTACAAGGCGATACGCGCTTCAGAATGCTCGCTCCATCTGCCAAAGGACCGGTCATGGAACACGTTGTGTGTTGGTCTCAGGAGCAGCATCACCTTTACAGATGCGAGGGCCCATGGATATGGCGAACTTGGGTCGTGTCCTCTTTGGTATGTCAGAGACGAATAGTATTGCTGCAGTGAGCACCAATGCTAACTATGTTGTTCGGCAGGGTGAGGCTCGACGAGCCACGGGTGGTAAGGGCGCTCAGTGGATTCGACACCTGCCTGGTGGGGCACCCCACCCAATCGCTTCAGAAGACGAACCTCAGGATGAAGTTCGGTCAATGACTCTGGCACAAAAGCAATGAAGAACCGAAGCTTCAATCGAAACTGACCGGAGGGAGACAGATTGTACAGACCGATGCTTCGAGTTTCGAACTTGAGCCTGGTAGCGCGATTCCTAGAAAGTGTCCGGAGCACGATCCTCATGGGTGCTGCTGCAAGGTTTGCCCGCGTTCTAAAACACGGTAATCCAAAATAGTCTGAGAGAGATTGGGGTTGATGGCGAGTTTTCTAAGTTCAGGACGCAGACTTGATGCAGGCATTTGTACGGCATTCATGGTCGTGTCCGTCAATTTGGACTCCACCTCAAATTGCAACCTAGCTCTAGGCGAAGCGTTCGATGCCTCTTCAGAGACGTGAATGAACGGTGTGCGTTACAAAAGTACCGGGGAAGGCTTTCTCGCAGATGCTGGTCGACGCTTGCAATATCGAGATCGAATCGTTGAGTGGAGCGCTACTGACGCTTCTGCGTCTGGATGCCGCTGTCGAAGACAACCTCCCACAATCTTGGTATGGAGGTAGAACTTGACACTCAGCAGTGATTCGGGACGTAAGCAAACCGTCGTTACTTCGTTTCGACTCGAAGCGGTGCCAATAGGTGCCGGAGACCTGTGTTGAATCTGGTGCTATCCGGCCATGCGCGTCTCGCGCTCGGTTTGGAAGCGGCCAGGGGCATTGGATACGACGAGTTTGCTCCGAGAGACATCCTTGGTGCTCCTTGTTTAGGCTCGTGAGCATTGACGCGAATACGCTCACCCAACGGGCCTACTTTCCGGGTACATACAGGAGTGCGAGCACGGGAGTCGTTCGGCAAACTACACTGCATGGACATCGAACGGCGTCAGAACGAGTAGCCGCTTACGTGAGCCGGGCAGCGTTATGCTGACTCCAGTCCGCAAGGGGTTCTCGCTCTCAAGGCGGTCCCGTAAACACCTAGCCTTGTTCGTGGCCCGAGGGTCCGAGCTCAAAGCTTACTGGAATAGAAGCGTTGCAACGAGAGCGCGAGTTCGCTGATATAGTGACCTGGTCCGTTATAGTCAATTGCATTCTTCACCATCCGATTCAAATCAGCGAGGAAAATATCTCGGTTGACGTAGTACCATCCCGAGTCCAGTCGTTCTTGAATCGTCCGCAGGTCCATCGGGTTCTTAATGATTTCGTAGTAGTTGTACGCACCAGTCTCCTCGGGATTCACTGGTTCCAGAAAAGGCCAAGCACTCGAATGCGACTTGATTTGGTTCAATATCTGTTGCAGCTCCTTGTGCAATGCAGCTAACTGGACAGGGTCCCGTTCACGAGCAATTGCTGCCGCCGCAGTTAACGGCTTGGCACTAGCAACACCAGAGCGGGTCCCGTGCGCCGCTGTTGGTGGCGGCACCTTGTCCAAATCAACATGCCGTAGACCGGGGATATCCTCGATTCGAATACCTTTCATCTTCTTCACATCGATGCCAGGATAAACGATATGAGAGCGTGAAACCTCTCGCAACTTCTCCAAAAGACATAATTTTTGTGCTTTCAACAGCGGAGGGATGTTCAGATAATCCACTTTGAAGTTCAGAGCGCACTCCATGAGCACGATCCCCTCGTAGTCCTTGATGTAACCTTGCCATCGCTCTGGTGGCAATGTGATGATCTTGCTGAAACCTTGCTTCTTGAAGTAGGCCACTGCGTTATTATCAGCACAGGTGAGCAGATGAGTGAGTTTGAGCGCTTTTGCTCGCTCCTTCGTGTGGGCCATGAGGCGAGTCCCGTAGCCACGGACCTGTTCGCTGTGCGATATCGCTAGAAAAGCGATTTCCGCAAAGCCCTGTTCCCCAAACGGACGATAACAACATCCCCCCATCACCACCTCTTCCCCTGAAGGCAGTTTTTTTACCATGATCACTGACTCGTGCTTTCGATCGAAGACCAAGCGCACAACATACGGTCGGGGCATGTTTGGCAACTGACGAACGAAAACGTTTTTTAGACCCAGCAACTGCACGAGCGCTGGTCGAGAGCCGTCATTCGTCACAACTCGAAACGTAACCGAGCCACGCCGCTCTTCCTCACGCATCCGATGCCATCGAGACACATAAGCGAGGTGCGAGTCCGTACCAATCATGTCCTCGGAAGTCATGGTGTAGGCTCCGGGGTAGTCCGGCTCAATCGGGTTTCGCGCCCGCGGTACGGCACAAGACGGCTCTACCCGAAAGTCCTCTTCTTCCTCTTCGGGAGGGGGTGTCTTCGCATCAGCCTCGGTTTTGAACCCAACCGAAGCGTGGGGACCGCCTGCTTGTTCCGTCTTGGCGGTCTGCTTCGTTGACGGGTGTTTGCGCTTACTGGGCATCGTGCTAAGCCGGACTGAAAGCACGTACACGAGTTCCCAGTTGCTCGCTAAACCCTCTTAGTACTCAATTCCAAACTAGTCCTGCTCACTCCTTCGGATTGTTGGTTTTCGGACGGCCCCCAACGAGAAAAACAAACGTTGAACGAAATTGTTGTGCCGGTGCCGCTGGTAAAGAAGCGCTGGCCGAGACATGCTGTTGGTCGACTCGACCCAAGCCGTTTCCTCTGCAGCAGCTCGTGTTGGGTTTGATTCTAGTCTTGGCCGGATCGATGCAGAACTTGAGTTTGGAGGAGGTGCAGACAAGATCATGGACTAGTCAGGAACCAGGAGATCGACTTGCAGGGCTATCTGGTTTTAGCTGGCGACTTTGGCAGACCCCGACAACAAAGCGTGTGGTTGCTGTTGGGGTCGTTCCACGACAACACCGTTGGGTGCTTTGTGACTACTTTATAGAGAAGGACGACGTCAATGATCGAGAGCATGGGCTTCCAACCGACATTTTGGAAGAACAGATCCAAGGTTTCTTTTGGTGCCAGTCACTAGCGCAGACAATCGTCGCGTTTCGTTCTGGTCACTTGGTGGCGGAGCAGGAAACTGTTGGGCTCGTCCCTGAAGGCCTCGCTGCCGTGGAAGCTTCATCCTCTCAGGATTACGTTGTATTGGTTACTGAACAAGGTGATTTGATATTGCTAGATGGCGAGCTAGAGGTCGTAGGACGAAGCAACCTTCGAGCGACGCTGTTTGGCTCAGCTGGTCGGTCGGCGGCGGATACACCTGGTGCTGTTCAAGTAGCCTGGCGACCGGATGGCGCCTATTTTGCAGTAAGTTATCCGAGCGAAGATGGATTATTTCGTACAGATATATACGGAGCGCCAAGTCTTCAATGGGTTGCGACCGCTGAGCCACAACCGCTTGTATCCCCGCCCGTGGCGGTCTGCTCAACCACGACGCAACTCGGGAACGTGCTCACTTGGCAACGACGTCGTGGTGGTGTGCTCGCTGTAGCCACACTTGATGGGAGCATTCTCTTCTTTGAGAAAAACGGATTTCGGCACGCAAGAATGGACATGGAACAACAACTTGAGCGAGGGCGCTTGATCTGGGGCCTCACCTGGAATGCCGAGGACACACTGCTGGCAGTGGGATTCACGGACATCTCGAGTGACTCACCGGATGCTCAGCATCAGGTCTGGGTAGACATTTACGCTTTCCGGAACTATCACTGGTATCTCAAGTATCGGATCGATGCGGCATCGCGGAGCGTTCGAGCATCCCAAACGATGTGGATACAGTTTGATTCCGCTGATCCATTGCTTCTCTTTTGGGGTCGTCAAGCAGGCGACCGAAACGAGCCGTCTCTCATCATGTATCGATTTCAATGGACGATATCAGTGAATGCAATCCTGGACGACACCATTGCGGTTATCGACGGAAACCAGGTACTGTTAACGCCCCTAGGGCGATCACTGATCCCGCCACCAATGAGCGCTTTTCATGCCACGATTCCGTCCAGAAGCAAGGGCGAGATCATTCATCACCTTATCTGGGAGGGAAAAACCTTGTTGACTGTCAGCAACACTCACCAGAGATACCGCTTCGACGGATATGGTAAGGTTGTTGCCACGCCAGCGGTTGAGCAGGCTGCGCACATCACTGCCGACGCGAATACAACGACGACCGTGTCTGCAGCAACACCGAAGCTAGATGATTGGTTGGTGTCTCCAGTGCGTTCAGTGTCGCTGCCAGAGGGCACTTTGTCCCTTCAGGTACGCACGCGAGTGCTCCAATGGCGAGCAAACGGAGCCCAAACGGATCCCGAACGCTGCGTGCTCGCGACGGATTGTATCTCTTTTGTCGTTGTTCCTGGCGAGCTGTTGGCTTTCTGGACGACGGTTTCGGGCTCTGTGCTTTATAGCGACTTGCGTATTGTGTCTAGCGCGGCTGAGCTGCGACGCCGTTGCGTCGAGTCGGAACGCATAGTGGATCGCGGGGCTGTACTCCTCGCTGCCCTCAGCGATGGACTACGACTCGTTCTGGAGACACCTCGAGGCAATTTGGAGACGATCACTCCGCGAATTCTGGTTGAGCGCAAAATCTTGCGGGTGATCGCAGCGGCAAACGAACAAGGCCGGGAGCCGGATCTCGTAGCCCTCCTTCGACTCGCTCGACGGCACTGCATTGAACCACGTGATGTGGTTGTATCCATGGGTCTGGATCGGTTCCTTCACGAGACCACATCCTTCCTCGGACAGTTTCTTGCGCGCTGGAGAGAGACCGGTGTTGCAGAGGCCCTACAACAGCTGCTGGTCTCGTTAAATGAACGCGACGATCTGAGCGACCGACTGGTGCCAGCTCTGGTGAACGAAATGGAACGTCTGGACCCTGAGCGCTTTCTCTATGCGATACTGACCGCGCATGTGACGCGCCGCCCACAAGCCAACTTGGATGCCGCTTTACAGCAACTGAGCGAGCGTTTCTCTGTCGATGCATTGCGATATGTGAGCACCGTAGCCCGCAAGTCGATGGATGAGCTCTATCGAGCTGCACTCGGTCGCTATGATCTTGACTTAGCGGAAAAGATTGCTCGTGCTGGCCGCATGGATCGAGCCGAGTATCAAGCGTTCCTCGAGTCGCTCCGACAAATGGAACCGGTGGCAATGCGACGCTACGAAATAGACTTGTTTCTCTCGAGGCCACGAGCTGCATTACAGAACCTGTTCCTGGCTCGAAGGGAGCTAGGGCCACAAGTCGATGAACGTATACGACGTCTCGTTGAGCATTTCCATCTGGCCCAAGAGGCCTATTTGGAGCTCGTCAAGCTCGATCATGAACCGCTCCATACCGGTCTGCGTCACGAGATTGCGCTGCTCTATGCCGGAGAGCTTGACAGGACCGGTGCACATCTAGAGGCTGCCCAGCTCTATGCGCTGCATGGAGCTTATGGACAGGCATCAGCTGCCTATCTCGCCAGCGGCCGGAGCGCGTTCTCCATTGCGGCCCATCTGCAGCGTGCACAGGCTACGCTCCAACCCGAGCCGCACGAGAATTTTTTGCGTCGCCTCGTAGATGCCTTGTGCAACCAGCGAAGGTGGGAAGACGCTGCCCAAATCCTCGCCGGCCCTGTGCTCGCCAAGCCGGAGGAAGCATTGCAGCTCCTGTTCGACGCACATCACTTCCGTGCGGCTTTGCGACTCATTGCCTCCCAAAATCGAGTTGATTGGCTGCACGGGCAGTTCCGTTCTGCACTTGTTCTGGCTGTCGAAGAGAGAGCATCGGAAATGCGAAGTAACGCGGCCAAGTTTCGCGAACGAGCTGCCCGTTTGCACTTGGTTCGTGAGCATCGCCGTCAGCTTCAGCTGCATACAGCGGCCATCGACGGCAATCCTGACCAGTTTCCAGACACAGATGGCGATAGTGAACTGGAGGCACTCGCATCGGATATTGCGAGCATGTCCACGTTCACGTTCGGTACCCATTCGGAGAGTAGTAGCGACAGTAGTCGCACTGGTATCAGCACGGACGCACCATCCATTACGAACGGTAATCAGGCGTCTGGGGGTCCGTCTCGCAGAGCAAAGACGAAGACAGCCAAGAAGAAGAAGAAGAAGAAAATCAAACCAGGTGATCCGCACGAGGAGCTGTATCTGGTGGAGTATCTTCGCCGATTGCAACCAAGCGCGGTCCTGAAAGACGCTGTGCACGAAATCATGGAGTGTCTCTTCCTCCTAGGTGAGTACAGACACGCCAAAGTGTTACAACAGGCTGGTGACGAGCTCCAACGCCTCGTTCAGGACTGGACGCGTACGCTGGATATCCCGGCACCTACGACGCCGAATCGGGACTCGAGTGATGCCGAACACTCGACGACGTGGTTTGCATCAATCGCCTTGTAAACAGGATACTCAAGTGTTCTGGTTCCTGTCGCGAAAAGGACCGTGCAAAAGATCCTCCCTCCAGAACAACGAAACCGCGCGACTGCTATCGATCAGCGAGCTGACTACCAACCAATGAAACAAACAGACCACTCGTGAAATGCCACAACGTCAGCCACCAAGTACAACAACTCGAGAATGTTTCCCGCTTGAATAGAACGGAAGATGCGCCTGTGTTTGCATCGACTCGTCGAACGCTTTCAAAGCCCAGTCGCATGAACAAAGCGCACGATCGCCGTCTTTCGGTACGCATTAGGACTAGCCTCGGAATGACATGCCGACCCTAAAGAACACCTCTGTCCCAAAGACCCCAAAAAACATAAGTCCAAGTTTCAAACGATCGATGCACACTCTATCAGATCGGTGATCAACATCCACAACACATGTTCGGTCTATTTTGAAATGAAGAGAAGCATGGATCTCCGAAGACAAACACCGGAGCAAATCGGCATGTTTACACCTTCCCATGCATTGTCGCATACACCTCTAAAAAGACACAAACGTATAGACAAGTTAACATTTCCGAACGAGATGATCCCGACTTTAGGACGGCAACCAACCGCGTGCCTGCAGCGGGGACTCCGCGTCGACCCCCCCCCCGATCCGAGAAACGACGAGCGGCGCCGGATGGCCGTCCCCGCTGGGACGGATCGGGTTTCGCGTCTTCGTTTCGGCTTTCCAGGTGACGTTCTTCGTTCGAGGTTTCCGTATTGATTGCTGAACCAGCATACTGGAAAGAGGTTTCAAGAGCGCGCGTTCTCATGCGTGGGGACATTATCGCTCGCATTGCGCAGTGGTTAGCAAATGAGGTCGTTGTGAAGGGGCTTGCGAATAGTGCCCTGTTTCAGCGGTTTGCTCTGCGAACGCACGCAACGTTTCGACAACTTGCTGATCGTTCGCGCACGCTGCCCATCGGTTCGGAGTCTTCGACTGCGTTGTTGGAGCGCTTTCGTGAACGGACCATGCACTGGTCTCGGTGGATGCAGGACTTTCAGGAGGGATTGAAGGAGGTCGCTCGCCGTAACCAGGGGACTCGAGCCGGTTAAGGGACACTCGAGCGACAGGGGTGTGCGCGCGCTGCTCGCGCTCGGGGCGCTGACGAGTGGCTTGAAAGCTGCAGCGCGTCGTCGTTGATGCTGGAGACGAAAACGGTTGCTGTCTCGTCGTTGACTGGGGCAAGCCTTGCGACGCGTCTAGAGCGCTGATCGTGTGGGCGAGTGAAAACGAGTGTCTCTCCGCAGGAAGTGTTTTCGCGTGTTCAGCGGAACTTGAGGGAATATGCGAGCCCGTATGGTCGCCATTGCGCTTGAGTGTGAATTTCATTCAGGTCGGTTTTGTAAAATTCAAGGTTGTGCGGGGAGAATGGTCTCTTTGAGGTGCTGTGCGTGGCTCGATCATGGGCGGATACACGTCGCAACAGCGGCAGCGAAGCGCAACGATTTACGTTGTCTTGTTTCCGCTCGCATTCTCGAACAAGAACTCCAGTGAAAGGATCGACCGACTCGTCTCGTGCCGTCATGAAGAACACGGGAACGTTTCATGGAGCTCGCCTAGAGGATCGTTTCATAGGCTAGGGCGTGGTTCGCACTTGAACGGGACCGGGGTGGTAACGTCCGGCAGGGATACGCATCAGTAGGCACGCTTGATCGTGTCAGAATCAATACTGAACAGAAACCACCACCTCATGGTCTGGCTCGGCTGCAGGACGTGGAAGCACCCTGCTCAGGTGTTATTCTTCGATCGGTACTCTGAGTAAGACAAGCCTCAGGATCGATGGCTTCGTTTCCCGGGGCCTGCACCAGCTGCACCATGTACCCGTGCTGAGTCATGCGCCCCTCAGGATCTATCTCATTACCGAAACGATTGGCATCAGAGCGGAAAGACGCGTCTCCATGTGATGTAAAGGAAACGTTTCACGATGAATATGCACTTGACGAAATCGTTGTCGTACTTGTCGAGCCGGCTCTGACAAGGAATTCACGATTCCCAGAGAGCACAGGGTATTCCGGAGTTCATTCCAAGAGCGCTGTCCGTCAATTCAGCGACTTGCGCCTGATAAACAGCAGCTCCGACTCCGTGAAGATGCGAACACTGCGCTTACATTCAAAGTCCTGATAATTTCTGGACAATACGTGTTCATGGAGGCAGACAACTGCGAATTTACCTCCAGCGAGCCCTCATCAACCTCGCTCGATGCGTCAGGTCGGATTCCTACGCAGCCCCATTCAGGTCTGTCGACGTCTTCTTCGCATGCAGCCTTCTGGGTCCAGTTCTCGATTCGGCAACGACCTATCGGCGCCTTTGGCGTAGTGCCTCGCGGAGCGCTGTGCGCAGGGCTGGTATACCTTCGCCAGTTTTCGCACTGCCGTGAACAAAGAGCAGCCGCTGTGCAAGGTCATCATGACCGGCTTGTTTCGTGGTCGAGTCAATAGCAACGATCTGAGGCAATGCGCGCGTCTCCGGCCATCCGAGTCGCTCCAACTCCTTCATAAAACGCGCCTGGAACACTTTTGGCGGCATTGATGTGCGAAGGTCTGCCTTGTTCGCCAGAATGATGCATTTGACGCCGCGTCGAACGAGCCCCTCAAGGTGAAGTTCTCGACAGAGAAACTCAGTCTCCCGACCCAGTGTCCCCTTGTTCGCATCGACAACATAGATCAAAACTCTTGGTGGAGCCTTCTCTAAAGATACAAACCTCTGCCAGACGGCACGTGTGCGAGCATCACTCGGTAAGTCCACGAGCAGACAACGCACGTTGCCTTCTAGCGTCAGGAGGCCCTCGTTCGGCTCCTGGGACGGCACCGGTGGGTACCTCGGACCCTGGCCTTTTATCAGCTGCCAAAAGAGCGTAGTCTTCCCCGCCCCCACTTCCACCGCACTCGTGCTAGGACTGGATACTAGCACAACACGAGGGAGACGGGATCGTTCCGGCGTTAGGCGTCGAAGCAGCAAACCGAGTGTACATACCACCGCACAGAGCGTCGCTAGCCAACCCCTGATAAGCGCTTTCGATGCGCTATCAAGACTCGACCACTGTGCTCTGAAGCAGCTCCAATCAAGCGGGCTACACTTCTGAACCAGGTCGAGAACAGAAACACTTTGACCCGCTTGGCTAGCTTGCATGAACGCAGTCACTCGGGGGCCAAGTTGCAGTGAGCAGCTGCCGCCTCGCCTACTTGACGCGTGGAGACGACGCTGTTCCCAGTAGCATGGCTTTGTTGGGCTATCTCGTCAGGTGCCCTTCTATTCCTCATCTTTTAGTGTTTCGCTCTCGTTGGAGCTTGAAGAAAGGATATCGTGCGAAGTTTTGCAAGTTAAGTTGCCGATCGGTGAACATGTCAGCAGAGCAAAGCCCGACGACAACCATTACCTTCGTGACGAGCAACGCCAAGAAGCTCGCCGAGTTGAACGCTATCCTTCGCGACCTGACTGGTTTCCAACCACCGCTAAACGCAAGAAACATAGATCTCCCGGAGATTCAGGGGGATCCAGCGCTTATTGTCCGCGAAAAGTGCAGATATGCAGCTCAGATCGTTCAAGGCCCGACGCTGGTCGAGGACACACAGCTGTGTTTCCACGCATTTGGTGGCCTTCCTGGACCATACGTTAAATATTTTCTGCAGAACCTTGGGTCGGCAGGGCTAGAGAAACTGCTCATGGCCTGGGACGACAAGGGTGCCACCGCACAGTGTCTCTTTGCCCTTGCCAACGACTCGGCAGCCGAGCCGCTAGTCTTCTGTGGGCAGACACCCGGACGTATTGTGCCACCTCGTGGAGAGCGCAACTTTGGCTGGGACCCGATATTTCAGCCCGATGGCTCTGAACGAACTTATGCGGAGATGAGTGAGGCCGAGAAGAATGCAATCTCGCACCGTTATCGAGCTGCTGCTGCGTTGGCGACCCATCTGCGCAACACCTGGACGACGCGATAACGCAACTCCCGCTACGTTTCTTTGAACACAGCTTCGGTAAGTTTATTCTCCATGGAACCATGAAACACGGATGCCTGCTGGATGATTCCAATGAACTTTGCGGTAACAGAGCAGACAGCAATGTGACATGCTCACGCCGAGCGGCGATGACTCCAAGGTACTCTTTAGCGATTATGTTCCCAAAAACGTTTTATAATCGTCCAGTTTCAGCACGCTCGCTAGTTGTGTCAGACATTGTGGGCCTTGTCTATAACGATCAGGTGGTCGTGTTTCAATCATCTTCGATGTCCGCTAGACATTGCTTCGTGTTTGCGGCATCTGATACGCAGGTTTTCGCAGTTGCTACGAAGCGGGTACCGCCAGTTTCGTTTCTGTACGCCTCAAGTGTTTAATTCATTCGCTCGTTCTTGTCCATGAATTTCGGAGAACAACTCTGGACCGTGTGGGACTGGTGCACGCGCTGGGCGCGTCCACTCGGGTCCGTTGAGTCAGACCACAACGGGATCCATTTGTGGACGCACGCACGTAAGCTCTGTGCCGATGGATAGCTTCCGTAATGCTTTTCGAAAATGAGTCGATAGTAGTAGGCTTCTTTGGTTAGCGGTGGATCATACGGGAAGCGTTCTGGCGCGCGCTTAAGGTCCTCGTCAGAGATTTGGGTCTCGCAAAACGTTTTCAGACCATCGATCCAGTTATAGCCAACGCCGTCGCTGAACTGCTCCTTCTGTCGCCAGAGAATATCGTCTGGGAGGTAGCGAATTCGTGTTGGACCTATTTTCTCATCGAAGGCAGCTCGCATGAGCCATTTCTCCCTGCGCTTACCCGGAATGCACATCTTCTCGTGGGGGTCAACGGCCATGGCAACATCGAGATAATCTCGGTCGAGGAAAGGAACACGAAGCTCTAGACAATGGGCCGCAGTGCTTCGGTCGCCACGTAATACGTCCGCAGTGTACAGCAACCGCAACCGGCGAACTGTCTCTCTTTGGAATTCAGCAGCCGAGGGCGCGTTGTGGAAATAGAGATATCCACCGAGGACTTCATCCGCACCCTCTCCACTTAAAATGACTTTGACGTATTGTTTGACGAGTTTGGAGAGCAAGTACATCGGTGTGGATGCGCGGATCGTCGTCACATCGTACGTCTCGAGATGATAGATCACCCGATCAAGCGCGGCGATGCCCTCCTCGACCGTGAATATGAGTTCGTGGTGCTCTGTGCCGACAAATTCCGCCACCCGCCGAGCTGCTATGAGATCCGGTGAACCCGCCAAACCGCACGCGAACGAATGAAAGACATATTCCGGAGCCAAGAAGCGTTTCGCCACCGATGCCACAAGACTGGAGTCCAAACCGCCGCTGATGAAGACCCCCACTGGCACATCAGCCATCAATCGACGTCGCACCGCCAGTTCGAAGGTGTCGTGCAGCAGCTTCAGATCAGCGGGTTCAGTTGGCGTCCATGCGTCGTCGACGAGAAAGCGCGGAACATACCACGGCTCAAACGAGAACGCTGTCGCCCGTTCCTGGTCGCGACAACCAACAATCAGGGTCCCAGGTTTGAATGCCTCGACACGATCACAATGTGCAACGAGCGCCTTTGCTTCTGAGGCAATCCAGACAGCGCCGTCCGACGAGGCACCAACGAACATCCCTCGGACACCTATCGGATCACGGGCTGCCACATAGATACCTCGGTCGAGGTCGACCAAGACACTGGCAAACACACCGCGCAGCGTGTCGTACAGCTCCTTTGCAAGTGGCTTGATTTCTTCCATAAGCGCCTGAGGACCCTGCGATGCATCCCATGAGACGCGCTCTCGTATCAGCGTCTCATAGAGTGGAATAATGACCTCGCAGTCGGAGTGTGAATGAAGCGGCCGGTTCCCCAAAACATCTCGACGAATCTCCTCATGGTTATAGATTTCCCCATTGGTTATCGCGAAAACCGTGGATGCGTCGTTGCGCATCGGCTGGTGCCCGTGTGCCGGGTCGTTGATCGCCAGCCGCGCAAAGCCCAGCGCCACCCAACCGTCACCTGCTAGCTCGGTTGTGAACTCATCAGGGCCCCGATGCTGCAGCTTCTCCGTACATTCCTGCGTTATTTGACGCAATTCGGCTTCAGAACGTTGGCCACCGCCAATGATTGCAAAAATGCCACACATGACCCGGGAACGCACCAGGCACCTGCGCACAACGGTCGGTGCGCAACGTTGTCCTTGCCTCGGCAGCGACGACGCACCAACCCTGGAATCGCACGTCAGGTCAACAATAACCTGAAAACCCCGTGCAACCAAAGTCTGTCAACTGGATCTCAGCTATTGGCCGAGACGGAAACGACTCGCAAACTACTCAACGCTCGAGTAGTTGTCCCAGCCTCGTGCGATGAGTATAGGCGAGCGTCGTTGTATTCCGGCCGACGCCGCCGCCGCCGCCGCCGTACGAGCGCCGTCGTCATCCAACGAGCGTCGGCGCTGAGGCGGCTGTCGATGGCGATCATCTGAATTCGTTCGCTCATTCGATTTGATCGGAAAGGCATCGATGATGTATTCATTCGATTTGATGAGTCGCTATCATCTGAACTCGTTCGTTCATTCATTCGATTTGATCAGGAGGTGAAGATGTCGACGATTTATTCATTCGATTCGATGAGTCAAGACGCTATCATCTGAATTCATTCGCCCATTCGATTTGATGAGTCAAGACAACGATCATGAATGCGACAAATTTGTTGCTTGTTCAATGGCGATGCGTCCCGGTCGATCAGCGGCCGACGGTGAAGTGCGCGCTCGGGAACGCTGACAGCAGCATGCTGGGCACAGTATCTTTCCAGTCGATGGATACACAGCTATCGTAAGGGCTTGTTCGCTGGCTATTTGCTCGAGAGCTAGAGAATATTTTGAGGGGTGTTTGCATGCGAACACCTGGCCTCGAGTGTTCACGTTCTCGCTGGTCGTTTTGTTTACTCTGGCGCAAAGCTTCGTTGACGCACCCGATGAGACGCAACAATCGGTACGATTTATGTTTTGTTTCAGGGCTGTGGCTCTTGTCATCAGCGAATATTGCTGAGATAGGCAGACGTTCGCTTGGCCTCGATTACGGTTTTCGGCGGGTAGGTGTTGCGGTATCGGTAGGGTTTGCACCACGTCCGCTTGGTTGCCTTCCGAATGCGCACCGAGTGCCCGACGATCAAGGCTCGAGAAGGGTAAAGGTGTCTGAGCGTGGAAAAAAGAAAGCTGCTGACGTTTTTCCTGTAAAGCTCATTGAACGGATTCTGGAGATAGCGTGCAGGGAGGCCGCGGACCAGATTGTTGTTGGCTTGCCGCTTCATAGCGATGGTATGGAAAGCGTACAGAGCCGCGAGACTCGAGTGTTTGCCAAGTGTCTTGCGAAAGCGACAACGCTTCCGGTGTACCTCTGGGATGAACGTTTCTCTACGCAGCAGGCTCTAGCGAATCTCGAGGCGAATGAGATCCACTCACGAAAGCGTATCGAACGCGAGATTGACGCAGAATCGGCCTGTGTTATTCTTTCAGAATTTTACGAGTATCACGGAGCGTGCGCGGAGCTCGTTCAGGTGAGCGACGCCGAGTTGCAGCGATTGGATCGAACAGATACAGAGGCTACTGATGAGACTGTGACGCGATGAGGCCCCAATCATTCCATTCAGGATGAGACTGTGGGAATCGAAGCAGATTGGGTGACCGTTGTTTCGGGATGGGTTTGAAACGCTCAGGCTCCATATGTATGACGGCGGTCGCGTTCATCGGTGTATGGGTCCTGCTCTGGTGTTCTCATTCGAAGATATTTTTACGGTTTCGTCTGATGCACTCTGCTTCGCAGTAAGCAAACTATGAAGCCCGCTAACTAGCGCCGTTTCCGCGACCACGTCATTGATCCTGACACGCATGCTTGTGATAGAACACTTCTAAGCATGTGATGCGTGCATTCATAGAGGATGCTGAGTCGATACGAGCGAATCGCATCATACCAAAACATGGGCTCGACCAAGCAACACGTGGACGCGGAATTCTATGCCAAGCGTGTGACTGGTTGAGACGTTTCGGATGAGCAATCCAACGACCCGGGACGTTGGGCGTCGTCTTTCCCCACCATCAGCAACCTGAACGGCTGCATTGCAATTTACTTCCTCTGCGCATCACTGAAAAGTTAAACTGCTGATCATAAGTGGATAAAGTGGCAATGTCTGCCAGGTTTCTTGAGCACACTGAAGAGACGCCGATTCCCAACGTGGCCATGTCGCAACCGAGTCAGTCGATGGGCAAGCGCAGGCTTCCTTTCATCCAGATGAGATGTGATGCCAACACGAGCCCTTGTTGGTGCATCACAATATGACCGCGTCCCTGACCGCTACGAGACCACGGAACCGCCACGGAATCGTGCTTCTCGCTGCGAGGACTGGTTGTTTGAATCGGTTTCCAGCGATGCATCTTTTTGGTACACAGAGTGAACACCTTGAGCCAGTATCTGCTGGCACTGGCTCCAAGGAACCAGCCATGATATGAACGAAACATGATGTCATTGGAGGCTTCGCACGACGTTGGCGACTTTTCCTGAAATGAATCTGTGCAGGGACGAGGGCAAAGACGGTGCCTCCGCTGGGAGGCGTCCCAACCAATGGAGCACAGAGGCCTTCTCGATCACGCATCCATGTCTGGATGAGCGATACCTCTCCTATACAAAGCAGTCCGAGCGAGCCAAAGAACAGCGCCTTGTATCAAAGCAGTTCAAGAGAATCGCAGCGCGAGGCGCCGTTACGTATCGCGGTCCTCGCATCCGTCAACCATATAAGAGAATACGGCTGTTGCTTGAGCGACGACTTCAGACGAGTAGAGCACGAGACGTCAATTTCTCGCTTGTTCAGGATACCACCCGTCTTCAGTCCTTTTTCTGCATTAACTACAAACGCTCGCAACGTCGCTATTTCCGGCCCAGCGAGGACACCATCACCGAACGTGATCGGGGCCGCTACTGTTCGCACCCCAACATCACCGTCAATAACCGCCCGGAAATTGAACCAATTTTGAACGTGTGCCCACTTTCGGGCACTTCACGGGTCCTCGATGCCTCCAGCGCACAAGTGAGCAACGCGCCTGGCCGGGAGCACCCCCCGCAGTACTGCAGTGCTCCCCAAAGAACAGAACGCAGTTTTTCATTGGAATTCAACAAAACGTTCACTAGATAAAACAGTCAATATGTAGATCAATGGTCACTTCCATACCCTGAAGGAGGACGATTCAGTGAGTAGCCTACCTGCCGGGTCAGTCTGCTGGTTCAGTGCCGGCTACGTTGCGCGCGTGCTCCAGAGACGATAACGGAGTGGGCGATTCATAGCGCTGGGCTCGCTCCGCAACGGCTGCTCCTCGAGGTTGTACACCTCGCGGTTACTGTGCCAAACCGGGTGAAAACCACACATGAACAGGGCCAAACGGGCTATCGATCTGGAGCGAAAGCGCAGATGGCACCTTGGGGCAGCCGGATGCGACAAGTCGTCCGTTGTTAGTACTCACAAGCGCGGCCGGGTTGGCGAGGTGACGCAATTCAAGACACCCCCGCTGTTACACCTCTTCCACTTTCACCGGGCGATTCGTCGGGACCTAGAACAGCTTTTGGTACTTTTTGAAACGTTGGCTCCGGGTGGTTTAGTCAATGAGCAGGAGCGGGAGGAGCTCGTAGCTCGACTCGAGTCGCTACGCCATATGCTGAAGCATCACTGTGCCTCCGAAGACAGCGTCCTGCTTCCTGTACTCATCCGGAAAGGATGCCGCGTGCTGGAACAAAAAGAGGAAGTTGTGTGTCATGAGTCGACCAAGTTTTTAGAGTTGCAGGAGGTTATGGAGTCTCTGGAGCGGCACTTGCGGGAATCGACAACGTGGCCGTTGCGCGCTCAGTGGGAACACCTCCGGGACTCTATTGACCTCCACTTGAGCGCCGAGGAGGAAACGATGAGTCCGTTTTTCTGGGACAGTGCTTGTCTTGATCAGGAGGAACAAGGTCAACTGCTCGTGAAAGTGATTTTTGCGATGCCAGAGGAGATGCAGACGCGTCTAGTTCTGAAATCACTACGCGAATCGACGTCGGTAGACGACCGTTGTAGATTCCTCTCCCTGTTGGAGCAGTACGCATCGAAGGAAGAATTTGCCCGTATTGCTGGTCATGTTGCCCAGGACATGTCACGTGAAGAGTTCAGGGCGCTGAGTGCGCAAGTACCTGGTCTGGAGCAGGCAGCAGAGTCACAGTTGCAGCCACTCATGGAGATTCGGCACATTCATATGGCTCTTCGAAAGGCACTGGACGAACTGCAACAGGCAGTGGAGGATTTAGATCCAATGGATGACCTGCAGGTGCGGGCACTCTCCAAGCAGCTGTGCTTTCTCCGGACGGTGCATGCGGTTCATTCACAAGGCGAAGATGCGGTATTCCTACCCGAACTCTGCAAAGAAGACCAAGACCTGGTTGAATTTATTCATGATGACCATGACTCGGAGGATACCAAATTCGCCGAGCTGCTCGATGACCTGGATACTTTGTCCAAGACGGAGAAAATAGCTCGTCGGCCTCTCATGACCAAAATAAGAACCCGTATTCGGGGCCTGTGTGGTCATCTCATCCGGCATATGGCGAGTGAGGAGTCACGACTGTTACCACGCCTTGAATGCAGTTATCCGGTACATGAGCAGGATCGACTGGTGCGAGAAGTGATGCGACGAATTCCAGAAGATACGCTTGGAGTGATGATGCCATGGTTGCTGGGCTCTCTGCCGGTTGCCGAACAGGAAAAGTTGGTTCGCAATCTGCTGCGGTCCTATGTCAAAATTGGAGTTTGAGCGACTCATGTGCTTTGTCGCCAAATCAGTGAACATAGGTGTCTTGGATGGTCGCAACTGGCATGAACTAGCCCGACGAGTGCCCGAAATACTCGTTGAAAACAGAGACGAAGCTGCGAATTCGCTCTATTCTGGGCCTTTAGCAGAAATTATGCGGGTGCACAAAGCGATTCGGGTAGATTTGCAGGCCTTGGCGGACACAGCATTGCAGCTGGACCCGGAATCCCTGAATCCGCGACACGTGACGAGTCTCGGAGAGCGATTTGCGTTTCTAGAGCTCATGGTCAGGGATCACTCAAACGCAGAGGATCGTGTCGTGCTGCCCTCACTTGCGGAACGGGTTCATGGCGTCGTTGAGGAGTACGAGAACGACCATCATTGCGAGCAACAGCTGTTCCATGCCTTGTCCCAGACGCTCATGGACATTCAGTGTGCAGGGACGATGGCAGAGACCCGCGCTCACGTACAAAAACTGCGAGGTATCGTTCGGGCCTTGCGAGTCGACCTGATGCATCATCTCGAACGCGAGGAGATGGTTCTGTGGCCGATGCTGGCAGAGAAATTTTCGCTGGAAGAGCAGACGGAAATTGTGGGCCAGGTTTTCGGTCAGATCCCGGCCTCGCGCATGCGCGAGTTGCTACCATGGTTGGTGCGCGTCCTCAGTCGCCATGAGAGTGCCAACATGATGCAGCACATTTTGACCATCACGCGCTCGACAATGTTCGAGCAATGGCTGCGGACATGGTTTAAGGGTTTTGATGAGCTCGTCGCAGGTTCGCGTCCAACTGAATCAGCAAATGCCCTGAAGAGACCCGCAGCGGCAGCAGCGTGCGTCTCGGACACTATCGATCAGCAGCGGTACGAGGCCGCAGCCGAGGGCTACATTCGTCGAGCCATGGGTGATGTCGAGCGAGCCGTTCGAGCGATCGCTCGAGATGAGACGCTGTCGGAGCGCGAGCGAACGCTGCTGATGCAGAATGTCATGATTTCGCAATGGCGTCGTCGACATTTAAGTGTGCAATCATCATCGAGCGTCCTGTCAGGTGTCTCATCGCCTGGTGCGACTCTGGAGCAGACGAGTCCAGACGCTGAGCATCCATCCGAATCAACGCAAACTTTGCCAATGAATTCAGAGGAACGTGGGGTGTATCGCACCTATCGGCCACGATCTCAAGCTGGCGACACCGGCGACGCGCTCGGTTGTCGCCACTACGCTCGGGCCTGTCGACTACTCGCCCCTTGCTGCCAAATATACTACACCTGCCGATTGTGCCACGATGAGGTGAACCATCACGTGATGGATCGCTACGCCGTGGAACGAATCCTCTGCATGCGTTGTCTCACGGAGCAGGCGCCCGCTGAATCCTGCTGCTCGTGCCACGAACGCTTCGCTCGTTACGTCTGCCTCATCTGCAAGCTGTATGATGACGCGCCGAATCGCGACATTTATCACTGCGGCTACTGTAATGTATGCCGTGTGGGTAAGGGTCTTGGAATCGACTACTTCCATTGCATGAAATGCAATGCCTGCATGTCGACAGCAAATGCAAAAAATCATCGTTGTGTCGAACATAGCCTGGAATCGGATTGCCCAGTATGCGGCGAATATCTCTTCACATCGACGAATCCGATCAAATTTCTGCGCTGCGGCCACCTTATGCACGCCTCCTGTTATCGCCGATATGCCTCGACCGACTATCGTTGTCCAGTCTGCAAGAAATCGCTCGCGGACATGTCAGCCTACTTTGAGGCCCAGTTGAGGGATGAGCCCATGCCGCCGGAGTATCGCGGTATACCGGCGCGCATTATTTGCAATGACTGCAGTACCCGCAGCGTGGTCGAGTTCCATTTTCTCTACAACAAATGTCCTGAATGTCATTCGTATAATACTCAGGTCCTCCACGTTGGGCGTGATCCGGCAGCATAGTCGGCGACATCGTTCGCGCAAACGAGACCTCTTTTCCTCGTTTGAACACTGACCTGTCCAAGGGTGCAAGTGCATGTGCGCTGTTCGTACTTGTAGAACATAAACGGGTGTACAGAGTCGACGTTAGGCGAGTCGTTGGCCCGAGCTCTCTCGATCAAATCGGGTTCATTTGATCACTTCTTGGTTTACCTCAGCGAGAATGAGCAACTTAATATCCGCGACTCGAGTATGAGTCATCTTGGTAAAGTTGCGGGTGGCAGCAATGGCTGACGCTGATAGGGTGCGCCAACGAACTAGCATACCACGTGGCGCGCACTTGGTATCGTCTGGCTCGGAACACCGTCGTCCTGCAACGCTCACAAACGGTTGACTCGTGAGGAAACTGGGCCGAGAGTGCTCAGCTTCTGAATAGATCGATTGGAGAGGTGAAGCAGCTAGCATAGGCGACCCGAACGGAGTCATGGATGAACAGCGCTCGATGACCGCGCCTTGCCTCTCAGTTGGCGTCTCTCGGAGACATACCTCGCGTATAGTCAATGACGACAGCGCCTCATTGGTGAATAGGTTGCATGTTCAGTTCTTAGGAACGGCAAAACTAGGGCAGCATCGGGAATCGAACCCGAGTCGCAGACACCCAAAGTCCACAGCATACCACAGGGGCGAACGAACGCGTCGTGCATAGCCCATGCCGCCGTTGGTTTCATTGCAGGAATAATTCAGGATATAAAGGGTTTTGTTACGTTTTCGCAATGTCATTTGCACACCGGAAGCCGTGTTCAACAAAACGATGATTGTAGCCAGCGAAACCTCGCGTTTCTTTGAAGATGCTTCTATCGTTCTGTTCTGGTTTCTTCACCCCATATGTTTAGTTTTTCAGCTTCAGCTGTGGTTTTGGAACGCCGACCAGCGCTTGCGGTAGCACGAGCGCCCAGGCGTCGCTGCACGACGTGGGTGTCTCTCCGCGGGCACCAGAGTCACGAGGACCTCGTCAAAAACGCTTTGCTGTCAACGATTCGTGCATACAAGCGTTACGTCTCACCTGGAATCAGGCCTGCATGTCGTTTTGTACCGACCTGCAGTGAGTACGCAGCCGAGGCGTTGAAAAAATTCGGAGTTTGTCGGGGCGCTGTGCTCGCTTCTTGGCGCGTGCTGCGTTGCAACCCTTTTGGCGGCTCTGGATATGATCCGCCACAGTGGCCACCCGTACGATACCGATACGTGGGCGTTGTGCCACCACGTTCCCAAGATGAAAAAGAGGCGCGAAGAGTCAACTTGTCAGAGTAGTCAACTTGATGTGAATCATGTAGGTGCACATTTGTGTTCGCGGTAGGCCGCTGCCTGAACCGAGCAGCCGCCATTGTGTCACCCATATTCTCAAATCGAGCAGGGGATGTTACTTTGATGCGCATAAAGGGCCAAAAAATATTCGGCACCATCATTTGTGCATGCATCCACGCAGAGATGAGGGTATTCCTCAGAAGTTGCCGATGTGATCATGAGATAAATTCCGAGCCCTTTCATGCGAGTGTGCTAAGTTTGTGCGTCGCATGCGCAGTGTTCTCATATCGGGCCATAGCTTGCTCCGCTTTCATCTTTGTTGTCAACGAGAAGCGCACAAGTGATGAAGCTCTTCTGTACGACTATGTTCGACAAAACGCTTTCGGCTATTTGGGCGATGAGCGCTTTCATGGTGCCTCTGACGCTCGCGATGCCCTGCTGTTCAGATCTATTCGGAATGATGGGCGCTTCGTAAGGATTCTAGTAGATCGACTCGCTGTTGTGCCCACCGAGGCGACACCCGTGAGACCCCATACGCAGAGAGAGACCATTGACCAGCTGCGTTCAGGATGCAGCCACATGAAGCTGGATACACGCAGTCGACAGAACAAACCAACTCGGTAAGGGTCCTCTGGTGCTTTACACAGCCCTGCGATGCACGGGAAATGGTTTCTGTTCAACGTTCATGCTCTAGCTGGAACGGCGGCAGTCGACTTCGATAGACAATTTGGGTCGCGCAGTGAGCAGCTCCATACATAGCGGTGCACTGGGAAAAATCAAGATATTCTATGTTACCGCGAAAGCGCTCATCAGCGACAATTTTTCGGGCTGCGCTCGAACAAACAGAAACGACGTGTCCTGCACCCAGATTCAGGACATTACATCCGTAGGCCATTTGATCGGCGAAACTCAACGGGATGATGTCAAACTTCTGGTCCTCTACATACGCAGCGAACTCGACATCGGAGCGCGAGAGCCTGTATGGTTCGCATTCAGCTTCGCGAGCATACTCATCGACCATACGCCGTATGGGTGATTTTAACCCGATAATATCCTCCAGCATGATGACGGTTTTGCGTCCAATGATGTTGAAGACGCAATCCAGATGCATCCGATCTTGGCTCTGATCGAGCTCATCCTTTACGACGGCAACCCGCCGAGTTCCGAACAAATCATGGTCCAGCATGTAGCGTACTGCGTCCATATTGCTGCGCAGGCCAATGCCAATAAAGCAGAGATCCTCGCCAGCGGGAAAAAAGTCTCCACCCTCAAGATAGGCATGCTCTGGTATCCGACCAATGATTTTGAGCTTCAATTTTTCAAAGCAGAACTGCATCACGTCCACTTCTCGACGTCGTTGCTCTGAGCGCAACCGTGCCATAACGATACCCCGGCGGGTTGTCACCTGTTGATCCCGGGTGAAAAGGAGATTCGTCAATGGTTTGAAGCAGTAACTGGCCGTGAAACCGGTATCACGTCCACTTGGCTCAATGGTGACCACGGGATTGGTCTTGATGATATCCGCCAGCTGCTCGGGTGCCATCACTTCAAGCACCTTCTGTTTGTACGAGTCCGCGATAAACTCATGCTCAGAAGCCGCCAGACGTGTTAGGTCAACGTCTGTGCTGAACTGGTAGGTCAGACAGCGGGCGGCTAGTTTCTCTAGGGCCACACGTGCAGACACGGAGCGTTCGGTGTCCTTCAGCAGAATGTCGTGGACGTCATAGACCTTGACCCCGTGGGACTCAAGAAGGCGTCGCAGTGCGTTGTGCTGCTCTACAGCTCGACGCAAGTTAACCGGCTTTTCATACAGCGATCCAGCGGGGTGCAGGGATCCCATCATTTTCGGCAACCCCGGAGAAGAGATGATCGCTATTCGAGCAGTGTCGTCTTCGTGCTCCTGTCCCGCATCGAGAGGCGCTCTCGTGGTTACGAGTGGAGAGTCGCGATGGTGCGGACTATGCAAATCGTCAAGATTGGCTGGAAACCCCCTTTGCACATAACTATCCCATGGTTTTTCCATGGGAAAGCTCCAAGCCGACAGTGAAGGAACTGTATGCAGTTCTGGCGCAGCGAGCGCGTGACGCTATTCAAGCGTCGTTAAGGGCCAGCCAAGTACAAGCCAGCTGTGTACAGCTGTTCCGAAGGAGAAGTTCAAAGGCAAAGACAACCTCCTGAAAGGTACCTGAACCACGTCGCTTTGCGGAACAACGTTTCAGTCTCGTGAACAAGAAACCCTAGACTGACACGTCACGACTGCAGTATACCAAATCGCAGCACGCTGCTGGATTCTGAATACCAAATGGAGAGACGCGCCGTGCTCTGATTGCCAATGAAGATGAGGCGCCCGCTCAACCAGTGGCAGGAAGGCTTGCCCTCTGCCACCACTAATGGTCGAATATTAGATGCCCATGTTCCGATTACAAGTCTGGTTTAGCAGGAGTTCGTCTGCCCTCAGCATTCTTCCCGACTGATGAACATCAGTATCCATGAACGAGCTGGGAGGCCGCAGGCGCACGGTACATCTCTCTTGCATCGCTTGAACGATGGGATACACAATCAACCACTAGAAATACTTTCCACCCATTCCTAGGGTTTAAGCCTGATCAGTGCGATGCCATCGAGGTGGTCGCTTTTCCTCGCATCGATCGAAACCGTTGGCACCGTTCAATCGAGCAAAGGCAGCGCGTTCATCGCCCGACCCACATATGACGACGCCACCATTCATTCGAATACTTAACCCATTCAGTCGTGTTTATAGGCATCAAGCTAAACATTCAGATATCTTTCTATCGATAGCGTTATGAAAAGAGCGTGCGAGAGTTTCAGATGCGAGCTCATCGATTGGAGGCGTCTGGAGCCGATCCATTCACGAGGCCGCTGCAGCCATCGATTTGGCTTTTCGGCCATCGCCAATGGCCGCGCCCGCGCCAGTCAGAAGAACCGAAACTCGAGCTGTGCCGGCCAACGTCGAGGCGCCGCCGCGGATCGATTTGGCGCGTCGGTCTGCTGAGTCGCTGTGCACCTCGGTCGACGTTTGCGCCAAGCTCGGTAGCTTCGAAGAAGCGCCGTAATACTGTCTGGAACGCGCCTCTGACAGACGACGTTGCTGCTTGTCAGCGCTTGCCTGAGTCTTTGTGCAGTAGCTGTGTCGTGAGGGTTGCAGCCTGTGCCAGAGCTCGGGACATTTCTACGCAAGTATGGGTCGCAACGGACTGTCCTCGATGCCCTGGAAGCGCCCGTTTGCCGAGCAAGATGAAACAGAACTGGCGAGCAGCTTGATTGCACTGTTGCTCGGAGTGCCGATAGCTGCTCGGCCGGAGACGCGCGGCTTTCGGACACCCTCTCGGACTGGTCAAAGACGAGCGATAGCAGACAGCGCTACAGGCGACGTAGGAATGCCCGATACATGGCGCGAGTCAGATGCTTTTTCCATGAACGAGATCGAGCGCGCTTCGCGGCCCACCGAGTTTGGAATGGCAGCGCAGGCGCAGTACCTCCAAAGCGCGCTCCATGTTGACGGCATTCAAATTGGAATGATCCAGCGAGTTTGGTTTGGTGAGGTGTTGCGCGTGTCACAGCGGCAACGTTGCTTCCTCTTCCCCGTGCAAGTACAGAGCGTTTACGCGACGGGCTCGCGAACTGACACCAGCCTCATGGCGCGTCAGGTGTTCATGCCACTTCCGCCCGTATCGTCGCGTTTCCAGGACTCGCCCTCGGTAGATCTTTGCGACGTCGCCTACGACGACGAGTATGGCTTGAGCTACAAGCAGGTTCGCGAAGTCGGGATCGCACGTCTGCTCTCTGCGCAGACACCACTCTTTCGCCATTTCATTTGTCCGTTGTTGGAGGTGCGACTCGATATGCCATCTTATTTTGCCCATCAAAAGAACAGATACCTCGTGTTACAGCCGAAACAGCAACGTCTTATCGACAAGGCGAACGGTAACGTGAAGCTGACGCTCTTTTACGCTGATTGTCGATACGACTGGACTCGGCGGTCGTTCAACGCCGAACAGATCCGCTTTTTTGCTTTTGATCTCATGCTGGCGCTTGCATTTTGTCACATCCAGGGGTTTATGCATCGTGATGTGCGCCCGCAGAACATTGTCGTGATGCAGACCGGGGAGCATGAGTCCTGCTCCTGTCCCATAACGGACACGTTTGCATTGATCAACTTTTCGCTCGGCCGAGAGGCACCGCTGCAGGTCTACGAACCTCTTTTAGATGCTGGCAAAGTGGAGCCAGTTTACGGCAACAGCGACAGGGCCGCATTCGAGTCCCTCACGCCGGTGGTCGCCACCCTGTGGTATCGCGCCCCTGAGTTGCTGCTCGGGTCCCGCCGCTACTCGGCAGCGGCGGACCTCTGGGCTGCTGCGTGCGTCATCGCTGAGGTTGCCAACGTTCATGGCGCTGATCATGAAGAGCGGGCTTTATTTCGCGGAAAAAGCGAGGTTGAGCAACTGCACCTCATCGCTGGCATGGTTGGCGGGCCACTTAACGATCACTGGCACTCGCAGCCACAGGCCAGTTGTTTGCCGCATTTTGGCTGTGGTCTTCAGGTTCCCAGTGCGGAGGCAGCTCTCTGTGCAGATACTCCGCAAAGAGCTCGATTCGAGCACTGCTTTGGACCCGACGGATTCGACTTTATGTGTCGCCTCTTGCAACCAAATCCAACAAAACGCATGAAGGCTTTGGAGGCGTTAGACCATCCATACCTCCTGGCCGTCTCCAGACGGATTGGTGATCAGTGCTGTCGAGGACGAGCACTCGCCTATCTACGACGACACCAATTCACCATTCGGGAGCTGCACGAGCGTTGCGAGGAGACCAAAGAAAATCAATCCTCTCGCGACTCTTCGCCAACAAACAGCTCGATCTCAAAGCACGAGTCGCTCCCGTGGCAGCACTGGGAGCGGGCAGTCACTCTAACAACGCAGGCGCGGGAACCGCAAACTGAGAAACCGATCCCAAACAGACCACTCTCTTCTGCAGAGACCAAGCGCCCACTTGCAAACGTGGCTGAGATGCACCATCTGTCGATGACACGATCCATTCCGACCGCGGCAGATCAGCTGCGGTGCAAATGCATGATCAGCACATTCGTTCATGAGCATGAAATCTCGCCAAGAACGCTTCACCTAGCCTGGTATTATTTCGAAGTCATTTGCTACCGCAGCACTGATCGCTTCACCCGGTTTCCATTGCCACGAGGCAGCAGGGCTCAACGAGCTGAATGGCTCGCCGTTGCAGCCACCATGCTCGCAATCAAGTATATCGAAGTCACCAATCCAGGTACAGAGGAGCTCGCTCGTTTCTTTTCATTGTCATGCAGCTGGCGTGACCTCTTCTACATCGAGCTCTGGTGTGCTGATACATTGGGATTTGCGTTTGCGCACCTTACAGAATGGGATGGCTTCGCCCTGGCCATGGGCGCTGCTCGCATCCACGACAGCCCGGATTGCCATGCTCGCAACAGCCGTTTGGGGGCATACCTGCTTGAGTTGTGTACGTTGCACCGGACAGCCCAGGGCACAGAACCGCTCGAGGTGAGCACAGAGAACAAACTCCGACTTGGTGCAGTCATTGCGCAGTCGCTGCGTCAGATCTCGTCAGGCATCCAGGAGGGCCCTTCGACGGACAAGCTTTCCTCCGCCGATGTCCCATTCATCGTCCAGGCTCTGCAGGCGCTCTGCTGGGCTGAAAACGACCCAACGGTTATGCAGACAATCCAGCACCTCTACCCTGAAATGAGACCAGACGACTGCATTGAGCTGTTGAACGCTCTCGTGATGAGTCTCCAGTCGAGCGAAGCGCGTTTCAGAGCGGGATCAGTGTCGTTCGCTCTCGCCGCTGACCCCAGCGGAACGTTGGAATGTCGCAATTGAGTCGTGTTCACCACAGCCGAAGCGTCAGCGCACGCGTGGAGACTCCCGTGAACAGGTCGCCTGTCGATTGTCTCTGGAGGCAACGCCATCTTCGATACACCAGCCGAGCCTCAAGCCGCAATCATTTGGCGGTATCGGGCAGCGTACGAGCTTGCCTGCCCTCCAAGCCCGCAGCATTGGTGACGTCGAACGAACGCTCGTCCTTGGAGAGACAGGGTCTGCACGAGACCTGCTGCGTCGCCTGTTCGCCGGTCTCTCCCTTCCAGAGCGAATGCGCATGCGTCGTGTCTGTCGCACCTGGCGGGATATCATCGAGAATACGCCCGCATTTTGGTACGAAATGGACCTTACCGAATGCTCTGATACGCTTACGGATGCAGCCCTTATGAACTTGCTGCATATCGTCGAGCGACTCATGTCGCGACTCGGTCTCCAACACGGTCTCGTACGCAAACTCGATCTTACTGGTTGCTGGCGTCTGTCAGCACGCGGCCTGCACGGAGCGCTCTGCTCTCCTGCCTTGGCCCATCTTCGCGTCTTGAGACTCGCCGAGCTCACCCCAGAGACGCTCACCGATGAGCTGGTCTTTGGTTTGAAACAATCGACCTTGGAGGAACTGGACCTGCGCGCTCGACCGGGGAGTGGACTTCTCAACCACCAACGCATTCTGACGCATCTGCTTCAGCTGCCATTGCGAGTTCTCGATATTTCCGAGCACCCGAGTTTAACCCTTTCGGCGAAGACGCTGCTAGCGGCGACCAACAGCCCGACAGCTGCACTTCCTCGACTCGAAGTCTTCATCGCCCATGGTTGCGGTTTCGCAGTGGATGTATCGGACTTGACAAGTCTGCCAACGCTTGCAACTGCGTCATCTCGACTGGTCTTTTCTGTCTTTCACTGGCGGAGAGGATGCGCCGCCACGCCATGAGACGCGCACTACACCTGTATCTATCCTGTTGCATATGTTGCAACACACGCCCTATCTAGAGACACTTCGTCTGGCACACTGGCCAATGCTGACCGATAACGATGTCAGAAAGCTCTGTCAAACCTTGCCAGCTGCTGCCCAGATCCGGGAACTGAACCTGATGATGGCGTGGGAGCTCACTGATGCCTCCGTGGAGGTTATCGCAAAGTACTTGAGCGCGCTCCATACCCTAGACCTGTCGTCAACGGCCGTTCGGCGCCCATTCCTAAGTCTCTTCCCCGAGGAAACGCGATATGTGCTGCAACAGGGTCAGATCTGTGCTCGCTCGGAGCTACCGTTGACGAGTCTGCGGGTGCTTGCCCTTAACTTTACTGCAGTCTCCGAGCGAGACCTCTATCGTCTGGCTCCGTTACTTGCGTCTCTGGAGCGACTCTTCCTTGTTGGGACGTTCCCGACCCGTCCTTTATCGTCGATCAGTGCAAACGATACGCACTCGACTCTGACCGAGTCGGTTCGAGCCACGTCTGCCGGTGAAGCAGAAGCCTTCCTCAGCGGCTTGGTTGCCCACTTTCGGCAGCGCTGGAGAGCGGCCAGCTGTTCCTCGACGAGTCTGCTCTCAACGAGTCCTTTGACGGCCATATTCTCAACCGACGTGTACGTGATCGAATAAAACACCGGTTGAACTCGTGATTTCAGTCTAGTTTGTGTCCGGAGAGCTGGCTGGACGGACGCACAAGTGTCCAGCGTTGCTCGCTCCTGACGATGGCTTTAGACTATGCCAAACGGCTTCGTCCGTATGAAAATAAAGGACGACTGGCGCTTGAACCCGAATGGGATCGCCTTTCAGACATTCGACGCAAAGTTCAGCAACTTGCTCAGTGGTTCCAAGCAGCACGTGGACAGATCGTCGTTCATACTGGGGCAGGACTCTCCACAGCGGCTGGAGTGCGCGACTTTCGCGGACGGAACGGAGTTTGGTCCGTTGCAACCGACTCGGCGGGGGATCAACCAAAGTCGAGTTCAGTCGATACGTCCGCTTTCTGGGAGTTGCAGCAGGTCGGAGGCCACCGAGGTGGTGATCCAACTGACCTCGACGATCCGAGGGAACAACCCTTACCACCGGAGAGTCGACTGGAGCTGGCTGCTCCGACGCTCAGCCATTGGGCACTCACAAAGCTCGTTCAGTGTGGCTACGTTCGGAGAATCGTCACGCAGAACATTGACGGGTTGCATCTCCGTAGCGGTCTGGGACGACATCGTCTCTCGGAGCTCCATGGCAACATCTTCGCAGAGCAATGTGCACGATGCGGTCGAGTATTCCTGAATGATGTCGCAGTGCCCACGGTAGGCTGTCGCCGTACTGGCCATGAATGTGTGCACTGTGGCCGTGCAGGTTATCAGGGCGCGCTACGTGATATGCTGCTGGACTGGGAGGACCCATTGCCCGCAGCAGACCTCAAGGTAGCAACTGAGGACTCGCGAGAGGCACGACTCTGCCTGGTGATTGGCTCGAGCATGCAAATGCTACCAGCTGCGACAATTGCTTGTCTGTGTTTGAGAAACCCAGAGTCTAGGTTGGTTATCGTGAATGCTTCTTGGACTGCACGGGACAGGCTTGCACATCTGGTGATCCGCGCTCCTGCGGATATGGTGTTGGTGCTATTGCTCGATGAGCTTGCCCTCCTGCGGCATGAGGCAGAACAGGTGAACATATGGCGTCAACAGCTGGCCTTGGGGGTGCGACTCGGACGTCCACAACTTAACGGACGTCCAACCGTCGATCTCTGCGTCTGGAACGGCCACGGTGACGCGCCAGGAGTGCACGTTCAAACTGAAGAGAACCATGCATCGAATAAGGGGACCGAGCAGGAGCATCTCACAGCGGAAGAGCAGGAATTGTGGCTATCGAAATGCCGACGATTTGTGCCTCGTGCTGAACAAGTGGCAGCTTGGGAGGCACTAGCGCTCGACCGCCAAGGTTGTCTACGACTGGTGTTGGCATGCTTCGGGAACCGGCCAGCAACAGAGCGTTCCTTTTGCGCTGCTCGCCCAGTGAGGGCTCGACTACACTTTTCGGCTGCTGATGGAGGCTCACCACATATGCCAACGCTTCCAGATGGATGGCATCTCGTTGTGGTCCCGCGGGCCGGTTGTTTGGTCCTCTACCTCGCTGCCTACCTGAGATACCTTCGCGGTGTACTTGCCGCATCGTGGGTACAAGGCGAACGAATCAAACTTTCGGCCGAGTTCATCTTTTATCGTGAGACGGATCGACGTCGTTGTATTTGTATCTTGTGTGGTGCACGGATCGCTGTTCAGATACGGAAACGACACCTCGAGCGGAACCATGGCCGAGAGCTAACTTGATGACAAGGCGTTCTCCTTTTGGAAGGTAGTCGTTCCGGATAAGCTGAGTGGCGACCTGACCTCGATACGCATGGATACGATCGTGTCTACGGATACAAGTGGCTCATTGAAGTGGCCATTGACGGGTCGTTACTGCACATGTTCCTGTATCCACAGAGACGCTTTTTCTCTGCGACCGTTTCCGTATCACCGCCAGGTATTTGCGGCTACTCGTGATCCTTCTCTGGAAGCTCCGAGGATCAAGCACTGAGCACAACCCAAGATCATAGGAAGTTGTCCATACACGGCATCAGCGCCGAACTCGATCCAACGTACCCCATGGCACTCGCCCGACACTGCTCGACTCGATAACGATCGATAAGGCATGGATATGAGTTTGTCGGGCCGTGCTCAGTGCTCATACTCGGGTTTCCAGTCCTCTGACCGAAAACGAATTCGTCGACAGAGGATTCGTGAAAGATCGGTTGTGGTGAGCCGAATTCACGAAATCAACGCTGGGGGCAAACGAGCGCGCCATCGAAAAGTATTCTGTTCGGTATCTTGGCTGTTTTTCGGCTTGATGTTTTCGTCAGCATCAAAGCATCTGGAGACGTCCACGGCCGTGCGGTAGCGCTCAAGTACGAATCAAGGCCGAGTTCCGTGAACATCGAGGACTATGGAACTCGCCCTCTGTCGTGGCACGATGTTTCAAGAACGGCATCGCTGAACTGTGTCTCGATGCCTGACTGCCCGTGACGGGGCAGGCTTACCGGATCATTCGATTCGAGGACGTTCGATAAAAGAGCCATCGACGTTTTCAGCATCATGCCGAAATACAGGATCACCCTTTGTCCATACTCGAATAGGAGAGAGGTTCAGCGAAACGTTTCGTCCGGAGCGCGACTCGTTCCGGGAGACGCAGTCCTGCCAGCGCAGCGCGGAACCGCTGGGAACCTGGGATCGAGTTCATCTGGCGCCCTCGCTGTGCCATAGCTACAGACCACTTGAATCGTGTGTTTAAATCAAAGAAATAGCTCACAGTAAACCAACAGAAGACTTTCCACGTGGCGTTTGATGCCGTTTCTGGAGCACCCAACCCAATACCATGTTCGAGCACATTCGTCGCCTTATGGTATCTGGCGATGCGCGCGACCGATACAGGTCACCCTCTCGCTCGAGTGGCTACGCGGCATGTTTTGCTTTCATGTGCTGTTCCAGCGCGCTCGCCAGCTTGAACGACTTGCCACATTTTGAACAGGCGATCCCCGTGGGAAGGTTGCCGGCTGCTACTGCACTGCCGCCGCTGCTACCCGCTGGCGACTGCGTCGCAGCCGGCGAGGCCGAAGATGAATCTCCTCTGGCCCGCTTCTTTGCACTCTCTGTTCCTTTTTCGTCAGCAGATGATAGAAAACGTACGTGTTTTCCGCTCTGGGTACTCGCGTCGCCAGTCTGGTCGTTGTGCGCGGCAGAAACTTGGTTCTTCTTACCACGACTTGAAGGTGTCGACTGCTCCGTCTTGACAGGCGCTGGAGAAACTGCATTATCTCTGTGACCCTTCTGATCAGATTTGGACCCCTTGACCTCACTTGAGCGACTCGGTGAGGCAGAGACATTGCCAGCTGCACCACGTGCCGCTGTGGCCGATGTGCTGCGCGACTTGGAACGCGCCGGCGGTGTTATCGTCTCATTAACGTTCATACCGTCTTGGTTCTCCTCCTCCTTGATCTCGGTAATTCGAACGCTCCGCCTCTGCGATGGTGGCGGGGGCAGAGGCTCATCATCGGAAGCGGAACTCGATCCCGAGGCCGAGTAGTCAGCGATGCCACCGTCGCTCTCTGACCCACTGTAATCCATCTCCATGCCATCCTCGTCATCCTCGTCATCCGAGTCGAATTCAGACATGTCTTCTATCTCAATGTGACCGGTGAGATGGATCGTATCCTTGCCATGAGCCCAGAAACGGAGCTGGCGGGGTCCAGCAATTTCCAAGTTGAGCGGCTGGCTCTCCACTCGGCCACGGAGAAGCACACACGCTACGATCGCTCGTTTCGATGGGTGTTTCACGTCGTCGTCGTCGTCGTCGTCAGATACCTCATCGTCCGCCGATGAGGTACTTTGCTCACTAGCCGACGCAGCGGAACTCGACACGGATGCTGAGTCGGCCGAGAAGGACGCTTCCGACGCCTCCTGCTCCTCGTCGCTCTCCGAGGCTTGGTCTTCAAAGCCGTTCATTAGTGCCTCCTGCTCCTCTGCACTGCTTGAATCAGCATCTGATTCCGGATCAGAAGCTGGGGATTCGTCCTCGTCTTCGCTACCAGTCGCCACGTTGCCTTTCTCCTCGTCGCTATCTGTTTCATGATCGTCGTTGTCGTCGTCGTCTTCCTCGTAATCATCCGGAAGACCTGCATCTTCAATCAAAAGCGCTGATCGCTTCCCTTTTGGATCTGACGCACCCAACGATGCCATTGAGATCACCAAATAGTGATCTTCTGGAACGTCGTAGACGACGCCGTGCCGAGGTCGCACCTTCAAGCCCCAGAGAAACGAGAGTGTGCGCCCAAAACCATCCGCCTCACCCATGCTTAGCTCTGGATCGTATTCTTCATCCATATTATGGATCGAGTGAGCTTGTACTGGAAAGTGTTCTTCTATAGGCTGGTCTTGTCGCGCTTGTGTCGTAGCTCGACGGTTAGGCATTGTGCGTATGTACCTGCAGCAGCAGCAAGCGCACCGTCGCGTCCGTCGGCGACCGTCGGCGTGCATCGATGGCAGCCGGCCGCGGCGTCGTCGTCTGGCGCGCCACGGGAAGGACGCCGTCCACCGATCGATAAAGGATTTCCTTTTGAGATCATCCATCCCCTGTCGAATCCTATTCTCCCTGATCGATAGGTCATGGAATGAATGGAGACGGGATAAGGCGATGAACCCACTGATCGATAAAGGATTTCCTTTTGAGATCATCCATCCCCTGTCGAATCCTATTCTCCCTGATCGATAGGTCACGGAATGAATGGAGACGGGGAGAGATCGAGACGAATCGAGACACTTGGGTATTTGAGCCACCAAGATGGCTGATTCGCACAACTAGATAGATTGAGGCGCGTTCCATGACGACGACAACCGACCAGCAAGACTGCAGAGCAACTCAGTTGGGTGGTTACCCTGGCGAGGTGTGTGGACGCTCCACTCCTTGAAATAGACCAGGAAGAGGCATCGATGCCAGTCAGACACTTGCTTCCAATGCATACTGCCCGAGTTGTCCATGACGTTTGCATAGACCGCACGCTTTCTCTTCACGGATTCATATCCACACAATGATTGCGTCCCAAGCCGAACAGATGTATAATACGATTGCTGTTGCCTCCCTATTTCAAATCTTCATGATATTTCTCTCGGTCTCTCATGAGTTTGGAGCTCTTTTCTGCTTGCCGTGACCGAAGAACGGCTACGAAAACGAACCTAGGAAGGGAGCCTGCTTGGTCAGCGCTGTCACCTCGACCGACATGCGCGGTGATAGAAACGTTGCTGCTGCCGCTGACATCATGCTCTGTTAACGCGTACGCAGTGCCTCAGTGGCTTCAACTCAGCATCCATGACCTTCACTGGTCGCTTGAACATTCAGTTTCGGTGTAACGATCCAGTTGGTTGAGAGCATGGTTTTCTTGCGGCTGATTTCCAGCCACGTCTCAATGACTGGGGCGTGCTGGCGACGTCAGTCGCTGCGAAGGAGCTGGACCCTCTTCCGCGAGTGGCCGCAGCGTTGTACTTTGCCTTGTCGTGGCCGCCGGCAGAAAAGTCAAGACGTTCGGGAACGAGCCGTAAAGCCCAATCCACGAGAAGGTCCGTGCAATACTTCAGGAAATGCTTCTGAAACTGCCTCCGTTTCGGACGCAGGCGCAGCAGCCGAATTCAGTGCAGCTCGTCAGGTTGAGCGACAAGAGGAGCTAGCGCTTCTGGGCGGTGGTTTTGCTCGCATTCGGCATCAGCATAGGTCAGGGAAACTCACTGCACGCGAACGTTTGCATATCCTCCTGGATCGGGGTTCTTTCCAGGAGCTCGATCGACTTGTACGCTCGCGAGACTCGCCAGCAGCTCAAGGCCGGACTACAGCCAGGGGGTCGCACGTCCCCGGAGACGGTGTTGTAACAGGCCACGGATTCGTTCATGGGCGGACGGTTTTTGTGTATAGCCAAGACTTTACGGTTGCTGGCGGGTCCTTGTCGGAAGCAAACGCCGGGAAGATTTGCAAAGTCATGGACTTGGCAATACAAGCTGGTGCGCCGCTCATTGGCATTTGTGACTCGGGCGGGGCACGCATTCAAGAAGGCGTGCGTTCTCTCGCTGGATATGCGGAGGTCTTTAAACGTAATGTACTCGCCTCGGGGTTCATTCCACAGCTCTCACTGATTTTGGGACCGTGTGCTGGTGGCGCGGTCTATTCGCCAGCGTTGACCGACTTTGTGCTTATGAATCGACAGCATGCGCATATGTTTGTGACCGGACCAGAGGTAACCAGTGCCGCGCTCGGCGAGCGAGCGACTCGAGATGAACTCGGTGGTGCGGCAATCCATTGTCGCGTCTCTGGAGTGGCACATCTCGCTGGTGACGACGATATCGCTGTCATTCAGCTCGCCAAGGAGCTGCTCTCGTACCTGCCCCAGTCAGCAGGCGTATCGGTCCCGCGGACTTGCACCGATGATCCGAGAGACCGTGAAGATCCAGTACTGAATCGATTGGTGCCTGCAGACCCGCACATTCCGTACGATATGCATCACGTGCTGGAGCGCCTCGTTGATCGTGAAGAGTTCCTGGAAATCCAACCAGATTTCGCTCCGAATATGATTACTGCCTTTGGCCGTGTTGACGGTCACAGTGTAGCCGTGATTGCCAATCAGCCGCAGCAGTTATCGGGCTGCATCGACATCGATGCGGCGGTCAAGGCATCTCGCTTTGTTCGTTTTGCGGACGCTTTTGGGCTGCCCATCATCACATTGGTGGACGTACCAGGATTTCTCCCGGGCACTCAGCAGGAGCATGGAGGCATTATAAGACATGGAGCAAAGTTGCTTTACGCGTACACGGAAGCGACCGTACCCAAACTGACTGTCATCATTCGCAAGGCGTACGGTGGGGCTTACTGCGTCATGGCCAGCAAGCAGTTGCGCGGTGACCTCAATGCAGTGTGGCCCAACGCCCAGATAGCCGTTATGGGCGCTGCTGCTGCAACCCAAATCCTGCATCGGAACGCCTCGGAGGAAACCAGTGAAACGCAGAGACGGGCTTACGCCCGAGACTATCTGCACGCGCTCACTGCGCTCGAACGTGGCTACGTCGACTGCGTGGTCCAACCGCACAAGACCCGGCTCTGGTTGGCGAATGGGCTCATGCTGCTGCAACACAAGCAACGTGAAGCGTTGCGAGAGCCCTGGCCACCTAAGAAACATGACAATATGCCTCTGTGAATGAGTCTACAAATGGGCAATCTTGTTTCGCTTCATGTGATAGCGTATTCCTGAGATGCCACCAGGTAGACGTGTGAGCGAGCCGAAACGAGATCTTCCGGGTTCGAGTCTGACTTGAGGGCTCGTCACGAAGGACTCGGCGTCGTCAGGTTCCAGCTGCATTCGGCGAGCGTGAGGGAGTTGATTGCATCTTCGTTTTCAAGGTTTCGCGAGCCTCGACTTTATATGCGACTCTGCGTGTGCCGAGCAGCAGAAGCAGCAAGTCATCGATGCGCTCTGTTTCGAGGCCATACTGCGGTTATCGAGTGTGCATAGGGTTTTGCAGTGACGCGAACGCATAGCGGATACTCGGGAAGAGCTGTCTGCAACAAAAACTTGTCGGTTCCAAAACGGACGAGTCGCTCGCCAGCGCACATATCTTCCTTATCAAGAACAGGAGTTGCTTTGGTGCCAATGCGCTCAGGGGTCTGCTTGCAACGCCAGCTATGGAGCAATCATATTCCCTTCAAATATTTATATTCGGGTCATGTATTGAGCATGCGCTGTGTATAAGCAGATATCTGAGTGCTGCAGAATAGATAAAGCATCGTCAAGTCGATGATTGAAGGACACAGCAGGAAAACGCTGGCGTCGACGGCGCTCGCCCGAAAGGAACGCGTATCTTCCGCTGCGGCTCACTCGAGCGGGTTTCTTTCGCATCGCGAGTACCTGAGAGCTTCCATTTTGTGGCCTCTCCAGCAGAAGATCTCTTCATCAAAGTAAGGAGTGGGTTTGCAAGTCAGTCGCTTGTACCGAGTGGCCTGTAAACAAACCATCAATAAAGTTCGCTGCGCTCGATAGGTGGACCGCGAGCCAGGACGTGTTCTTCGCCGTCGCGTCCTCTACACAAGTCTTCAACAAGGTTCTTCGTATTGTTCGTGTGAGATTACTTGTAGTTCAACGAGTCAGGTGCAACGACCGTAGAGTTACGAACGAAATACGAATCGTTTCGTTCAGGGGAGAGGTATGTCGGAGTCTAAGTGGGCTCGTGATCTCCAGGAGATTTTCGGAGACTCGAGTAGCGACGAGTCGGAGCGCGGAGCTGGGCTCGGCCCGGATGCTGCAGCCATCACTCCCCCCACTGCTGCTGTTACCGTACGTGAACAGGCTCTTTCCGCTGCAACTGCAACAGTTTCCGGACCTAGTGCCAGAGAGGTCCAGGTGAACAAAGACCGTTCGAATGACAGGACCTCTGCACTGCCGGCAACTCAGGCTAGTGATGGGTCTGGACTAAGGATCAAAGAGGCGATTGCCGACAAGCAGCATGCGCCAGCGGAGCAGTACCGTCGACGACAGTCTCGTGAATATTGTTTATTGCGACTTCCGTTCAAGTTCATCGGTGTGGAAGCTCTGGAAAACGCGGCTGGGAGCGCGAGCCTCAAAAACGACCTGAGCGGCGGAACAGCGACTGGGCTACACCGGCAGCGAGCCAAGAAACCCCTGCTGATCCGATGGCGTCGAAATCCCGCTACCGGTGAGTGGGAATCGAATACTCGTCTCATTCAATGGAGTGATGGTTCTCGAACACTTCACATCGGTGGACAAGTAGCTCTTGAGCTCACCGAAGAGCAGGTACAGTCCCTTCGCGAACACGTCTTGTGTGGTGATCCTCGCAAGCGCGTCGTCTACCAGGGTGAGGTCACCGGTCATGTGAAGGTGAACGTCGATCGAACGACCATGCGGCAGCTATTGACGGGAGCGAAAGCGTCGTCGACAAATGTTCCGACCAAGGCAATCGAGAAAAGGTTCATGTCAAGCGCGGCAGTGCAACAAACGCTCCTAGATACTGGTCGAAACGCCGCTCGAGAACGGCGTGTGCAGGTGGCGGCCCTCGATCGCGCTCCTGAAAACGAGGAACGAACGTTGCTGGATATTGAGACGCAACGTCGAAAAGCCCAAATGCGGGTCGAGGCTCGTCGACGCCGACGCGGACTCGTTTCCATACAGAGCGAGCACTTGGCACCACGTCAACTTCGGATACGCGCCTCTGCAGAGGATCAGCGGGATGCCGCCGTACCGGTGCATCGCATGGAACGCCTTGGTAGCAGCAGCGATTCCAGCGGAGCCGCCTCTGAAGCCGACGATACCCTCGATCCGCTTGATGACCGGAGATTCGGTGTGCGTCGACGAACCAGTCGAGATGAGGACGCCGAGCTAGAACGGCTCGAAGCGATGCTTGAGGACGACCAGGAGACTGATGGGGAAGCGAAGGCCCTCGCCTCGGAGCAGTCAGAGGAGTTGGGCGACGACGACGACGACGACGATGATGATAGCCAAGGTCAAGGACGTCACGGATCTGTCGAAGCAACAGAGATGCCAGAGCAGCTAGGAACAACTGTTGTGGAGCCTGGCGCTAACGAGTCTGCCGAGGACGCTGTTGCTTTCGAATCGCCTCGGGGCAACGCCACCGCTGTTGCCACGGCCGCTGCGCCAATGACGACTGCGGCCGCATCGACCACGGACCCGAGCCCCGTCTCTACTCGGCGACGAATAATCATTCCTACAGATGAGGATGAGGTTTAGAAACACCCGTAGCCTGATGTGGTCGTGGAAACCCGATGTTCTCGGTCCTGCGATGCGGTCGGATGTCACTCAAACCGCTCGCCTCTTTCCATCGACTCACGAGTAACATTGCTTTTTCCGCGGTCGAGTTCGGTCCGATGGGATCGGAAATGATGGCTAGAACTGGGTCAGCGTTGGCATGGTTCGCGGTTTCGCAGCCACGAGACGATGCTGGGTAATGAAACTGAAGAGCTTGCGGCGACCTAGCTGGGCTTTTTGAAAATGCAGGTCGGGCGCTTTCTGTCGTTTTTCGGGTCCAATCTGTTCCGCCCGATCTGCTTCATAGAGCCCATTTTGGTTCTGCGTGACACTCGTCCCCTTTTCGGAGCGCTCCGGGATAGAGGTTTGGGCGCCAGGACTCGAGAAGGAGACTCGACGGCGGCGTTTGGCAGCAGTGTTGCGCACCGCGGGTGCCTGTTGAGGGGGATCGACACTGGCCTGCACACGGGTCTCTGCAGTCGTTCGAGCCGGTTTTGATGCCTCTTCCACGGTCGTCAATAGCGGGCGCTTTGTTCGACTTCGACTCTGCTTCGTGGGGCGTTGCCTGCGTTCTGGGCGCCGTTCTACTTTCTCTGACGGCTTGGTCAGCGAACCGCGTAACAGCCGCGGGTTCTCATCATCTGCAGCTGGGGCCTGCGCAGACGCCTCTGTCAAGCGACGGACCGTCTCCGCTTCACCGGGCAAGAGAGACGGTTCTGGCGCCACCAGCGGTTCTGTTGGACTCACAAGACCGTCAAGCGGCCCTACTGAAGCCGACTTGCGTAAACGCTCAACCTCAGCCTCCAACGAAGCAACAACCTGCTGCCAACGACGCTGCTCCTCCGCGTATAACATGTCCATCAACTCCATTTTCTCCTCGAGTTCTTGCACACGCTCCTGTGATTGCTGAACCTCTTCACGTGCCTTGATACACGCCCACTCTTGTTCCGCACAACAACGTCTCCACTGGGAAGCGATGAGCTCCAACTCAGCGTTCTCTCGCTGAAGCCCCAGAAAAGCAACCTCAACGCCCCGTTCCAAGGCTGCATACTCCCAACGACTATGTTCACGCAACGCGACACAAGTCGCTCGTAAACACGCTATCTGCCTGTCCGAGATACTCTCCCCAGTATCGAATACGCTCGTCTGTACCATGACCTTGCTGCGGAGCACGCCTGCCTCAGGACAATCACCCCAGCCATGTCCAGCGTGGCGCGCGCGCACACACGAATCCGCGACCCAAACGTCGACGACCAAGGACGGCATGGCGCGCGCATGCCATGCCGCCGACACACACTCGACGGTGGCGGCCTCGATCCTTGACACGCCGCCAATGGGATGATGGCGCGGTGCGCACGGCTTGCAATCTCATGAGCAGCGCACGATGCGTGTGCGTGCGCCGAAAACGGCCGATGCTGGGCGATTCAAAAATCAACGCGGGCCCGTCACGGGTGACGTTTCGATGCGTGTGACGCGGTCGTGACGTCTCGGATCCGGTGCCCGCCACACCGATCGATCCTTGATTTGGGTCGTACGTGCCGAGGCACCCTCAATGGCAGCGGCCGAGCGGGATTCTCGTCCGGATCGGAGACGAGAGAGACGTCCTCAGTAGGGATCGCTCTCATGAGACCTATTCGTGGCGTGTATCGGACACAAGGGTATTCTTGGGGGATCGCACTGTATTCTGGATGCTGGAACTGGGGTGCGTCGTCTGCTGGGAGGGCGTTTTTTGTTTTCTGCTGATTTAGGTCGCGGTCTCGTATACTGAATGCATCAACGTTGGTTGATTTCTGTTCATGTCGAGGCGAGCTGACGAGTCACAAGTGCCATTGGTAAGGTTAGCTTTCGAGTTTGGTTTCTAGAGTGGATGCCGCGCTGTGATGTGTCATGCCGACGCTGATGGTAGCGCGCAGTCCAGACGCTTGCACTTGCGTATGCGAAGCAGATACGCCGCGGCGATTCCGAACGATGATTGAATCGGGCACTGGGTGCAGTGCGCTTTCATTCCCTGTCGGTTACTGGTGTATCATGGAACGAACCGTGCTTCTTCATGGGATTGATTCGTCGCATGGCATCCCTTGATGCAATCTGCGAACGGCGGGCCGTTCATGACGCGCGCGTATTGGTTGCAGCGTACGCTGGAGTATGTTGGGGTCAGGGTGCTCAACTGGGGCTTCGCGGTGGCAGTCCCGTCTGTTCTCTCAACAGCACGCAGATGCGACCCGAACCTGGTGGAATCTCTCGGGCGATGCAAAGCTTTCGCACAATCGATGCGATGCGATCTTTTTGGGCCGGGAACCACGGCTGAAAGTACGATAGAAACTCTTTGACGGTAAGGTTCACTCCCTGTTGGTGCAGGTGTCGCAACGCCGCGTGAACGTGTGCTTCCTCTATGGATGCATCGACTGGTGGGAACAAATCGCCGGGCAGAGCAGGTAACGAACCGGCTGGGTTTCCAGCACCAGCTCGGCCAGCATCGCCAGTCGCTATCGAGTACATTCGGTTTTGACGGTGGGTAGCGCTTCCGCGTCCATAAACAGTGGAACTCGCCGAGGCTCGGGAAGTGTCAGCGGGCTTCGCGGTCGCATCGCTGCCAGTGTCCGGCAGAGAGGCTGCTGCCGATCCAGAGCCGCGTTCCCTTTCCAGCAAGCGTTTCAGCATGCGACCATTCTCCGACAGATGGGATCGATGCGTATGCTCCAGGCTTGCCTCTGTATCCTCCGGAAATGTTCGATGAAGCAAGGGGTCCTCACCCTGGTACCGTTCCAGGCGCTCGAGAGAACTCTGTGATTCTGAGCCACTACCGGACGCATGGAGAGGCGAACGCGTTACAGGTCCCTCTTCTTGATGGGAGGCCCGATCCACCTTTGCTGATGATGCATCGACGGAAGGCCCCAGACTGCCATCCGGGGTCTGTCTGCCTCTGCCAAGAAAACTCCCTGCCGTCTCTTCATCAGAGTGATCCTCTACATTCGAGTCTGTCCCGGATTCAGAATCGTAACGTGAAAGAAGCGCCAGCGGGTCCAGAAGGGTGTTGGTGCCATATTTCCCTCCTTCTCTCAGTCGTTCAGAGCGAGTATCGTCCTCCTCCTCAACGCGCCGGCGGCTGAGCTCGACAGGCCTCAGCCCGCTCGTGCTCATTGAATGGTCCCAAATATGCCTGCGACGTTCCAGGATCGAGTCCGCAAGCGAAGCACGAGCCTTCAGTTTCCGCTCCGCCATAAGGAGCGGGTCATTCTCAGGCTCGACGCCGTCGTTCGCTTCAGACGCCGCTGTTGTTGTCGTGAATGCACCTGTTGCCTCCTCCGATGATCGCTCGTGGTGAGCTGCTGCCGCTGCTGCAGCTCTCGCCTCGCGTCTATGCATACGCTCGTTCGCCATGTCCGACAACTTAGGGGCGTACTTGAAGTTATACCAAGCGTAGCGTCCAACCGGCACCAAATCAATGGTGCGTTCATCGCGAACGATCATCAAACAATAGTCCGAGCCGAGCGCACTATCCATTGTTCCATAGTAGACTCGGCGCCTTTTCGCCACAGGTTTCTGTTGATCGCCACTTGAAGATAGATTTGAGATAGCGCGTTCAGCGCTGGTCTTTTCGACAACGTTCGCACCAGCACGGTCCGATGACGATCCAGGCGACGTGAAGTCAGTGTCCTCTTCGACCTCCAGCATGAGCCGTTTTCGATAACGCTCTGGTATTTGAGCGATGCCCTCAAGGTCACGACGTTGTCTGTACCAAGGTGCTGTTCCGTCCGCAAGCTGAGCATCAATACGCTCTGCCTCCGCCAGCGCCTCTTGTCGTTCGCGCAACGTCTCCTCGCCCTCGCGACAGAGCCTTGCGAACCCACCGGCGTGGTACCGGGGCCCGCCCGGCACTGCCGGAGCGATGTTGCCTGCTCTTAAACTGATTTGAGGCAAGTTTTGTGGCTCCTGCTTCCCTTGAGTATTCGTAGCGGGACGCGGAAAACGAGCCAAGATGTATTCTCGCCGAGCGAACTCTGCTTTCGCTTCGTCGCGTGCAGTCAAGTTCTCTCTATGGGCCGATGCAGTCCCCTTCCCAACATCATCCTCGGAGCTGGAAGCTGAGGTTGATTCCAGAAGACTATCATCTTCGGCGTACGATTCCGAAAAGAGGGTGTCCCAGTCTACCCAAGGTAGTACGCGCAACGTGTACTCGCGGTATGGAGCCTCATCCTGTGACCAGCTCTTGTACTCCGGAAGTGGCTCATCATCGTCACTCAAGTCCTCTTCTCCGACATAACGGTTGGGAGATGTCTCTCCAATTGCTGTTGACACACGCGGTTCCGGTTTCATGAATAAAGTGGATTCAAAGCCAAAACAGACCGGAACACAATAAAGACGAGCTGTATTGTAGACGGCGTCCGGGCCAGCGAGCCGATATTCGCAGACATATTCGATCCATTGCGCGTTGGTGCACTGGCTCAGGGTGTACTCGGCTCCGTTCCTCGTATGTTTTTCACGGACCTGAGTTTGATCTGGTTCGCTTTTGTGGATCACTTGCTGTGGTCCGGACGCATTCTCCGTGCCGGTCCCCGTGCAGTGAACGTTCCTGTAAACTGGGATAACTGGGCGAGTGTGTCGCGAGACAGTTCAAGTCATGCGTTCGTTGCCCCTGTCTGGCTTGTTATTTTCTGGACGTTTTACTTTGGCGTCATAGCTGGGTTATGGATGCTTCGACGTGCTGGTTTGCTTCGACCGCTGGATGGCGTGCTGAGGCTTCTGGCATTTCTGCACAACATAATACTATCGGTATGGTCAGCGGGTATGTTTCTCGGGGCTGGACGCACCGTGCTCGCGATCGCTAGAAACAGAGGCGGAGTGTCGCAGACGTTTTGCTCTTCCTCTTTCGGTGAGTTCCCGCAGAACATATACTACTGGCTTTACATGTTTTATCTGTCGAAACCGGTGGAGTTTATGGATACGTTTTTGCTTGCGGCGCGAGGAAAACCTCTGACCTTGCTGCATGTTTGGCATCACGCCTCGGTTGTCCTTGAGACCTGGAGTTGGTTGCGTTTCGGTCTCACATTTTCAATTTACGGAATGCTTTTCAACGCTGGAATTCATGCAGTCATGTATTTGTACTTTGCGTATACATCGATGCAGTGGCGGTTTCCGGGCAAGCGAATGATCACGCTTATGCAGATCATGCAGTTTGTCGCCAGTTTCGTGCTCACGGTCCCTTATTTGATCCTACTTTGGAAGCGACCAGAAGGATGTATGGGCTTGCCGGGTTTGGCCGTGAGCACATTCTGCAACGGGTCCTATCTGCTGCTCTTTGTTCGATTTTATCGTCGGACATACAAGGTCCGTACTAAGCCAAAGGACTAGAGCTTCCGGTCGTTTCCCGTCCTGGTCGAACTCATCTCTTGGGTTGTATACGGATCGCTGCATGGGAGCCAGAGGACGAGAGGATATGCGGCGATATGTGGCGCGGTGCGTCTGGGTCGTCTCCACAGTTTTGTACCGCTTCTCCAGAGGCCATGGGATGCCTTGGATGTTTGGGATTCCTATGCCAAATCATTGGATGACCTCGGATGAAGCCGACTCTTCGATGTGGTTCCATAAATTTTGGTGAACGGGCTGCACTTTATGTGGACCGTCATCTCCGAATCTGGATTGTGGCATGGCACGAGACGTATCGATAGAGGTGTTCAAGACCAGATCGCATTAGGATGCATGGGCAAAGCACTTGCGGTTCGACCCTGACACAGTCCGAGATCCTGGCCTGCAAAGGGCGGGGCGACAGCGCTCGTCGCTGCCTCGGAACGAATCCTCTCAAAAGCGCCAACTGTTCTAGGGACTGCAACCCTTCGAGGCAACCTGAGCATCATGAGCGCTGTGAGCCACGAACATCGAATCGAATCGAGAAAGAGCTTCCGCGAGAGTGCCCCTATCTGCGCTTTCTCAAAATCATTTCTTTCAGCTCCAAAGGGTTCTTATTCGGTATCGTGGCAAAGATGGGAACCTAACAATTCTGAATCGCAGCCGCTGTCGCCCTGCCTCGTGCTTGGAATGGTAGCGTTCCGGTCAATAAATCCACCTACGGCTTCCAGACACCCTAGCGCGTCGCGTCCTCCTCCTTGGTCCGGACGCTCTGTGATAGCAGCGTCACTGCATTAGAGATCTGGGCCAACGAAATGCATTGTTTCAGCACGTAGACAGCGCCACAACCAACATACACTGTCTTCATTGCTAGTCCAAATCGATAATCAGAGCCCAGGGACCCTGCCTGTGTGGCACCCCAAAAGAAGTGCAGAAGCAAAAACATCTCACTGAACAGGCACACTGCTGTTAGGATGCTTCTTCGGTAGTATAGCCGCACAAGACGCTTCGCACCAGCCGCCTTGTGACTACTAGCTTGAGTCACACTGGCCGCACATACCTGCCAAAAGTGGCTCACAGCATCCAAAAGCGCCAAGAACAGGCAGAGCGCGACAGCCAATCCCGCACGTAAGCAGGAAGACGCACCTGCACTCGTCGCCGAAACCTGCGACACGTGGCGACGCGCAAGCAACAGCAGCAGACCAGACGTGGAAAACCGGTCCGTCAGCATGTCCATCATCGCCCCAAACTCTGATGACTGCTTTAGCAGCCGCGCTGCATACCCGTCCGCTGCGTCTAATAAAAAGCCTGCGGCGTATAGCGTCACAAAAAGCTTCGGGTCCTGTGCGTTCCAGAAAGCTACCAAAGCGAGGCCAATCCGCCCGTACCCAATCAGATTGGGAACATAGAGTAGCACAGGCCAAGCCATGAACCTGGACAACCAAAGTGGAGGTTTGGAACGACTGGTGCTCCCGTGAGAGCGCCCCAGCAGGCAGGCCAACTAGGTCGTTCCGCAGTCCCAGACGATTCTTTTGACTGCGCAGCGACGATTGGCCAGACGGCCCTCTGCGCATGATGCCGACCGCTCTCGCAGCCCAGGAATCGATTTGCCTCGCTGCGGAAGATTCATCTAGATACTTTTCTAGCACTATTGATCCATTTATCGAGACCTTGGTGCCGATCGATTCATCCCCGTCTTTGGTTTCACGGATTCATCTAGATACTTTTCTAGCGCTATTGATCCATTTATCGAGACCTTGGTGCCGATCGATTCATCCCCGTCTTTGGTTTCATGGACTCGGACGTTTGTGCACGTCAACGCGCACGCACAAAAGCGCGCGCAATTGTACAAGGGAATTCCGGTTCTCGTGCGACACAGGGCCTTTCAAGCAGGTGCGGCGACGAACCTGTGCACTAGCACTCTCCAGTTTTATACGCTCGGCTTATGGGTCAGCAGCGTGCATGGAGTCGGTGGTGACACTGTCTTTATGTGCGTTCGCTGGTCGAGCCTTAGATCGTGCCAAAGCGCCGACAAAGGCTTACCCGCGACAACCGAGTGGGATTCCCCCCATTTCCCTTGAGCGCCTTATCGTATGCTGTTCCGAGAACGTTTGGTTTCAACTTCTGGGCGGACTTTGGAATAGATCCAGTCAAACCGTCATCCGCTGCGGTTGGTGCAAGGGCAGTCCACCTGGCCTTGTGCCGTTCTAGCGGGTTGGGAGCGAACCCGATTGCTTCGATATTCAACTGCCTTGGTAGCTTGAGTACGAATCTGCGCGTTACTGCTCTGACTGCCGAGTTGGTGCCTCTGCGTCCACACCCTCAGGCGCAGGGAGTGTTTTGCAGGGGACCCGGAGCTGCAAGTTCCGGGTGTCAGCGCCCGCGTCGGTGTCATAGGGCACCCGCTTTGGCAGAGACCGCCTCGGGACGCTAACGAGACCTCTGTGAACAACAGAGGCTCGGCACGTGTCGTCAGAGTTGCTGCGTGTAGCTTTGTTGAAGCGGTCGGAGTCTTGCTGATGCACCCCTCCGGGATGGTTTGCTCGCTGCACAGACGCTTGGAAGGGCCATTGTCGCACAGGCTTTTTACGCGAGGCCGCCTCTATTGCGGGCTGGTTTGGTACTAGATACCGCCAGTGCATGCCATACCAGCATGCCCTTGCCTAAGTTTTCCTTGATAAAAGAGCTACGGTGGACATGTCCTTGTGCACTTAGCTCGGTGCGGTTCGCGAACGTGATCGGAGCGCCGGTTCCATCCAGACCCCGAGTTGCAAGAACGGTGCCGGGTCTTTGGATGCGCGTTTCACCGCGCGGAGTGCTAGGATCGACTCTTTGCAATGAGCGCTTTGGAAACGAGTCATCTGCCCCATAACGTCCTACGTGGCCTCTGAAACGCGTCCACAGGAAATCAGACCAAACCCTCGCGTCCGAAACCCAACCTCGAGTCATCCGTTACGATATACCACAAGATCTCTGCATGGATCTATGCCACCTGCTGGAGGAAAATGCTTTATTGTACCAGCATCCATGAAACGTTGGATCTTGGGGTATTTCAGTGTCTTCATGCGTGTCGCCCTTTCCAGTGAATCAGAGGAGTCATTCCGGCCCAGGCGGTTTGCACAAAGTCAACGGCCCGGCAAGTCCGACGAGTTCGCTTGAAACCGGGGATATTCGGGTTGTACGTTCATTAGATCGCCGAATCTGTCAGTCAGAAATGCGAGCCGCCAAGAAGGCATCGAGTCCGTGTTGATTCAGCCTGGATACGCTGAACGCCTTCCCTTTGGCATTAGCCAGCGATCGTCCAGCCGACTCGCAACGAAACGAGAGATCCATAAAGCACAAAGATCGAGCCGCGCAGATTCATGGTCCTCGTGGCGACCAGTCCTCTGTATTGTGTCGCTCTGCATGCCTAGGGAAGGTAAAATATCCTAATTGCACGATACCGTTGATTGCGTTGCACACTTTTGGCGAAGGCGGATCTAATACAGTCGTTCCGAAACCGGGACTGTCAAATTCTTGTCACTCGTGAACACACACAGGCAGCATTTGTCATGTCTCGAGCCGGACCGCGTTACAACGCAGTTTCGTGGCAACGGTAGCGTCGTGAATTTGTCCGGACCGGTACGTCAAACATACTTCGGCGGTTGAGTGCGGCTCTGTGAACGTCATCAACAAGCTGCCGAGGCTGCTCTAGAAACGCCTCAGGGGCAAAACACCCACAACGCACAGCGCAGTTGTCTATACCTTTTCGTGCATCTAACGTCCTCCCACCTTTTTTTCAAAGACCGAAAAAAGAGCCACGTCCCTGAAACTCCACTGCTTCGCGTCGCCGCAACTCTTCAGAGACACACTCTCCAAGCCGTTGTAGCTTCACTGGTGTCCAGCGCACGCGCACTACAAAGGTCTCCGGTTTTCCCATACAACCCAAGCTGGAGTGGCTTGTCCAAACTTTAGTCTATCCCATCCAATATAACCGATACGCGATTGCATCAAGTGAACAACTTAGAGCAGTGAGCTGCTTGTATTCTGACTCGTTCGCGGTTTTGAAACCATGGATCCATCCAAGGCGATTGCATTCATGGGAGCGCGGCCGCAGCACTGGCAGCATATGTGAAGGGGCTATTCACGAGGCCTTCACGCTGACGTCATTCACATCGCTATGACTGCACCAGTTTCCATTATTTTTGGTGCGACAGGCGGTATCGGGTCCGAAACAGCTCGATTACTGAGCCGTCGAGGACATCAGCTGGTTCTCGTCGCGCGAAATAAGGATAAACTGGAGAAACTAGCGAAGGAGCTTCATGAGGCGACTGGCGGCGCCTCCCCGGCCTGCGCAATTCAGACTGCCGATATTGTGCGCTCGACCGCGGTAGACGACGTCTTCGACAAGGTCACGGATCAGTATGGTGGTGTCGATCACGTGGCGCACTGTGTTGGCTCTATCGTCCTCAAACCAATAACTTCAGTGACGGACGCCCTGCTTCAAGAGACCTTACAACTAAATACTGCTTCTGCGTTTTACGTTCTGCGTGCTGCTTGCAAGCACCTCCCTCGCGTTCGCAGCAACGCGGGGCATGAACCTGTCGACAAAAGTGTAGTATTATGCACAAGCGCAGTTAGTATGCACGGGCTTCCAAACCATGAAGCTATTGCCGCAGCGAAGGCCGGTGTCATCGGGATGGCACAGAGCGCCGCAGCGTCGTACGCGCCACGAGGCCTGCGCGTCAACTGCGTCGCTCCCGGAATGACCGATACGCCTCTGGCATCTTTCATTACCAACCGCTCGACAGCGCGAAAAGCGAGTGAGGCGCTCCATCCGCTTGGAAGAATCGGTCGTGCCGAACAAGTCGCCAGTGCGATCGTCCTTCTGCTTGAGAATCCCTTCATAACCGGGCAAGTATTGGCTGTAGATGGTGGCTTGAGCACACTTGTATCTCAGCACGCTGCCCGATGAGTTTAGACTGGAGCGCGCCGACAAACTGAACAGAACGTTGGTATTCAGCGGCCGGCGTGCTGAGATACGAGTCGCTCCTGGAAGGCTGCACAGCCATTTCTGTTTCTGTCCCTGAGAATGCATTCCGGATTGGTTCGATTTACATTGACCTGAGAATGTCTTGCAGTTCACTCTGCCGGCTCAATGTCGGAGACGAGGCCCTCGGAACGCAGAAGATCGCAATACGCCTCGGCGAGCTCGAATACCCAGATGCCAACCAACGCCTTGCCGGCAGTGTGCGCTTTTTGCATAATTGAATGGGCATCTGTCTTGGAAAGTCCAGGAATGCATTTGAGAAGTACATTAACAACTCGTTCCCGGGTATTCACTTGGTCATTAAATAGGAGAAGTTTGTATTTCTTTCCGGGGTCTACTCCTTTTGTTGCCGTCGTCTTTTCCCGCACAACTGCCCGTTCCAGGACAGCCGCACCTCCTCCAGGAGAGGGAGAACTCGGCTCTCTCCAAGGACGCGCTCTCACGGCCCGCGGCGCGCTTCGAAGGTCACCGCCACCGTCCAACACGGGGGCGTGTCGCGACGTCAACGACAACGTGATGGGCCGAACAGCCCGTCGTGACCCACTCGCCCGTCTCTCTTTTCCTGAAGCGAGCCGTTGTTCGCGTGATTGTTGAACATTGAACCAAACATGCTCCAATGAAGCGATGAATGACACACGTACTGCCATAGTGCTCAACAAAGGCCACGTTTTCGTCGCTGGGAGAAACAACGGACGCCGAACGCAAAGCACGCCGTTTCCGATGGTTTCGTTCCATCGATCGCCACACACTGGCTGGAGCCCGGCGGGCGCGCGATCCCGAAATCGACCGAAACCATGATCCTGCAACGGGTGTGCCCCGAACGAACACGACGAGCTGGGGAGCGGGTTCGGCACCCTTTACCAGTGACTCTGCCATGCCCATGCTGGCTACAGAGAGCGTATCGATAGGGTCAGAGCATGGTGAGCATTGGCGCACATAGACTGCGTCATTTGACCGAGAGGCGTTTCAGGAGGCGCATGCGCGGCCGAGCGTCTTTGCGCGCGCGCGGTGGCTCGGCGGGGTGTCGCGCAGCCTCTCTCGTCAACGCGCGCCTCTATAGCTTCATTGGGCGGGCCCAGTGTCTTCGCACGAGCGCCAGTGCACTTCCGAGCTGGGCCTTGAGCTGTTTGACACGGTACAAACTGTTCGCCGATGACGACAGAAAGCAAGATCAATACGACAGAGACGCAGGAGCCAGTTGAAGACTTGACGGAATATGTGCAGAAGCTGTTGGAACAGATGCAGTCGCGATTTGAAAGCATGAGTTCCTCGATTCTGTCCCGAATCGAGGACATGTCGAGCCGCATCGATGAACTCGAGCGAAGCATCACGGACCTTATGGATCAGATTGGTGTTCAACCGGAGGAGGAGAGGGGGAGTCAGCGGAAGGGGCAGCGGCCGTCACCGCCGAGGCCGACACCAAGTGAGTGCAGTTGACCCGCCTTGCGCAGCGTGAGAAGCCGAGACGCGATGCCGTTCGTTCTCGATGTATCGGATATGCCACTCAGAACAGTGCGGTAGATAAGTTTGTCAAGTTGGGCATTGCGTTCAGGAAGAACTGGCGAGCGCTATAGCGAACACGCTGTGCCTGTTGAACGCAACGGTTAGGTAGAGACGGTAGCACACGTACATCCCTGCAAACGTTCGGGGCAGCAGTTTAATCGGGTCTTGGTTGAAGATCTGGCACTCATGACTGATTCAGAAGAACAAGGACACGCAGCTTGAGCGCAAGCATCGGCATGCTGGCCTGTGGGCTGTCCGGTAACGCGTCCCAGCCACGAGGCGCTGAACGCCGTCACACAAGCACACTCGAGAGCGTCTTTGCGAAGTTCTCTGGACCGCATCCCCCTCAGACTGTGATTGCTCGCTATCATATTCAATTCATTCGTCTTTTGCGTCATCTTCGTCAGATGAAATCGATTCGTACTGCCGCACAGAGGGCCCTCGATCGTAAAGACCTTCACCGTTTTCAGCAAATCCAATGTTTCGGCCGCGTATTCTTTTGAGATGGTTGGTTCCTTCGACGCACGCTCATGGTTGCTTGCCGAAGCGCGCATCAAATTTCATCGATTGCACGAACGCCTTCTATATACCACGAGAAGGTAGCTCCGGAAGACTGAGCGTACCAACTCGTTGCGCGTACGCATGCCAGCGTGCGTTACTGCCGGGGCTTTCCGAACATACGCGTGCCGCAGGCGGATCTGGATGGCGAACCTTTGACGCTCGTTACGGCACCAGTGTCGATTTATTTTCGCAGAATCACAAATGGCTGCGTTTTTCGTAAAAGGCGCTACCACCCGTTGCCTGAATAGCCGCAGCGATCCGTTGTAGCCCGAGCACAGTACGCAGCATCACGGAATGTCAGGGTCCCCAGCGACCCGTCCAATCCTGCATGTCCCCGCTCTCGGATGGTTTTCAAGACCTGGACCAGAGTCCGAAACTCCGAAGCGATCTTTGCTTGCAAGCGCTCGTGGACTTGCTCCGCACTCCACCAGTTGCCGGTGCGACTCTGAACCCATTCGAAATAAGACACAATCACGCCACCCGCGTTGGCGAGAATGTCAGGGATCACATCAATCGAACGTTTGGCCAGTTCACGATCCGCATCCATGGTGACGGGGCCGTTGGCGACCTCGACCACCAGCCGCGCCCGAACTTGTCCGACATTCTGGAGATCGATCACATTCTCTATCGCTGCTGGAATCAGGAGATGTACATCAAGAAGCAGTAGCGCTGCCGGTTCAATGCTGGTGGCGCCGCCGCCGATCCGTGCCGCATCCAGGATGCCCTGGTCCGATTTCACCTCGATGCATCGATCGATGTCGAGGCCCGCAGCGCAGTAGACACCGCTACGGCTATCACAGACCGCAACGACTCGAAACTTGCCATCGAGATGGAGGAAGCGCGCAATATGTTGACCCGCGTTGCCAAAACCATGCACCGCCACCGTTACGAGACCATCCGCAGGGGCCAACAGCTCGCGATGCGTCCTGGATGCCATCTCCTTTATCAGGTAGTAGGCACCACGCCCAGTCGCGTCGTCACGCCCGAGTGACCCGCCCTGAGCGACCGCTTTGCCAGTGATTACTGCTGGTTGCCGGGTACCGCCTTGTGTCAACTCGTACTCTTCCATGATCCAACCCATGACGCGTGCGTTCGTATAAACGTCTGGTGCTGGTATATCACGATCTGGACCGATAACTAAACTGATACTGCGACCGTATGATCGACTTAGACGTTCCAACTCGGTGGGTGATAGGGCGCGCGGGTCGCAAGCGACGCCTCCCTTGGCGCCTCCAAAAGGCAGGTTTGCGACCGCGCACTTGAAGGTCATCCAGAACGCTAGAGCACTGACTTCGTCCATGCACACGGACGGGTGGAAACGTATACCTCCTTTTGTTGGCCCCCGAGCGTCGCTCCAACGCACGCGGTAGCCGCGAAATATCTGCAGTTTGCCTGTATCCAAACGAACAGGTACCGAGGTTGTCAGCGCCTCCTTGGGGTTTGAAAGCAGCGCCAACACTTCCGGGTCGATGCCGGCAATCTTGCCTGCCCTATCCAAGTTCTTTAGCGCATCTTTCAGTTTTGAGTCTGTTTCTGCGTCCATGGTTCAGCTCCGAGACGCGAGACACAGAGCAGCCTCCAGTCCCGATATGGAAGCCGCCGGTCGTTCGCCGGCGTTTCGGCCCGTACATGGCACGAGCGCTCGTCGAATGGTTAAAATATTGGTGATGTGTACTGAACGGTCGTTACGTCTCGTGTGCTTGCGACAGGGATAATGTCCTGGCCCTTGAGGCGTTCGTATTTGAGAGCTTCGCAGTAAGGAGGCACACAAGTCGAGATGGCATGAAGCAGTGCTGTTACGCCAGTTGGTTCTCCGAACGACAGACTTCGGTGGCCGTATAGGGCTACGCCTCTTGACGGCACTTGTGCTTCGCTGAACTCCGGACAATACTTTTTTGCATGTAAAGGCCCTCAAAAGCCTCGAACCTTCATGATTTTTGCTGGTACTTTGGGTATCGAATAAGGTTGGGTTATTGAGCTCAAGTGTGCGTGAGGACGGAGACGATTTTCGCTGCTCTCACGACGAGGGCTGCGCACGCTCCTCGTCGAGAAGCTAGACGGCAGACTCTCGATCGAGCAGCTCGCAAGCACTCTTGAGACAACCGCTTCTCCAGAAGAAGTGTAGTGAGTGTGACCGGCCACCGTGCGAGCGCCGAGATGATCTGCGCACTGCACGGGCGCTTTGTCGACCTTGTCGACGTTAAGAGCGTGCTGATCACATCGCGGAACGAATGCCGGCAGCGAAGACCTGCTGTGATCGTTTGTGTCTAGGAGTCAGCGACACTGCCACGCGATTGTTCCCGGAGACCATGTTTTCTGCTGATCGATTCGATACCAGAGTCGAACTTGATCACGCCGATGCGCTCTAGAGTCGGTTCGTAGCACCTTTTTCCATGTTTGCGGACTGCTAATGCATTCGGTAGAACAAGGCGTTCTGATGGCAGAGGCCCGTTGTTTCTTTACATGTTCATCTCGGGCGTTTTAGTCAGAACCAATATGATGATCGCCGTTATCGCTGACCTGGGTCAGCAACGGCCTCTAATGACGAATGTAGAGAAATAAATCGCGCTGTCGAGCACCGCGGGACTGGGCCGAAACTGTTGACCCGGAAACCGTTGGTAGAAGCTGCGCATTTCTTCGCAATACTGCAGCGGTCGATGAAACTCGTCCCAGAGGTCTCTCAAATTCAATGCTTCCCGGAAAACGAGCCCGTATTGGGGCGCGATACGAATGAGCTCTGCGAAATTGACCAGATAGCCTCTTCGGAGATTGTTCTCGATATCGTCGCTCCTTCCAAGGCAAAACTCGTGTCCGTACGCGGCACGAGCGTACGAATTGGTAGTTTGGTCGATGCTGAGTCGCAAGAGGCCACCTGCACGGAGACTCGTTTCGAGCCACTTTTCCGATATGGATCGACCTATCTGTCGCGCTTCAAACTCTTTTTGTATTGATGTCCATGCGCTGGCACTATCCACACAGATGCCGAAGAATCGGCAACCAGGTCGAAGACGTCCAGCAACTTTTCGAAGCAGCGTTTCGCAGCAAGTCGCGTTTTCAAAGGCACTGTCAAGTGCACAGAACGTGACACAACCGTCTACAGCACCCTCGGCGACGTGATCCAGGCACTCTTTTCCAGTGAGTAACTGCATTCGCCCAGGGCCGGAGAGATCTGAGCGGAACTGTCGAAGCAAGCCAAGCGGTGAGGAACTGTTGTTTTCAAACGCCCCGAAGAGGTCAAGGTCGTCCGGGTCGAGGCAGCACAGAACCCCGCCGAGTGGCACCAAGGCTCGTGTCAGGGCCTCCAACGCCCAAAGCACCAGATTCTGTAGCTCGATGAGCGTACTCGAATCTTTCTTTGTAGCCATAAACTTCGTTGACCGAAATCGAACCGAGCGACAGCGATATCAAGCTTGAATTGAGGCACGTCCTAGACGGCACCTTGCTGGTCCGTACCATAAACGGCTCCGGTCACGAGTTCGGAACGCATTCTGGTTGATGATGCCCTCCACCGTGCGTTCTGCATCGATAGTATTCACTCGGGCGATAAAATCCGAAGGTTCAGTGTTTTGCTAGTGCTGCGCTTGAGTAGAGGAAGCTGCAACGGGCATGCTTCGGGTTGGTTCTGGCGAAGGCTTGGATTTTTTGCCTGCTGCATGAGGATACATTCAACGAAAATTCCATTTGCTCAGTCTGCCAGAAAGTAGACAAGTCAAATATGAGAGTTTTCTTTGCTTCACCCCTGAGAGAGCGCTCTGTGTTCGAGATATGGCTCGACTCAGAACAAGTAGTACTACAGCGGGGTGGCATCCACGGTTTGCCGTGGCTGTGAAGCGCCGAGGGCGCACCATGCTTCCCAGTCAGTTGACTATAACGGCATCGCTCTGCATTTGCTCTAGTCCCAGTACAGTTTCCATAACGCTGGGGTTAGAGAAGCGCTTGAATAACAGCTGGGATGTGACAAACACGCTCGCTTGCAACAAGCGTGACCTCCTCGATTGTAGTTCATCGCGGTGCAGTGTATATGTCATCAGAAATTGTTTACGTCTATGCCCGTTTACAAAACGATGCGCTGCTGCCATCGCATGCCTCAGTCCGGAGAGAATTTCACCACTGCATATCGCGGTCGAAAATTGTCTCTCGGGGGCGCTTCACGTTCAATTGGAAAGTTGCCGCTCGATCGTCTCTATGCTCCGCGAGCGCGCCCACCATCCTCTCGCGTTGATGGCGTTCCAGAAGCCTTTGCAGCAGCGATGTCTTCCGACATAATTTGTCTCTCAAGCTGCGTCACAACTCTATCGATCTCGCCAATGACCTTGGCCGAGTGAATGAATACCGTCCCGACGTAACGCATCTGGGGATATCACTTCCCAGAGACTTTTGGACGAACGCTTCATATGCCACGTGCTTCCGACATGAACAAATCTACACGAAGTACCGAAGAGGCTTGTAACCTCTTCACTCCGTCGCCGGCACGCGGCCAGATAAGAATCCCACGGGAATGTACAGGCCCGCTCAATTGTTGGAGTACAGAAGAAGCTATGGAAACAGCGCATGTAGAACTGCAGCGCCTCCTGGCCGAGACGATAGATCGCAGGAGAGCCATTCCGCCAACTCAGTCTGGACTTGTCGGCGGTCAAGGGGCAGCCGCTCTGGATCCCGAGGCGTTGCTCCCTGGCTAGGTTGCGGGCCTCCAGCTCAACCTCGGCAAGCCAGTTGTTTTGCAGGGCACTGCATCAAGCTCCATTAGAAAAGCAGCATGATAGCTGTTCCATAGCTCCGGATGACCAATCATGCAGAGGAAAGTGAGTAACGGCCCATTGTAGGGGCTCGATATCGTGCCGGCCAGCGACATGGTGTACATATCGTGTTCCGGCTTTAAACTGCAGTCAAGGAACCGAAGAGAACGAAAGCAGTTTCTGCAGAAGGGCGCACGAGAATACTCCTCAGTGATGCGATCACGGATACTCGCATTGAGCGGCCGACTGCTGAGAACGACCAGGTCCGGTCGATGTTCCATCCTCGATGGAGTGAAACTGTTCTGTCCCGCCGAAAAGAGACACGGCGCCGCACCACCCGTTTCGCGGCCAGGTCTCCAGTATCGAAAGTTGGCCCGCAGCGTCAGCAGTTCAGCAGCGTGACTGATGGGCACAACAACCGCGAAAAGACGGCTTGCGGGCAGTCGTTCCGGCAGCTCACCAACAACGTCATCTCGAGACGCAAGCCGCAACAGCCAGGCTGCTGGCCACAGGGCGCACACACAAGCCGCAGCTAGATAAAGCCACAAGATCAACCTGAGGCGAACACGCGCTCTCGGACTCGACACGCTTCGCATGAAAGGGTTTTTCCTGCTACAAACGCAACATTGCTCAACGCGCAGCTACATATACGCTCCCAACGAAACAATTTGGGTGCGTCAGGGCGACCGGAGCGATCACGATGCGATGATGGCTCAACGAGCCGCGAATTCGGCAACACGTTGTGACGCGCGCGTGGGCGTGTCCTCTCACTGCACGGCTCCGACCATCCACCGTGGGGATGCATGCGTGGAACGGCTCGCAGCGCTGGCGCCGCCGCACGCAGCGATCGAGGCGTGATCCATCCATCCGCCGTCGCGCCGTTGGGATCGCTGTTTGTTCATGACGCGACAGATGCACGCATGCGCCTGCGGCACCGTCGCGTTCCCGCCGGATTGCCGACGAGGACACGTGGCACCGCTCTCGTGGTGCCTCATCAGACGACACGGCTATCGGGGACGCTGTTGCATGCATATGTTTGGAGGGATCAATGCAGTGGAAATCGTGGCTGCAGCGATGCCAGTTTTTGACTCCGAGGGATTTGGTGGCATGGTCCGTCCGGGGTTGCAGGCATCGGTCGATGGAGACTGACTACGAGCTAGGACTCGACGTTGCGATTTGGCCGGATTTTGGACACTGTTAGAGTGACTCGGAGTAAATCATTCCGTTGCACGGACGCGAATCGTTTTGCATGGAGCGACGAGCACGCTCTCGTCTCCAGTCGGTTCAAGTGCGTGATCTTTCTTTCTTTCAGTAATAGATACGCACCGATGAAAAGAGCCGAATGAATTTAAGCATGTGCAGTATCGGGTGATAGCGGATCCATGAAAGCATTTATCATCAATTGGACCTTGTCGACAAACACTGCGATGATCATACCGATGACGACCAAGATGATCTATTCGTTGCGAAATTCTGGTACGAGCCCACGGGGTCGCGGGCATGAGCTTTCACCCCGAGCGTCCCAGATCAAACCAGAGGTCTACGGCGGGCTCGATAAACCGACGCTGTGGATCATTCGCTATCATACAATGTTCAGCGTCAAGGCTCGACTGCGTCATCGACGAAAATCCATCCTGGAAGCTTGTGCTGCCCCCGAAACGCCTTCATAGATGAGAAACCCGAGTTTGTGCTCTCGAGACTTCCTCGCAGCGCGCTCGGAGCCTCGTTCTAGGCTTATCAGTTGCCATCGGTGACAGATATCTCATCCCCGGTACTCGATCACCGATCAGTATCAGCCACTTGATCATATCGGGTTGAAATGAGAAGCCATTGGGCATGCGAGAGACTCACGAGTCCGACACCGCTTCATCGTGCTCTGGCCGAGCTGCCCTTGGCGAACCATCATTCGCTGCCGTCTCGTGTTCCTCCTCCTACTGGGAACGTCTCCGAGGAGACTCGTCTTGGTCGCGCGCTACCGCCTATGTGGGTCTTTCCAGACGATGAATCGATCCGCCGCTGATCTTCCAACTCGGAGCCGAGAGAGAAACAAGTTGTTCTCGACGGTGCTACCGGGCCAGTGGGGACCCCGCTACCGCGTTCGTCGACCGGCCTGGAAGCGTTACCTAACGACGGTACTCTTCCTGGTCGTGACAACGGTTCTTTTGTGGGCGCTTCTACGACGACCGTTGAGCTCCAACTATCACGAGTTTTTTCGGGCACGCAAGCAGGCAACGCGTAAGGACATACTGCGATCGATATGGGTCGGAGACGAGGAATCGTTACCGCGAGGCGCCCACCAGGAGTACTTTCGTTGTGTGCGGTCTCTGGCTCGCCTCATTTACCTATGTCGATTGGTCGATAACCCGCATCAGCTCTTTGGTAGAGACCCACCTACGACTCTTGAAGAGTGCGAACTGCAGGAAAGATCCGTTTTCGAGCGCTGTTCGCGTACTCGCTTGGCTCCAACGCGCTCTGTCGCCCGTCTCACTGCCAGAGCGCTGCGCTCGATACCTTTCTTTATTGCGGCAACGGCTCCCGCTGTCCAAACGCCGTCTCTGGAAAGCACCCAGACGTCTGAACTAGGAGTTAAGGCTGGCGAGACGCTGACCTCATCAGCGATCACGCTTGTAACGCATATATCGTTGTCCAAGCTTCCCGAGTTGCATCGTCTGGCCCAAGTATGGAAGGGACCCATTTCTTGCTCGCTCTTTGTGCGAAACCTCAGCCAAGTTCCGTTTGTTCTCGATAGATTCCCCAGCGGACGCTCAGATCGAATCGATATTCATCTCCTGGTTGCTGATCAGTACGAGCGCATGACTCACTATCCCTTCAATGCCGCCCGCAACCTGGCGCTCGATAATGCTCGGACGGACTGGGTGTTTCTCGTCGACGTGGATTTTCTGCCGAACCCTGAACTCGCGGACAATGTGGTGCACACCCTTGAACGATACCCAAAGCTCCGTGACGACATGGAACGACGCAGGGCTGTCCTGGTGGTGCCGGCCTTTGAGAAACTCCAGACGCCTTCGAGCGCCACGGATCCGCTGCCAGCATCGCGAGCCGCGCTTTTAGAGGAGGCCCGTGCAGGTCGCATTGTGCCTTTTCATGTGTCTTGGTACTGGCCGGGGCATGGGCCGACCGACTTTATGCGCTGGCTCGGGGTGTCAGGTGAAGATGCAACCGGGAAATGGGACGAGCCCTATTGGGTGCGATACTCAGAAGGCTATGAACCGTACATGGTGGCGTATCGACACGGACTGCCGCGCTACGAGGATATCTTTGTTGGCTACGGTTGGAATAAGCAGAGTTTCGTCAAGGAGCTCCATTATGCAGGCTACGAAATGTACGTTCTGCGAGATTGTTTCATTGTTCACATTAACCACGAGTACTCTGCGATGCGAAACCAGCAAAAGCAAGAGAATTTACAGCACGTCAACTCAACCAAGGCGTATCATGAGCAACTGTTGCGTGCGCGTTATGGCAAGCGGCAGCTGTCGATGCCCGTTGAAAAACTCTCCTGATAGATGCATCGGTGCGGCCAGACCGGGGAGCGTCAAACAGGCATGCACTAGCTCGCACACCAGGTCTGAATGATTGTCGCGAGCGCTCGCGACGTGGCTGCACGCGCTGCCCGACCACGCCTGAACTCGATGGACCGTGCACCTCTTTCGTGGAAAGGAGGCAAGGCTGTCTCGATGGGCTTCCGCAATCACGCTCGAGACCATTGCAGGGCCATTGAGAGCCATCGCAGGGTCATCCTAGTGCCTGGACACGTCTCGTGCACCCTTCCTAGAGTTGCTGGGTATCGCTGGAGTTTTGGAATCGCTCCCTGCGCAGAAAGAACTTGAAAAACTCATCGACGGCAATGACTGGGACCGAGACGCCGAAAATGAATACCCAATCGGAGAGCGAAAGAGGCTGAACCCCGAAAGCAGTCTGGGTAAGGGGGCTCTCGAGAACCAACAGCTGCAGAGCCATGGAGGCGGCAACTGCGCCAAGGAGCCACAGGTTCCCCAACAAGATTGAGGGCCGCAACAGAATCGATTCTGTCTCCGAGATCGCATTCAGCGCGTTGCCCATCTCAGCCGTTACCAGGACCGACATTGCGACTGAGCGTGCTCGTACCGCATCATCCGCAAAGCCATGGTATCCGAGAACACAAGCGAACCCGACGTAGGTGCCAATGGCCAGGTAACGAGCGAGGTCGCCACCAAGACCCCGGCGGTTCTGCAGAAAAGGCTCGTCTCGGCGGCGAGGCGGTCGACGCATTGCCGTTGAATCTGTCGGGTTGAAACTCAGAGCGGTGGCTGGTAGACCGTCTGTGATGAGGTTCACCCAGAGGAGTTGCGCTGGAGTCAGAATTTCCGGAACATGCAACCAGAGTGAACTAACGAGCACAGCAATCACCTCGCCAATATTACTGCTCAGCAGGTAACGAATAAATTGGCGCATATTGGCATAGATGGATCGGCCTTCCTCTACCGCGGAGACGATCGTTGCAAAATTATCATCGACGATGACCATGTCGGCAGCGCCCTTCGCGACCTGGGTACCTGTTCCCATGGCCACGCCCACATCAGCCGCTGCTAGTGCTGGCGCGTCATTCACGCCGTCGCCAGTCATGGCAACAACATCATGACGAATCCGCTGCAATGTCTCAACGATGCGGAGTTTGTGTTTCGGCTCGACACGGGCAAACACATGGGCCGCTGCGATCTCCTCGGATGTGTAACGCGCGTTCTCTAAATCCTCACCCAAAATAACTTGCGGTCTCAGAGCATTGCCTTCGTCAGCGCTCGAACGCAATCTTGAGTCCGATGTGAGGATGCCAACCTCTTTTGCGATGGCTGCTGCCGTGAGCGCGTGATCACCGGTAATCATGACGACTCGAATACCGGCCTTTTGGCAACGATCGATGGCGTCGCGAACGCCCAGTCGAGGTGGATCTTGAAGCGCTGCAAGCCCCAATAACTCCAGCTCAGTCTCGCCAATCTGCTCTGCTGGGACATTGGTGCAATCTCGTATGGCCAGAGCAATACAGCGAAGCCCGCGACTCGAACGCTCTCGCGTTCGCTCCAGCCATGTCTCGGCAGCATCGCTCTCGGAAAAATGACATTGCGCCAGAATAGACTCGGGCGCTCCTTTCACAAGCAGCAACGTGCGCGAGGTCTGACGGATCGATCCTGACTCCTTGATACCGTCTGAGTCATTACAGACAATGAGGACACTCATCCGTTTCCGAGAGCGATCGAACTCGTTCACTTGAAGGACCCGACAGCGTGACTCCCAATAGGCACGGTTGCCGTTCTCTGCTCGCATCTGCTCTCCGGCTCGGAGCAATGCTAATTCTGTTGGGTCGCCTATGCCATCGAGTGTGGCCTCCGAGCACATCGCTAGAACAAGAGCCAGTGACTCACTCGATGCTGTCGGTGCAGTGATCAGTTCCACAACGCGCATACGGTTCTGGGTTAGCGTTCCGGTCTTATCGGTGCATATGACGGATGTGCAGCCCAAGGTCTCTACGCAAGGTAGCGCCCGAATAAGCACATTGCGCTTCGACATGCGTTGTGTGCCCAACGCGAGGCAAGTGGTGATGACTGCAGGGAGTCCCTCGGGGACTGCAGCAACGGCCAGCGCAACCGAGAACTTGAATGATTCTATTGTTTGCTCTAAAAGATGCGTCTGATCCGCTCCGTTCTGAGAGAGCACCGCCGCAAGCGGTACCTGCTGCAGTTCGTGGAAAACGTTCAGCGCAAACACAGTCCCACAAATGCCTAGCACCAAATTCGTGAGGATATCACCCAGTCGATTCATCTGCTCAACGAGCGGCGTCTTTGGTGCGGACTGCTCCGTGGATTCCATACGACCGCTTTTCTTTCGTTCCAGAAGCTGTTGTCGTATCCTTCCCACAGCTGATTGCTGTCCAGTTGCCACGACGATCGCCAGACAACGCCCTCTCGTGATGACAGAGCCAGTGAAAAGCATATTGCGCTGCTCTTGATAGGGGAGCCTGCAAAATACCCCATCCGAATTCGTCGACGCTAACGCCTCCGTAAACTTATCCACCGCACCAGACTCACCAGTTAAGATAGACTCGTCAACCTGTAACAGATTTGAAAGTAGCCGAACGACGCGAGCATCCGCTGGCACGAGGTCGCCGGCCCGGAGCTCTATGACATCTCCAGGGACTAGCTCCTGCGCTGGTATTTGCGTTCGAGAGCCTTCATCTCGAATAACGAGTGCCTTTTCACTCAAGTATGCTTGCATGGCTCGAATGGAATCATCAGCTCGAGACTCTAGAAAAGCACCGATCCCAGCGTTGAGCAGAAGAATCACCAGAATGATCGCGGGCTCAATGTAGGCTGATGCAGTCGGTTCGCGAGCAGATACAGCGAGTGCAAACGAGATACCTGCCGCAGCGAGAAGAATCTGCACCAGCCTATCTTCGAACTGGGCCAAGACTCGTTCTAGCAGAGTCTGCGATCGCGGTTCCGGTAGGGCGTTCGGCCCGTACGCTTCTAAGAGTTCGCGAGCGCGTCTCGTACTCAAACCGAGGTCAATTTCCACCGCGTAGTGTGCCGCTATAGACTCAGGTGTTTGGAACTCGGGTGCACTTGGAGCGGCTGGCGTTGGAGCCGGGCTGCTCGCGTCAGCCCGAGCGTGCAGCCCTAGTGTCCCCCGAACGAGTCGATCGCCAACGCGGGCACCAAGTCGTCCAGGGCGCAGTCTCGAGTACAATGAATGACTCGCCCGCAGTCTCCGCTGCATGACGCCTTTTGCACAAACAAAAGACGATCTCTGGTAGTGGTATCGAATTTGGAGTACTTGGGTTCGGCCCGTACTCGTCACGAAAAGCGGCCGACCAGCCATTGCGCAAGTGAAGGCCACTACCGACGCTCGTGAGCCGACACAACAAGACACCCTGAAGGCTACCATTCCACCTAGTTCCAGCTACAGCATTCATGACTCCTAAACACAGATTAGTTCACCGTTCTGGTCGTACATCAGTTTGCAGTGGTCCTTGGGTCTCAACCCTGTATGCCAATCAGGGCGTGCCAGGCTACCCGAGTGATCCAATTCCAGTCTGGCTCGAGTTCTGGACACGGGTGCGGTCCCAGACTGTTGACCGATAGAGAAACGCTCAAAAAGTGTTTTCGTGTTTGCAGTTCAGATCTTTGATGTGGTTGACGACCCTTGGATGAACGTTGCTGTCTTGATGTTTCTTAGTCTAGTTATGAGGTCGTTGGTATTTCAACTTGTTTGAGTCGTGATCATCGGCCTGATTGGCGAGGCAGGTGGAAAGGGATCTATCTGTGTCGAGCACGTTCCTACAGTACGGTGTTCTCTTCGAACGCTGATCTCTGTTCAGAGGACGATACGTCTATGAGCTACAGTTATGCATGTCTTTACCAAGTGTGGAGACCATGAGAGCTTTAGGCATGCCTAGTCTAGTTGCATTCATCCAGGATCATCATCCGAACAAATTGCAAATGATCAACGGTATTTCGATTCCGATACGATCGATGCCGGTGGCGACCTGCAGTGCATCGATCCGTTGGTAGTTCTGTGTCGGTAGTCACGAAATCATGAGCCGCAAAAAGCTCAAGCAGGAAGTCAAAAATTCCTCTCTTTTGCGGTTGGCGCAGTGACTCATCCGAATGCCAGGCATCAATGATGTCGCGCTTCTGGACGTTGGAGAGCCCCTCGACGAGTCATCAAACGTCGATCTTGGTCTCCTGATCATTTCCCCAGGTCTGTACCAACAAGAGACAAACCATCGCTCTGAAAAGTGACGAGATCAATCTGCTCTGATCTTTGGTTGGCCTATTTCCCTCACCGAGACTGGAGGTGTTGTTCTGAACACTTGATCGGCACAAGGCCAGAAACCGATTCGAGTGGAGCGCACGAAACGCAGCGAGGCCCAGAGAGCTTCTCCAAACTGAACAAAACTACAAATACTGCACAAATGCATTTATGAAGTCATAAAGTACGCTCAGCTGCCGCGTTTAGACACAAACCGTGCTTGGTCGTGTTGGCAAAGCCGCTTCAAGGACCGTACGTATGTTGCTCAGCACCAGACTTGTTTGCACCTGCTTCTGAAACCAAGTCCAGTGAAGCGTTTAGACCACAGGCATTCCTTGAACCAAGAGTCTGGCGTACTATGTTTCATTCAGCTTGACCTTGTCTTCGATGTCCGCTTCCATCGATTATCATCAACCGAGCGCAACCAGTTGTGTTTGTTGGTCCATTCAACAGCGTCTTGATCCATTCACCGCATCGTCACGTTCTCAACGAGTCCTTCGCGGAACGCCAACCCTTTCCCTCTCTTTCAATCGAAGACATCTAAACTGCAACTTCGTGGCATTGGCCAGTTCGACGAAGACGAAGCCGAAAGAATCGTCTGGCCAGCAAGTCTTTCGAAGCGCGTCACCGTTTTCGCTCGGAGTGGTGGCGTTCCAGCAAAGGCGATACGGCACTCGCTTGTTCTCGATGTTGCTGCAGAGGTTGCTCAACCGAACGTTTTCGTCGAGGTACCACGTCGACCATCCCCTCAAACAGCATTGGTTCAGTTGATCAGTGACGCTTGCTCCCGGATCCAGCTTTGCGTTTTGGTTCCGAACGACGAGTTCGTACCAGGTGTCTTCGTTTGCCTCCAGCGTCCCGCTGGTGTATATTGTGTAGCATGGAGACTGCAAATCGTGCCAATGCGAGTCAATCTGAAGTTGAGGGAATATCTGGTGGCGAAGCCTCACTTCCTGCTCAGGTTAGTGAGGCCTCGTTTCGCTTCTCCTACAGTCGGACGGAGACGGAGACGCGTCGGTCCTCTAGGGAGGGTTCGGTGGACCCCGAACCGAAACGAACCCGCTATGGAGCGCTGTTTTGGTCCATGTCTCGTTCGATGGGTGCCGGTTCCGGAATGTTTATTGCGGCGTACTTTCTGATTACGACTGGCCAGTTGAAGACGATATGGGAAGCCGCGTACCCTACTTGCTGGTTGGGTGCGATCCACGGTAGCGTGAACTGTGCGAACCAGGTTCGCTGTCCGGGTTTGTTTCCGCAGTGCACCAAAGCGCCGTGTCTGGACTTTATACCTGGATTTTGCACAGGCCCAGACGATGGGTATCCGACCCAGTACACGTGCTCGAATAGTGTGCTGATTGCAAACTCATGTGTGGTATTTGGCGGTATTATGCTAGGTATGCTGGGTTTCGGCTGGGTAGCGGATGCGTTCGGGCGTCGCATTGGTGGAATCTGTACAGCCGCAATGATGGTGATTGGAGCATTGGTGATGACTTTTGTCTACTCGACTGATATTAGCACCGTGTTTATCGTCCTGAGCTCGTTTTTTGGTTTTCTGGGTCTCGGTATCGGTGGCGAGTACCCAATTTCAGCTTCCCGTGCTGCCGAGCATAAGCAGAACCTGAAACAGGGCTCGTCCCGAGAACGGAGGATGTTACAGACTCGTTGGCGAGGCGCTTCGATCACTTTGGTGTTCAGTATGCAGGGCATCGGCATCCTGTTTGGGTCATTACTGACGCTTGTCGCTGTCGTTGTGGCCAAGCAGACCTCGCCAAACTGCTCGAATCCGTCGAACAATGAGATGGGCTATTCTCAGCGAGCCTTGAGTTTTGTGTGGCGATTCGTATACGGAGTCGGGGCGTTGTGGTTAATTGCGCTTTTTCTCCATCGAGTGTTCTTCAGCAAAGAGGACGCGGCGTTTATGAGAGCAGCAAAACGTCGAGAGGCGCGACGCAGTCACGGCAAGCCGCTGGAGCGTGGCCTCTCCGAGTACCAGCGGCTGTTGGCCTATTATTGGTCGCGCTTGATCGGCACTGGCGTCACCTGGTTTATCAACGACGTCATCCTCTATGGAAATCGCCTCTATTCGGGGCCGATATTCAATGGCATTAACCAGAACGCTGATCTTTTGGCACAGAACGGGTGGATTCTCCTGAACAATGGCGTCTCTCTGGTCGGGTACTATATCTCTGCGACCATCATCGACCAGTCGTGGTGCGGACGACGACGACTACAACTCTTTGGGTTCACCATGATTGGGGTGTTTTTCGCAATCCTCGCTGGAACCTATGATCAATTTCGAACGAGCAACCGTCATGCGCTTATCGCCCTCTATATTCTGGCCTCTTTCTTTTCGCAGGTTGGACCCAATGTGGTGACCTACGTCGGTGCAGCAGAGTTATACCCGAGTGAGGTTCGCGCTCGAGCACATGGTCTCAGTGCTTTTTGTGGCAAGTTCGGCGCACTGGTGTCCACGCTCACCTTTGGATACGTAGGTATTCGAACGATATTTATTCTCTCGGCCGGCGCCGCTGCAATCGGTTTCTTCACGACTTTCATGTTCTTGCCCGATGCAACTGGGTTAGAACTCTGCGAGCACGATTGGGAGTGGGAACTCGTCGTGCGTCATCGTGCCCAAGACTATGGAGGTGAGGCGTCCCACCCGCGGCACTTGTCGTTATGTGAGCGCTGGCAAGGTCGTGGTCAACGCTATAACCAGCAATGGCGCGATATCTTGCAAGTCTCAGAACAAGTCAGCCACATCATTGCCAGGGCCATGATGACCACGCTCGAGTCGTATGGATCATGAAACGAACGAACTTGGAACGATACATGCTTCGAAACTGCACTGGACCCTCGTGTTTCGTTGCGGCACTGTTCTGCACTGGCATGCAGCGACGCGAACCGCGTGCTGCTTCATTGACAACGAACAACGTTGCGAGTTGCAGTTATGGAAGATACCAGCGCTCGTACAGGACACGTTTTAAACAAGCTCTCTGATAGCTGCTCCTGCTCTCGATTCTTGCTTTTGCTCGTCGTTGGACTAGAACAGAGACGAGGCTGGCTGGCTGGCTGGCTAAAGTCTGTAACGACTTTGGCCGAGTACTGGTAGCACCCGCTCTCAGGCGGCGCTTTTGGTGCTCCGATCAAACCCAGCCTACGTTCAAAAAGCGCACTCCAGAGCAGCAGCAACAAGAGTTTGCTGAATCTTATCATGCAGGACGTACTCGTGATGAAACGCGAACTTCGCAAACGAATGCGATCGTTGCTAAGACAGGTGTCGCCAACGGAACTGGGGCCACGTTCGCGAGATGCCTGCCAAAAGTTGATCAACTCGGCTCTGTTTCAGTCTGCAACGACCGTGGCGGCTTTTTATCACATGCCGTCCAATGAAGTTGAGACGACTGAGTTGCTTCGGGTCTGTTTCGATCGAGGCAAACAGGTGTTTCTCCCGAGAATCGAGGTCGAGTCGGCTGCTGGCATGATCATGCTCGAAGCCTACAGTGTCCAAGACGTGGAGGGTTGGCCACCAAACCCTATGGGCATCCGAGAGCCACCTACGCTCTTTCATGAAGTGCCTCGAAGGGAGGTCTTCTCGATGATAGAGCGACACGGACAACCATTAGACCTCGTCGTGGTACCGGGACTAGCATTCGACGCGTTCGGGCACCGTCTCGGTCGTGGCAAAGGCTACTATGACACCTTTCTTTCGAAATGTGACATGCTCCATCGGCAGTACAATCTGCCGTCACCCCGACGAGTGGGACTGGCGCTGTCCTGCCAAATGGTATCGCAAGGTGCCTGTTACCGCACATGACCAAGGCGTGGAGGCGGTCTTTCACGCCTGAGAGGCTACCGCTCCTAGACTCCATGGTTTACCCGGCAACGGGCGAGACGAAGACATGGATGGTTTGACGCAATACTCCGCGATCCCACCCATATCAAAGCTTGAGCAGCTGATTCATAGGATCAAGTAGGATCGTGAAGGAACTGTCGTTTTTCATCGCTCGGGTGTACAACACTGCTGGCCACACTGGTTCGGCGTCATGATCGGTCTCCAACGAGCACAGATGAAACGAGACAGTCTAGTGTCCCGAATAGGTGCCGAAGCTGCACCTACTTTGTCATCATGCTAGACGGCAACGTCTAATACAGTCCTCGTACAGTGAATGGCTAGCGAGCGAGTTTTGCCCAGTGGGTGCACTTTACAAGACCCAGTCCTCTTCGTCAAAGTCAGATTCGTCGTGCTCATCTTGATCTAGCGAAGCGAGGTCAATTTGGTATCGAAGAATGCCGCCGATGCCACCGAATCCTTTCACAAACTGACTTCCCTCGGCAGTTCGATCCGTCACCAGGTCCAGATGCGCGCCAAATTTTTTGTAGTTTTGTGCCAACCAGTCAACCAAAGACTCTGATTCCTTGACCTCCAACTCCGGGCCGCCGTCTTCGTTCGTAAAGCTCGCCAGGTCATCCATCTTATCTTTCACCACAATCCGGATCACTTCCTCACCTGACTGTGCATTCATCAGCACCACTCGTTCGTGATCTAGGTTTTCCCAGATGATCAATTTCTCGACTGCACCCATTTCCAGTGCCTTGATCGTATCATCGACGCCATAGCAATACTTTCCTGTATCTAGTGCGATCTGATCGTAAAATTCTTTCAGCAATCGTTTCTCACGTACATATTTCACGTTAGATAAACTATCACCTGCCAATTCTATCGCCTGATTAAGACCAACTTCACCTCCGTAGCTGATATCGACCACTGCAATCACTTTGGCCTGTAGTCGCGGATCAAAAAGGTCGCTCCGCGCCAGCTCGTTCTTAAAGTCCGCTGACCCAGCGAGCACAATACCACTCACGTTCACTTTGTCACCGTCTGGGATGAATAGACGTACTGCATCCTCTCCTACGCGCCGCAGATAGTTATGTCGCTTCTCCATTCGAAGACGAGCGAAACGCAGTGCTGACTGGCCACCGCGTCCGTGCTTCTTCGGCAGATCAACGTTGAAGCGATGGAGAATCTCTCGAGTGTTTCCCGAAAGCACGGCAAAGAGCGCCCCATTTCCATCTATGATGATAAAGCCGAACTTTTCGTCGTCTTCCAGGAGACTCAAGAGTGGCTCAACATGAAACCGCGAGTCGCAGTAGTAGAGAGAGGTGTTGATCGGCTTGTGGGGTTCAAAGTCGATCGTCACCTGTTTCTCACCCTTTTCGGTTATTACTGTGCCGCAGTAGATGGCTAGACCGTTTGGCGGTACCTTGTTATAAAGTTTGAGACGCTGCTGTGTCGATGTAATCGCCGATAACACCGACAAGCGATTCACACGCGACTTGATGTTCGACGCAGTCCCCGCCTCGTCTGCAAGCAACTTGCCCACTTTCGCAATCTGATCTCCGGGAGGAATCAGCAGCGAAATCATCGACGTACCGTTTCCTCGGGCCGCCTCTAGTCCCTTGAGCAACTTCTTGATACGAAACATGGTCACTGCCCGGTCTTCTTCGTCCAGTTCGCGGTTACCAGTGAGTGTCGTAGCGCCCACCGCCGCTGCCGCTACGGTCGTAATCGAGGTCATGCCTACCAAGTGCGGTCACTAAGAAATGAACTCTAACCTTTCAATCAATCAGCAGAGCGTCGAAACCCTGACGCAGCACGGAAACCTTTCTGATGATCAAGGTCTGAGGTCGCCGTCTCGCTGGAACGCGAGTTGCAGCCAACGTTCATTCATGGTCGGCGTCGGTCCAGGCCGGTCAACGCGCAGCTCTAGACGTTGGCAACGCTTCTGTTCACGATTGTTGCAGTAAAGCTCAGGGGTCCGTTCAAGGCCTGCAAAGTTGCCACTTGGTATACACTGATCGGGAACGCGTGTTGGAACGTGACTTGATAGGACGAGTTACCATCGGAGGGCGTTACAAAGAGAAAGGTCTTTCCGAATGCGGGCCTCGCTACGGCGTTTGTTCAGTGATCTGCAGCGCTTTGCTGGTTTGCGCTGGGCCACAAGAACCTCAAATCCAGTTGTGTATGTTCAATGGACTAGAAGTCAACGAGGCTTGAGCCAGATCTGGCGTCTAAGAGCCACGGGATCGTTAATTGGTGTCAGTAGTGCGTTCTGGGGCTCGTTGGTTCTTCCACGGCCAGCGTATGCGCACTACGTCGACTTCGCTCGAACAAGGTTCACGAGCCGTTGCGCCAACAGACAAGGAATCATCAGTCGGTAGCTCAGAAGCAGGGATTGTGCAGTCGGAGAATCAACTGCCCGGTTCACTTGCCGAGCTGCGCAATGCACATATCGTTCTGTACCAATACGAGACTTGCCCTTTCTGCAATAAACTCCGTGCCTATCTGGACTATTGGCGAGTTCCCTACGAAGTGGTCGAAGTGAATCCCATCGGGAAGAAGGAACTTGCCTTCAGCTCATATCGCAAAGTGCCAGTCCTGGTTGTGAACGGCAATCAGCTCAACGATTCTGGCGAGATCATCAAACAGTTAGAGCGCGTGACGGAACCTGAACGGAACCTCAACACTCAATGGTTCGACTGGATTGACTCGTGGTTTGTGCATACCTTGCCACCGAACATTTATCGAACGCGTAGGGAAGCCCTGGAAACATTCGATTATATTGCGGAGAAGGAGAATTTCTCACCCTGGCAACGGCTGACCATTCGTTATTTTGGTGCAGCGGCCATGTATGTTGTTAGTCGGCGACTCAAGAAGAAATATGATATCGTCGATGAACGGCAGGCTTTATACGAGGCGTGCCGTGACTGGTTGACGGCTGTCGGCTGGCCAACACGGCATTTTCTGGGTGGTGCTCGACCATGTGCCGCCGACATCGCCATGTTTGGAGTCCTCCGAAGTATCGAGGGCTTCACAGCTTTCCGGGAACTCGCTGCGCATGTCCCGGAAATGGTTGACTGGTATGAGGTCATGAAAGAACAAGTCGGTCCATCCGCTCGAATTGAAGCGATGCGTTCCAAAAGTTCGTAGGTACAACACGAGAGCCGGTTTTCATCGACATGTATGTGTGTGGAGCAGGGAATGCCAGGGCATCCGGGCGGTGACGAGTACGCCAAGCGCTTGTCATCTCGTGGACCTACCTCGAAGCCAAAGGAGACTCACCACTGACCAGCGATCCCGTTGACAACTTTCTTTGGTTTGTCACTAGTCGTGATCGACAACGTCGCTGCGTAAACGTATTTGCTGTTCCAGCGACATCTATCGTTGAGCCGGAAAGTCCAATTGACTCGCGGTAGTCCAGGCCTCTCCTTTCCCACAGGCAGCGATGAGTGACTGCGAATAGAAGCGAATCGCTATGACCACATTGACCAGTTCGGCTCGGTTGAGAGTCACAGAACCCTGCTAACGCCACGAAAAAAAGCACTTGAGCTCGTGCGCCCGTGCCCTGGCACCTACAGCCTCGATTACAGAGACCTCCAGCCAAGGTCTGGGTCTGGCATGCGCGCTCGTTTGTTGCTCTCTCACCATGAGCAAGAAAAACGCAGTTGATCCAGGCATCAGGGTCATTTCGTACGAGACATCCGCCCTTCGAGTACCCAGGCTTCCGCCAAAAACTCTAAATATTCGCCTCTTTCATCCCGAACGTTGCTCTAGGACGCGTAGGTTTCTTCTAGCGCTCGCAAAAGCACCACATTCTCGCCTTTGAGCAGTATCGTACCTAGCGCAGTAACCTGGGCTTTTCTTGTTGCGCTCGCTGACCACAACTCGGTCGTATCCTCAAGCACGAGATTCAGGTACTCGTCAAAGCCTCGCAACGTACCTTGCAGGGAATACCGGGTGTTCTCGTATAACCAGACTTCGACTCGGGCCCGACGACGCACCAGTTCAGCGAGCTGTTGAACCGGCACTACCCGCGTTTCCCGAGCAGCCGCTGGCATAGATTTCCTTCTAAAACCCGAGAACCAATCTAATAGCGTACGTTGGACTAGTCACTGCGCACTATGGAATTCTACTGAACCTGGAAGAAAGGTTGCGGTCGATGAGGGCGTCGGCGTCAGTCCAAGGAACCGGAACACCGCGTTCGAGGGATTGGAGCGGTTCTCCTCTCGTAGACAACATGATTGTGATGAACAGTTCGATGCCAGTTCCGTTAGATTTGTGCAAAGCGATATGGCTCTCGTCTATTCTCTTCTCCTATTTTACGTTTTTCTTGACTTTCCTCGTCACGTGTTCGTCATCCAGAGAAGATATTGGTCCAATACCTTCAATCCATAGGTTTTCGAAACGCTCCCCAAAGATGTCTGCATCCTGGACCATGGACATACCAAGAGGGACTTGATACCATCGCGCAGAAGAGATCGACAAGTTTGATTCAGTCTGATGAAATTTGATGAACGAAAAATCCACTGATCCATGCGCTCTCTTTTTCGCACTGAAACAGGCCTCTTTGGGGACACGAACACCACTTGCTGATACGGAGACGATGTCGACGAGAGCTGCATCCATGCCAAGAACGTACTAGAGCCCCTCTTTCGAACATGATCCAAATTATGTGTCGCATACCTCGAATACCTATCTGGGACTTGAATTCACGCTTCTCGAAGTGCCCTCAACGGACTCTGGCTACTCGATCAACGAACCGCGTGTGTAGCTTTTATCGGGAACCAGACGCTGTCAAATATAAACCCTGAATATCCCTGGTGTTTTTGGAAGTCGGCATCGATCAACAGATAGCGTTTCGTTAGCACTCGAGACTGATTCAGAAAAGAACAAAGAACGAGCACCAGCCAGAGCAGTCGAGACATCCCGTCCATCCGCAGCAAACGAGATGTATAAACGGATGACGCTCGTAGGAAACGGAATCGATTCACGAACGTTCAATGCAATTGAACAAATCCGGGTTCGTGAAACGCATTTTTGCACGAAACGCTGGATATCTATCAATGCTTCTTGTTTCGTTAAAGGTGCCGGTGCTCAGATGGATTCCCGACCAAAGCGATGGCCTCGCGGAAGCGACACGAACCATGTCGGTCCGGAGGCGCGCCTCTTCCGAAACGACACCATGAACACAGAACATCACGCTATTGTTTTTCTTTCCCGTTATTTTCTTCAACGAGAAAATCCCATGAACGGATGCCAAAATATATCTGTCGGATGGTCAGAGAATACTCGAAATAGACTGGTGGATGATAGAGCGCTTTCGTGACAAGCAATCGTATTGAGCTCTGCAGAAGAGGTCACACTGAGCTAGAGATGCAGACACGACAGGTTTTCTTCAACGTCTCGAAATAATCAAGACGATGACAATGCCAGCTGCCAGCACGGACACTTAGTGTGACCGATTCTCATGTCAGAAGTATTTGAAACAGACAAAGGTCGCCCGTTTACTGCAACCTCTGTATACAGAACAAAAAAGCAAAGGTCAACGTGAATGGACGCTCATCGGGTGATGCGTCCATCGTTTCTCGGGACTGGATGCGAGCCGAACATCGCATCCTCATTCAGGCCAGCACGTTCCGTCTCCTCCGGACTGTTTGAGCGACAGACCCGTTATACCAGTCACGCTCACAATATACACTTCGTCTCTCGAGACGCCCAGCCAAACTAGGCGAGAGAGACCTGACCCTGACTCGATGAGCCGACTGCCAGCAGCATCACTGCAGTCCTTGCTCCGGAATCAGCTGCATCCTTTACGCGGATTCGATGGCGTGCACTCATCGACAACGGGCTCTTTGCTTGAACGCGAGGCCTGCTCCTGAAGCTGTCCGAAATATCGTGCAGATGCACGGACGACACTGCGAGTCGTGATCGAAGCAAGCGCTTGTCCAGCGCCAGCTGCGCACTCGGCTCGCTAAGCATGGTTTCTGCGATCGCCTCGCTTCCGAGACGGTGAGCAACGACTCCATTTGCTTCGAGGAGGCTGCGTATAATCGCGAGCATCTAATGGATTCCCTGGCCAACACGGAATGTCGCGGCGGGAACAACCAAGTGTCAAACCGAGCGTCTACTTATTCCATGACACGAAATTGAATCGTCTGCACGATCTCTGCACTATCCTGGACGAGTTGTCGAAAAGCTGCATAATCAACCTGATCGAGCATGCGTCGGCGGGCTCTGGTTTTGGCACTGTCCAATACTGGCGCTTGCTCCGAGTTGTTTCCTTCGATGCCCCCAGCCACTTGCTCCATACATTCGTCATAGTTGGGAGCGATCGTGCATTCCTCAATGAGCGCCTGATCCTGGTCGTAATCGTCAAGCCATGTCTCTAGTTCGACGTCATCGGCAGCTTTGAGGCCCAGCTCGCGCAGTCCTCGGCGTACCAGCGCGCGGCTGATATGGCCTCGGTTCTCCCGATCCAGACTGCCAAAAACGAGGAGCATTTCTTCCTCGGTGGCTCGATTCCGACCACCGAGAACATCAGCGACCACGACAACGCGATCCCCTGGGCGCAGTGCTTTACGATCCCGAAGCTCATCCATTGCTCGCTGCACGGTCACTTCGGGGTCGCCGTCGAATAGAATCCGAAAGGGACGCACTCCATACAACATACTCATTTTGTTCCTCGCCATAACGCTGCTTGTGAAGGCGTAAATAGGGCAGCCAGGGCGACATCGCGAGAGCAGCGTCGCCATAAAGCCTCGTTGCGTGAAGCATAAAATTGCCGCAGCTTCCAGTTGCTCGGAGATGGCGCATGCCGTGACACAGACACGCTCCGCGCTTCGTAATACATCCGGCGACCAGCTGTTGTTCGTCTGGAACCGTGGGATTTGCCTCGAGGGGTTCATCCCTGTTGCCAACTTGCTCTCGATGCGAAGGGCGACACGGCTCATCAGGCTGAGCGCTCGTAGAGGATACTTACCACTGGCGGTTTCCGAGGTTAGCATCAACGCATCAACCTGCTGCTTCACTGCCTCGGCAATGTCCGTGACTTCCGCACGAGTTGGCGTCGGATAGAGCACCATACTCTCCAGAAAATGAGTCGATACAATACATGGTTTCGCATAGACGCGGCAGATCTGGCTTATTTTCTGCTGCCAGAACGGCACCATGTCGTATCGGATGTCGGTGCCGAGGTCACCCCGCGCGATCATGATCGCATCGGCTTCCTGGACGATTCCCGGTAGATGTTCCAAGGCGGCCGCGCTCTCGATCTTGGCCACGACAGCTGTGTTGCTTGCACCATTCTGCCTTAACTGTGCTTTAACCTCCATTATTTGCTCTGCTCGTTCCACAAACGATAACGCGACCATTTCAACGCGTTCACGGATTGCGAACTCCAGATCATGTTCGAAGGCGCCGCTCTGCGGCAGACTCGACTTGAAGCTCTTCCCCCGGATCGCGATGGGCGCTCGACTGCGGATTCGACCCGCCTCCATGGCCACACAGCGTGCATCCTTACCTCCATTGCAAATCTCCTGGATACGCAGGAGAACAACGCTTCCGTCGAGGTTTCCCCGCACCTCAATGACATCGCCGCGCTGAACCACATCCATGAACGCATCATCACTGACCTCCGTTACATTCTCTGGATAAGAGGCCTCATGCCGCGCTGTAATCGTCAGCTGGTCACCAGCGTTCAGCACAAGGTCCTTACCGGGAAACTCACCCAGACGAACCTGATCAAACGAACCAATATCCAACATGGTCGCGAGCACAAACGGTGACTCGGTGTTGATGCGACGCACATGCCCAATAACCCGATCATGAAACACATAGTCACCATGCGACATATTCAAACGAACCACGTTCATGCCAAGGGCAGCCATTTTCAGTAACTGCTCGTAGCTTGCAGTCACTGGCCCAATCGTGCACACGATCTTCGTCCTACGCGCGTTGAAGGCCGGTATATCCACCACAGAGAGTGATCCATCGTCTAGCACGTTCAAAAATGGACGGAAACGCTCCGGAAATAGACTCGCAATCGAAGGACCACTCGATCGAGGCGTCTCGGGTGTTGGTGCAGCAGCCTCCTCCTCAGTCAGCGTAAGACGAAGCTGCAACGAGGAGCGCCGCCTCGCCACAACCGGCCTAGCACTCAGTCCGAACCCGTTTCTCAACGGAATACGGCCAAACCCTAGAACTTCCCCAAACCCCATTCACAAAAGCGGGCAACATCTGCTCGTGGTTTGCACCTTTTTCGGAGACAAGCGCTCTCTAGCCAATCGTCGGCGCGACGCGTACGCACTCGAGCCAGCTAGCGAAACGGACACCACGGCATGTGACAAGTGCTCCGGTGTGTGACACACAGCACCGCGCCGCCAACGGCATGGATGCGTGTCGCGCGCTGCTGCTGCGGCTGCTGCTGGGGGCCACACGTCTCCCGTGGATGCGTCCCAGCGGGCGTGCGCGACGCGTCCGACGAATTGGACATCGGAGCGGCGTCTGGCCACAGGACGTTGACGTCGTTTTGTCGCATTTCGTAGACATGTTCATCGTAGCGCTGGTCGCTCGCGTCCCCAGTTGATCCGTACGAAAACGTTCTATTTTGGTTGTTGAAGTGTATCGCGCCGCAGGTTGGGTTTGCAAGTCTTGGTTGGCTCTGTGATCGTCTGAACGTTGTTGGTTTGAGAGAGGCGCGGCTCTGTTCGCGTTGAGAAGGACGCGGCGACTCGGGGACAGACGCGCCTCAGCGGAGGACCATGGCGCCTGGTGATCGATCACGAGCGCAACGCGCGATAGAGAGAGCAAAGGAGGTTGTTCTTTACCCCTTGGTGACGGGCCTTATGTTGGGTCTGGGCACGGTTATCGGACGTCGTCTTGGTGAGTGGTACCTCGAACAGCGGAGAAAGCCCTACAAAGCGCCTGTTTCGGTACCGGCCAGAGACTGGCGTTGAGTCGTTGCGGTGCTTGCGCCACAGATTCTTGATATTTCGGCATAGATGTGATCAGTGGGGGCGCATATTCCGGGATCAGTGTTTTGGTTGGTTCGTGAGAGAGAGACGCGAGCATCCAGGTGCTGCGTCGATCGGTTATGGTCCGGAAGCTTGCTGCGAGACCAGCCTCATGTCGTCGTCGTGAGCGGAACACGCCATTTCCGGCGAGACCAGTCGAATGCTTTCATGGCGGATCTGTTCGGCTGCAGCGTCATAATGAAAATGCGCCTCTAGAATGTATGGGTAGGGATGTCGGTCTTGCTGGATCAAAATCGGTAGCCAAACAGCATCATCAGGCCACATTTGTTCATAGGGAATTTGGGAACAGGGGAACCAACGCGGTTCCATCTCTTCACTGGATCGTGGCTGCCGGCAACCACAGATGATTCCACTGAATAGGTCGACAAACATGTTGGGAAATGCGTCTTTGTCAAATGTGAAGTATAGACTACCGGCCCAGCGAAACTGCTGTCCTTCAGATGCCGATAGCGTGCAACGGGCGCTGGTCTGGTGACCGTCACCTACGCAGTGCACTCCCGCCTCTTCGTAAAGCTCCCGCAAGGCCGCTTGGCGGACGTTCTCACCGTCCTCAACTTTACCACCGAAGCCGTTCCACTTGCCCTTTCCGAAACCGCGCCGCTTGAAACCTAGAAGAACGTGATCCTCTTCTCTGGACTTGACGTAGCCGATGAGTAACGTGTAAGCGCTTGAGACCTGATGTTTTGTCTCGAAAGTCCGATCTCAAAAACGCTGTCTCTTTACTTGGTCCTCGTAGTTTGGTCCATATCGTTTTCGACTTTGAGCGCTGGGGTGCACGCTCACGTATGCACCGTTCGTCCGGACGCAGAGGCGCCTTATCGGCTGGGTCCCGCGCTCAAGCGAGTTTTGTTTTCGCGGCTGAGCCTTTTCACGCCGTTCGGGAGCGACGCCGAATACCACCTCCAGCCAAACAGAAGACCAGGGTATTTAGATACCTCCCCATATGTAGAGCCGAAGACGAAGATAACCGCAGCCAAGGGTATTCGGAACCGACTTGGTGTGGGGCTGGTCCCTCGGCTCCGGGCGTTCGCTCACGCTGTCGCAGCGCAAACGCTACCGCATTCGCCGACTCCGGCGCGTCGTCGTATCTGCATGCTGACGCACTGCACAGGCCTGAAGCAACGACTTCTCACGGACGCGGACGAGAAACCATCCAGAGAATCGCCGGGTACTTTACTGAGTCGGAAACACACCAGAACGTGTCGTGCTTGCGGTTACCGGAAACTCCGAACGATCCGTTTCAGGACCGATCGCTCGCAATTCCGATACATCCACCTCTAGTATCGTAGCCAGTAGGTGCGTCGACGCATCCAGAGCAGATCAGGGAGGGACGCAATTGGACCCAGTGACGCGACGGCCAATTCTCGATCACATAGGTACTTGTTTGCAATGTGGATTATGCTTTCCACCGTAACTGCATCGATCCGTGCGAAGGTTTCAGCGAGAGGCATACGTCGATTGTAGGTCAATAATTGGCGACCGATATCCTCTGCGACCGCATTCGAGTCCGAGAGCTGCAGCAGAAGCGACGTCTTGAGATGTCTTTTCGCGCGCTCTACCTCTGACTCATCGAGTTTGTATGCCATCCCAGTCAACTGCATCTGAATCCCGTAGACAACATCATCCAGGTCCGGCGGGTGCGCAACAGCGTAAACTCCAAAGAGACCCGTATCCACATAGGAGGTATTGAATGCCTGCGCGCTGACTGCGTTCGGTACGCTGTGTAAGCCTTTGCATAGCCGCGAGGACGAGAAGCGACTGAGCGCTGCGTTTCGATCATAAGCGCCCATGATGGCCTGCATGACCATGAGTGCTGGTGCATCCGGATGCGCCCAGCCACAGGTCTCGAACGCCAGTGCAAAATGAGCCAACGGCATGTCGTCGTTGCGGATGCGTACATCGGAGCCGGTAAAGTAGGCTGGCTCTGCCGCGGCCAATGTTTCCGAGGATATGCTTTCATCCTCTGCTCGCGGCATCTGGCCGAAATACTTTTCAGCTAGCTCCGCGAACCGTTCATGTTCGGGACACCCCCCAGCAGCGACGAGTACCATCCGATGAGGTCGATAGTGCCTCTGGATATACGCAAGCAACGCCTCTCGGCGCATTGCTTGGATGTTCTCCACGGGCCCCAGAATGGTTCGAGCCAGCGGCGTGCCCTGAAAAGCCGTGCCGTGCAAGTAGTCAAATACGACTTCTTCTGGTTGCGACTCGATATCCTCCATCTCGCGCAAAATAACATCCTTTTCCCGCTCGACAGCTCCTGCATCCAACCGACTGTTCTGAATGATATCTGCAAGTAGCTCCACCGACTGAGGCAGCGTATCACCCAGGCAACGCGCAAAGTACACGGTCTGTTCGCGTGAAGTGTACGCATTCAGCTGCGCACCCATATCCTCCACCTCCATCTCAAGCTGTCGCTGCGTCCGCCGTTGCGTGCCCTTGAATATAATGTGCTCCAGAAAGTGCGCCGCACCGTTGACAGCAGCTGGCTCAAACCGAGTGCCAGCGTCCAGCCAAAGGCCCACAGTCACTGTCGGCGTATCCATGCGCTCTGTAGCCACCCGCATACCATTCGATAGCATGCTTACCTGCGTCGGTGTCTGCGTCAACAGCCGTGGGTCAACTCGATATCCCGGAGGCAACGGCGACGCGCTCTCTCCAAGAACCTGCTTGACCAAGCGTTTCACACCACTTGGCTGAAAGCTCGTTTGAAGTGGATCTGGCAAAGGCATCGCTGCCGCTGGTGGACTACCACCAGCACCGCCACCGCCAGCAGCAACAGCGTAGCCGCGATGCACCGGCCAGAGAAGCTCGCGATTCACCGGACGACGCTCCCCCAACGTTTGCCGCAAGCCATTCCGTGCAAGCACCAACCCCCGCATTCCAGACTGAAGCAAAAAAATGTTCTTGATAGATGATGAGGCGGAGAGTCCGCTGTCAAACGAAACGATGCACACGACTCGTTCGTTCGCTCAACGCTCAGTGTTCCTGCGAGGCACGCGGCCGCCCCAGTACTGCGCAGAAGCGAAGGAACGCGATACCGCTCTCGTCCGATCGATCGCTGGAGCGTGCATTCGGCGCCTCGGCCGAATGCACGCCTGCTGTCGCTGCTCGACGCTCGAGAGGGATCCCAACCAGAACAGACGCTTACCATGCCTGACCTCAGCGGTGATCACTAGATGAAGAAGTAGACAATCTCTCTCCTTGATGAATACGAGTACGCATTTGAAGAATCTAGTCGAGTCGGATTATCATTCAGGGCGATTGGGTGCGAAAGTAGACAATCTCTCTCCTTGATGAATACGAGTACGCATTTGAAGAATCTAGTCGAGTCGGATTACCATTCAGAGCGATTGGATGAAACCAAGCGTTGATCGCTTTTCCACTTCGCCAAAAAGGTACCGATACTCGGGGATCGCGAGATACACATCTCGTTGGCTGTGACAACTGCCGCAGCATAGAATGGGAAGGCCCGTCTCGACCGTTCTCGTTTATGAGTGAGGCGGTCGCTCTAAAGGCAGCACCTTGGGCGGCACACCCTGCATGTGCATGTAGACGTTCGCAGAGCGTGCAACGCTCGGACACAATCGGCGGCGGATCCCAACTCACACGTTATGCTCGTAGGAGCACTACAGCCATGGCACATACTGAGCGTATTCACGACGCTGGGACAAGCACTGAGACAAATACTGAGGGTGAATGGCTCGATCATGATTTCCCTATATGGACAAGCGTTGTTTGCAGCATCAGAGCCGCCGGAGACACACATATATGGATATAGATACACATCATGAGTACCATATCATCTTTGAACGGATGGATGGCACCTTGGTTGCAGCAGGCGACTCGGTGCTATTGGCGAGTCGTTTTGGCGCAACCATGTTCTGGCAAGATCCTCTTCACCCGAGACGGTTCATTTCCGCAAATCATTCGTTCAAGCATCTGGAAATGAGCCGATAGACTCGTGAGCGATTTTGGGAGAGCAGAATCGACCTAAACTTCCCAGGAACACGCTATGGATCATTAGGATACACGTCTTCGGTCTGGTGGTGGCGAGTCGTCCTCGCGGCGCTGTCGATCGAATGCGCGAAATTCAATTTCCTCTTGAACGCGCGTCCCCTGCTGAGTGAGTTGGTTCTTTCGTCGGTCGGCGCTGCTCACCAAAGGATGGAGTCACTCGCTCGGGACGTTGAACGAATCTGCAAAGATGCGGAAAAGTCTTATGGCCAGCTGGAAGAGGCTTTGGCGTTGAGGGAGCGAGAACTCTTCGTACTGGAGCGGCGGACTTGCGCCGTTCGTTTGACTATCTCGCGGGTGCGCTGGGGTCCTTCGGGGGCCGCCCCAGCCACTGTCCCAATCGCAGGCTCTAAATCAGATTCGCACGAACTAGTTCGAAATACTCAGGTTCAACAGCAGCGGAATAAGGAACAAGGATGTGACGCGAGAGCACCTCTGTTGCCGCTGAACGTCGTCGCTGAGGCAAGGAGCGTTACCCTATCCAACCAGGTGCGAAACGAGTCCCAGCAAGCGCGTTTTACAACAATAACAGCTGATTCTTCGAAAGAGAATACAGATGCATCCGGAATCTCGTTTCCAGTGACGGTCGAGCATAACCAGGTCGCTAGCGCCCCTGTGCGGTTGTTCCGCTGGGCTGACCGGGGATATCAGTTCCTTGTCCGACGAGCTGGAGATCCGGAAACAACTCCGAAACAGGTTGAACAAGCCTCGCAAGCGAACAAAATGACAACAGCGCCAGAACGTGTGGCGTTCCGGAAGAGTGCGCAGGCGAGCATCCCCGACTGGAACGGCATCCTCGCGCATGCCCCACCGATTCCCGCTGAAAAGGGGCCAGCAATTGCACAAACAGCCTCAGACACATCAATAAGCAACCGCTCTGCAGATGCTCCATCCAAATCCAAAACGGGTACCGCGGTGAGGCCATCAATCCAAAGTGCTGTTCCGGCGCTACAACAGGCCGAGAATGTGAGACCCAAAGACGCGAACGACGGTTCGGGACGGGCCATGCTGGTCCCGGCATCCTCATCATCATCATCAGGGTCGGGTTTGTCCCGAGCGGCAAAACGAACCGTTCGCTTTGCTGATCCCGAGGTCCAAATGCCATCGAACCATCGGAACCAGCAAGCTATGGTCGCGACTCGTCAGCATATCGTCACCGCACCCGCTTTTCGTCAACGTCCTTGATTGTGGACGAAACCGCTCCGACAAGTCGTATCTATTTCAAGCCATTTCAGCGGCTATCACAACTCAGAAAAGGTTGTTGTTGTTGTTGTTTGGAGATCAGCTCGCGCGAACGTGTTCCAGTACATACCGAGGGCCACACTTCATCCTAAATGGAATCCGAGACCATCCTAACGATCCGAATCCATCGAAGGCACCCTAACGTGGCAGATTCTGAGAGACGAAGCGACATCATTCGTTTGTTTCGCTTGCGAGTCGATCCCAGCATTTGAAGCGACCCTATGCTTGTCGACTTAACTGGATCGCTCGAGCTGCCAGCCCGGCACAGCCCATGCTTTGGACCGTTCAAAGAAACGAACCACAACCAGCGACGAATTACTCATCTTTTTCAGCACGACACCTTTCCCGTAGTTGCTATGCTGGACCACCATTCCCGGACATAGGTTTTGATATGTACCGCGAGACGAACTCGCTTGGTTTCCTTCTCCAAGCGAGGGGCGCGGTGAACGTCGAATCATCGCGTCGGTTTTCAGCCCAGGTACGGTACTCTTAGAGCGTCGTTTGATGTTCTTCAAAGGGCCAGCCAGGTACTGTGATCGGGGGATGGGTTTCTCATTGCCGCTGAGCAGATCTTCGGCGCGATGACGAGAAAGCAATGAATCCGGAACATCACGAATAAAACGGGAAAGTGATTGCTTCCCGTTCTGGTACCAGGTCATGATCAGAAGACGCTTCGCGCGAGTGAACGCCACATAAGCGAGGCGCCGTTCCTCCGCAATACCAGTGTCGCGGGAAAGGCAGAGCTTGTGCGGAAGCACTCCATCCAAGAGTCCAACGACGAACACCGCCTCGAATTCGAGTCCTTTGCTCGCGTGCAAGGTCATGAGACCTATGCATCTACGACCGTTTTCGGAGTTTTTTTCCTCGTCCGTCATGCCTCGAACGAGAGCGACTTCGCGCAAAAAAGCAGCCAGTGCGTGCCATGCGAATCGGTCTCCTGACTTTTGCCAATTCTCTTCCGCAACGGATGCTGCTCGCACAAGCTCCTGAATATTTTCCAGTCGCTCCTGAACAACGATCAGTGCTCGCTTCTTCATCCGCATTGCGTCCATGAGGCGCTAGCTTGCGCAGGTGCTGTTCGTAGCGCGTGTCCTTGAGAATACCTTCGATCACATGGGCCAGGATGCTCGGACCGCGTCTCTCGTGACTCACACTTGATTCGAGCAGCCTTTTCCATTCCTCGAACATCTGCAGAAATGAAAGCAGTAGACGACGCTTATCTGAGCGTATGGGTATCGTCGCATTTTGGTCACTTGAGGTGTTACCACCAACAGCAATGGATTCAGTCGTCGCAACCATTGCGACTGCAGTGACGTCTCCTCGAGTGGGTTCCGTTTTCGCTTCAGAATTCACATGTCCTTCCGATGCAGCAGGGACCGATGTCGTCTGGCGTTCATCACGCTCACGCAGCAAACGGAGAGCAGCGAATGGACTGCAATGCTGTGTCTGCGCCCACTGGAGGAATGTTTCCGTGGTCCGGGGACCAACACCAGTCACTGCGAAACCCAGCACCCGTTTGAAACTCTCGGCGTCATCCTCGTTATGTAGCAACTTCAGACATGCCAGAATATCCTTGATCTCTCGTCGTTCGTAGAAGGGCAGCCCACCAATAAGGGCGTACGGCATACCTGCTCGAATACAGGCCTCTTCGAACTCTCGACTGAGCGCGTTCGTGCGATACATAACGGCGATGTCTTGACCTGACAAGTTGTGCGTTTCCATGAGGGAGCGAGCTTGCTGAACCACAAACTCTGCTTCTGCTTTTGAATTTTCACAATGCACGACTCGAACGGGCTTATAAAGGCCTTGAACCGTTCGCATGCGCTTCCCTGGTTCAACCCGCATCTGATCTTGTTCGATGATGAACTGGGCAAAGCGCGCCACCGACTCTGTGCTGCGGTAGTTTGTCTCGAGGAGACAGACCCGTGTTCGGGGAAATGAGTCCCGAAAGCGTCGAATGGCGGAGGTGTCGGCGCCACGCCATCCGTAAATGCTTTGGTCGGGGTCTCCAACAAGGAAGACTGGGAAGAGCTTCTCGCCACCACGCTCTCGCTCCGCAAGCAAACGAAGAACATGATACTGTGCTCGACTTGTATCCTGGGTCTCGTCCACAAGCAGATATTCCCATCGACGCTGAAGCTCACTCCGAATCGATGGATGATCTCGCAAAAGACGACCGGCTTCGAGAATCAAGTCATCAAAATCGAGCGCCCCAGCCCGCTTCAATCGTTGCTGATAATCGGGTAGGAGTTCACGAGCCTCACGAACAAAATCCATCGTGAATCCAGCACTGGATGAGACCACGGGGACGTCTAGCATAGGTGCGTCTCCACACTCTGCACAAAAGGCCTCGTTCTTCAGCTCTGAAAGAAGGCTGTTCAGCTGCGCGATCTTCTTATCCATCGGTACTTCACTATTCCGTGCAAGCAAGAGATCTCGAATGACTCTTTTGGATTCCAGATCAGTATAAATGATGAAATCCGAGGGAATATCCCTCGCCGCACCATATTGGTAAAGCATGCGGACACAGGCGGAGTGAATGGTTCCCACCAGGGGTCCAGACCGAGAATCGGTATCGAGGGAGCACTGGATAGCTGCCAAGAGTCCCATGACTCGTTCCTTCATCTCTTCAGCAGCTTTGTTGGTGAAGGTAACGGCGAGTAGCCGGGATGGATGCACCAGACCCTGCGCGATCAGGTAAGCCATACGAAACGTCAAAACACGCGTCTTCCCAGACCCTGGACCAGCCATGACTAACACTGGAATATCTGTCGGTGCAGTTACTGCCTCAAACTGCTCTTCATTGAGCTCTCTGCGCAACCAGTCGAGGATCCCAGCCTGTCCTGAAGCACCGGCAGCGCAACGCACGTGCAGGGCCCGACTCCCCCCGGTTTGTGAACTTCCCGGATGAAGCGTCTTTGGCAGACACATCGAAATTGGACGAATAAATGTTGTCCTAGACAGTCGCGTCTGGGCGAAACGCAAGCTGCAAGTGCGGTGATGCACTCGTGTTCGCGACGCTTGTTCAGCGCAACGAAGCGCGAACGCACTCAAGCCATTAATCTGGCTTGCCTTCCCAGACCAAACCAAGCTTTTGATTTGAAGATTCTGGAAGAGGAAAAGATCCAATTGCCGGAAATGATTCATATCCTCCGCAAAGCTGTGCGAAAGCCGACCCCAACAACGTCCCGATCGAGAACGTTCAGCAAGAGCGCTCCCTCCGTCAGTCGCGTCCGCAAACTCCGTTATGTAAACGCCCATTCGTCCTAAAGTGAAGGCGTCAGAATAGACGCAACCAAAGAAACTCAAGATAACGATGGATCAGTTGAAATTGAAAGTTCGACGGCTCATTCGCGTCTGCAGGACACGGAGAACGTTTTGGCTTGCGAGGGCTAGCCGGCTCCACTGAGCCTGGGACCCTGTCGGAGCGCGCGAGCAGTTTCCTGTTTCGGACTCGTCGGCTCGAAAGCGAGTTCTTCGCCAACCTAACTTGTTGCCTTTTGTGCGACTGGGTGATAAACTCGGATCAACGAAAGCCTGTAGGTGCACAGTGTGTTTTCAACCGTTCTTTAGGTGCAGACCATGTTGCAGTGAAGGGTGTGGAGGACTCGGCCTTGTTCCCGCTCTGGTGATGGTGCGCACCCGTCGGTTACGAACGAGTGCGGCTCGGACAACTGACTCAATGCCCGTTGCCATCGGTGGCGAAACACAGAGTGCTTCTCAAGGCGACGGCTCATGGTCAAGAGCGACACCGTTGAGGTATGGACACGCGCTTGGTGTAGACTCGCTGCTCGCTGGCTCGCGGTATCGGACGCGTTCTCGAGCTCGCACCGAAGCCAGGTTGGATCCTGCGTTCCATCCCAGTGGAGGATACCAGATGATATCTGGATCGCCCATGGGATCTGACTTGTGGACAGAGCACGAGCGTCGCAACGCCGCGGAGGGTGTTCGGGCCGAGGAGGTTGTGACGAAGGAACGCTCCCAACTGCAACAGTTATCTGCAACGCTCCCAAATCGATCACGAACAGAATTGACTGATGTTTCTGCTCTGCTGAACGGTCGCCGTGATATAATCGGGACGAGTGGATCACGGAGGACCGGGAAAACGATGTTTTCCGACTGGACCTATTGTCTGACGGACACCGTCATCGATGACTGGATTGCTTGTAATCCAGCCGAGTCATCGGTCAATGACATCGATACCAGTGCGGTTGCAGCAACGGCCAGCACAGAGCCTATCAATGCACAACAAGCCGAGCTTGATGCTGGTATGGAGCCGCGCTTGACCAAGTTCGATGCTCAGCGACTCCTGCTGGAGGAAAAGACGGAAACAACCTCTCACCAGCAGGTGGCGAGCATTGCCACAGATCGATGGTTTGATCCAATGAAAGCTGATATGGTTTCGTTTTTTACTGCCATAGGGAGTGCTGTTCTTCAACAAGTTTTGGATCACGGTGGAGGCAACACGCAAGAGCTTGCGGCACCCGAAGCGAGCCGAAGCCATCGAGCCTCTCTCTCCTCGTGGCTCACGCTTTGGAATCATTTGTGTTGGACTTGGGCCCATTTATGGCTCGCTATGAGTCATATTATTGAGCGAGTCTTGCTGCCGCTCCTCGGTATCTTTATTGGTCTCATGACGCCTGAGGAGGGCGGAGCAAAGCCGCCGGCCACGACGGGCGGTTTCGCAGTTGCACCTTCACCGCAACAAGTAGGTTTACTGGTGTCTGTCGAACGGAGCGTTTCCTTCTGTCTCGATATTGCAGAACGCGTCTTGAAAAGCTTACAACGGTTCTTGATTGGTTTGGATTCCCGACTGGAGCGATACGTAGCCTCACAATCGCTCCTGTACTTGTTCTGTTCATATCATGGAGTTTTGCTCCTTTTTCTAATTATTTTGGTGAGTGTGGTTGGATGCTTCATAGTCTTCATCACTCGTATTTATGCCGCTTGGATGACTCGTTTGGTGGTGATTGTGACAGGTATCTGGGGTGCTTTGCACCTCTTCGAGCTCGATACGCAATTCATTCGGTACGCAAGTCGTTTTTATGGCCGGTGCCATGAACATGGCAAGAGGTTTCGCTCGTCAACCCGCAATTTGGATGGACGTCGAGTCTACTGAAACGAGCAATGCTCAGACACCCATCCTATGCTTGGAGACCAGAAGAAACCTGATTCCTGACCTGCAGCCCCCATGATGCCTTTGCTTTACGGGCCACGACAGTGACATGTGCGGGCGTGTCCGATCCGGGAACACATCAAGAGTCTCTGGGTCGTTAAAGGAGCTCGAAGAGGAAGCTTGTCTCCGTGGTGAGGGGGCACCAAGCGTATTTACGAAACGGTCGTTGGAAGCAATCGCCCCGGACCGTACCCGACCGAGCTCTTAGAGACGCTTCAAGTCTTGGGTGAAGGTATGTGTCGCAAGACATTTTCGCGCAGCGCTGTTCATTACAGATGCGTCTTTTGCCCAGTTGGGTGAACTGCTGGTCAGACTGTGGCCCCCAAGTTTGAAAGATTAAAGAAGGTATGGCGAGCGATAGACAATCTCTGATGGCTTTTGAAGTCTTGATCGTACTTTTAGCGGCAAACCCACAACTCCTTGTGCGTAACCAACACGCTTTGGGTCAGGGACCCCCATAAATGCAAGAGAGCATCACTGTTTGCGTCAGAATCTAGAATATTCCGCGCGCTACCCTACAGATCGCTTTCCATACGACGGGTTTCGTTTCGTCGCGCGATGCTCGCTCACATTTCCTCGCGTTCATCTCTCTCTACAGCTTCCTTGGGAACTCTTGCCCATGGGCGGCAATGCCGCTACCAACTCGCTATTCTATGCGGCATGCATCTCACCAAAATATGCACGCTAGAGACGTTGCATACGATCTCAAGACGACAAGCGTACTCATGGTGAGAGGCGCCCTCGGTATCGCGGATACAAGCAAACTTCACGGACATGTTTCACATCGAGCACGTAGCAACAGAAACGCTCCAGTCCGAGTCCATATCCTCCGTGAGGACAGGAGCCGAACTTGCGTTGATCAGTATACCAGTAATAGCTTTGTGGATCCATCATTTCGCGCGCATACGCTTGCATCAGCTCCTCATAGCGCCACATGCGCATACTACCACCGATGATTTCTCCCACGCCAGGCAACAGCACGTCCACACTCTCAGTCAGGTCGGGTTGATCGACACATGGTTGCATGTAGAACGCCTTTAACGAGACCGGAAAATGTGTTAGCAAAATCGGTTCTCCGATTTGATCAGTCATGAGTCGCTCCGGCCGCTCGGGGATATCATCTCCAAATTCGAAATGCACTTTGTTCTCTTCATCCTTGTAAATGTCGTGCTCTCGGCAGTATGCAATTGCATCAGCGTAAGTCATGCGACGGAATGGGCGCTGTGGTACGGCCACTGCCGGGTTCAGCTCCCGGACCAAGTCACCAGCCTTATCTAGCAGCCGCGAAATTACATCGCATACCAAATCTTCAATCGCATTCAGGAGATTTTCAAAGTTGATGAAAGGCATCTCGGCCTCAATGTGATGAAATTCCGCTAAATGGCGACGGGTGCTACTCTTTTCCGCTCGATACGAGGGCAGAATGCAAAAGCAGTCCCCTACAGCTGGGATCGCAGTCTCCAGGTACATTTGACTGCTTTGGGTCAGATAGGCATCCGATCCGAAATAGTCCAACTTGAAGAGTGTACTGCCACCCTCACACATGGTGTTCACAATCGTCGGCGGCGCGAGTTCCACATATCCTCGATCGAAATAGTGTTCTCGAAAACACTGTGTGATCAGTGAACGTAGACGCAAAATCATCGATGATTGGCGTCCACGTATAACCAGATGACGATGATTCAGCAGAATATCCGGGTTCGACTCATGCGTCAGGGCCATTTCTATCTCGGGCGTAGAGGGCGCAACGAGCTCCCAGTAGTCAGCCTGCAACTCAAGGCCGCTTTTGGCACGAGCATCACGCTGAAGTGAGCCCCAGACACGAACGCTCGCCTCTCGACAAAGCGTCAGTGCATCGTACGTCATGCATAGCTCGTTCGTCAACACGCACTGCAAAAAGCCAGTACCATCTCGCAAGTCCATAAATGCGAGCCGCTTCCCATCCATGCGCCAGTGGTGGACCCAGCCAGCGAGGCAAACCCGGCGTTGAAGCATCGTATCAGGATCAGCGAATATGTCACGGATCTTACAGACCAACGGCTTTGGCAAGTTCGGATCAAGAGCGAATGCGTACTCGTCGCGCTTCATCGAGACGTTCGCGTTGTTGTGCTTCTGTTGCTGCAGCGAGCTCCACCTGCACGGGCTGCTTTCCGCTCCGCCAGGGCCGCCAAACGAATGAGTTTTTTCAACCTCGCTTTCGGGAGCTGTTGTCGTTCCTCTTCAGACATTTGGCGGAACTCTTCGATCGTCAAGTTAGAAGTATCTCTCTCGAGTTGATCCATAGGGAATCGAGCCAGCAAGTGGGTTTCACTGAGTGCGTTCAACGATGACGACGAACTGAGGTTCTCTCGCTAAGCGCAGTCGGCTCGACGGGACCTGCGGCACGTTCGTGACCGCGCCTGCTGCAACACGCTGACAAGGAGGTTTTATTGTTCAGACTCGGGGACGAAGACGCCATTGAGTCTGGGTAAACGTGACCTGTGTCTTGAAGAGCTAAAATTGATTTGATTGGATATTGTTTGAGGGGCGGTTTGTTTGGATCAGCTTTTGAACGTTTGATCAGGAGTTGGGGGACGCGCTGGTCTTCGGAGGCCAACGTCGTCGACAGCGTAGGAGCGTTCCGTTCAATCAAAACTTCTGCAGTAGCTTCAAGTTGTGGTCTGATCAAACCGGAAACCGAAATCATGAACGGATTCATAGAAATCTGGTCATAGGACGAATTGTTGCAGAAAAAAGCTTTCTGTCGTCTACTTCGCGATTCGCTTTATAGAGGGCGTCGGCGGACGTCCTACACAAGCAGCTTTCTCGATAGCGTCATCAGCACGTAGCTCCGCAGTTGGTTATCGATTTCGATGGGTTTGTGCTGATGAAGCGCCTCGATTCTGTTCTATGAAGAGGCTGGGCTCCAATCGAAGAGGGAAAACATGTCGCGCCTGAAAATGTTGCGAATATCCTCTCGGGTCGAGAGCGGAGCAGCAGCAGCAGCAGCAGGCCAGTACTTTGACGTCCACGGACGCCATATACCATCTGTTAGGTGGACTCGCCGATATAGTAAGTTTATGCTTCACACTATACATAGACAAAAATTCGTGCAGTTCTGGCATTGACGGCGCATACGAGTGACTGTTCGTGCGACACCTGCAGCCTTGTGCGTCGAGAGGTTTACAAAGCGAGGACAAGTCACGCGCTCCGCTTGTTGTTTTCGATTCTCAAGACCCGTTTTCATCGTGTTGATAACGCAGACCTCTCGCCAGGCCTGGACCATAACATCCGGACCCTCACCTGAAGAAGCATCGCCTAGACTGCATCAATGGTAGCCGCAGACCTTAACCGGATTCGTTGGACACACAAGTCCGAATCAAGGCTTGGAGGTTACGCTTTCCGACTCGTACGATTCAGCATAGTCAGGAGAAAGAAAACTTGAGAGGGCCTGGCACGGATCAAGCTCGAACAGCACGCCACGATATGTGCACGCCTTGTATGCCTTGCGAGGGGTCCTCCTTTCTGGATGCGGTCTCCCGCACAATGAACTTGCTCAACGCAGTTCCGACTCCACCATTCTCTGCAATTTCTAGAAAAACAGTTCAAGATGTGCTGTATGCCACGCGCTCGCTTCATCTCTCTGGTCGCTGCTTGAAGTGCATATTTTCCAAGACGCAAAACATGTGCGTATTTCCCTCCGACAGCTACTCGTATGAGATGATTCGCATAGCTTTGGGGTCAGATGATGAGGAACTCTCAGCCTCCGAACGCATCCTGTACTTGCCAGCTATTTGCCAAGTGTTTGCTACTTGCTGTTCACGACACCATGTGATTACCGCCTCTTCCTGCCAGCCGTAAACGCACACACGGTCCTTTAATCGGTGATGGATGATCCTGCAGTTCCAATGCTCCGTAAAGCCGTCTCATTCATGTCGAGTGCCTCCAATTCAAGACTACTCATGGGCTAAAATCGGAAAAAGAACGCGCTTCGCAGGAGGTCCTTAGCGCTCTGCCAGAACCGACTCGAAGCCCAAGTCCCCCGCCCTGGAGAATGGGTGATGTTTTCGCGGAGCCGGCTCCTTCTCTGAGCGTAAATCAGCCAACTCAGCGCAGCGAGACCAGCCAGCGAGTAAGTGACCATATCGGCGAGCAGTGCAGGATCCTCCTGTATTCGTCGATGAAGCGACTGGAATACCGTCGATACCATCGGTCGCGTTTCGTTTCGCGACCCCAGCCCGACGTGAGGTTCGGGCATCGAGTGTCGCTCGTGTCCATCATCCACGCGACCAGCACATCCCTGATTGTGGTCTTGTTGAGATGCTTCATCGACGTCGTCTTGGGCAACCTCTGGAGGCGTCTCGTTCATCGCGCTGTTCGAAATACCTAGTCGCTCGAGTAGGGTAGCTAGAGCCTCTGCGGAAAGATGCTCCCGCAGAGCGATGGATACGCGGTCCGCTTGATCGGTTGGCGGCAGAGATAGCTCTTTCTCCAGGTCGGTGCCATATCGGCGAGCCCAGGCTTGTTGATCCTCTACCTTACGAAAGGACAAGGACTCTCCAAGTAGCAGGCCGCGTAGCCACACTCGGAGGAGGAGCTCTTCTTTATCTGCTCGGCTCCATGATCGCGCTACAGATGATTCCAAAAAGCGTTGAAGAAGCGTTCTCACAACTGAGATCACCTCGTCGGGCGCTAGGAAAGCGGCGAGAACACTCAAACAGCTTCGGGTCAAGTCAGGGCTCTGCCACGCTCTTCCCAGTTCATCATCAGACCCCAAGAGTTCCCTAGCCAAGCGCACCGCTTCGTCGTCGCGTCCCAGTATACATAGTGCTTGCAGCTCCAGAGCGTCCCACGGAGGCGTCGGACTCGTACTTGCTCCTCGCGTTCGACAGAGATGCAGCACAAGGACCCCATTCCCCAACAAAAGCACGTCGACGGCTCGTTTGAGCTCAGCCAAGTCGTTTTCTTCACCTTTTAAGGTTCGTTCAGCTCCTGGCGGGCTCTCAACGCGTCCCATTCGACAAAGACTGGGCCTGTTTGGGGCCTCGAACCTATCCCACCCGCCCAAACGAATAGCGCTCGCCTCTACCAAGGGGTCATGCCAAGCAACTCGCGAAATCTCAAACGAACATGGTCTCTGCCTCCTTTTCGTGACCTACCGTGAGCTTGCATGCCGTGCTGTTTTTATTCAAGACCCCCGAGGTGACTCTAGTGAATCGACTCGAATTCATACTTTTGATTGGAGCCAACTTGTGAACTTTGGTCTCTTAAGTGAGATGTATCGCGAAACGCATGGCTGTGCGTAGAGATGATCAACCGTGCCTCGAAAGGAGGAGCATGAAAGCGTTGTCGCCGTTACCGGGAGCTGCTTGTGCTCGAGACTAGGACGCTTCAAGTACTCGGTTGAAACTGCGTATCAAAAAAAGACGCCTTGATCTTGCTCGAGATGCTCATAGCCTTTGTAATGAGCGGCAAACCTCGATTCCCAGGAGATTGGTACGATGGTCACGTTCCACCGCAGGTGCCCAAAGACCATGTTCCCTACATGCACGCCACTAAAGCGTTTAGAGAATCGGCCAGCAGCTTTCACTCCCTTTTCGTTTTTGAGATAAACCGCTTGGATGCAATGGACGCTCAAGCACTCAGTGTTCGCGAAACGAGGCAAGCGTGAATGCGTCTCTTTTTCACATCCAAGTTACGGTTCAGCTGCTCATTCAAGTTCGCTGAACGTCACCAATGCCAAAACGGTCGCTTCAGTCGATTCGATATTTTCGCATTCATCTTCAGGATTGGCCACAGATTCAGTCTGGTGCCCAGAGATCGCCGAGAGCAGCGTTGCTCAGTGCTTTCAGCCGTTGGATATGCGAATTTTCCAACTCTTGAACATTCGTTACAATGGCTATCCATGGCGTTTCATGTGGTTGACTTTCACGCATACCCTGGCAGTATGATTCGCGGGCTCCATGCCAGCTATATCTTCCGCCAAGTAGCTTCCATTGAGGAATGTTGCTTCCCGGTTCACTGATCAGCATCAGCTCAGCAAACGGGACGTGCGACGTCCATGGGCTCATTCAGATCCTTGACCATGTAGGGTCCGTCCAGTTTGTAACCCAATTTGCGATAATAATTGCGCGTGCCGATGCCAGCAATCACGGCCAGTTTGCGACTACCGTGCTCCTCGCGTGAGATGCGCTCTGCCTCCTCCATGAGCAGCGTACCGAAACCGCGATGTTGGAATCGGGTTGGGTCCCTCTCGTGAACAGGCACAACAGTTCCGTAAACATGAAGTTCCCGCACCATAGAACAGCCTGTTGATTCGGCTGTCCAGAGGTTTTCATCGTCTCCATTGGCTTGCTCTGACTTAGCCATCAGCTCTGACCGGTAGGTCGCCTCGCGACTCAAACGTCGCAAACGCAGCAGAGCCACCAGAATATCCTGGATCGGGTCCTCATAGGAAAGGAATGTTTCCCAGCCGCCATTGGCCACATAGTCTCGTCGAATCAATTCAATTTGTTGGGGCCGCACATCATGATGAATTTCACGAATACCGACCTCTCGAGTTCGCACATCCCGACAGCGCAGGCCCAGGTCTCGCATCCGAGCGAGTACTAGTTCACGCAAGTTCCCAAACTGAACACCGCTCGTCACCAGCGGCATCGGTATATCGCGCTGAACCCGATAGACGCGAACCCAAGGGGGCACCAAGGCCAAAAGTTCAGCGACATGATCAACGAGTTCTGTCGGTGGCATGCTGCGATATTTTCCCGCTCGCCACAACTCATACAAGCCGGTATTGGCCAGAATCAGCGTCGGGTAGATTTTCAGCCCATCTGCTCGAAAAGCGGGATTCTCGAAAAACTCTCTAAAGCATTCCACGTCACGTTCTCGGTCCATGTCCGGCAGATTGGGCATCAAATGGGCAACAACTTTATAGCCAGCATCTTTCGCCCAGTGGAAACAGTGGGTGACTGCCTGCACCGTGTGCCCACGATTGGTCAACTTGGCGATATCCTCGTAGACACTCTGGACACCGATCTCCAACCGAGTGCATCCGTATTGCAACATGGCGTCTAAATGGGTTCGTTGACAGAAATCCGGTCGTGTCTCAATGGTCAGCCCAATACACTTCCACTTCATGCTCTGTTCGCCGTAACGCACCGCCTCAGAGACGCTATTGGAGGCATGTCCCGAGAGCGCATCATGGAGGTTGCGAATAAACCAGTCGCGATAGTCAGCCGGGAGACTCATAAACGTACCGCCTTGGATAATAAACTCGACCTTGTCCGCCGAGTGGCCCAGTGCTTGCAACTGCTCAATTCGAGAACGAACCTGAATATAGGGGTCGTATCGCGCTCGTATGGCTCGCATACTCGTCGGCTCAAGTCCCGTGTAGGACTGGGCAGCGTAGGGAAACGAAGAGTCAGGGCCTCCTGGACAGTAGATGCAGACACTCCCTGTGGTGTAGATGTGCGGACAGCGATGCGGCTTTGACATAACAGCGACGATGACGATGCCCGAGGAGGAGCGTACCGGTTTTACTCGCAGCTGTGGAACCAGCACGTCGCGGTAGTCGTCGGGTACTGCAGCCACAATGTCCATCAACTTGGGCACACCGTGAACGCCGAAGCGTTTCGCTGCTTCAAGCTTTAACCGATCTAAGGATACGGCTTCGTCATTTTCGTACGCTTGGATGAGAGCGCGAATGATGTAGTCGATGACGGGGCCGGAACCCATGACACCCCAGCCTCGCGCAGTGCAACAAGTTCACCAGAGCCACGATACGAGGCTTCAACCAGGACTTGTTTCTCTGTCAGACCGCTAACGGAACCAGAATAAAGGCGTCCAGAAAAGTGTCCCTATGTTGAGGTAGCACGTGAGCGCGCCTGAGCCAGCGCAAGGCTCGCCAGCCAAAACAAACCGTTTGTTTGCGAACTTGACGTTCGCCTGCGCTTCCTGCGGTCCCTGGTCCAGGTAGCCAGTCCGCGCTACGTGAGCCTAAAGGAAAGGTGAACTTGCAGCATCTCTCAAAACTGCTCTAGACAACTATTGTGTGAGAGAGCGCCTAGAGACGGTGACGGTGAGGCAGCACTCGCTGGGTGCTTCACAGACAGCGGCGCCTCTCCGCACCGACGCTGGGCAAACGAACTTGGTTCGGCACCAAGGGGCGCGTCATTCGGACACTAGACGCCTTTGAGCGGACTTTGATAGCCTCAGCGCTTTCGCGGATGCAAGTCAGGAGTTATGCGACGAGGCAGAACGAGTACGCGTACAAGTGGTCGAGGTCGCAACGCTCGACGCGGACGACACCGCCTCGCTTCAGCTTTGGAGACGGAGTCAACGAGTGCGAAACCGATAGGGGTCAGAACACCAACCTGGACCCCTTCGGTTGATTCATCTTCCAGTGACGTTGAAGATCACGACCAGGAGCACTCGTATCATACTCAGGACTCGGCTCGTTCGGAACCTACATGGAGTCAAGCGCGATCGAGGAAAAAGGCGCATGCTGGTGCAGGTACTCGCGACTTGACGGCAGCAGGCCATCACTCGGCAGCGAAAGCAAGGTTAAAGACAAATCATTCAACAACAGAGCAGGCACATCAATCGGCGGTAACCAAGGAGCGCTCGTTATCGATCGACGCTGAAGCTGCAAATGATTTAGCGCTCTTACAGCGCCTATGCAGAGCCTGCAAGGAACGCGAGCCATGGACACTTGGAGCACTCGACCATAGCCCTGATCCTGATGATATGAAACCAGCTGCATTATCGACAAAGGGCGACCTGCTGCGGCATGCGGAGTCACCACGGAGAGGGGACCCAGCATCTGACTCAGTCTCCCAACAAAATGAGCATTCCATTCTGGATGATCGCGTTGTGCTGCCTCCGCCATCGTCGCTGTCGATGTTGGACCAACTGGCCTGTGTGTTGCATGTTTACCGTCAACTTGTCGATGCAGTCTTTCGGGAAACTTGTGAAGAGGGCTATCGAGAGGAGTATTTCGCTCGCGTACTGCGTATACATGATCGGGCCCGTGTTCACAGCCCGCTTTTTGAGGCACTCCGTCTCAATGGGCCCGTCGAAACGGATGCCACGGGAGCACCCTCTGACATTTGGGAAAATACTAGACAAACAAACCGGGAGGGTATCCTTGTTTGCTCTCATTGTAAGGGTTCGGTAGCTTATGCACGCTATGCCCAACATTTAGAGAAATGTTTGGGCGGTGGTGGGCGTCAGAGCTCGCGTGTAGCCGCAGTTCGTCTCCGACAGTCGAGCTCAAAGGTGGCCTCCGATTCTGTTGAGCATTTCGCAAAGTTACCTTCGGTTTCGAATGGACACGAGGACGGCTCCAAGGCGTGCACTGGAGACGCATCTGGCCCTGTGATGCGTTCAACAATATCAAACGCTGAAGCTGCTGAACACGGGAAGATCACTTCCATGACGGATGTGAAAGCGACCCATACGAAGCATGAAATGAATGGCAGCGGAGAAGCTGATCAAGGCGAGTCCTCTGGGACCGCGCACCAAAGCGGTGCCCACGACGTGGTGCCAAAGATGAGTAGCAAACCACTGACTCGGAACGATATCCCGCGAGAGGACGACATCAATCGCCACGATGCGGACGACCGAGGAGACGAAGACGACGATGACGAAGACGAAGACGACGATGATGATACTGATTTCACGGAACGACCGCCATCTTCTAGTCGTCGACCCAGTACCAAGAGACGACCAAAACGACGAAGGCGAGCTCGATAACAACAGCGCGGATTGGAGCAATGATCAACATTGCCATTGATATGACCGCAGAGGCGCTTTCCGACGTCGGTTTGCACCGACTCTGGTTTAGCTGCTCGCGTAACGACGAGAGCGCTGTAGAACAGACAACGGAACGATCTACGCATACACTCAAGTTGATCTGAAAAAAAACACTCCGGCAGCATATCAGGCCTTCTACTCGTCGCTAGTGCGCCGAGCACTACGGGTACCTCACAAGAGCGGCGGAGATTCGCGGCACCTCGCCGAGTGTGCCTCGAAAACTCCAAGTCGAAAACCATGCTGGAAAATGCATTCATCAACAGTACGACAACATCAACGAGACCGTCGAATGCAGAGCAGCACCGACGATACGAAAGCAGTGCACGTCGAATGACGCATGTTCTAAGGGTATTTGCAGGCGACTCGAGCATGAGATCTGCTCACCAAATGCCAAACGCGGATGATATCGAATCAGGTCACTTGCAAGGCACGACGACTTACGATTCGCTTTACTCTACTGTACTCTTGTTTGACGTACTGGTCTTCATGGAGCTGATGATCGCGTTGCGATGATTTGCGCAATGTGTTTCCTAGAGTACGAAAAGTGCCTCCAGCCTGCTGTCAAGTTCCCTGTTCACGGACTAGCCGCCGACTTGCGGGGACTCGGATCTCATTCAGGTGTAGAGAGTATTGCGTCGCGACGAGGTGCTTTTGCCTGGAACGTCATCGATGAAGGTTTCGGGAGAGGTCAAAAGGTCCCCAAGACTCCGCGGTCCCGAACCGATCCATGCAGTGTTATCACGTAGCCCTTCAGGAGAAGGCGTTGGGCTCACGCGCTGAATCAATACCCGGGTCTCCCGCTTTTTGTCTCATCCAAATAAAAGGCACCTTCCTCCAGACTCATGACGGCACAACAGGACTATCTTAAGGAATAGATAAAGACATGTTAGCTCGGTGGTCTTCGAACGAGCAACGCTCGTTGACGCGGAGAGCTTCTTCGGTGCGAAGCAACCTTTGGTTTCAAAACTCATTGCTGAATCATCGTTGCATCCAAATGTTCTCGAAACATTGGTGTACTCGACCGAACACAGCCACTTTCTTCTTGCCTTAAACCGAAATAGGAAAGGATACAGTCGTCGGAAAAGTTACAAGACGGAGCAGTCACCACCAGAGACGCCACAGGAGCTCCACATACCTTACGGCGCGCTTCCGCTTCTCGCTTGACAGAGGAGGTTCGCTCCCGGCCGCAGCAGCGACGCTGAAGCAACAGTAACGGCTCTAAACAGAGCACTGAGAACACTAGTGGTCGTCAAAAAAGACTGCGGACGCAAGCGCTACCCATGTTCCGGCATACCGTCCTGGTTGATCCAGCGGAGCGGCTGCAGAGCGACTTTGCCGACCCGGTCACTGACCCGGAGTATGAGTTCGACAACGAAGCAGCGGTGCATGCAACTGAACCGATCCGCTCTGACGAAGCGTCTTGCTGGAAGCATGTGGAACCCAACCAGCCGTCTCTTTTTGTACTGGATGGTATGGCGACGCAAACACTTGTTTTGACGAGCACTGCTCCAGATGCTGCACGGCGACAAGTTGTGCGACTACCCAGTGTGGTCATCGAACGTGCCGGCGCCATCGCTGCCGCAATGCTGACCAAAACATCTCCACAACGAGTTAGTCGTGCTGAGAACGATAGAACCTCATCCAGGCAGTAGCAATGAATGGTATGATTCCCGCAGAGGGCTCCCTGGTTCTTGTACTCGCCAATAGTGTCGTCCAGCAGGATGATGATTGGTTGAAGCCACTTTGGCGTCAAGATCACGACGCAAGGGGAAACACCCGCTTTACTTGGGTAAAGACTGGCTTTATCGGCGGTCTTGCTGCTGCACTGCTCGCAGGAATGCTCCTGGCGAAAGATCGCTGCAGTCGTTTTCCTCGCTGTCGAGGACGAAGACGGGCCAAATTGCGGAACGATGCAAGCTTTGGTTCAGGTTACAGAGCGACTCGGTTCCCTCACATCTACCTACTGGAGCATTGAGAAGAAACGTTTGCGTCTACTGCAAGCGACTCGACACCAGCTCTATGTGTGAGCAGATTTGACCCCGTCTGCAACAGGAGATGGTGTTGAACGCTATCGATCGAATGAATCGTCAGCAAAGGAAGGAGCAACTTGACCCGCTCCTCTGTTGCTCTCGGCTCAGGGACGAATTTCCATTGAGACACCGCTTCCTAGTCTCGATGATGCTGATGGTCATTTGGAGACATTGCATCGAAGCTGCTTCGCTTCCACGCCTTGTTCGTGGGTTCGCAGCGCCTTTTCGGTTACGACAGCGAGCGACGATAGGAAGCGATCGAGCCGCTGTCGAGTCGTGCTTTGAACGATCCAATCAGCATATTCCAAAATATCGTTCCCGCATGGATGTAAAGTGTTTTGTAAAGAACGGAAAAGGAACGAGAAACGTGGACGGCATTCCGAGGCGCCGTAGCCTCTGTCCCGAGCTTGCCCCATGAAACGCTCCATACTAGAGCTGCCAACATTCATCCCATAATCGGTCGATGATCATCACGTTTTTCACCATGTTGTTCAGAAGTTTGAAGGTACTATTCGAGTGAGCTTGCTTCTCAACGTCTTCCGAGCACGCCAGCTACTTCGCTCGCGAGCCCGTAAAGATATGCGGAATAGCGTCAGTCTCTATACGACCGCTATCATCCCGTTGACTACTCCAGCAGCCATTCCACGGGCAACCTGCTTGATATTACCGAAAACCTTCTCATTTCCTGTTTAGTATTCAGTGCGCTTCTTCTGAAAGAGTCCAGAATAAGGTTCTCTATCGCAAAGAGGTTCCGCGGTTCTCAAGCGCGTACCTCGCTCGCCGAGTTCCCCTATCCCTCGTTGGCGACGCTGAGCGCTTTCGTTCGGAACGTTGATACTCGTTCAGTTTCTCTTATGTTTCGTCGAGTGTCCAAGATCCCAAGCCGGCTCCATAAAGAGCGGCAGAGCTTTCAGTTCGACGTGCGTCTGCTGGGTTTTGAAGGCGTACCGCGAAAACGCTCGGTGGTGCTGCAGCTACAGCGCGGTCTTCGTACGGCAACGAGTAAACCGTTCGAGGTACGATCATCTGGTCAGAGAGTTTGTCCTCGATGGAAGTCTATCGATTATTTGTTCCCTGTACAGAGATCGCAGAACGGGTACCTTCGAGTCCAAGGATTGCAAGTTGCGTCTGCTCGGTGTTCAGTCTTCGAGCCGGCGGAGTTCTCGTTCGGCTCCGGACCTCGTCCAAAAGGCCTTGGAGAAGGTTCACTTTGATGTTACACAGTTTCTCGGAGAGCTTGGTAGTGGCATTCGGAGGGAACATGTCTTTGTGTTATCGAATGGCTCGCGTGTACACACAACGGTATGCTTGTCATGGGTGGGATCCTATCGAACAGAACGACATCCCGACAGTGCCTCTTCCTATGCCCCGTCGGAGCTCAGTCGAATGAGCTTCGAGTCGACGCTCTGGTCCGATGGTTCGAACTCGTCAAGCGACGCTGCTGATGACCATATCCCTGGAGACTGTTCCGCCGATATCGAAAGTCGAGCCAGTCGTGCCCACGTCAACGAGCCTGGGATCCAGCGCCCAGCATGTGGAAGAAACTGCCATAGAGACTCGTCCCATGCATTGGAATGCTCGTGAACAGGCAGCGACTGGACCGTCTCTGAGTATGAACGCAAGAACGATTTCAGTCGAGGCGAAACCTCAGGAACTCCTGCACCAGGTTGCATCCGTCATGGCTGACTCTACTGAGAAAGACGGTATCTCGTCTCCAGGCGCTCATGCACATCGACTTGGAGATGGATGGTATGCTCAACTGCCGCCGGGGAACGTGCTCGTATCGACATTCTCCTCTAAAGAGGAATCATCCGAGCCGTCCCTGCGACAAGTCGAGCCAGCATCGACAGCGACCGCTGAATATCGTCTCGCAGAGGGCGACCCTTCAACGGATGATGCCACAGCAGAAGCAGAAGCACTCGCAAATGTGCTCTCACGGTTGTGTGACGGGGAACGATCCGATGTGGAGTGTTTTTTCGGCTTGTGGCAAACACAGGGCCACCGCATGGGTGCAGCAGCTCGTGAAATGAATGCAGAGATACGACGACCTCGAACGGAATCAATGACGGTTGCCTGGGAAAAATGCTCTGTTCTAGCGTCTGCTTTGGATGCGCTTTACCAGAATCTACATAGCCTGCAGTTGGACTTGTCTGGTTGCGTGGATCCATGCAGAATCACGGTTGTTCCAGAGTCGCAAGAGAACGACAAAGTTGTCTCCAGTCGGGAACCAAGTCGGCTTCTGAACACAACGCAACATGCTTTGGTACCGTGGCCATCCAGCGTTCAACCAACTCGTTTACATTCTGTTCGTATTGGCCATTCGATTGCTGATATCACTGCAGAGGTTCAACTTCTGTGTGATGCGATTCAACAGAAGAAGACCAGGGCTCGAGAACTAGGTCGACAGCTAGCCTCAGCAGTGGACTCTATGCAGGTCATGTCTCGAACGCTGTTGCCCCAACTGCACAGAGAGGTTGAGCACTCTTTCGCGCTTGCTTCATCGACCCTTGCGGAGATGATGGAACAGTTCAAAAGGAGGGCAATGAACTCGACATTGCAAGCATTGCGGCCTGGCCCCGAAACCATGGATGCCGTCAAGCGTTCAGAGATGGTTGGTCCGACTCTCCACGCAATACTTGTGTCCTTGCGACATCTGCAGCACGCACTCCAGTCGATGAGAGACATCGTCCAACAACAACAACAGGAGCAGTTATCGATAAGCGCGCCTGCATCTTGCCGGCCTGCAGTCCGCTACCCGCTACGACACGTTCCCTGTGAAAGGCTCCTCGCTCAGACAGCACGTTGTCGAGCGCAGCTGTTCGATTGGAGACAGCACGTGACAGAACATTCCTGTGTATTGGAAGACCTCTTCAGACAACTGAACGAGGCACTTTACCACTTGGCTTCAACCAAGCCTTCAGCAAAGGATGTCCGTCGAGCTCCGTCCCCAAACCGGGATCAAAGCGGGATCTTGGCCATGCTTCGTGGCCAGCGCAGGCGAGTATATTCGTTGCGGACAGCACTCGTTCGCGTCAGAGCGTCCTGCATCGACGAGTTCACTTCATGGCAACGATTGTTTGAGGAACACAGGAACCGCTTGGTGACGAAAGCAGCACATGCAGAGCGCCAACAAGGATACGCGATGAACCCAAACGTGCACTCCAGACCCGATATGGAGGAAACGCAACCCAACCCGTTGACGCGTTCGGTTCTATCCCAGAGAACGACATCAGCGTTGTCTGCGGAGGAACCGAGAGCGCTCGTTGTAGAGCTTATCGAAACAAAGTTAGCGCTGGCGGAGCAGAAAGAAGTTGAGGAGCATCTGCGACGAGAGATGCGACGCCAGCAACGCGAGTTACACCAGACCATTGCCAAGCTGGGAGAAACCGTCTCCAGGCTCGAGATCAAACTCGCTAAAAGCGGAACCGATCACGAAGTCATCAACTGAGTTATCAAGACTCTAACTAACAGTCGAAAGAAAAACAAAACGAATCTTTGCAGGTCGTCTGCACAAGATCGGACCTGATACGCAACCCAAGCTTGTCGGGAGTCGCGCAAACGATGTCGTCGCGTCTCGCCCCAGACCGAGCATATTATGGTGCTGATCAATAGAACTTCTAGTCATCAACTTCAAACAAGAAACTAGGGGTAGGTCTTCGGTTTGATTCAACGGCGACCGCGGCCAGCACTTGACAACCTCGGTTGCCGTCGTACCACACAGACATAACCAACTCGCCTTCGTTTCTCGCTTTTACGTCCAGTTGATGAATTGCCCATCGCGCTCTCTTAATCCAGTTCCAATCTGTTCAAATTTCTTGTCAGAAATATAACGACGGCATCGAAAGCTTCTCCTGGGTTCTGTCCAGTCGAGAAGTCTATTTTGGCGCTAGTCTGGTGGCGCCGACCGCCTACCCACCAGTGGCGCTGATGTTCACGTTCTCTCATAAAAAGAGGTGCTCACCTCTTGAGAGAGGTGTCATCGACGAAACATCTCAATTAGCTCTAGGTACATAATTGTGCTCTTGCCTTGCTGATCGACCAAGCTGTTGAAAGTGTGGCTTAGTCTGCTGTGCTCGTTGAAAACGGGTGTTCCTCCTCGCGATCGTGGCTCGAGACCGCCTCAGCTGACGTTCTCCGGCAGCAACCAGAGTTAGCAGCTCAATGGCTTTCCTCTCAGCAATAACGCAGGCCTCGAGTATCCTTCAGGCGGTCAATCATTTAAGAAGCGGAAACGGTCTTCGGAACTGGGATCGAAGGGAGACTCGGGCCGCCTGCAAGTCGCTGCAGTCTGGTCACTGGCTCCCGAGAAGCGCTGACCACCGAGTCGCACTATCGCTGTCGAAACGAGACCCGAGTCACCATCGGATAAAGACGTTGAGAGCGTGTCTGCGGCCAGCGTCTGGAGCAGCTCGAGCTGATGCAGCGTCCAGGACAACAGGTTTTCAGGGAAGGTACACGAGCATCACTTGGGCAGAGGTGGAGGAGCTCGCCAACTCACTCGCCGATCAAATCTTGAAGAATTCTCGCGATCGTAATGGATCAGAAAAGACTGAGTCGCAATCTCAAAATAGATTCTCTTATGATATGTTGATAGGTATTACCCGTGGTGGACTGATTCCGTGCACCCTGCTGGCACAACGTTTCGAGATCCGTAACATCCTTACCGCTACTGTGATCTTCTACGACGACTCTGGAGAGCGTTTCTATGGACTACTAGAGCCACGAACACTCATGTTTCCGGATACGAAGCTCATTGAAGAGAAACGAATCTTGATTGTAGACGACGTCTTCGATTCGGGAAGGACCGCTCGGGCTGTACGCATGCGCTGCGAACGAGCCCGAGCGGCACTCGTCGATGTCGCTGTACTCCATTACAAACCAGAGAACAATCGTTTCGGATCCAGCGAGGGGCCTAATTTTTATGCCAAAGAGGTTTCAGGCTCAGAGTGGATCGTATACCCGTGGGAGCGCTTGAGCCCCAAGACAGCATCCTAGTAGGGAGCGATGGCAAGAGCGTCACCATGCCCCGCTTTTATCGGAGTTGACCCAACGTTCTCAAAAGTGGTTTTCATCTCCAGGAACAAGCTGCGCGGATGAGCACGGTTCTGGAAGCGTCCATATGGCCGTTGAAGCGAAAATGCTCGCAAATGTGTCGATGATGAGATCATGAAGCTTTTGGGGATCCGAAAGCGCCAACGTCCCCTGCTCCTATCTGCTGCAGCTATCTGGGAACCTGACGAACATGGATTTCATTCATAAGCACAGAAGCGTCTTGTTGTCACTCTTTTCGAACTTGAACGGGTGAAAAAGTTACAACGTGCGCTCAGCGAATCAAGCGCTACGTAAACTTTCAAAGAATCCAACGGACAGCGCACTCGGGCAAGAATCATTGTAGTCGATCCTGAAGCGGTGAAGAGGAAGCAGTAACTGCTTCAAGGATTGCATGTTGATTCTTTCGGGTAGAGAGAAGAGTTCTGAGGTTTCAATACGAACGCACTGTTTCGCTGCATCTTTGCAGGGCCTCGAGAAAATCCATTCGAGTCTATCAGGTGCATTGTTGGTATCCATCGTTTTCGTTCTGCTCATCGTTCTTATGAGTTTCATTGAAACTAGACGCCTGCTTTACGAGTTGCCTTGTCGGAAGATAGATAAAGGTATGCGGTTTGGTTGTAGCACCAGCCAATATTCAAACGGATACCATGTCGTTGCACAGGATGGCTACTCTTCCGGGAAATCATGCAACCGCTATCATATTCGGAGTCGCTTTTCTTCTAGGTTTTGATTGAAGAAGCAAAACTAGGAAAAAACTTGGTTGAATACCAATTGATAAAATATATGCTACGACAGCCTCATGAAAACGTAACATACGACGCCGTTTCGTTCAAACACATCTTTCCAGAACGATCATACTTTTTCAGAAAATACACTGCAGTCTTCTTCGTCGTTGAAAAACCGTTTCGATACACTGTACGCTACGACAGCCTCGTCAAAACGTAACATACGACGCCGTTTCGTTCAAACACATCTTTCCAGAACGATCATACTTTTTCAGAAAATACACTGCAGTCTTCTTCGTCGTTGAAAAACCGTTTCGATACACTGTACGCTACGACAGCCTCAGTCAAAACGTAACATACGACGCCGTTTCGTTCAAACACATCTTTCCAGAACGATCATACTTTTTCAGAAAATACACTGCAGTCTTCTTCGTCGTTGAAAAACCGTTTCGAGATCGTAGCAGGCCATGCCGGCAGCCGTTCTTGGCCGATACAGAACACGCTTTGCGTTTCATTCAGACGCGGAACGTTTTGAGAACAACTCGTTTTCATTCAAGTTTTGTAAGAAGGAAAAATAGGTTGATTGTGAACACGGGTTTGGAGAACGTCTCTTGAAGTAAAGGATTCGCTTCACCGTACTCGTCTCTGGTTGGACGCTCGTCTAGTGTGTTCCAACGGAGGTCAAACAGGACGCGAGGTGTCGTCCGCTTCGAGCGACGTTTTTCTGTAGGTTGAGTTGCGGCTTGGTTTGTCGAATAACGCAGACAAAGTGAGTGTCGGTTGTCTATATCATGAGTGGAACCTCTGTACCGTTACGCGGTGCGAGTGAGGGTCCTTCGAACGAGGCCGTCCTACCGGTGCTCGAGTGGATGGTTCAGAACGCCGACATCAAACAGGCCTCGCTGCGCTCCATCATGCAGGACTTGTCTTTCAAGTTTCATGGATATGATTTTTCTGATCGAAAAAACTGGATCAAGGATCAGGTGATTCGATGTTTACAAGCGCGTACCCAAGATGAATCGCCCAACGCTGCCGATCAACAACCCTCTGCCGATCTTGGCGTCTCCGGTCTGGAAACGTCGAGTCGTCGTCCTAGCAAGGGCGAAAGCACCACTGCAGCACCGCGAAAGCGTAACGGTAGACAACGATATACGAAACAGGAAAATGATGACGACGCAACCGTGTATCGGGAGACTCCGCTGCGTTTTACTGGTCTCATGGCTCCGGTGTTGCTCTCACCGGCACTGGCTGCAGTTTGTGGTGGTGCCGACATCCTCCCCAGGCCCTGGATTGCCAAGCACCTTCATGCTTATGTTCGTGAGCATGAACTGCGTGACGCTGAGCAACGCATGCGCTTTCGACCCGACGCAGTCCTGGAGAAACTCTTCCCTGGCCACGAGCTCGTTTCCTTCTTTGAAATGAACAAATTCTTGGAACAGCATATCCGCAAAGAAAGTCAATGTACGGCGGAGGAACGAGAGCGTCTCCAAGCTTGGCGTCGTGAGTGGGAGGCCAAAGGCCTCACCCAACGACGAAAGATTCCCCAGAAACGTCAACGCACTGGGTCAAGGGAACGACAAGCACGAAGCGGTGCAGCAGCAGGGGCGCTCTCCCCTGTGAGCGGCTCGCAGTCGACCCAGACAAGTCAAGGCTCCTCGGGAAGAGCAGCGAATAAGGGAGCATCTGGACTCGCCCAACCAATGCGTCTGTCAGATGCTTTGAAGGACATCTGTGGTGGTGCTCGATTTCTCAGCCGTTGTCAGGTCGTGCAATCCATTTGGAACTATATCAAAAACCATCACTTACAGGACCCGAATGACCGGAAAGCAATCATCTGTGACGCCAAACTACAACGGGTCTTTGATGGTGAGACACGAGTGACCGCTTTCGGTATGAACCGCTATCTAGGAAAGCACTTGCAACCACTCCAGCCTGATGACCAGGATGAAACGAGTTGTCCGGAGACGGACTAGTGGACAGAAACCCTTGAAACCGTCTTCGCCAGACGGTAGATCCAGAGACGCACGAAACATCCAATGACAACCTATTTTGTCGTTCGTATCCTATATCGATATGATGTCTGGATTGTACGCGTGTGAGCCAGCCGACCGGTACGAACGTCTACACACTGCAACATCGTATAAAGTGCTGCTGCTGCTGGTCATCACTTGGGCTCGGTGCCGTTGTTGTTTCGGTTCCCGTCCGCTCACGCGTTTGCAGCATACTCAAGTTCAGCGCAAGTTTCTAGTTAATCGTTCCATAGACGTTACCAATCTGGCGACCGTCTCGACTCGAATGGAGTATGTTATGCTATGGAGGAGACCTGCAACCAACCGCCGAGCTTGCCAGTCGTGCGACGTCAACTGCTTGGCCCAGTAACGGCTGTGAGACGGTTCGGTCGTTGTCGATCGAAACGAAATCAAGATGCTTCGGTCAACTTGGAGTTTCATAGTGATGAGTGCGAGGCCAGAACACGACTCGAGTTGAGCAGAACCGAGGATGTTGAATGGTTTCTGGGTGTCGGCATCGGCCACCAGCTCGAGGTCTGGCACGAAACAACCCTGACTTTGCTTGGGACAATTGCGTGTCTCCCAGAAGGACAGGTGATACACGGGGTGGAGTCGACACCAGCAACTGCACCGTTACCATGGTTGGTCGTCTTTGGTGGACGTCATCTGAGCCTGTGTCGCTGGACGGCGTCGGAGCAGGGAACAGGTACACGACCACCGATCGTTCGTTGTCTAGCGTACACAGCGGAGGCCTGGATTCTCGCAGTATCCTTGCAAGAAGTCGCTGCAACCGACTTGATCACAAACATGCAGGAGGACTGCTCCAGTCCGCAAGTCGACAACAGGATCGACCGAGGGACCGCATTCTCCTGCGGTTGCAACACCGACAGCCGATGAAGCATGCCTGGCGCTCGAGCCCAGCACTGTACGCCCCAACTGGCAAAGGTAGGAGTGAGGATACGACGACGCCTCTGGCCTTGGTCATCGTTCTCGCGAACGGCAGTGTCATGGTATTGGAGGTGTATCGATCGTCATGCGGTCTGTGGTGTCAAGACACCCACCGTATCGATGTTCTGGGCAATGCGCTCTACTGGTCAGCAGCGATAACTCCGAATGCGAACATGGTTGCACTCGGCACTGCTGATGGATACATTCTTCTGGTTCAGCCGTTGGTACTCCGTCCATGGCAGGATAACGCGACTGCCGAAGAGCGAGCGCGTACTCGAACGGTTCGTCGTTATCGAGCGCATCGAGGCCCGGTCTACAGCCTCTGTTGGGTGCTTCCATTCGACCAGAACGAGCGAAGCATGACAGCCAGTGCGTCGAAACAAACTCGGGAGCAGTCTTCCTACTGGCTCTGCTCCTGTGCAGATGATCGCACGATCCAGTGTTTCCGGATCACGGTTCAAACAGAGATGAGCGCCTCCCTGATGTCGTTTTTATCGATACAGAGGCAGCAGCAGAGCGCCATGTCTCTCAGACAAGTCGCGTCGACGACAGGGCCACCTTGTTGGGTGCCTGACGGAGACGATACGCTGCACGTTGATCGGGTAGCGCTTTTTCGAGGCCACCAAGCTCGTCCGTGGGCACTTGCAGCGTATCGCCTCTGCGATACATCAGTGACGAGTGCGGAGATTATCGTCTGTAGTGTCGGTGAGGATAACACTGCCCGCCTCTGGGATGTTCAGCGCGGCTGTTGCAGTACGGACGATTCGAATGCATCGTCTCCGCAACATTTGGTGTCTGGACCTGGGTCTCGTCTCGACCTCAGTATCCAAAAAATTCCAGGAGCCTATCTGGTTGTGGCTCTATTCTGGGGGTGCTGATGGAACCGTGGGGTTGTTTCCGCTGACGTGGCCGCTTGGATTGGTACCCCCTACGCCGAAAGAAATACTCGAGAGCTGCGCTTGTGTACCCAGGAACAAGACAGTCAAAACGACTGACTTGGACGCTCGATTTCCTAGCATGATCGAGTCCGTTCAGGAGCAGGCGTGTGGTTCATTGAACAGCGCCGTTACTGCAGCACCAGCGCTGCCGCCACTGGAGCACCAAACGAGCACGCTGTTGCCTGGTCGAGAGCACGCTCGAGCCATGGTGATGCTGGCCAGTGTCCAGTTGTTGTGCATCAGCACCAACGCTCGCCGAGTGCTGGCATTTTCGGTCGACCGACAGGACTGGACGGAACTTTTCGCTGGCGACGACTCCATCGACTTTGTACCGGCGAGCATTGCAGCAGCCGACAAGTCTCCCTGGGTGTTTTTTGGAGCCAGCCATTGTCGGAGCACCATTCTCGCGCTACAGTTGGATGTGTCCACAACAACAACAACAACAACAACGAAGAGCCCTCGTACTCCAGTCATATCGATTCGGAGCGAGCGCTGGCAAGCGAGGACAGAACTCCAGCCAGTGACGCTGCTACATCTCTGGAACGACCAGGTACTCTTTGCAGCGACTGCTGACGGCACAGTGCTCGCTTTTGATCTCACCAACTTGCTTGATAACCATCAGCCTGGGCATTCGCTGGAGCCATTGGCGCTCTTTCCCGTTCCAGACGGCGTGGTGAGTCAACCCTCTGCCATTGGGTTGATCCCAGCGCCCCATCGTGCAGACAAGGCGTCACCGCTAGGGACGTGGAAAACATCCTTGGATGCAGTGGCTGTTGGTCATCGTTCCGGACAGATGCGTTTGCACCCCATCTCGACAAGGACAGCGACAACACCTGCGACTGTGCCGTGTACGCAACGCCTTCGACCCCATGAGGATCGTCTCTCCAGCATCATGATCAGTTCAAACAATGCTGTCGACGATGCGAATACGGAGGACGATTCTGGAACGTTGCACGTGCTCTCCATGGATGGAACTTGTTCACGCTTTCAACGATTGAGCGACACTGCACATGGTGGCGGTACACTTCGTCTTGTTCTGTGCAGTCGAGAGAAATGTCCCGTCGAATGCGAGCAGGGAGATGTCCTCTACAAACTCTCGGATGGGACTCGTGCGTGGCCGTCGACGCTGTCGTGCGTTCAGGGGAGCGTGTCCGCACCAGCTTGCTCAGTTCTGCTGGCGTCAGGTTTTCGTGGCCATCACTACGGCGTCTGGAGGCTGGAGACCGGCCAGACCCTCTTTGTGGTCCCTTGTGGCGGCTGGCGTCGACCGCATGTGCTCTATGAACGTCGCTCGACTGGCAACCAAAGCGATAATCATTGGCTTTGCCTTTTGGAGAGCTGGCAAACTCTATCGATACGAACAGATTGTGCAACGCACCGATGGTGTATGGACTCTCCCTCGACGAATCAGAGTTGAGGGCGCTGCGATGCGGATTCAAGCCCTGTTGGTATTGCCAGCAACCATGGGACACCAGAGTCGCGGTGCTGGGAACGCAACCATCTCATCGTCGCTCACGAGCAGGACGACTTGGCCGTTGCAACAAGCCGAACAGTGTCAAACAAGGGTCTCTGATTCCTCCAGCGAATTGTACTGGCTGGTGACGGCCTCCGAGGATACCAGTCTGGACCTTTATCGATGGTACAGCGATGTATCTGCGGAATATGGCGAAGCGCAACAGCGTTCACTCGAGCGTATCGCTTCGGGTAGTGCCTGTCACTTTTCGGGCATCTTATGTCTCGCTGGCATCCCTTGGCCATCGCGACGCTTCTTCGCTCGCCAAGGTACAGCTGGCGAACGCCGAGCAGCTGCTCCTATGCTCGACTATTTGCTGGTCAGCGGTGGTGGCAGTGATACCCTGGGGTTTTGGCGCATCTCTGGGGTTGGTCTTGGCCTCGTTGCTCGTTACATTCGGTCTCGGACCCGGGCACCGTTCGCTTCTGGTCTGTGTCGCCCGAGTTGCGAGTCGCTCGCTCGCGTCACTGCGCTTGCCTTGAAACCGATCCAGTATGGACATGGTTGTGAAGCATTCACCAAGCTTACGAAGCAGCAGCAGCAGCAGCAGTCGGTTCCTGAACTGGACGCGCTCGAATGCCATCTCCTCTGTGGTCGCAGTGACGGGACGCTGTCTCTCTACTGGTTGCGGGTCGGAGCCTCTGGAACCGACCAAATGTTTCCTTGCAATAGCGTGCGCTTTCACCAACACTCTCCGGATCATAACTGGCATACAAGCATTGGTGTTATTGGCAGAGCGACCCTGGCAGGGACATGTGTATCCGCGTGCCCTCTGTTCTGTGCCGAATACGTCATGGTTTCTTGTCGGTGATACTTCCGGTGCTGTTGCACTCTATTCGTGCTCAGGGGGAGCAACCGGCACGTCTTCCACCTTGGTTGACGGTCATCTTTCCGGTGCGACCGAGCAGTCACTGCCCTGGGTTCTCGCGCCTGTCTGGGAGCATCGGTCTTTTCTTGCAGCTGCCGTGAATGCGATTGATGGGTTCTGGTTCCAGCACCCAACAGAACGTTCCAGCGACTGGTTGCTTCTTGTGGCTGGTGGCGATGACCAGCACTTTCGGTTCCTGTTGCTCCGTCCGCACGCGTCTTCAACGAGTTGGTGCAGTGAGCGTACCTGTCGACACACTGGAGCCATCACTGGCCTGCAAATGCGACTGCTGTCGATGAATGTCGCGGAGGAGCTGCGAACGCTGGTGATAGAACTTTGGACTTGGGCAACGGACCGCTCGCTCCAGCGTCATCAGCTTCGGTTGCAGATCAGTTCTGAACAGGTGATCACGGAGACACTGGCCACGGATCCAGCGAGTGACCTGTTCAGTATCGGTGATCCAGGAACGCTTGTGCTCGTTCCCAACCGCCCACTGGTCGCCGTTGGCGGCTACGGAGTCGCTGTTCTGGTCACAGAAAATGCTTCGAATACAACGTGTATGGGTCCATAACGACACAGACGCTCGAACAGACGTTCTGGAGTGCTCCACCCACGAGGATCGTTCTCGACCGCCACACGACTCATGTGATGCGCCAAGTGTCGCCAACAAGGCCGTATTTAAAAAACCTGACACACTCGATCAAGCACCTTGTTTGAAGACGATAATGTCCACGAGTCGATTGCGAGCTTTGTGCTGTCGCCAACGAGCGGCAACCCGAAGCAGCGGTTGACGTCTACAGTCCGACAAGGATGCGGTTGCTTCCGACCATGCTCGCTACAAGGTCCTACTTTTTCTACAAAGAAAGGTTCTCGATAGGTCTATTCCGAGCGTTTTGTGAATACGCATCGTTTACGACTCGACGACACCGGGTGATCGAATGTTCCTGGAATCGTCGACGACATCCAAACCATCTCGCTAACAACTTGGTGGTTTTGTTGTCGTTACTGGACCTGAGGAGCAAGCAAACTAACGAACAGAGACAACCCCGTCGAACGAACACACGTTGGAACTTTCGCCAACGCTCTTCAGACCGGGAACAAACGTTCACGAGAACACCTACAAGGGTGCAGCGCCACAAGAAAGCGTTCTTGTCGGTTCCTGTCGAGGCTTTCGATCCAGCAAGTCTAGGTCGTTCACAATCACGTTCAAACCTTGGTTCTAGCGACATTGATCGATGCTTCGATGTTGGATTCTGCTCTGGTGGTGTTTGGGCCTAGTTTGGGGACCCGTGCTGGTCATAGCCGCTCAGCGAGACAAGTACGCGAGCTGCTCCTCACAACCGTTCTGTAGTCATCATCGACAACAGCGAGCACTGCGAACTGGATCTACACAAAATCAAACCGATGCATTCTTTTTGAATGGTTACGCGGTCGATGAGGTAGGTTTTCGTCGTGCAACGAGTTCTCAACCGTCGACGCTGGTACTCTCTCTGCGTCCGTCGCGGGGCAAGAATGACGCGGTCGATCAGCGTCTGCAGGTACTGGTTGGTGCCGTCACCGACTCGATCTTTTCAGTTCGCGTACAAGAGATCGATGCTGGTGTTGGCAGTCAACGTCGAAAGACCGTCTCGGCACCAACGAGTCGGTACTCACCTCTCGAGGAGGTTGTCGTGATCCCTGCCGACGCCTGGCTGCCTCTGCAGCGGCTGTCGGCACCAACGGCATCATCATCCTACTCGACTTGTTCAAAGGCGTGCTGGTTCACGACTGCCAACGAGACAGTGATCATGACGAGGATACGTAAGCGTGCTGCTTCGGATGAGCAACCGTATCACTTGTTGCGTATTCAACATCATCCGTTTCGGATTGCGTTGTACAACAACCTCGTCGACTGGCGAGCAGTTTGGATGAATACAACGGCCCCGGCCTTGATATGGAATGCAGCCGATCTACTCTATTTGCAAGCGACTGGAGCGAACAATACTGTAGAGCACTCGGTCGCTGCGGATGTGGCTTTTCCCCGAGCGGTTGGGCTCTATGGCCTTCCCGAGCATGCGCTGGATCTGTCTCTACCAGAGACTTGTGCGGGGACACCCGTTAGGCTTTACAATCTGGACGTGTTCGAGTATGAATTAGGGAGTGAACTCGGTCTGTACGGGTCGGTACCCTTTCTACTCGCCTTGAATGGTTCGCAACACACGGTGGGTGTCCTCTGGATGCCTGCCAGTGAGACGTTTGTGGATCTGTGTCCACTCCGAGATGACGTCCGTCGAACGCGCATGCTTCACGCTCACTTTATATCGGAACGTGGTCTACCGGAAATGTTTCTCTTTGCGGGTCCGTCACCATCAGAGGTGTCTCAGGAACTGGCCGTCTTGACGGGATCAGCACCGCTGCCACCTCTGTTTTCGCTTGGTTATCACCAGTCGCGTTGGAATTATCGCGATGAAGCAGACGCAAGTCAAGTCGATGCACAGTTTGACGTGCACGATATTCCCTATGATGTCCTCTGGCTCGATATCGAGCATACAGATGGCAAGAAGTATTTCACCTGGGATGCAAACAAGTTTCCGAATCCGGTCGAACTACAGCAGGCGCTGGCAACGAAAGCGAGTCGCAAACTAGTGACGATTGTGGACCCCCACGTGAAGGCCGAACAAGGTTACGAGTTGCATGAGCGAGCACGTCAGCACCGCTGGTATATCCGCACACCTGATGGCCAAGCGGATTACGAGGGATGGTGTTGGCCAGGCAAGAGCCACTACCCCGACTTTATGGATCCGCAAGTGCAACAGGGTTGGAGTGCTTGTTTCACGCCAACGTTCTATCGTGGCATGACGGAGCATCTTCATATCTGGGTCGATATGAATGAACCCTCGGTATTCAATGGCCCCGAGGGGACGCTTCCGAAAAACGTTCGTCATCGGCAGGGAACGCTGGAACATGCCGATATCCACAACCTGTACGGTCAGATGGTCCATCGAGCGACGTTTCTTGGTCTGCGTCAGGGACGTTCGGGACACGAGAGACCTTTTGTACTCTCTCGTTCGTTCTTCACGGGTAGCCAACGGTATGGTGCAGTTTGGACGGGCGACAATGCCGCGCAGTGGTCGCACCTGGCTGCTTCGGTGCCGATGCTGCTCTCTATCGGCATGGCCGGCATTTCCTTTACCGGTGCCGATGTTGGTGGCTTTTTTGGTGATCCTTCGGTGGAGCTCTTGACCCGTTGGTACCAGGCAGCAGCCTATCAGCCATTTTTCCGTGGTCACGCGCATCTGGATACCAAACGACGGGAGCCGTGGCTGTTCGGCGAGCCCTACACCAGCGCGATTCGGGATGCCATCGACGAACGCTATGCCCTCTTGCCGTATTGGTATCGACTTTTTGCGACCGAGCAGGGTGTTCCCGTTATGCGGCCACTTTTCTATAGCTTTCCTGATGAGCTCGAATGGACGAAAACACAAACCAGTTGGTTGGTCGGTGACGACATCTTGGTCGCACCAGTATTGGAGGCGGAGCCAACGGAACATCGAGTGCGACTTCCGGGCCCCAACCAGACTCGATGGTATCCAGTGCTGCCGCGTTCGGTCCGTCTCTTTTCAGGCGTTCACACGGCTCACCGCGGACAAGACTTGATTGTCTACCCTCGACCTTTGCTCACATCCACTTTTGTCTTTCAGCGGGGCGGATCCATCGTTCCACGTTGGGAGCGTCGTCGTCGTTCAACAAAAGCGATGCTGAACGACCCCATGACGCTCCATATTGCCTTGGACGGAGCATGGCGAGCGCTCGGTATGATTTACATAGACGATGGACACTCATACGCCTACCAGAACGGTGACTATTGTCTGTGGCGGGTTGCGGCATCAGGGGAGCGTAGCGACCAGGGCCCCAACTGGCTGCATCTGAAGATGACGTTGCAAGCGTTGGATGGCCATTTGCCTTTATCGAATGCATCGCGTTGTGCTGCGGTGACCTTTGAACGCCTCGTTGTGTATACTCCAGCAGGCCAACGCGTCGTGATACGAAAACCTGTCCTGTCTTCGAGCACGACGCTATCGAGTTCTTGGCAAGGCAGGTGGCAACTCAACGATACCTCGTCATGAGAGGGCGCTCTCCACAGCGCAACTGCATCGATGTTGTGCTCGATAGAGACGAGCGTTCAGCCGTCTTTTCTGGGTCGGTTCTTGTTCTGCTCGTGATTGATTCGTGTCGATCGAGTGACGCTGGTTCGTATCCGACGGGAAACCAATCGTTTTAGTTTTCGTTGGAGCAGTGCCGATCACTCCTCCTATGCCGGGAACATGTCGATGATCTGCGAACATCCTCGATATGATCCCCACTGCTCTGTGCACGAGTGGATTACAAAGGTTGAGAGCGAGCCATGGCCGTTCTTCTGCAGCAGATGGAACGCAATGCACGTGTGGACGCACGGTGTTCAACCACAATAAAACGATCGCGTTCATAGAATCGATGAATCGACGCGTTTCCAAGAGGCGTTCAGCAGTCGTAGAGCACATTCAAACCGCAACAGTAAGATACGCTTGTCCTGATTCACATCGAGCACGCTGGTTAGCGTCTCTCACTCTTAGACGCACGCTCTCGTCCTGAGAGGAGAGGCTCGGCTAGCAAACATCATTCATGTTTGCGGCCTCGACCGCAGTAGAGTCTTGATTCGTCCTGATTCGGTCGAGCCAGCATCCAATACGATGTTGCCTGGGCATCGATCCTAGTCGTTCCGAGCTGACGACAAAACCACGCAAGTCCGAATGATCGTGTTGGTGTTGCTGGTGCTGGTGTTAGCGACGCCGGCAGACCTTCACGGAATGTTTTCAGTCAAAGTGCCTGCTATCGACGAGCCTCCTGCATTCGTTGCCGCATTCGAGGACCGTACGTTGTTCCCACGACCATTTCGTAGAAGCGTTTCGCGTCCTTGTCGTCTGTAAACGGATAGGAACCAATGAGCAGTCCATCGGTCTGTTTGGAGAGTGCTCGTCCGCAGGCCTCGGCTGCCGCAAAACCAGAACAGATGGCTACTTCGTGGATGTTCATGAGCGTCCAGGAACCTGCGAACCACAGATTGCCGTAGCGTCCCCCTTGAATGAAACGAAGAAAAGGCACCACCAACACAAAATGCTTCCATTCATGCGACATTTGTTTCCACCAGCGCGTTCGCACCACCTTTTCGGTTCGAATTTCATCCATGGTCCAACGCTGTCGCTCTCGCTCATTCAAGAAGATGGTCTGGAACAGCGGTAGCGGGTCTCCCTTGGCGTCTCGCAGCTGTGCTTGATAAGCCGACAACAGAAAGCTCATGTCGATGCGGGATGGATCGACTGGATCAGTTCGAACAAAGTACATATCGGTGCGTCGTGCACGATCTATTTCGTAGTATCGATCCATGTATTCCTCATCGGTATGTGTTACAGTCACGTCGTGATAGTAGCGAACCTGTCCAAGCACCGTGTCGTTCCATAAAAGAGGCTCGCGAGCCTAGCAGCTGCAGGCAAGTCTCTGCGTCTGTCGCCAGAATCACCTGGTCAAAGTGCTCTCGTCGCTGTCGTTGGTCGGTCACCCAGACGCCATCAGACAGCGGTTCAATGCTACAGGCCTCGCGTCCATAACAGACACGCTCGATACTCGACTGTTGCAACATGGAGGTATAGATCTGTTCTAGAGCATCAAAAGCGAACATCAGCGGTTGTGATGAAAGCAGCAAATCAGGGTCGTATGCAAAGAGTCGCATGTGGGGATCTAGAAAAACACGAGCCACGATCACAGCCGACACTTTTGGCGTCTGGTTACCAGTCCCAAAGAAGAGTGCGGTTAGAGGAAGCACCATGAGATTCACAAAATCCGTAGAGAAGCCATGCCAACGCAAGAGCTTGGCGATCGGTATACAGATGTAGAGCCAGGGAAAGCGATTCACCCGTTTGAGAAGCTCTCCGAAACGTTTAATTTCGGGACGCAGACGACGAATCAGCGCTGTCTCCAGTGCCTGGCCATAGTTATTCCACCAGGTTGGACCCTTGCCAAAGTTGATGGTCATGTGTACTGGTCTGGGCCTAAATCCGCAAGCCTCATGCAATCGTAAAGTATTGTGGTAACTCGGAGCGCCACCCTGGACACCGTCGTTGAACCAGTACCCATTCCAGTGTTGCGTGGTCGCTACACCACCAGGAACCGCAGCCTTTTCCCAGACCTCTACTGCTATCGCTGGGGCAGACCTTGCTAGACTCCAGGCTGCTGCACACCCAGCGGCTCCTGCACCGATCACGAGTACACGCCGACGTGGCGACATACAACGGATCACCTCGAAAAGCGCTCTATAAAAGGAAACCAGATCAGAGTCCTCGATCAATTCAAGCGTCTATCGAGAATGATCTAGAAACTATTTGCTGATGATAGAGAACGTCTCCCTTTACAACAACGTTTCCGGCTTTCGTTCGAATCACCACCGCAAGCGATAGGTGAATGAGTGGCCATGTCGATCTCGTCCTGGATATGGCTGGTGTGCCGACCCCTTCAACCACGACGACGCCACTTGTTCGTTCCGTTCCACAATAAGACGGTATTTCAGTCCAAATCGTTCCTTACTGCTTTCCTATGGTTGGTAACATTCATCACTGCACTCCTTGACGTACTTGAGGCATTTGGTCTTGGGCTTCCACTTGATGCAGACTGGTTGCTCCGATTGTTTGTTCGATTGATTCGGTTGGGTCCATTCCACACAGACCTCGCCTTCTGCAGTCACCTCTTCAACACAGACGTCACGGCATTTGCGGGGATAATAGCACCAATTGTATCGATTGGGGCCACCTTCCCAGCAGCAACCGCGATCGGCACACTCCTGAGGCGTGATTCCGTCATATCCACAGTTGATGCGCTTGAAATAGGGAATGTGCTGACACTCGGGCGCCTTGTTTGGAATCACGACACAGACGCCTTTGTATTGAGCCCACTTATTCTCCAGACCACAGTAATTGGTGGGAATCCAGCGACAGCCATATTTCACGCATTTCTCTTTGTCACCAGTCTGGGTGTAATCGCCACAAAGCACGTATTCATGATAGTGCTTCGGTTCAAAGGTCGGGGTACAGGTCGGTGTCGGCGTACACATCGGTGTCGGTGTGCACATGGGTGTCTGCGTCACAGGATAGAGCGGCGTCATGGTGTATTGCCAGGCCATGGCGGTAGGCAGACGCCATCCCAGACCCATGGCGACGGTCCACAGAAGCAACACACAGGCGAAATAGAGCTTCCTCATCAAGAGATAAATATAGGCGTAATACGAATCGATAGACAGCAGCAGCAGCACTCGCTGATGACGCAACAAGGACAATGCGTCTTAAAAAGCAAGCAACAGTTCAGCGATTTTTCGACGTGATGCATCATGAACCCCGTCCAATTCGGGCGCTTCCACGAACATGTTGTCTTGTTCTCTTTGCAACGTCCCTGCGACGAGAGCCAGACGGAAAACATGCGTCTGCGTATCGCGCACCAAATTTGGCGCGATTTTGCTCGAGTCGCCTTGCGTCCGAAATGGATGAATCTGGGCAGCTTATCAAGCATGGCGAGGCCATCATCATATTTCTTGGACAAGTTGGTTTCTTTCTATACATTCAGGATGGGTCTTTCTGGGTGTCGCCTCGGACCGGACGACGGCATCACGATATTTCTTGGACAAGTTGGTCTCTTTTGATTCTTGTTGAGTTTGGCCAGCTGCGTGCACGACTGGTAGCGATTCTCGCATCGTGTTTCGTTTCTTTGATACTCGAAAGTTTGGCCGATTCAGCAGGTGTTCAGTTCCAAATTCAGTTATGCCAGAGAATTCATACAGATGCTGCGAATGCCATCGTCATCACGGAAATTTCCTCTATGCAAGCGGTCGTCGTCTCCGATCTATTTGGTTCTTGCGCGAATGTTGATCCGTCGAACGCTGTGTTGGTCGAAAGCGTTTCGGCGCATCGAACGTACACTAGCACGACATCGCGCGAGCGTATTGGTGCGGTTGTTAAACGGCCGCGATGGATGCCAGTGCATCCCCTCGATGATCGAGACATCCTTGTTTCTGTTATATGTCTAGAGCAGCAGGTATTCCAACCTTGTACAGGAGAACGGCCAAGTCTGCATCGCTTCGCCGCAGTCGCTAGCGGATCAACGAGTCGTTCGTGTCGGCCTGAACCCTTTGTGAACACATGCCGTAAGCCGTTCATGAGCGCGCCTAGACAAGCCCTTTCATTGACGGCTCTTGTCTGTGTCTTCTTCCAAAGTCTATGATATCCAGGAGGGGTCAGTTTGTATCACAACAAAGGCATGGTACTCGCTAGTGGATTCCATGGGCATCGCAGGCGAGAATCGCGCGTCCAGCGAGCCGAACAGACGCGTACGCGAAACAAATGTTCTAGTCCGCAACCTGCTGACGTTGAAACCGAAGTGGTTGTCCAACGGCTATGAAAAACCTAGAAGCAGAGGTAAAGAACTTGCGTGAAACAGTGGTGCACCTGCAGGAGCAGGTGACGACGTTAGCGTCTCGCTCGGGTGCCTCAGGACGGGCGTTGCGCACCAGTGGTGAGGCGCAGGATATCCACAAGAATGTGCTCGGACTCGCAGGACCGGACTCGAACCATACGGGTCGTCTCTCTATAGCTGATCGACTCCATCATCGGGACGCCTTGTCCATTTTAGATGCCATGCGGCAACAGTCGAGAATGATCTCTTTGGCGAGCACAGTCGGGAACCCGACACCACTGGGGTTGTTCGCGTTCGGAGTCACGACGCTGCTCGCGGGGGCAGAGCTGTACGGAGGGACCGCGAAGAACATGTTCTCCGTGGCGCTCATAATTGGCGGGTTGGCGCAGTTACTCGCTGGTATGTGGTGTTTTCGACGCAACAACACCTTTGGAGCAACAGCCTTTTCGCTCTTTGGGACGTACTGGGGCGCTCGTGGCCTGCAACTGTTGGTGGAGCAGCTGCATCCGGGCTTGTTCACGGCCGCTGATCAAGCTGGCACCTGTATTTTTTACGTGATTTTCACGGTTGTGACCCTGATACTCTTCGTTCAAGCGCTGCGAATGAATTATGCTTTGAGCGTTACCGTCTTTTTTGTCGCCTTAGTGTACATGTTTTTGGCTATTTCAACTTATGTGGATGGAGTCAAGTACGCAGCAGCCACATGTGCGATTATTGCGGGGTCTCTGGCCCTCTACGTAGGTTTTGCTGATTTCACCAATGAAATCTACGAGAAGCCAATCATTCCACTCTTCCCGCATCCACGACATGCTGCAGACTACAAGGAGAACAAAACTTACCTGCCGCGCTTGCACGCGCACAAAAGCGCGGTCGACATACCGCCCGTATGATTCGCGCTCGATCCCACGGGGCATGACTCCTTTGGTCGTGTCCAGAGACCATCAGCCGAGTCTGATTTTCAGGCGGCATTATGACCGGGATCGCTGAGTACGCTGCAGAACCACCATGCACCCTGGTATCCTCCAAAAGTCAGCAGCCGCAGCAGCTGCTGACGCGAATGGGCCTGTCTGCACGGTGGGTCATCGAGGGGTCCGCTAAGATATGCGCACTCGCCAGTGATCAGGTCCAGTTACAGAACACCATTGAGTCTGGACAATAGCGTTACGTCAGAGCTCCAGAGACTCTTGTACATTGATTCGATCTTGGCTCCTGATGTGGCCTAAGAGCACCGATATAGCGCTCTACTTGATAGAGAAAACGGAACTTTTGTGGAAAGCGCTCTTGAACGAAGGATGGCCGCTGCGACGCCACCTCGTCGTTCCTAAAGTCGTACCATGAACGCCAGGGGAGGATTCGTGTCCGATACAATCCAGCGCTGGAGACCCGGCGCCGACGAGAGTGTCTCAGGCGTACTTGTCGAGGCGCACATCCACGACACGCCCCGCTAATTCTGCTCGATCCATCATCTGTATCGCCCGTTGGGCGTCCTCCTCTGTTTCAAAGACGATAGTGCCAGCGCCGCGGCTCCGTCCCTCCTGATCCATCAATATGTCTGCGCGGATGATGCTTCCGCATGAACGAAATTCGTCCTTCAGGTCCTGCCATGTATAGGAATAAGGCAGGTTCCAAATAATGATCTTGCGACCCTTATCTGAAGGGAAAGACGGCGGTGGTACTCGCCCACGAGGATCCTGATGTCGAGCTGCGGGAGTCGCGCCGCCTCCATGAAACGCCGGCGCTCTATTTCGCCGAAGCGGCTGGTTCGGCTCCCGGTCTTCCCGCACAAAAATCAGCCTTCCCTGCAATTCAGTATCATTCAACGTAGCGATAGCGTTCGCGGAGTCAGCTTCAGCGGCATATTCTACAACGCCGCAGCCACGCGAGCGACCGTCCCGCTCCGTGAATACCTCTGCGAACACAACCTCACCAGCTTTGCGCATATGATCCTTGAGGGCCTGCCATGTCACGCTCCACGCAAGGTTTCCTACGTACACCCTCCGTGACGGCAGTGCTCCGCCTTCCGCCCCAGGTCCTGCTGGAGGCGCGTTCGGGTCCAGCTTCGATGCGCGCACAGCACGCTGCACCGTCGCTCCCGGTTCCTGTGCTTGCTCCGTTTCAGCTGTACCCGTCATGTCATTCAGCTGAGCTCCACCCGCATGATCCGCAACCATATTAGAAATAAAGGTCGTTGACTCGCTCCCCACGGACACCGTACCTGCGTCGACAGTACCGTTCTCGGGCATCGTCGCTGTCGTCGTCGCGTTGCTCGTCATCATCAACAAACCAGCCCCGACAAACGCAAACGCACACAAACACAAATCAAACCACACACCCTTGTCACCCTAGACCACTTGCTTCTTTATGGAAAGGTCCTTGAGTGTCTCCTCTACCTGTAGCGAGAGAAGCAAACACTTCTTCGATAAACGAACAGCAACGACCGATACAGTCGATGCATGGACGTCGTCGCCAGCGGCCCATCAACCCCATTCCACACGGCGCATCGATGCGTGTGCATCATCGCTTCGACGGTGGCAGCGGCGGCGAGCGCGCGCGCACCCACGCATCCCCGCTGTTTGCGTGCACCGTCGCTATGCGCCATTCATCGCAGCGAGCCGTGGCGCACCAGCCATGGATGAGGCACGCACGCGCCGAGATGCGTACGCGTGCTCGGGGACGCAACGCTGATGCATGCGGACAAGGACCGTGACGACGCAAAGATGACCGAACACGGTATATGCATCCGATTTCCTAACTGAAAGAAAGTATGCATCAGATTGGATGGCCTGTTGATCACTTGGCGGAGCATGGTATGTACATATCCGATTTCCTAACTGAAAGAAAGTATGCATCAGATTGGATGGCCTGTTGATCACTTGGCGGAGCATGGTATGTACATATCCGATTTCCTAACTGAAAGAAAGTATGCATCAGATTGGATGGCCTGTTGATCACTTGGCGGAGCATGGTATGTACATATCCGATTTCCTAACTGAAAGAAAGTATGCATCAGATTGGATGGCCTGTAGATCTTGAAGAGGGTGCCGACGATGCCAGGCGCAGTGCTGTATGAACGCCGGGTGCGCGTGCATGCAACGATCAGGTTCGGCATCACTCGACCACTGGCCTCCAAAGACTTGACGCGCTGTCTCGACAACGAGACGGATGCATCGGTGTGAAGCGTTTCCAGCATGTCGTTCCGCTGCGATACGGGCAACCTCGATCAAAGACATGGGAACCAGTCCAGGATGTTTTCTGGAGAGCGCAAGCGTCGAAACCAACACGCACCCCAGCGATGTAACACGCCACCCGGGCGTGATCGATTGAATGAATCGATCGTCGTCGGCCCATAGAGAGGACGCCACCATCATCTCCATGGCGCCCTGTCCGTGCACCAATCCACATCTGCGCGGACCCGACAACGCCATCGACGGACGCGATCTCGCGTTCCGTCGTCGTCGCCGCCACCCCGGCCGTGCAGCCACATCTCGCGCCCATCGGCATCGCCAAGCCGACGACGACGATCGCCACGAGACGATCAATGATAGCGTGATGATGATGATCACAATCCTCGATAGCGCGATAACGATGAAGAATGGCGATTCTCAATGATGATGATCACAATCCTCGATAGCGCGATAACGATGAAGAATGGCGATCCGTCATGGCGCGATGATGATGAAGCATTCAGACGCCCCCGTCTGGGGGACCGGCGGCGGCGGCGGCGGCGGCGATCCGCACACCCGTGACTGGGCGCAGGTGCAAGCGCCTCCGTCGACGAGTGCGTCGGTCACCGTAGGCGATGGGTGTGTGCTCGCTATACGCAGCGGCTCGAGGCGCTGCGTTCGGAACACTCATGTCTAGCGACGCTCATGTCCTCTAGAGGGCCGTCCATTGTATGGTACCGGGGACATGACCTCCGCGTTGAGGACAATCCGGCTCTGCTGGCTGCTGTTCAGCGCGGAGGTCCAGTGTTGCCGGTCTTTGTATGGGCACCAGAAGAGGACGGCGCCTGGTGTCTCGGTAGGCCTGGGCGTTGGTGGCTTCAGCGCTCGCTTGCCGCCCTAGACCGTCAGATTCGCGAGTTGGGTTGCGCAAGTGGCTTAATTATGCGGCGTTCGAAACCAGAACTTGGTGGCGTGGAAGGAGCGCTCCTAGAGCTCGTGAAGCAGAGCGGCGCGGAAGCCATCTTCTGGAATCGAGTGTATGACCCGGTGATTATGCGCCGTGATGAGGAGCTACGACGAAGATGGATGAAACGCCATCATTTGATAGTGGAGTCCTTTAAAGCGGAGCTCTTGGTTGAGCCGTGGGAGGTCGGTCTCGGTGACGGCGGCGCATCGAACACGGCTGAGCGAGCGCTGGAAACGTTTCACTGAGTTCATGTCGGCTTGGATGGCGATGCCTCCGCCACCGGAACCGCTGCCTCCACCGAGTCGGATAGAGCCTCTGCCTATGAACAAGGAAGGAGAGACCGGCTTCAACAGCTCGATTCCGGAAACAAATATGGAGTTCACAGAGGTGCTTTTATCGCCCAGCGAGGAGAGCGAGACGGAATTCCGAGAACTTTGGAAACATGCCTTTCGACGCGAATGCGCTGGAGGAGTCCTGGCAACCTGGTATTGATACTGTACAGCTTCGGCTGCAGCATTTTCTGGAGAGTGTTTTTCCGGCCTACGGTGACACCCGAAGGCGGCAGAGACCACAGGGGGGTACCTCGCGACTCTCACCGTATTTGCGTTTCGGCGAGCTGTCTCCGCGTCGACTGTACCACGCGGTGAGAGCTTTCGTACTACAATGTGAGCCTTCGGATGCCATCATCCGAGCGGCTCGAACTTTGCTCAAGAATCTTTGTATGCGCGAATACGGATATCACTTGCTCTTTTATCGACCGTCTGTTGTGGATAGGCCGCTGGTTCCGGAGTTTGAAGCACTTCCTTACGCGAGGGATGAGATGAAGCGCTACCTGGAGGCATGGGTAAGCGGACACACCGGTTATCCCCTCGTGGATGCAGCCATGCGGGAACTGCGTCATACTGGCTGGTTGCATGCGAACATGCGGTTTCTCGTTGCCTCGTTCTTTACCAAATATCTGCTGTTACCTTGGCAACTTGGCGCCCGCTATTTGTACAAGACGCTTATCGATGGAGACCTTGCAAGCAACTCACTCGGATGGCAATGGGTGACCGGTTGCAACAACGATGTCTTTCCTTTGAACTGCCTGGTGAACCCGGTGGTCATGGGGATGCGCATCGACCCCGATGGCGAGTACTGTACGAACCTGGTGCCCCGAACTGAAGCATATACCTAACTGCCTACATTCACGCAGTCTGGAAAACGCCGACATCGGTCTTGAAACAAGCCCAGGTTGAGCTGGGCTCCACGTACCCGTGGCCAATTGTGGAGAGTCAGGCTGCTCGTCGACGTGCTCGAGAAGCGTTGCGTTATCTTCGACAAGTTCTGCTCAGCACTCGTGGTCACGTACCGCGCACACCAAATGTCTTGACCCTGAGAGGCACCCAGGAGCTCATGAGCGATTGGCCGATTGATGAAGTCTACAATGTGCTCGATTCAAAACAGGAGGATTTGTTCGGATTGAGCGATCTTGGACCAGAGTTGCCGATGAGTGGCCAGCCAGAGCGCCCCATGCGAGACAGTGACGCCAGTGTCGAAGACCAAGACATGATCAATGACTCTGTCGGAGGCGATCATGTCGGTCTCTTGCCACGGATATGGTCCATGAGCCAGGATGACCCCATTCACAGCGTCTTTGACATGAGCGGCAGCACAAATGGAGCGAACGGCGGCTGGCGGCCTGGTTCCAGGGACAGGACTCTTTGGAGTCAACGGTAATGGCCAAGGAGCTGGCGGCAACAGTGCGTTTGCTGCTGGTTACAGTGTCAGCACCGGCGTCGCGGGCAATTTACCGGGTATGGTTGGTTTCAGTGGCGGTGCGGTTGGTGGTATTGGTGTTGGTGGTGGTGGAGGCGGCTCTGATCGCAGTATTCCAGAGATTGTGCTCGGGGCACCGAGCAGTGTCGATGAGGACAACTATACCGAGAAAATGCATCGGGTCGATTCCTTGAACGCAATGCTATCGGCGAGTGCCTGCCATACAACGCTCACGCGGCACCGTCTCCGATCACACGGGTCGACTGAGTGGCCTTGGTCGATCACGTCCGCCAGAGATCTACAACGGCATGACAACCATGTCGAATGCATCTGCTGCCTATCCATACGCCTCGTATATGCCAGCGCATGGGACCCGCTCGCTTGCCGTTGCTGCTGCTGCTGCTGCCGCCGCCGCCGCTGCCTCAGGACAGCCGAGCATCGTCGGGTCGGCAGGTTACGCTGGCGCTGTGGCTTCGTCACCCTCAGCTCAGCATCACTTCAGTGGCCTGAGTTATGGTCATGGGGGTGCGCTACCTACCCAAGTTCCATTGACGCTACAGCCGCAAGCTGAGAACAATCGACCCATGATGGGCATGATTGCCGGTGCTGCTGGTGCTGGACATACACCAGATCGAACTGCTCAGAGCGCTCTAACTCGAGCAACGGCAAGTCCCGGTGCTGGACTAGAACCTGGCGTGCCCAAACGCAGTGGACAAGTACTTGCTGATCGTGGCTCTAGTGGGGCCGTTTACCAGACCGCTGACGGAAATGATCGCGGTTTTGTACATTCGCGTGTAGAAGCGCATCCCTTACCGAACGAAGACAAGGATCGGACGACACTGACATCGGTTGGTGGGCGGAAACGCTACTCATCAGGCCTCATGGTGGCTGGATCTGGTGACCAACTCGATGCTGACATTGCCGCACAGTCACAAAGAACACCTTGGAGTGATTCACAATGCGAAACCGAAGGCGTTTTGACGATTGCAAAGCCGAAGCGAAGAGCCGCAGCTGTTGGCCGGAACCGCAACGCTCAGGATACGAGTCCTAGTGCTGGAGTATCCAGCGACCAGTCCAAGGCAGTTGCAAGTAGAGCGACTGTATCCCGTCGACGAGAGCGAGGTTTGGAAAACGAGAGCATCGAGATGCGCTCCTCATCTGCCTCGAGCGAGCGAGTCGCTCTCCAGCCGCTAGCTGACCTGGCCACGGCAGAGCCACCATCAAACCGAACAGAACGACTTTTGCTTCTGGAGAGAATTTGTCGAAGCGACAGTGAGTTCGCCCGCTTCGCCGAGTACCTGCTGCGAAACTACGACATCACCGAGAACGTAAGGCGCGATGCGCAAAGCACGGACTTTGTTCGACTCCGGAATATCAAGGACGACTTTCATCGATATTGTACATCGTTGGCACCAGAAGCATCGGGTGATCGAGAACGGCTGAAAATTTATCGGATCAAACTCTTTTTCAGCAAAGTGCTGAACTTGGAAGTGACCGGAGAGTGGGATCGACACGCGCACGGCGGTGTTCGTGGCCCCTATGTCTATGGCCTTGTTGCGCGCTCTAACTTGACACCTTGATTCGCAAAGGTGAGCAGGAAACTTTCAAGATATCTCATCAGCGCCGGTTCAGTAAAGGAACTCTTTCCAGCATCATCAGGAGCGGTCGAGTAGCGCCAAGGTTGCGTCGCGATGGGATGCAACTCGGTTGGACACTGCAACAAACGAATCATGCCTTGGACTGGAAACGGGCGTCGTGAAGGGTTTGGAAACACCCGCTACCATGGTCTCGGGTGAAGACCATAGGTCGACACCCAAGTCGAGGCAATGCAGCATCTTCTGTCGGCGCTTGGAGTTTCATGGGATCCGACGCAGGTGCGACGATCAAGCCAACAGTTTCCTCTCTGGAGCGAGTGAACGATTCTGGATAGATCACGTCTATAACCATATTGGAAACCACAAGGTTTTCGAGCGTTCCTTGGAGTGCATTGCAGCAATGGGGGTTGTCGTGTCCCTTAATATTATAGACAGGTGGATTCCACCCATTGGTCAGAGCTTGAATGTGTTGGATACGCCCCTAACGAGTACCTCGAGAGGGAGCAGCTCGAGCGGCTGTCGGGGATGCAATGCCAGGCATGAGTTGGCGAATGCGTTGCTCCACCATGGTTCGATTCTCCGCTGGTGTCATGACGAGGATGAGTGCAGCTACCTCTGCATACTGTTGATAAAGATGTTCCGTCTCGGCTTGTAGTTCATGCAGTAGAGAGGAATGCTCGCAAAGCCGCGTATCGAGCCGTTCAAGTTGCCCGCGCACCCATTCCTGAAGTGCCTCATCGCCTTGGTTGATGGAATGCGTCAGACGAGCGAGTTCTACGGTGAGCGACTGCAGTGGACTCGCTAGTTCCTCTAATCGAGCGAGTCGACGTCCCAACTCAGAATGATGATTCCGCTCTCCGTCGAGCTGGCGCTGCAGGCCATCGACCTGACATTGTAGCTGGTTTGACTGGGCAACCAACTCGCTCGTTCGCATCAGACTCTGAGCGATCTCCTCGTTATCTGGTAAGCGCGACGTCATCGTTCGCCACTGGTCTTCTAATCGCCGAATATCCTGCTGCAGCTGATTCAGCGTCAGCGACGGGGTCTGTCGGCTATCGGCTCTTCCCGAGTTTTCGTCCTTGAGCGATTGCGCTTCCATTCTTTGTAGGCGCTGGTTGAGTGCTTGATACGTAGCGCGAATGGCGGACAGAGCATCCTCGACTGCCCGAGCGTTTCCCTCCACAGCACTCTGTAGGTGAATAACACTGCGCATGGCATCTTGTGCCACCGAAGCGGATACATGACCACGGTCTGCATGGCCCTGTTTCGATTCCAAACGGCTGATGGCCGTCTCGAGTTCCGCGAGGAGGCGCTTCTCGAGTGCTTCACGATCGCGCGACCACTCCTCTCGAGATACACAGGAACGCATCACTGACTCGAGCTTCTGTATCGCATGCTGGAGTGGGTCAGTACAGGATAGTATGTGCCGCTGGACATCCTTGTCAATATTCGAAGCATCGAGGGCCTGCTGCAAAGTCGTTAGCCGCGTCTCTGTCCATTCGAAGAGCGCCTGGAAACGTGCGTCGACTGCCCGACTGAGTCGCAGTCCAAACGCCCGCACGTTATGAAGCTGTTCTTTGACCGTATCAGAGAGGCTGTCCTGATCGTCGACGTTCTCTTTGACCCCGAGCGAGAGTTTGCTGTCGATCGTGCGAAGAGCTGGGGGCGCGTGCTCTCCCGCCGTCCAGAGCTGGCCGAGTCGTACCTCCAGTGTTGCCACCCGGTCTGCGAGCTCCTCTAATGGTTCTGATCGACTATTTTGCTTCTGATGAAGTTGCTGCTCCAAGCCGTTCACTCGCTCTCGAAGTTTTCCCAGTTGTCTGGTTATCTCAACCACAAGAGGGGCTGAGGCCACCGAAGGCTCCATCAAAAGTCGCCACCGTTCCGGCTGCGCTCGAGCTGAGTCCACGGAAGTGTCCGGTGTCAGTTCGTCCTCCGCCGAAAATGGACTCAGCTCGTTCTCGAGTTCTTCGTTACCGAAAATCGACCATGGGCGAACGGGGAACTCCATGGATCGTCGACAATGAAGAGGGCAAGTCAGACACCACGCCTTGGGGGGTGGGGCGTCGCTCGCTCGGTCGGCCTCAGCAGTGCCCGTGACAGAAGGCGGGAACGCGCGAACGTCTGCATCCGTTCGGTTCCCGGTATGACAGGACGGTGTTCCGAGTTTCTGGAAAGCGTTCTAGACTCTTGAAGATTTGGAGTGGTCAATTGAGAACAGCGCTTATATCAACGCTTTTATCGCTCGGTCGCAGCAACCACAAAGACTTGGGGACAAATCCGAAACCGGGGAGCGCACAAACAAGCGTGGCACCTAAGGCACCGCCCTGCCCTGATGCATCCCCATGCTCTGCATTCGTCTCGCTCATGAGACTGAATCAGATGCACCTCAGAGCAGCTGGACAGTTCTGCTGAGCGTACGGCAGGGAGCGCGCATCACACAACTTATCTTTACAACGAAGCGCTGAGCACAGTATCGCCTCCGATGCTTTCCGATAGCATCCAGGAATACCAGTCATTGGCCTGGCGCTGGACCTATGATGAGTCCTCGCGATCCAGAGGACATTCATGATCGCCATAGAAAGAGGTAGAGACGCCTGCTTGCTCGTTATCGGTAGGTGATCACTGCGCGCTGCAGCCGTCTCCATCCAACAGCAGCGGATGCGATGCACGTCGAGTCGCTGACAAGGATGAAGGGCTCTTCAGTGGCGCGCCGAGCACGGTTGCCGGTGCCAGACCATGTTGCTGGTGTGTTGCGCGTGCCAGCCGCTGCTGAACCTCGTAGAAAAGCAGCGTGATCCCAAAGAGCGGGCCGACAATGAGCATTCGCGGCAGTGCACCACTCCATAGCGCCCGAACGCCTTTGCGATGCACCACGCGGCCCAGCGTATTCATCACCGTGTGGTACGGTTGACCGTGCTGATCGCATAGACCACTCTGAATACGCGTCTTGACTACATCGAGAGGTGTACTGAGCGCCGCGGCCGTGGCACCTGCGAGGATCCCGATTCCGAAAACAGCTCCAATCGGAAGCGCTCCTTGGTAACGCGGCGCCAGATGCTCCTTCAGGCTCGTGTTCAGTCCGAAAAAGACCATACTGAATGGGATATCTCGAGCGAGGGCTGCCTGCACGCCTCGGTACAGGCCGCGGAGGCCGAGCGAGTGCACCGTCCCAACAAGACCAGGCCCATGCTTTCCCGCTGCCGAACGCGTCTGCATGGTGATCATGAGCACCTCCATGGGGTTGGTGGCCACCACTTGACAGAGACCAGCGCCAGCACCCGCCATCATTCCCTGACCCAACGATAACGGACGACGAGGATCCGGTGAATGCTCTCTAAATTTGGCGATAAAAAAGTCGTTCGCTGCAAGCTTGATGGCCCCCAAAAGAATGCGCACTCATCGATACATAGATTGAAAGCAAAGTCGATTCCAGAGAAGCGAACCCGCCCCAACCACGCATCGAGGTCGATCTCGTTCGCCAATGGATCCATCATGCAGGATTCTGCCCTCGATTTCCCTCTTCAGAGTTTCTTTTCCAACATCCAGCAATATATAAACCTAACCAAAATCTTATTCATACACGGATCCTTTCTTCCAAATCAACCTGTATCGATGCTGGCACGATGCGTGGCCAGGTCGGTGGTTGCCCGCCTGCTCCGCGGGCTGTGCGCCCCTCGGTCACGCTCGGCCAATGGAACAGGTGGCGCGTGCCAGCCGATTGGCAACCCGGCCGGCGGCTCATTCATCACCGCAGATCGCAGGGCGTTTCACCTCTGCTTAGAGTAGAGGCATTGGCGTGTCGGTGTGTGGGTGAGCCAACGAGCCAGTGAAAAGAGGACCTCTGCGTATCATTGTTGGCGTCTTCAACGAAGAGCGCTTATCGATTAAAGTTTCCCTCTGTAAATTTCGGTGGGGAAAGGGCGAAACGGGGGTTCGAATACACTCATGAGTTTATGATCGATTGTCTTGGGAGTCTAGGTATGTTACCGGCAGGGTTTGCCCTTGTCCCAGTCTTGATTCGAAGACCGTTTCATGGGTGGCGCGTTGATGGATATCAGAATTTGGGTACGGGTCGGGTGCTTAGGCCGTGTTTGGCGACTCGTCGCACTACGTTGAACGGGGTTCTGAGTACCAAACCTCGGATGCAAAGCCCCAGCGAAGCGGAGTCCTCGGCGAGAAGGGACGTTGAGGCGACTCGTCGCTCGAAGCGTGTGCGCGCTGGGCGCCCTCCTGGTGCGTCGCCTCCGCGAGCATCGCTATCTCCAGAGGATGCCTCTATGAAGCCGTCCGGCTCGCAGAATGACGTGGAGCGCCCCCTCGAGGCGTCGCGAGACCCCTTGACTGAGCAACGTGAACAACCTTCCTCGGCAAAGAGAATTGCCGGGAATGGAGCGATCCGAACAGGGCATTCGAAAGCCACGTAAGAGCAAGCTTCAAACACTTACAGAGGTGGCGAAAGCGCGTCTGCGAGAGGAGCAGCGACGAAAGCAGCAGCAACGCGAAGAAGCCGCTCCGGAGCGAATGGATGCGGACCAGCATTCTGTAGCGCTTCCTGACCAGCAGCGCATGCCGATAGATGCCTCTAAAGCGCCTGTAATGGATCAGGCGACAGCGTCTGAGGAGCGCGTTCTTGGAGATGCGGCAGCTGGAGTTCCGACTGAACGCTCCAACGTCGAGGATCAGCAACGAGTGACAACGGCGGATCGTGCTCGCCGAGACTCCCTGTACGACTACTTGGACGAGATCCGTCGGTATGAACTTATCGAACACGAGGAAGAGGTCGCGCTTGCACGCGAGATACAGGAACTGAATCGGATGGAGGAGAAACGACAAGACCTGGAAAAGAGACTTCGAAGACCACCGACGCACCATGAGTGGGCTCAAGCACTGAAACTCGGGTCGGTCGCGGCTCTGCAAGAGGCACTCGCACGGGGTCATCGCGCTCGAAATCGCCTTGTCACGAGCAACCTTCGGCTCGTGAATGCTATTGTCAATCGTTTTACTCGTCGTGCTGAGACACTCGGCATAACGACCAGCGACTTGATGCAGGAGGGCTCGATAGGACTCATTCGAGCAGCGGAACGCTTTGATGGATCTCGAGGATATCGGTTCAGCACCTTTGCATCGTGGTGGATCCGCGCCTCAATCTTTCGAACCATGGACGAAGCATCACGTCTGATTCGATTACCATCGCGTGTAACGGATGCATATCAGCGTCTGCGGAAACTGCGTCGAGCGCTGTCGACGGAGCTTGGGCGGGAGCCGTCGGAGCAAGAGCTGGCAGACCAGGCCGGCATGACGCCGGATAAGGTGCGCTTCGTCTTCGAACAGGTGAACCGTCAAGTGTTATCCTATGATCGGGGCATAGATACAAGCGAGGACCCTGACCCAGACAGCAGCAGCTTCGTCGAGTCGATCGCCGATCCCAGAGACGAAGAAGAACTCGTCGACTCGTTCATGAAGGATGCCGTGCTTGGTTTACTGCGCTCGGTGTTGAGCGACCGCGAGATTTTCGTGCTCACGTTGCGTTTTGGCCTCGAGGACGATGAACCGAAAACCCTCCAGGAAGTGGCGTCCATTCTCAAAGTCTCCAAGGAGCGAGTGCGGCAGATTTCGTTTGGGGCGCTGGCGAAACTGCGCAAGTCGAGCACGGCGGAACGACTACGCACCGAGTTTGCAGAGTACTTTTGATCGGCGTGAGTCTCTCGTCAGCAGTCGTTCCGAGTCCATGCGTCAAAATGTATGTAAACCTTGTCGAGCCTCATCGCCTTTCAAAGACGTCAAGAACCCCTGTTCGAGGCGAGTCCCGTTCGGTATCGTGTCCCCGACCTTGCAGCGATCGCACTACCCAGCTATGTTTGGGTCTGTATTGAAAACAGGTTTGGAACAGGACCTATCTTACGACAGCTGCGAAGCGTATTTTGCATTGAAGAAAAGGGCAGGTCGGGGTACTCGATGTCGCAAGTCTGGTTTCTGAACGAAAAGGTCAGTGTTCGCCATCGGTGTCCACCGCATGCATCGTTTCGTGCCGTTGACGCTGGTGCTTACTCCAGAGTAAGAATCTCTCGCCCGTTGGTTCCTGATTTTCATGTTCGGCTCGAGAATGCGCACATCCGACTCTGATTGATTCGGCTCGGGTGCAGCAGGCGGAATTTGGACAGTACACGCAACATGGTCGGCGACAACAACAGGTGCGTTCGCGTCGTGGTGCCGACTTGCGATCTTTGTCAGCGGCATGCAGTTCCCGGGTACATGCTCAACGGAATCGATACGAAACGTGTCCCCGGGCGACATCTCGCTACGAGAGAGGTATCCTGGACGGGCAGTTTCACAATTGATTGTTGTAGGTGAACGATTCAGAGACGCGCTCGGGGTTGAGCAAAGCACCATGTCCATCGACGGATAAGCATGAGTGTTTTTCGCGTGACCTACACCTGCTAATCTGGACGACCTGGATCAATAGAGAGGCTGCCAAAACACTGCCATGCCTGCACTGGCAGCGTGACGCGTCGCTTCGTCTGGTTCGTCTTTGGACCATCGCGCCAATAGATCCATCATCTGGACCAGAGAGACCACACAACCACCATTGTCTGATTCCCAGAGCTGGGCGAGTTCATGGACGCTCCGGATTGAATAGAGCTGGATTACCTGGCCAAGTACTTCACCGACGCATCGCAGCGCCAGGGCAACCGCTCGATGTACCGCCACATCGGTGCAGGTTCGAGCGCCGTAGGCAACTTCAGCAAGCGTCTGACTCATTGAGACAAGTCTGGCCGGTGCTCCTACACAGACCGATGCGGGTCCTTGTGCGCTATACAGCAGCAGGGAAGCGGTCTGTAGCAGCTGCGCCAGTAACCTTTGATCTCGCCGACGCAGATCGAGCCACGCCTCATTGGTATCTGATCGAGCCATCAATTCAAAGAAAACTCGCGTAATGGCATCGACAAGGGCCTTTGATTCAACGTTACTTCCTAATGCGGTGTCGTGCGCTCCCTGATCATGCCCTGGCCCTGGCAGCTGGTTTGCTTCGCGTCGATGCGCCAGCAGTAGCGAACGAATCGAGAGACGTCGCGTGTATCCTCCGACTCGCTTGGTGAGCGCATTCGACGATGGAGCTGCCAGTGACATTGGAGCGCTCTTCGGCGCCACATATCTAGTCTGCACCAGATCGGTTACGCTTTCAGAGATGAGACTCAGCCATTCACTGCGTTCTCGCAACGTCATATTCTGTACAAAAATCAACTGAGCGATCAATGGCGCTGTCGAGGCAAAGGCCTTGCGGGTAATTTGTCGCATCAGTTGTGCACAGTGCTCGTCTGGGGGCTGCGTCGAAGCCCGGATCTGCCTCAGTTGTCGTAAAAGCGGCAAGGCCCAGTGGTCGAGACCGTTCACGTTGTGCTCCAGCAAGCGACCGAGCTGAGTCAGGAGTACCTGCACGGGTATGGTATCGGATTTGGCCGCGAACGCCGCTCGATCAAGGGATGATAATGATGACGGTGATGATGGCCCCAATGCAGCGTTGCCAGCGCCTTGTCGCAGGCACATCGCAAGCGCCTTGCTGAGCGTTTCAAATGTGCTGGGCACATCTCGGGCGGACCAGGTCGGCCGCGTTCCAATGTCTTCGCGCGGCTCCTCATTCGGGTCAATCGCGAGCTCTTCCGGTGGCAGCGGATAGGGTTGCAAATCGTCATCATCGCCAGCACTGCCATCAGGGGCGCATGTCGTTGACACGACAGTCGACTTGATTGAGGTCTCTCGGAGTACGCTCCCAACCTGAGCTGTCTCCCGGCCATCGACTGCATCTGGTCTGGGTCGAGTAAAGAACCCCGAGTCCCCATGAGCTGGTTCCGTCGTCGGTAGGCGGCTCGAGTGCCGCCACAATCCAGGGGCGTAGCGCCTCTGGATCACGCATTTTCCACGCTTCGTAATCTGCAATGGCAAAGCGGAGCTTTTTTTCTGGAGGATCTCTCACACTAGAGAGGGTTTCAGCCACCAACATGCCATGATGGTGCATTTCCGGAAGCGCGCTGGCCAGATGCGCTTCGAGACCCTTCCCAATGAGACGAACCCAATCAGCCTCCTGTTCCTCGTTGGTGCTTTGCAACATACCAGGTGCAGCTGTTTCCCGGCGACTAAACTGGGCCAGAAACAGGATCATTCGGGTCGTATGGATGTCGTCTTCCCATCGCGCTGCCGACTGAGCAGTATCACACCAATGCTGAAGCGCCAACGCCAGCGCCGTCCTCCAACGACGAACAGGAATCGCTGTGGCGCATGCCCGCAAAAGGAAAAGCAAAACTCGTTGTTCGCCCTCTGCGACCACGGGCGATAAGACAGACGTGACTTTGGGTGTCGATGTTGGCAAAAACCCCGAGACGAATGTCACCGCTGCCTCTCGATGATGGCACAAGTATCGCAAGTATGTCACTGCGCTTCCACGTTCTTGATTCGTACCCTGGAATCCTCGCTGCGCGATCTCTTCCATGAGCACTGCAACGTGATGGTCCGGCACATTCGTAAAGCGCTCGAGGCAGTCCTGCCTCCATTCAGGATCAAGGCTGCATGATTGACGCTCGAACATGAGCCACGCCTCCACCGCGACGCGACACCAGGCATTCGCCAAGCCGCGCCTGCAGAGCTGCCTAGCGAGCTTGCCCACCATTTCAGAGACCAGGTCCGACGGTATCGCGCCCAATCGCTCCATTGTTCGCATTTTGATTCGAACCGATGAAGAGCATTTCCCGGCGTCTGAGCATTCTTGGTTCAGTGTTCCGAGTCTCGCCCCGTTCGGCTGCGACGAAGAGGTCTGTCTCTGTCGGTGCTGGTGACCGGTTTGGTTTCATTGGCGCCAGCGTCGCACTCCTGTCGTGAAAGGCATGCAGCCATTCCGCAACTGCCCACGCTAAACTGCACGGATAACGACTAGGACCAAGCCCACTGGTTTCCGGTAACGCCCGCTGCAGGGCATTCGTGACAAGCTCCGGAATGGCAACGAGACAACGGAGTACCTCGTCGGGCGCGGCTTCGTGGTCCCGCATCCACCCGGACGGCTCAGTTGTCTGGTGGCGGATTCCGACCAGAGCCGCCAGCACCCGACCGGGGACGCACACAAAGTTTCGCTCAAAGAGGGCAAACGCAAGCCAGCGAGTTCGCTCGATGCGGGTGGCTGCCTCGCCCGTAGCCTGTGTTATCTGACGAATCGCCCTATCGACCGCGAGCACGACTTGTCCTGCCGGCCCGAAACGAAAGATCGAGGCAGTTAAAATGAATGCTCGTTCGCTCGTTCGCCAAGCGGAGAGTGGACAGTGAGACAAGACCAGTGTTAGAAGACCTCCGAGCGCGCCAGAAGTCAAAAACAACTCCCGATCGGTTGCACTACCCGGCCACGCGTCTGCAGAAACGCCGCGCCCATGACTCCACCAGGCTAGCGATTCGAGCGCAGAGAGCACTGCCGCCAGGGTGGCGTCCTCGCGAGCAGCACCTTCAACCAAATAACGAAGGCTTGCCGGCTTGGCGGCCATGCCTAGTGCGCGACCCGACTGAGGCCTGCGTCCTCCCCGAACGTCCCTCTCGTGCCGAACACGCACACTACTAAATGCAATCAACTCCGAAAAATTTTCCAGTTGCGTACCGAAACAGTAGTCTTAGTCTCGTCGACCGAGTGCTGTCCTGACCGAGGCTTCACACTCATGTACAGAAATTCCTATATAGAAATTGATATCATCGATCCGGAACTCCTTCCCAGACGAGCCAAGTCATGTCCGTTTCATACCATTTCTCTACGAACCGCTTGGGATGCCCTTGCGTGTCCGGTGAACGGCTTGGCTGCTCGGCGTTTCCGCCGCTGCAACGACGATCACGATCATCGGCGCATCGAAGCGTGCGCGTCCCCGTTTGCGTCCGCGTGCAATCTCGCGCGGCGTGGTCGATTCGCTTTCGGTCACCGGGGGCGGCAACGACGCAGATCGAGTGTACCAATCACGCACCAAGGATGCGTGTTTCGGATGCGCACGTTCGTTCCCGTCGGTGACGTCGTGTCGAGCACGGCCGACGCGATGCTCGACACGAGCGACGACGACGACGCAACCTGCGGGGGCTTGTCTGCATGGAAGCGCCGCCCTGCATCAGCACGCATCGATTGTGGCGCGTGCGTGTGCGCGTTTTCTGTTCAGGCCTCGTGCCTCGGCAGGCGTAACCAGGAGGGTATTCTATATACGGACATTGTTTGGGGAAAAGCGGAGGTGCGCATCGGCGCGCTTGCTGGGCCACCTGTTGATTGGGAAGCGTCATGCCCAAACACAGGAAGAAACAGCCCGTGGGGCGGAGCGGATCCGTTAGGCTTGGCGCTGCGGTCGCCCCGCCTCCGCCCTCGCCATCAACGCTGCCGCCTCTCACCAGTATTGCGAAGCAGGCGACAACAACAGAAGCGAGTTTGGCAGCTTTACGACAAACGGTTGACGTGGCTATCGAGACGATCTTGTTTTCAGCGCCGCACGTTGTGGTGTACAACTTTGACGTGCAGCTTTCGCGTTGGCAGCGTGCGAATCGAGAGGGAGCGCTCTTTTTGGTGCGTTATCGGGAGCCACGGTACGCACTGGTTGTCCATAATCGAAAGAGTCCCGAGAACCTGGTAGATCCAATTGTTCCTGGTATAGACCTGGAGGTGCAGGATGAATTTCTGATGTACCGCACTGTGGCGAGCGGCGGTAGCGAGGCGACTCCCTTTGCACGCGCGATCTGGTTTCACGGTGGCGCACCAGAGCTTCAAGCTTGTGCGAACCTGCTTCAGGATATTGCGTGGATGCAACATCAGGTGGCCGCAAGCGTGGCCAGGGGAGAACTGCTGCCTTCGGCTGCCGTACTCGGATCGGTATCCTATCCCAGCGCTGGGTATCCTCGGAACCTGCCGACGGGGAGTCTGCTTCCGCCGCATTCGCTGCCACCGAACGCTGCTCACGGTGTCATAACGAATGCGGAAACCAAGTGGAACTCTGGATGGACTAGTCCAGTGACGGCGTGGTCGCCGAGCGAGACCAAGCAAAGCAGCAGTGCTCATGCAGGGCCGTCCGCGCCCACCAGTAACCTGGTGAGTCAGCCCGACATGGAGTCAAGATCTGGAGAGATCGATATGGGCGGCGTCCACTGGGCGGCGCTCGGGACAGCAGGTGGCCCGGTCGGGAACCCAATGGGCGCTCAACCCGGTCAGATGTACCGAGCAGAGGCCCGGACATCACATGGTCTCGTGCCGTCGCAGCCGACGACATTGACGATCCACAACGAGGCAAATGATGCTGTGTTTACCCGCAGCTCTGAGTGGATCCACTCGGGGCCTGCAACGGTGTCCCCGTCTATTCCAGATGAACATCCTGAAATAGACCAAACCCTGGTGAATACGGTGATGGCCGCAGCCGGAGGCCGGCCTGGAATCCATCACGAGGTCGTTCTTTCGGTGCTTCGGGCACTCGTGAACGAACCATGGGTATTTGAAAAAGCGTACAAAAGTTATCGCATGCAATGGGGCTAGCCAAACGCGATCTCAGGCGGCTACAACGACAGGATAAACATGGTGCTCAACGAGATCGGCACAGTTCCTTCGTGAACGTGTTCTTTGGCAGCCTGCTCGATGTATGTGAATCCTTGAAAGCTAACGAGGGATGCTCGTTTGGCTCTCCGTATATCCAGGCAGGTTTGAATCGCTTCACCACGCCAGATGAGGCATTTTGATATATTAGCGTTCCCACGCAAGAGGTCGCATTCGACCCGTGACAATCCATGACCGCGGAATGCTTCCGCCCTTGCTCAGTCATTCTCTTTCGCTGCCATAATACTGCGTTTTACAGCACTGATGGACAGTCGAAGCATTCTTGTCGACAGCGCCCGAACTCGCCAATAATCGAACGTTGGAGCATTGATCGGTACGCATCTACGTGCCAGTCGTCGTCTTGTAGGTCTGCATCCGCTAGCCCAAGCACGACTGGACTGCCAGCTGTAGAGCCGATTTGCAGATGCTCGAAGAAGCCAAAGTCGGAATCTGTTGCATCATACAGAGGGTTTGAATTTGTTCGTAGTGGTTGTCGGCTCTGGCCAGATACGTGCGGGCTCGTGGTATCCGCACCGAGCCGCCGGATTTTGTATTCCTGCCGTGAATGAGCACCTCGCTTTCGGCCGCTGGTCCGCGGCTTGCTGTTCGCTGGCCAGTACGGCGAGATCGATCGCGAAAAGTTCGCCGGAGGCACAGGGTCCGTCATGTCACGTAGGATGGTTTCCAGCTCTTGGACGATTGAGATAAACGCGTCTCCGTTGGGCATCAAAAAGCCAAACGTCTCCTGCGCCCAAGCCAAACCACGGTCAGCATCAAGTCGAATCAAACCGTCATCTGTTGACAGGATGACATGCTCGCGAATCCTCACCGCCGATAGCAGACAGCCGAGTCCGATCACGCTCGGCGGATAACGGCCCGCGATAGCGGGCTCCAGAAGACTTAGACAACAGAGTTGCGTTGTGAGCGTCCGCACACCATGGCAATGCAGAGCGCCGATGGCAGCAAAGGTCATGGCAAAATGTAGCGGTGTGGCCGGCACCAGATCCCAGCCGAGTAGATCGAGCAGAACCAACTCGACGGCCTTCACGAGCGGAAGCGATATAGGCGGCCGATAACCCTCGTACGGGCTCTGCGAAATCCGTAAGCCCTTCTCTGCGGGCCAATTCAGCAGCCAAGTCTCCACGTCACCGGCCTCGCACTCGTGAATCTTTGTTGCGATCCACAACGATGCTAGCGCTACGAGCGGCATTCCAACGTGCAGCAACCGAATGCAGGGCGGCTCATGGCCTCTATGTCGCTCAGCGTCTGTGAAATTACGAACCAAATGAGCCATTCCTCGATCGAGAAACATGACCGCTGCAACTGCGCTGTCCATCGAGGGGGCGTGCCGAAAAATCGCCTCAACCTGCCGCGCCCGAGCACGCCAGGCGATGCGCGTGAAGGCCTCCCGTCTCCGACCGAGTATCACTGCTGAACGAGTATACACCTCGCCGCTTGCAGCTGATGACCACCAACAGTGAGGCTGACGCACACCCGGAGCCAGCTCACAGCCATACCGTTGCTCAGCCTGCCAGTAACGCTCCAACAGGCCAAGCACCGCCTCTACCTGCTCAAGTGTTTCATTCACCGCACTGCAGCAGGTAATTACTTTCTTCCGCTGGCTCGGGCGAAAATCCTGCACCGGCGTCAATAACGACTCTATGCTCTCGTCGGTGCAGCGCAGCACAGGCGTGCGAGACCCCCCTGAAGCGACTCGATCTTCACTCCCAGCGTGCTCGGGTTCGAGTACCTGACCAACCCAAGACGCCGAATCAAGATGCTCGGAAGCGCTCTTTTGAGACTCTTTAAAAACAGAGCAGCCATCTTCAGTTGGTTCGGTGCTCCCAATACGGGAAAACTCGGTGGTGATTGATTCACACGTCTCCCGCTCAGCGCGCTCCAGCCATGCCGACACAACCTCGCCAGTCGACAGGCGTCCACGCGGGCTCTTCAAAGCGCTGTCCAACGTGACCAGGGACGCTGCCGATCCAAAACGACGCTGCGTCCAGGGCACTCGGCTCATCAAACGAACAGGCTAGAAGAAGAAGGAGGAGGTCCTTGCACAAGTGCAGGCTCCGCAGTGGAGCTCTATCCGATGCGGCTCGTCACCGGAGCGTGCGTCGGTTGGACGATGCGTGCGATCCGGCTCGTGGATGCAGCACCCACGCATCGCAGGCGTCACGCGCAAACGTTATCTCGCGCGCTCCGCACGCAACTTCCGTTGCATCGGGGATCGACGCGCATCGATTGACAGCGCCACGTGATCGCCACATGCATAGGCCAACGACCCGGAGACACGTGTCCTAATGATTTCGACGTGACGCAGCCATCCACTGGCGACCACATGTTGGTCGGCGCGCGATGCGCCCGCGGCGTGGATGAGGGGGCACGCATCGCTCGCGAGAGGATGTCGTTGGGCGTCGCAATCGACGGCGCGGATCCATGGCCGGTGTGCTGATGCGTGCATCGGTCGGTCGGGGGCGCGGGATCCCCGAGCTGGCCGCCCTCGATGGGGCCACACCAAGACGGCGATTCTTCGGCCAATGACCGGCGATCGTCGGGGCGCGCACCACTGGGGCTGTACCGGGATTTCACGAACCGAACTCGGCTCGAGTGCCATGGTGATTCCGTAGACCTTGCCGTGAGATTCGTTTCTATTTCGTGTGACCAATCGACAATGAAGATAGGTAGAGTTTACTGATAGGATGGCTCGCGAGTTTTCACTGGAAAGATATAGACATGAGTTGTTTTACCAGGATTGCTGGCAAAGCAACGGGCTTTTCGGAGTTGCATGGTGTTTTGTGAGCACCGTTGCGTGATATTGATGCGACGAGATCAACGGAACAATGCATTTATGGTTCGGGGGAAAACGTTGGACTTTTTGGATTTAGAGTGATTGAATTACGGCGGATTGGTCGAATGTCGGGCGCGATAAGCGGGATCATGGAACGACGCAGCCGACTAGGAGCGATGCTATAGCGTGACTCGGCGTGCGATTCCTGGTGCGCAACACCGCTATCGAGCTGACTGGAGCTTATATTGCCTGTGTTGTATATTCCGACTATTGGAAAGCCGTATTTTGGTGTGAATGACTGGTCCGATGAAAGGTCGACGTAGTATCGACTGGCGAGATACTGGAACGGCAGAACATTGGTTACCTCTTTCGCGACAACAACAGACCTGCTGCTCTTGCCCAAGCAATAGAATGAGTCTTCATGCGCCGCTTGTGCTTTCGATCGGGCACAGGAACGAGTGGGTGCCTTAGCACAGCAACTTTTTTCTCGAAGACTTGACGTTCAAGAATCTATGATCGTGTGTATACGCCGACGGGGACACCACCGAGTCCAGCGATGAATAGAGCTTGCACTCTCTCGGCAGCGACCTCCAAAAGTACGGACGGGACTGCGAACGCAAAGACACGGGAACATGTCTGGCTGTAGCGAGCGCGAGTGCGTGCACTTCAGGTGACGAGATTGTTGATGCAAGTTGAATAAACTAACGTGCATGAACGCTTTAACAGCGGGATTGTAACATGGCTTGGAGATCCTCGGACCCGCGTATGAAGAGGAAACGACGGTCTCGGTCAGCGATATTGGCGCGCACGTTGCAGTCCGTGCTGTTGGAGATCCCCGGATTCCGCGTATGCCGTCAAAAGAAATTGTTGTTTGTCTCAATGTGGATCTTTCAAATTGGCGATGAGGGTCTCAAATGCCGACTAGCTTTATAGGCAAGGATTCTGAGGCATGTGCCAAAGTCCCCTCGACTGCCGGCGATAATCCCTGAGGCCAAAACCCCGAATCAGCCAAACTTACCTCTCCGTCGGTAGATCGAGACGGTTCGAACCATCCGGGTGAGTGCGTTTTGTCCGCCCAGCTTGCCGCGTCGATTTGCACCTACGTGCGCCTCATCTTGGGGAAAAGCAGGGTATTCGATTCATCGCCCGAGCTGCTACGAACCTTTTTGTCGGGGTCTCTGCCAAGTCGGTACGCGTCGTCCTCCAGTCCGATCCTCGATTGGTATGTATGGCCGCTCAGCAGGTCCTGAATATAATTGTCGCGGTCGATAGATGCGCATATCATCGTCATCCAGCTGTTCGAGCCAGTGCGCAATCCAACCAGCCGTTCGCGGTACAGCCACGAAAACCGCATAGAATTCCAAGGGTAGGCCCAGTATGCGCAGCAGCAGTGGTAGATAGAGATCCACATTGGGCCAAACCCCTCGAGAAGTGAACCATGCGTTATTCATGACGACGTCCTCCAGGAGGAGCGCTACCTGCAGCAACGGCTCGGGCTCATGAACTGCAGTTTCGGCCTCGAGACAGAGTTGGCGAAGCACTCGAGCACGTGGATCGTATTTCTTGTAGTTGACGTGGCCAAAGCCCTGCAGCCGACGCTTCGTCAACATGTACCGCTCCTGAAGGTATGCGCCTAAACAAGACAGCTGTCGCTCGCGGGTTTCTTCAAGCATCCCAGTGCTCCTCAGAAACGCGTGCATATCGGTAAGCATTCGAACGACAGCCATGCCGACGCCGCTGATGCGTTCCCCGTAAATTGCTGCCATTGCCGTTGCAATGCAGACGTAGGGATCGGCCCCTGAGCTCGACACATGCCGCAACACTCCAGCAGCGCAGTTCAAGCCGTCATCGGCGAGCGCAATCCAGGCTCGCTCGACAATGCTCACCAGGACTGGGTTCGGTGCGCACCCATCCAGCATGGTCAGAAAATTCGACACGTAACCGACAGGGACCTCGTCTGCCTGATTCGTTCGTTCTAATCCCATAAGCGCTCCCGTTGACTGAGATGGATGCGAATGAACCTGCTCTCCGGAGAGGGGCGCGACGAAATTGCGCCCGATACGGACCCGCCAAACACATGCAGCGATGGTTGCTACCTTACCGAGAAGGCGGTATATTTGCTTGTTGCGGGCTCGCTGATCATTCCGGTAGAGTTGACTGCCACGCAGAGCCGGGTTCGCTTCCGGATGAAACGTGCTTAGGGCGCTCATCGCGGCAATGAGGCACCCCATCGGGGGAGCGTCGTGACGCAGCGTTCGCAGCTGCGCCAGAATGTCCTCGTGAAGAAACGTGTGCGAGAGTAGCAGCTCACGCCACGTATCGAGCGCTTTCTTGTCCGGCAGTTCGCCATTGATGAGCAGAAAAGCCACTTCCTCAAATGTCGCAGTGGGCGTGCTTGAATCAGCGCTGCCCTGGACCAGCTCCTCGACGTCATAGCCACGATAGTACAGTTTACCATTGACGCCGTCGGCGAAGGTTATGCGCGAAGCACATACCGCTGTATGGTACATATTTGGATCAAAGATGCGGTAGCGGCAGCGCGCTGAAGGGATGACCACCAGACGACCCACCATCGGCGGTTCGGAACCGGCTCTCCAGTTCGCGTACAGCGCTAGCTCTTGTTCATCTTTGCTTCCGTCTGGTCTGGTGCTTTCGATTATCAGAAACGTCTCCGGTAGACGATAATGCTCCATAGCGGCCCGAATAAAGTTGGTCTTCGTGTGCAGCTGTGGGTGTCCCGACAACAGGGCGCTGCGACTGGGAGATTGGGCGCACACCAGGCACGCCTCGATTCCGCGACGAGGCGGACGGCCACCGAGCCGCCGCGGGGAGCGTGCACAGTGCTGGCGACTCCGGTAGCCGAACTCGTTCCCACCAACGCGACAGCATGAATACAACCTAACTTGCGGTTTGTTTGAATAGCTCGCTCGGGGAGAAATCGGGTTATGATAGCGCAAGTGGCATTCAATCTCAAATCGGTTCCGTTGGATAGAAGAGGTGCAACCTGCATCGTCTTGCGCTGACAGAGACGAGCGCGCTCGCTATGTCTCCGGCACCGGGATTGGACGTTGACGACGACAACCAGGGTATGGTTTACCATATTTGAGTACGTCTTTCTGATTGGATGGTGCTGGTGATGACGACCCACGGTTTGTTCATCCACGCGTCGATATGTGCTTCAACAACCTCGCTCTGGAAGGAGACGACGTATCCAGGCTGGGGTCAGGCCAACCTCGCTTGTGTGCACTTTGTTCTCAAGCCAAAGCGTGCTCAACGATATGCTTGAATTCCAGATTCTCTCTGAGTGAGAAATGATGTCGCTGCTCGAATTGGGTCTCCAAAACGATCCGCCATCGGGCAGTTCATCGACGTTATCCGCCGACCGAGCTCCCCGGACACATCGACGGCTCGTTGACCCAAGTTCGGAACTCGTTCCGCCACGTACCCGTTCCCTCACCAGTAGGGACATCTAGTTACCCTCCGCTCGTAAAAGCTCAGAGACACTCGTCAGCTGCGTCCCTTCTTCGTCGTTGACCTCTGCGTCGTCCTCCGCGCTTGCCTTCTGACGCCGTTTGCTCCGTGATCCAATTTTGGCCAGAAACTCGGGTGGGATGCTGCCCTCTCCAGGAACAATGGTATATTCTTGCGGCCATTCCACATCATACAAGGCGTAGTGTGTCGGTTTGTGGTTTATATCACTCGGTCGCGACTTTCGCGGTCGCCGTTTCACATGCTTCTTGGTCGCTTTCGGTATCGGGTGCTTCGCCATTCGAAGTCTCTGCAGGCTCGAACGTTGTGAGACCCTCGAACACTGCGTTGAAGCATTCATCCCCCAAAAAGAGGTCACCAAAAATGAGGTTGCAAACATGTTTCACTCGTGTGCCAGCTGCTTAACGGTGGTCGAGGACGTTCAACCAAACAATGACGCAGTCGACGATAGCGCAGTACACGGTATGGCAGTCGTCGTGGCCGCCGCCGGAATCCCCGTGAGCGCCGTCGGCGACGCGGCGCGCATTCCAAAACGGCACCGCAGCCATGGCATCGATCTCGTCAATACGCTTGGAAGGTATCGATAGGATCTGTATTTGCAAGTGTGCTCAACCTGTTGCTACGTTCGATACACGAATGGTGATGGCAGATACCTACTCGTCCGGAAAACCTCCTGATCGTCCGCGACGCTCTATGGTGGTACCAGCCGGGAACGCATCTGCTGCGGACGTGTACGTGTATTAGAGCGCACAGCGCGCTCGTGGTTGCTCCGAGCATCTTCGGTGCGTATACTCGTTGAGAGTGTTGAGTGACAGTACGGAAATACGGTAGGATCCGTGGCTCGATCATGTCTGCCATAAGCTGGCGTGACGACAGGCATGCCCGCCGCCCGTTATGGTGACGTGCGCGCTGCCAGCAGTGGCGTTGTGCGGACGACACCAGGCGTCGAAGGCACTAGTCAGCGCGATGCATACTTTCAACAGTATCTCAAGGTATCTTGTCTGGTGGCGTCTATCAGTGCACTGGACAGCGAATGATGTCTACGTTAGTTTATGGATAGTTGGGGGCATTGATTGAAGCGATGGTGATTCGTAGGCAACAGACGGCTAGCAAAACGTCCTTTTTGGCGGTTGCTTTGGCTGCCTGTTACCATGGGTCGCCACAGCGGATCCTCACGTCAGATTTGCTCAGCAACGGAGCAAATTTGTTCTCGCAGCATCTCTGGCCACTTGAATTCTCCATGAACGCGGCAGTTGTTGGCCAACAAGTTGGCGTGGCATCGCGTTGCGGTGTCGCGTGGTCTGTCCATGGCGTCCCACTGATACCGTGCAGCTTGTCACGGGCGTACTCGAACAGCGCTTCACCAGCTGACATCTACAACGCTCTGCTTCGCGACATGTTCGCCCAGCTCCCATCAGCACGCAGTCTAGACCTATCCTTGAGCAGAGACGGACTCTTTTCCTGCCACTAAATATCTGACAAGTGCCTCTCTCTCTCAGTGCTACGCTCATGCCCTGCAAAAGCCGCTGCTTATGATGCAGTCTTCCATAAATTCTCTGTCAAGACATTCGGACGCCGGCAATGATCCCGAGCAGCGTCCGGAAAGCTGGCAGCGTGACCATGAGCGCACTGAGCGTTCCAACTAGTGCCATTGCAATCGCTGCGAAAGGAAACGCTTCGGGCTCCTCACTGATTGCCGCCGTACCAAGACCGTGGGCTGATGCACCCATCGCGAGACCCCGAGCCACAGGCGACGAGGCTTGGGGAACAACCGGCCTCCAGAGATCTATCAAGAGTCGACCAAAATTCGCACCTAAAAGGCCCGTAATGACGACAATCGTGGCAGTGAGCGTTGCGTCGCACTCGAGCATATCGGCCATGGCGATGGCCAACGGAGCGGTTATCGAGCGCGGGACGAAGACGAGACGCAGTGCCGCTGGCAGACAGAGGACGCGTGCCAATAATGCCGATGCCAGCATTCCAAAAAATGCTGCGAGGAGGCAACCTCCCAGCACCTGAATCGCCTTCTCTCGGATAAACTGCCGACGCTGGTACATTTGGAATGCGAACGACAATACCGCTGGGCCGAGGAAACTCAGCAGAACATTCCCAGGGCCACCAAGAATAAAGACAGGGCTCTCGGCTGCGATGTTGGCGACGCTTTCGAGATGTGGTGGCCACTGCTTGCCTGGTCTACGCATATACAGAAGCAAGATATCGTTCCAGGTAGAGCTGCTACCCTTGGCCAACAACCATATCGACAGGTACGTGAGAATAACACATGTCAGCAGCGGGTGAAGTGCTTTCTGGAATTTGGTCGGCAAGCGCTGTCCAAGACTGAACCCCACCACCGTTGAAGAGAGCAAACTTAACCAAAGTGCGGTTGCACGCCCGTCTGCTGTCATTCCCGTTCCGAAAATCCAGCCCAGAGTTGAGGCAGCCCACACCATCGTCCAGATCCCAATCAGAGCCAATTGGGGGCCACTCGACGCTTTAGGAGCCGCGCTCGATACAGAGTCACTTTCTCGCTGGAATTGCAAGGGTATCCCTGGAATGGATGCACCCTTCGGAATGCGTTCAGGAGCTGTTGCGGGTTCCAAAGGCGATCCATCAACGTTCCTCACCTCTCGGCGTCGGGATACTCGTTCGAGAAATGACACAAAGAGGATCGTACTGAAAAGGCTCATAACGAGGCCAAAGCCGATCGCGATGACTAATCGGAGAAGCGCCGATCCCCTTGGCACAGCAGCCGCCGGAAGCATGATCAAGTTTGGAACGAAAAAGATTGCCAGCCAACGAGTCATCAAACTCAAGCCAGGAGATGCCCACGAGGAAACAACGCTCGCCACGGAACAAGGCAATCTTTCCGCTACCAATGTGTCTGGCTCCTCAGGCGATCGCGACAGCGGCCAAGACCGTATCCGATCCGCAACCAGCAGTGAGAGAAAGAGAACCAGCATCCCAGCGAGCGAGCTTGGAAAACGGATCCTAGCCATTGCAAACACCCTCAAAAGGGAGCGATCGATGGCAAAGAGGGTGACGACGCCGGCCCACGCGCGAAGCACCTGGCCCTCACGGGAATAAGCCCCACGGGGAAGCGCTGTAAACGGCTTTCGGGCCGCGCTTGCCTCGAGCCGTACTCGCCTTGCTCTCAAGCGCTCGAGCCGAACGTTCTCACAAACGTTTCCGATCCATCTCTGCTGTTCTTTGGATGAATTGAAGCTGTTTGGAAGCAGAACGGACCGACTCGACACGCCAGGCGTTCCGCAAACACCTCGCCCTGGTCGCACACTCACACAGGCGACACCGTGGGAGCCCTTCTTGGGTAACGGCAGATAAACAAACGCGACCTTCTTGTACATGATATGTATTTATCAGCACAAACTCATGAACGATGACGCGCTCAATAAACCTTGAATCCCAGTTGCTCCGGCTAGAAACTCAGACAGAACATGGTGCTATCCGCGCTCGCCATGCAATGGACGTTCAAGATCGGCTCGCCATGCTGATCCATCGCCCGGTCCGCCAACATCGGTCCGATGGAGCGATCATCGTCGCTCGATCCGCCATCTGGCCGGCTGGCCGGGCGTGCAACCTCCCGGCAGCGGCATCTCGGCGAGCATGCGGGCGCGTGAAAACGATGGTGCAGGGACGGCCGCCATACAGACACGCTCCCGTCGTTCCTCGGCAGGACAGGTCTAAGTGCGTCGAGTCTTCTTTCGTTTGCTGCGTTCGTGCACGGTGTCGAGACTCACGACATTGAAACGCGCATCTGAACGCGTCGGTGTATTGGCTGTGGCGAGGCTGCTTTGAGCATCGACGGAGTTCCTGGGCCTGGCTGGCTGTTCAGCCGGCTGAGTTTGGTGAGTGAGCACGTTGGTGCGTGTATGCGGGGGCTCGTGCGCAGCGTGGTGAGGCGAGGTGCTCCGTCGGTTTGGGTGCGTGTTGTTGGCCTTTTTCACGTGAGGAACGTGGCGAGGGCATCAAACTTGAGGCACTCGAAAGACATGGATGTTATTCGAGAAGGGAAAGCGCTGGACTTGCGCACGATAAACCCTCGTATTGTTGCTGCAGAGTACGCGGTGCGTGGGGAGTTGCCGACACGCGCCACGCGACTGCAGCGGGTTTTAGAAGCTGGTGGTCCAGAGGCTGCTGCGCTGCCCTTTCGTGAAGTTACCTATTGCAATATAGGGAATCCTCAAGCGTTGGGTAACCCTCCTTTTACGTATCATCGACGAGTGATGGCGCTTTGCGACTGTCCTGATCTCGCCGCAGCGATGCCCAATGCGGAAACAGAGCGGCTATTCCCGGCTGACGTGCGAGAGGCTGCGGAGCGTATCCTGCGCTCTGCTGGACTCGGTGGCACAGGGGCGTATTCTGACTCACAAGGAGTGTCCGTCATTCGTCAAGATGTGGCTGCTTATATGAACGCCCGGGATGGCATTGCGGACGGTTCGCCACTCGCTGCACGCACTGAAGATGTATTTCTCACGAATGGCTCGTCGGGCGCGATTCTGATGCTCATGGCCCTGTTGAGTGGGGTCAACGATGGCTCTGTCGCGCTCCGTGGCGAAGGAGAGGGTGCGCATCTGGGATCCATGCGCCCTGGTATACTTATTCCGGTGCCGCAGTACCCGATCTATTCCGCATTGAGCACCGCGTTGGGCATAGAGGCGCTGCACTACCATTTAGTAGAGGATCAAGGTTGGGCAATCCAAGTCTCGGAGCTCAGTGAGCAGGTCCGCGAAGCACGCCGCCGTGGCATCGATGCCCGAGCCCTCGTGGTGATATCTCCGGGAAATCCTACAGGGCAGTTACTTCGACCAGAGAATGTACGTGAACTCGTGCGTTTTGCCCATCGAGAGCGAATACTGCTCATGGCAGATGAAGTCTACGCCGACAACGTCTACTTGAGCGGGCAAAAGTTCGAGTCATTTCGCAAAGTGCTCCATAGAGACATGCCGGGAAATGTTCAGCAAGAACTCGAGCTGGTCTCTCTCTACTCGGCCAGTAAGGGCCTTGTTGGAGAATGCGGTCGTCGTGGCGGCTATATGCTTCTGTCTCCCGGTATCGGCAGGGAAGCTCGCGAGCAGCTTTTGAAACTGGCGAGCATCATGCTGTGTCCAAACCTCGGCGGGCAAGTCATGATCGACTGCGTGGTCCGACCGCCGCAACCGGGACAGCCTTCATACGACCTCTATGCGAAAGAACGGAAGGAGCGCTACGAGAGCCTGAAGCGACGCGCGAGCCGTATCGTGGATGCGTTCAGGAGTATGCGCGGTGTGCAGTGCAATCCCAGCGAGGGCGCTATGTATGCTTTTCCGCGCATCACCGTCGGCGAAAATGCGCTAGAGGCAGCGAAGAGGGCTGGAATGCCCCTCGATACCTTTTATTGTGTCAGTCTATTGGAGCGCACCGGAATCTGTGTCGTGCCAGGTGCAGGCTTTGGCATGAGTACCGGTCAACGAACGCCCAGTGACCCGCCCGGAGTTTGCCATTTCTATCTCCGAACAACCATTTTACCGCCTGACGACAAAATGGAACACGTCATTGACCTACTCAGGATCCATCACGAAGAGTTCTTGCAAAAGTATCCGTTGCCGAATCCGGAGAGCGTCTCTGAGCGCCGATCGTAATCGGGTAGCGGCCGCGACTCGCGCCCTGAGTTTTACAGTCGTCATTCGATCGACAAGTTACTGCGTTGGCGCTCACTCGATATGTATGGGGCCACGTTGTCATTAAGATACATCTGGATAAACGAGAATGCTACCATCGCTCTACTGAGCGGAGCCACGATTAAGCAAGGTAATGACAGGGGGATTTCCTCGTGGGCGCCGGTCTCGACTTTAAACGTGCCGCGATCAGTGATGGTCAACGCACATTATGCTTTGGAGTCGAAACAGACACTGTATAGACCCGGAGCGCTTCCTCGGAGTCAATGACCGGCAGGTACACGCTGCAACCACAAGGAGGCCGACAAGTCGTGGGCGGATTCATCGACCGTGTCACCGAATTGAGCGAGGCGTTTCTTGACAAGGGGCGCCCATTCGCATCTACCGAAGATGATTCGCAGCGACTAGAGCGCACCTGTCCCTAGTGAGCACAGGGCCAGAGGTTCAGGTACAATCCCGGGCTGTTGCTTGAAGGGAACACCTGATCTGGCGACGATTCGTGATTCGCGTCGATTGTTCTTCGATACCGAGCGCATCTATCGCAGCATCGTGAATGTGGCAGCACATTCGCTCGTGAGCCACATGTCAACCTGAATCCCGCTCATGCTAGGCCGTCGTGACGCGACCAACTTCACAGTCCTAGTCATAGCGTAAATGAGAGCAGAGACTCGGTCGTTGACGCGAGAACGCAGAGCACGTCCGCCTCGACGTCGTCCGTGTCCCATGAGCAATGAGAAACGAGAGCCATATCGTGCTGCTCGCTCGAAAACTGGGATGCTGTTTTGTCACCACGACACGAATTGTTCCTGGCGGCCTAGCTCGAGGTCTTGTGCGAGGACAATGCCATGGCGCAAGATCGATATCTCGAGTTTCGCAAAGTACCCGTCACCTCATCGCCGAGCAGCGTCGCTACTGTCGAGAAACACCCGACTCCGCTTTAACTGCGGTTTCGCATCGCTACTCCGAGCTGCACCGCTTTCGACGGGCACGCTCGGCGGTCGTTTCTTGCGCAGCGCCTGCCTTGCGCGAAACGCCTCCTCACGAGCTTGCTTTACCTGCAGGATCGCGTCGAGCTGCGGTGCGTCCTCCAGCGCCTCCGGTAGTACCACCATAAGAACGCTTCCGCCGCGGACAAGCACACGGCTCTTTCGCGCACGCCCACCGTCGGGGCCGATGACGCTCACCGAGCTCAAACTGAGGTTCATTTGGGCGCTGACGTGCTCGAGACACCCACGATACTCGACGCCATGACGTGTCTCCACCGAGATGATTTGATTTTGTGCTTCTTTCAGTATGGCCAGAGGTAAATTGAACGCTGCCGGTCGGTTCTGTCTCATATCTCTGACAACGAGCGCTACCGCTGAACGAAAGCGACATGGCGAACTCGCGTCCGAGCGTTCCCCAATTACTCAACCATTTATGTATCAATTTTGAGCTATTTCACACACGCGAGAGGCGTTGGACGGAAGACGCTGCGCTTGTCCGTTTGCGACGCACTCCTGTAGCTATCGACCTGCTGAGCTGGCGTCGACTACCTCAGATGGTTAGAGCGCGAGTCTTATAAGCAGACTTGGTGCCTAGTGAGCTCGATGTCGCGAGTGCGGCAGGCTGTCGCCGCGTGTTCGAGCCTCGCCGGGAGTACGCGCAAGGACTAGTTTTTGTACAGTTAGACGCCGCAGTCGTATAGAGACGCTGACGCCGTGATACCAGGTTTGGTGCGTACGCTCGGGGTGCCGAGTCCCTGACTCGAACTGGCGATGGCGAGACGCTGCCGTTTTTACTTTCGCTGCTATCCGATGCGGGAGACAGGCTGTCTCGAGTGCGTCGCTGGCGCACCCAAAGCCCCTTAGCGTCTGAAAAGCACGAACGAGTAGACGCTCAGTTGGGAAAAGCTCGAGCGTTTATTGTGCTCGCGCACAGGCTCCTATGGCGAGGCGCGCTCCGAGCGACTGGTTGCGACAGCACTGCGAGGAAGCATCGCGTGCGTATCTTGGACTGTCCTCGTTGAGGCAGCTGATAAGCCGGTTCGCTTTCAACGGTGATGTGCCTCCGTGCTTCCTGGTTGCAGGCTGAGAGCGCGGTTTTCAGTCCATTTGCGCTCCTCAAGACCAGGCCATCGTCAGTATCATTTGGCGCTGTACTGGAACTGCTGAATGGACACTGTGTCAAGTGCCCGTGCCAATGACATCTTCGATGATCAAGTAGAGCGTGTTTGGGTCGACGCGGGTCGAGCGCGTAAGTTTCTGTCCAGGCGACCTCTGGACGGAATCGACCATAAGAGGAAACACGCAAACCAGTGCATGCTCTTCACAAAGAGCCCGTCGACTGCAGAGTCGGATTCGCACAAGCAGGAGGGAATGGAATCGCAGCGTTGGCGGAGCGGTCGAGTTGGTCCGCCACGTTGCGAACCAAGGCTGATGATGACGACGAGTCTCTCCAGCGGGAGCATTCGTCAATACTGTCTTTTACTTTCCGTTCTCGGGCGACAGGTGATATTCTCTTAAAGTCTGAGTTTAGGTTCTGTTTGTATCCATGGCAGCAGCGCAACATTCGGATCTCAACCTCGACTCGGCTGGAGCGAGCTTCACGACAGCGAACGATTGCACCACGCTCGTGTCGTTATGCGAGTTGGCGTCACTTCTTGATCCGTTTCGAGTCTCGGATTTTGAAAATCTCTGACGGAAGCACACGTCTCTCGAGCGTGCGGGATGGGCGGCTGACTTGTCGAATCCGTCATCTGAAAAGCATGGCAAGCCCCGTCGACGCGATACGACCGACCGCCACCACGGCGCCAAGGAAATGTGAAGCACGTGGCTCCCCCATACCGATGGTGATACGTTTCGCGAGGCACCTATCCCAACTGGGAACATTGCTTTTTTTATTCGACTGCTCCAGACCGAGAGCGCAGCAAAAGACCCTGACCGACATAGACTGAAAAGCTGAGAGCCAACCATCGATGCGAATGACGCGAGGCGTTGATCATGATGCCCATTCTCTAAAAGCGGCTCAGACACCAGCAAACGTTCACCGGATGCGGTGACTACGACAATCTTCTGAATCGGTAACCAACCGGGATGTCGACACCTGCGAACGCATCAAGTAGTCCGACCTCGGGCTTGCGGTATCGATTTCGTGCCGAGTTCCAGCTCACCGCTGATCCAAGTCTTGCAGTCGGTGTCCCCGAAGCTATAGACGTTCGAGCGAAGAGATGTCCTGATCATGGATTCGAATTTTCGTGTCCCATGGAAATAAGTGTATGCAATACACTGCAGAATGGATGTTTCCGTTTCGTATACCATGAACAGGCGTTAGAACATGTCTCTACACGCTTTGTCTCGGAGCATGCACCAATTCATGACGACGCAGAGCGCTTGACACGGGGCGTTGCTCTCAGCAACCGAACACGAGTCGCTTGAGTCGGCTTCTCGATAAGCTCACAATACGCGTTCTGGGCTGATGCCCGCGACGTCATGCCCCAGAGCAGCGCAACAGCACTGCAACGTGCACAGTCGAGAACTGCCTGTCCCGCGACTTGATCGATTCACAACGAACCGCCAAAGATAGCGCACTCGCCATCAAGACGAGTTCTGCTTCTCGAAAGGCCCCCCATAACTATGTTGTCGATCGAAGCGGGTTTATCGCAGCGAGGCACCACTTCATTTGCTGAACCGATCGTTCGACGCGGTGCCCTCTATTTCGAAAGCTTCACACTCAAGATCAAAAACTGCGATAGAATCACCATCTATGGTTCGAGCTATCCCCCGTCGGAGCCCATGCTTGGTGAAGCACGGATAGCGCACTGCTCTCGTGTGTGTGGTTCACCAGCAGAGGCAGCACCGTTCCGCGCGCAGTCGCAGGACGCGCTGGGGACAGGCGTACACGTTGATCCGATGAAAACATACGATCGGTGGCACCACTGCTAGCGCTGCCAAAAACCAACTAGACTAGTCAGGCTTTGCGAGCTACGTTCAATCATCGGACGTTCGCCCGAGCGCGCCCATGGGACCGACATCCAAGGTCGCCTCATCTAGTCTTTATATACTGAATTTGAGCCTATTGTTCATCGCGTAGTCGTCGTATGCGTTCGGGCGTGTCGTCAAGTGGTATGTCGCTCTCCGCGTACCCGACGTGACATTAGCATTGTCAAGGCCAGGGGTTCGATTCCCCTCACGTCCAGGACTTCGTTTTTGGCCAATGGCGACAACCCAGTCTAGAACGGAACCAAGCCCCTCATTCTGATGCGTAGTGTGGTGAAGGCCTTCGCTCGGGATGCGAATAGCAGTGGTGGGCGGCGGACTTGTTGGCGTGGCGACCGCACGTCACCTCGCGGTGCGCTACGGCAACCAGATCAACCAGTCTAGGAGCTGTTTGAAAAGTCCAATCGAGTTGCTGGTGAACAGTCTGGCCACAACTCGGGCGTCATTCATGCAGGGATTGGCTATCCACCGGGATCGCTGAAGGCTCGTCTGTGCGTGCAGGGTGCGCAGTACCTGTACGCGTTCTGTTCGTCGGAGGCGGGACAGCAGGTCCCCATTCGTCGTGCCGGCAAGTATATCGTCGCGCGAAATGAAACCGAGGCACAGCGACTGACAGAACTGGCATCGAATGCCACCTCTAACGGAGTGCAAGGTCTGGAGCTCCTCGATGGCGTTCCTCTGCCGAGTGTACGGGCAGTTCGGAGCCTCTATTCGCCGAATACAGGCGTTATTGATTACCCAGCGCTAGCACAAGCGCTTGTCGAGGACACCAAGGCCCGTTTGGGGGCCCGTTTCATACTCCATTTATCCTCGGCGGTCCCGCTGCGGGCACTTGAACCAGACGCAGTCGCACATCCGCAATGGGCATCTGCAGCCCGAGCTTGGCACACTGCTTGGGACTTGGTGATGGTCTGCGTTGGCGGAAGCACTCGGCCAACATCGCAGATGCGTATTCTGCCCATAAAGGGCCAATACTTTGAGCTTACCTGCCGATGCAATACAACGGTTGGGGCTTGGCGAGTGCAACGTCTATCCGGTTCCCGATAAGAGATATCCGTTTGCGGGCGTCCACTTCACGCCCTCCGTCGATGGCAGGCGGGTCTGGGTTGGACCAACCGCCACGTTGTTCGGTTGGCCGCCGCTGCATGATCCCGGTTTTTGGCGACTTGTAGGGCGTCATTGGCGGTTCGTTGTAGGACAGATCCGGCAGGAGTATGTGCCTTTATCGTTGTGGCGTTCGCTGCGTGAGCTGGTTCCAGATCTGCAACCGCAGGACCTGCGGCGTTCTTTTTATGGCATACGTGCTCAGGCCTTGACCCGGGATGGTGTCTTGCTGAACGATTTCCATTTTGAGAGAAACCAAAATATCGTACATGTGCGGAATGCACCGTCGCCAGCTGCTACATCCTGCATGGCCATTGCAGAGTACGTCGTGACACGCTTTTCCCTCGACCAGCACTCGGAAAACGACCCCTGAAAGCCTCTAGCAGGAGGGCATTCACGTTCAGCATGCCCGCTTATATCTTTCCATCGAGGTTTTTTTCTCGCAAACATCGATGATGGAACTGTTAGCCTGTTGCCGTCGTGGCAGAAACGCAATGTCTGCTGCGCACTGCGGAAGAATCTCCCGGTAATCGTTTGCCAATATGCAGTTGGACGAGTCTCGCATCTTTTCGAGTACAAGGCGTGGTCGCGAGACAGGATCCACCCACCAAGCATCGGGTTTGGGTGCTGGTGCCTCTACTGCAACTGAGCCTGGCGCGTGTCGTGAACCAACATCAACTGAATCCGTGGCAAGGACGATGCATGATGGCAACGGAATCGATGTCGCATTGCCGTTTTTCATTGAAGGCCAAGCGCAAGCACCCCAGTGTCCACAGTAATACATCGAATGGCTTTATGGTTTCGATTCGGTCGCTCTTTCATGTCTCTTTGATATGCACCCGTCCAGCGCTTCGTAGAAACACGTCGTGTGCGTTCAAGTGGTGCAATCGATTGAAGCGGGCAGCCAGCTGCTGATTCCTCTGCTCCAAGACTCCCCAAAAGCTCTGATCGTGTCATGCAAACCGCAGCAGACCTGTCTGAGATCAGATGAAACCAGTAGGCGCTGTGCAGCGACAAATCCGAGGGCCGCGCAGGAAATCTATCCACACAACCGCTGCTGAGCGTTCTCGGAATGCCCTGCATCTCCGCACAAGTGATGCATAGACGCGCTCCGTGACTGTGCACCATCGCCACCAACCTATACATCGATAAAGTGGACTTCGATACCCGCTTGACGAACAGCATCAACCCCACTCTCCGTCCATTTTCCAGTACACCAAACGTTGTAGCGCTGGTGCGCAAGCAGGAGCGCCCGCAGATTTTCCGACTGTGCGAGCGCAAACAGCGTTCGATCCGTGATCTGCGGACAGAGTGCAATGTCCAAAAACTCGAGCCTATCCAAGTACGTCATGCCCTCGTCCGTGATCGCTTCCGAGCCGCGCACTTTGAGCCGTCGAAGAAACCGCAGAGAGCCAAGGACACGCAAACTTTCATCATCCAGACGAGCGTACTGCATCTCTAGATGTTGCAGATACGGGCACCGAAGCATGATCTCCGCAGCGGATTCGCCGGTAAGCTTCTCAGAGAAGAACGTCAAGGTGTGAATCCAGGTGCATTCGCCGAGCTGGCGAGCCGCAATCCGCTTCAGTATACAGGCGACACCGCTGTCTGTCAGGAGCGCGCAATTCGAAAAATGCATCTCATCGAGCCGCGGCGGATATGTTCGGATGTGGTGCACCACGCTGTCGCGTACAAGCCGATAACACTCCGTTGCGACGAGACAACGCGCTCCAGTGCAGTCCGAGAAGAGCCGCTCCAGCATGCGAGCAATGCCAAGGTCCGAAACTGCAGCGACTCCTTGCTCACCATCGACACGCTTCTGCCGCATTCGACAGCGGTTCCAATAGTGCTCCAGACTCGTCAAGTTCACCCGAACAAGCTGCGGAAATACGACCTTTCGAACAAGGTATTGCCAGCGCGAACAGACCATGATGGCTGTCTGACTCAACCAAGCCAGGTCGCTTCCCTCTCCAGAGGCACTCCAGAGCACTCGAAACCAGACGTGTTCGGGGAGCTCCAGCCAGGGCGGCGACCCCGTCCGCAGGTCAGTTGGCGGACCTACGCTCATCCCAAGCGCCAATAAGCACAAAGCCACGTTCACAGGACAACAATGAACCTTAACGAAACAAAGAACATAATCAAACTCGATGATTGCGTCGATGCCAGGCGAGCCCGACACGAGACCGTCACCGAGACTACTTCCCTGAGGGGCCAGCGCCTCCGAGGATCGGAACAGACCGCCAATGGTACCCCGTCCTTGGCCGCCGCCAGAGAGCGCCGTTTCCGCGGCGAGCCTGCAGCCAAGGCCCCGCGCCCGTCGTCTGCGGATCGCCAGCACGCTGGCGCGCGTGCCTGAAGACGCGCTGGCGCCGTCTGGGAGGGACCGGCGCCGCCGATTGGCCTTGCCGCCCGGCACGGCCGCCGCCATACCCGCATGATGGGGTGTGAGGCGGCGGCGTGTGCCGGTGGCCAACGGGCGCGCAGTGGCTCGTGCCGCTTCAGAGGCATCTCTCGTTCCGATTCGTGCAAAGTCTGCGGCGCCGGTGGGTGGTGACGGCTGGGTAGCTTCTGTCCAGGAGACGCTGTTGCCGAGATGGATGAGCATCGTTTGGTGAGGGCTCGGCGATCCGCACTCGGTGCGACAGGAGCTGCTCACTCCGAAACGAGTGCACCATCTGCCGCTGGGACGCTAGGTGGCCGGCCTGTTCAGACGGGGGCGCGTGTTTCGCCCAGTCTTCTCCTGGTGCGAATATTGATCGTGTGTGCGATGTTTGTGGTGGCATATCGCATCACTGTCACACCTTTCTCGAGCAATAATGTGCGGGTCACGTGCACGTCCGATCAACGCTTGTACCAAGTACAGAGGCCTGCGCTGCGCACAGAGCGATACGCTGCGTTGCGGCAATGTATTGGTAAGGAGGGGCCGTTCACGGCCGTCTTTCGGAGGGACCAGCTGGAACGTATCGCTCGAGATGGTGCTCTATTCCCAGAGGCTGACTCAGAATCGGTTCCGAAGCCTCCGCGGAGAAGCGCCGAGACGTTGACTGGCGAGGCAACCAAACGGCGTTTCATGGAGAGCCTGCGCTGCGCATTAGAAGCGTTCCACTTCATCGGCCCAACTGCCAACGGGTCGTTATTTAGCAGCCAATGTCTTCCGAGTGCGCTATGTTCGAGCGATGAACGATAGCGCGGCTCGTGATGCTGCATTCGTGTTGAACGCGATCGATGAGGCCGAGACGAGTATGAACGACCACAAACCCCACGTCGATTCTCTGGTTTATGTGAGTCATCAGACAGATGTTCTTGTGCTTCATTTACCCCGGAGTCCTGTTTCTGAGGCGTCATCATCCACAGACACTGACGTAGGTGGGCATCTTCTGCTCGTGCAAGGCCAGCGTGGCGTTAAGCAACCGACCGCGCACCAGCAGGTGCCGCCAGACTCTGCTGTGCTCCCCCTGGAAGAAAACATGCTCATCACTTGGCGCGGTGATGCCTGGTATCGATTCGCAAACGTCTCTGAGGAGGCCGCCTGGGTCCAGCTGGAACAGTACGTTATTGACCCCAAGGAGCTGCCTCGATTTGACATTCACCGTGATCCCTATCTCCGCGCTGGCTAAAGAGCTGCTTCCGACCAGTGACTCTTTTGAGTGTCCTGACTGAGAAACGGCGTTACCTATCCGTGTTTTCCTGTTAAAGAAGCAGAAGGGCGTTTCTCAACGCAAGCCCTAGAGCGAATCGACATCCCCGTTCATTGCACTGGTCGCACGCTGTCGGACTAGTTTTTTTCGCAGCGCTTACAAAGACCGAAGACATTTTCTGAACTTGCGTTACGACGGCGGAAACACTGGCGAAACTGCGCGTGCTCCCAAGTCCATCCAACGACCAGCAATGCGCTCTAACCCAGTCAATCGGCGCTTTCGTATCAAACTTGGGAGCGTTTACACCTCAATTGAAATCGTCTGAAATGTCCGAAGAAACCGACTTTTTGCCAGTGTCTTCTAGAAAAGAAGCAGGCACTCCAGGGATCGACTTGTTCAGACTGCGAGCGTCTGTTGCGTCTAGACCTTGCACCCAGGCGGGCTGGCGTCGATCAGTCCTCTACCCTGGCTCCGACGCGTTCTCTCAGACCTTGCGCATACCCTTCCCGGTACGCTGTCATAGCGCGTTCCGGGTATCTTAGAAACGAGCTATCCGCGCGTTCCCATAGCTTCTCGAGACCGAGGTAGCCCAAAAAAATCACCGAAGCCGCCCCTATTCCAGGAAACGCTCCAAGATAGTTGTACTTGGGCTGCAGCAACGGATGGTGCCGCCACGCGTAATATCCCTTTTTCATGAAAACCATGCTGCCGAACCAGTCTCTGCTGAGCAACTCTGCGGTATCGGGATGTCCTGCTCGCTCGTACGTTCCACGTTGGGCCAGTCCGAGAGCGCCTCAGCGCACCGACGTGACCCAGGTCGAGGCTCTCACGTGGAGAGTGCCGCGCCCAGGCAACCGTCACGAACGATCACTGCGCCTCCGTGTTACGATGCGATTGCCGAAATCGGCCGGTAGAACGCAGACTCGAGATGATGCACCGGGGATACGACATCATACTCCATATAGAAAGCCAAAGAGAATAGGTTGAGGCTCAATGCTGATACGATTGTATCAGTCCGAAATTATAGCTTGATTCTGGGTAGCGCCCTTTGAGTGGTCGCGAGCGCCCAGCCATGGCGCATGAGTGTCATGCGCATACTTGGTCGGGGAATGTCTAGGCGGCAGGAGTACCATATAACGCGGATATAGGGACTCTTTTCGGGTGCTGTCTCGGCGAAGGCAACTCGCACCTTCGGTTACGAGGTTCCTGTCCTACGCTTTATGTCGATGGTTGGTCGCAACGTGTGCTGCGTTCTTGCTCTCTCGAGGTCACTGCCTTTTTTTCGTATTCCGAATCACCGATTCAGTACTGTTCTAGAGGCAGTCGGAAGTCAATAGCTTGGCGGATATGGATGGAGAGCCTCTGATCGGTGACTGTCGGCGCTCAATGGTTACCATTCGAGTCGCTGCGAGCAGGGTAGCCGCGCTCGTTCACGTCGCCTCCGAGTCCTCCGAAAATCTGTACTGATGTACGCAATGATCTTTAAAAGAAACCGTGCCCTGTCGCGAGGATGGTCGCTCTGGGACGAAAACGACTAAGAATGCCGCTTAGAACGGGCAAGCTCGTCTTTGAGGCCATGGCCAGTTTGACGACGTATGGACCTGCACATATGGCCGAGAAGCATTTCAGCTTGGCTGACGAGACCGCCTCGAAACCAAGGAGCAACTCAATAACTTGTCAGGCGGAGAGAGGGGAGCGGATCGTGCGAACGCTGTTCAAATCATTTCGCACTCAAATGGCATGCGAAATCATTCGGTGACGGGTAGCCTCACATTCAATTCGTTGCGAAGGCATCTGCCACGGTCGAGATGAAACACCCAGCCTGGTGGCTGGGTTCCCTCACGGCATGAAGCGATCAACGATCGAGGCATATACATCTAGGAGACCGAGTCCACTGTACATGGAAAGATCCAAACTTGAGCCAATCGAGAGAGTATTTTGCTGTCAAGAAATTATCAAGCACATCGAGATTCGTTGTAATAAGCGGCAGATCGAGCGCTTCTCACCACCATGCAGTAGATTCAAGCGCCTTTCGAATTTCTGCATCCAAAGCTCAAGACAGTTGTTGATTAGGACCTAACGTGTTCGCGTATTTAGCGTCGCATGCAGCAAACATAGTATCGAAAACTGCCATAACAGTGTCAACAATCATTGATCTAGAGCGGGACCGTGCCCTTGAACGCAGACCGCCTGTCATGACGCGAGCCCGCCTCACCAGAATCAATTGCCTTGTTCGCCAGTTTCTGAACGCGCCGAGCACTCTCCGTGGAGATGATGCTTCTATAGAATTGCTCGCGACCGTGGCAGCCCATCCAATCAATTCGCGACATGCATTTGCCTACGGCCCGCTGGACTGGCGCAAGACCGCGACGCTGATGAGCGCACGTGAAAGAAATTGCCAGTACCCGACAGGAGGCCCATGAACGCTGCCGGCGCCGCCCAGAACAGGATCGCGAAACTACAGAGCCAAACCATTCCCCAGTGTAAGAGTCGCTGCAACGTTGGCACTCCAGTGCGAGCGCGTTGTGCGAGCCGTATCGCGTGCAGCTCTCGCTCCATCGCCAAAAAAGACAGCACTCGTCGAAAAAGGCGGTCCCAAATTCCATGCAGGAGTCGCAGCAGATGACCTCGATGCATCGTGTGCGCCCACCACATCAAGCGGAAAAACCCCGGTGTAGACATATTCACAAACGCCGTGATCCAGGCTTGTAGCGGTTGTGGTCGCCCCGCACACGGACATGAAACACGCCAGTGCACCATGTAGGTCTCAAGCAATTGCCGATAGTCGGCGTCGAGACCCGAGTGCATCGCGCCGTCACGAATGAGGCCCAGGTACCGCATCGACGGGCGAATCAGTACGCGCTCTAGTTCTAGCGCAAGTCGATCCGGATGGTCTTCCGGCAGCGCCTCTATCGTTTCCAACACATGAGCATGCTGCGCGTACCAAAGCGGCGGCGATTTAGAGCCATCGACAGCGCGCGCTGGAAGAGCCTTGATGCGAGCCCTCGTCGACACTGAGCGCTGCGCGGCCAGCTCACGCTCCAACACATGCATCGCACTCGTTGACACACAGCTGAATTCACTCGCTAGCCAACGACGCCTGTAAGAGCCGCTCCGCAACCAGTCTCGATACCAACGCTCGACGGTCCGATTGGGGCGCGTCTCGAAAATCAATGCCTCCCGCTGCACGCCCGGTTGTGCATAGGTCTCTACCAGCACCGGTCGCTCCACATAACTGGAGGTTGCCTCGCGTCCACCAAGGCCGCCCTCTGTCACCCAGAGCAGCTCATAGGAGGCGCGATCAAATGCGTAGAGCACACCGTGCACTTGACTCGGGCAGCGCGCACCAGCGCCACACTCGCACGCACGCACCGAACAGAACGCTGGCTCGGCTGGCGGAAACCCTGGCGTGTTGAACACCACGCGATAGCCTCGCAACACCGCCGGCTCAGCGCTTAGGTACTCAATACTGGCCCCGGTACCGAGCCAACGCGCACGCGAACGCAAACGATCAGTGTTCACGTTTGAACCAATTGCAAAGTTATAGACAATGTCGCTCGAGCCAGCGACGTGCTTCGCAGGAACCATAGCGCTAGCAGTGTCCACAACTCATCATAGGACACCACTGCGTCTACAAGAGCGTACCGAAACCGATCTGCTGCGTCCCAGAAACGAAGCCTCCGCTCGACGATAACGACGTCGACGACAAGGCCTGCAGTCCAGACATGGCGTCCCCCGCCCGGAGTGCCTCGTACAGAATGGCAACCAGGCCGTAACGGCGACGAAACGCGTCCCATGGGCCATGCATGCGTGTGCGCGATGCATGGGCCGCGAGCGAACACGGGCCCGCGACGCATTTGCACCCCCGACATGCATGCACGCGCGGCTGCATGCATGTGCACGTGGGTCGCCTCGTCGATGTCATCGCGTGCGCCTACATCGATGCGACAGAGGGGTCGCGCGCGCGTCGGATTGCCGATTCGCGTCCACCGGACGGGGACGGTGGTGGTGTGCGTCCCAGAGCGCGTGCTGATGATCGAAATCCCCATGCGACGAGCAGGATAGCACCGAGCGGGTCCTTGAATGCGCGTGCGACGCTTCCGATCCTGAACGAGACCGGAAACAGTATCCTGCCTGAATGGGACAAGCACGCGCGACGCCTGCTCGACACCGTTCATGATCCGTGGTCAGGGATTCGCTGGCGTTTGGGATGCTGGGCAGTGCACTCGGCCACTCGACTCGTCGCGTGTCGGCACGCTACTACCGGCGTGTTGAGGCAGTGCTCGCATCGATCACGATATGGGCGTATGCTGGGCGAGGGAGGACTCGTCCAGACCAGTGCGGATGCATGACGAGTGTCTCGTGCGTGCGTCACGAGCTTGTGCCCGGATCAGGTACGCTGGCTACGTCGACCTAGAGACGCGTTGGAGTGTCTGACGTCCACGGCCTGGGGTGCATGGGCCCCGTCTTGTGATCTGAACTGCATCGTTGTGCGCCGGAAGGTTGCTCGATCAAAATCGATTGCTTCGTCGTCCGTTTCGAATGAAACGAAAGACGCCCAGAGCGTGGTGGCAGCCATTTCCACCAGTGTTCAGCACAAGTCCATCCTAGCGTGGAATCGACAAGACCGGAAACAAAACCGCGCGAATGCGCATCCATCGCCAAAACTGATAATAACGTGATCGTCTCTTACACACGCATCACCAAATGCATGCCGTACGTACACCGCATGGATGGGTGCATGGATGCGTGCATGGATGCGTGCGTGCGTGCATGCAAACGCACCGGAAATTCTGCCGCCAACGCGTGCGCGCGTACCGAGATTGTGCGCCAACTCGGAAACAAGACTTGTGGAGCACGACAAGCTCGGACGTTTTTCGGAAAAGAGCTCCTCTGAGAACCTGAGACCCTACCACTGACATCAGTTGTTTTCTGGTGTCCAATAGTTCAGGCGGCTGGCAACTGCTGGGAAGCGTACCCTCGCGCAACGTCTCGAGTTGGCGACCCTGAAAGGAACGCTCGCGCCGAACACCTTTCCATGTTCGGCTCGTCTGTTACTGCGGCCTGGCCACGCGCGTCCCTAACCGCTGAACCCTGCAGACGTGCCTGGCCGATTGGCGGTAGGACGTGTCGTTTCGTGTCGATCACGCCGGCTTGTCGTCGGCGACACGGTGTCGAGTCCGTCAACTGGCGCACTGCTCCGAGCACGTTTGAGCGCTTCGCCCGCCGTGCCGCGCGGAGACTAAGCACCGAGTCAAACGCAGCCCCTGGCCTCGTTGCGGCGGCGACAGAACCGGACCCTGAACACCACGAAGCGGAGCGTACTCGACGCGGTCTCGAGGACTGGACTGGCCAAATGTCGGCGTCAACGGAGGCTTTCGCGGAACACCTCCTTGCCAAAGTTCATCAACAGGTGCAGGACTCGCTCGAGGCCCAACTGCGTACAGAGCTGGCCCGAGCACGGGCGATTGATCACATCGATCTCCTGGTTGCTATCGAACTGGTCAAACTCCGCGAGAACCTGCAGCATCTCCTCGACGGCTACCGTGTGCGCCTCGAGTCGCGTGCTGCCGAGGCGGATCGGCGCGCACACGAGATGACTCGGTCATGGACATTGGTTCAGGAGCGGCTACGAACTGCCCAGGATCGCGCTCGGATGCTTCGCCAGGAGCAGGCCGAAATCAAGCTGATGCTGTTGCATGGATCGCACCCGAAACCAGCGCCGGCTCCCAGAGCGACCCAGACGATCACGTCAGAGTCGCTCATACGTTTCGGAGAATGCTCAGCAGCTGCGCGGCGAACGGAACGGTCGCCAGTGGCGATCGCGAGATCTTGGCCGGATGAGGAACAGACGCTCACAGAGTGCTGGGTGTTCTTCTACGCATGGCTTAGTGTGCTCGCTGGGATGGAAACGACGCTGGCGCTCGTCAGCGCGCAACATGCCGTGGGCTATGTGATGTTGAGCGGAACCGCTTGCATCCTGCTGCTGGGCCGAACGGCGAGACTCCTCTGGGCGATCAAACGGCGACCGCGAGGCATTGGCCAACACCGTCCAGCGTCACCGCCCGTGTTGGTGTCGACTGCGCCCCCAGCGACGACGCCTGCACCAGCGAAGGATCGCGTCGGTACGGCGTCGTCGCAGCCGAGTGTGGAGCCCCCGGCAGGGTCGTCGTGACTGGTGCTGCGCTCGCGTCAGCGCCGACGTGCGTCTCTATTGACTCGTCGTCCTTTGCGGCGTCAATGCAGATGCCGTAGCGACGTGCGCAGACGCTTGAGCATGCAACCCGCTCTGTCCACAAACAGGTGTGCAAGAATGGAATCCAGTCGGTAGGTTGCACTGGGCGAGCGAAACATTACAGCGCGCGCAGCATAGTCGCTATGTACAGATCGACGTAAATCCATTCACCCTCTTCATCGGGTCGTGGCGGACCTGGCAACCCTACCTCGTCATTCACAACCAGTAACGGTATCACGAAATTCGGACAATGTGCTGGAAAGCATCCAAAATCCGAGGACCGCTGGACCGAACGGAGATTCCTTTGGACGTTGTCCATGCCATATGAGAAAGCGAATCTGCGCGTGCATTCAATAAAATCACCAAAACAGCGTCCTCACGTTATTGGATCGCTCCCTCGAAACGCTGGGCAGAGGCCTCGAAACCTCGCGATATTCTCGCGCAAGCCTGAATTTACACTCCTTGCGACAATCGCGCCAGCATCACGGTGCACCATAAGAGTACTTTCGGGGCTGTGCGGTTCCCGCTTCCCCACAATGCGCGCTTCAAGCTGAGCAAACGATTCACTTCCTTCGGACGGATCCCTTCTTCTGTACCGCTAACTGCGGCACCCAATGATAAACAAGTTGCGTATCTAGTAGCGCTTCTTTACACGCCAAATCGCTCGTTGCCTTGTACGAAAGCGCGTAAACTTGGGAATGACACATCTAGCGTGGACGTGCTGACCATGCCGTGTCGCTGATTCGTCAGCGACCTTCGCACCATGAGCGTCATGAAGTATTCACGCTGGCCCTGACTTGTCCCACGAGCAGCACTCAACGATATCTCGTTGGACTGATCCCAAATGCAGGAGCGAAAATAGGTCCTCGAGTCGCTGAACCCCAAGGCTGGGTCCCCGTGCCCCTTCCGTCAATCCGTGGGACAACCATGGCCTCCATGCGCGCTCCGCTTGTCATGATCATCCGTCAACACTCGACAACCCAGACGGAATCCTGTATACTCGTCACTGTCGCGATGATGGTCTCTGTATCGCTGATAGGAGAACTGATCGCACCATCTGCCGAAACGCCACCATTTCCTCATCCGCAACTGGTGCGCCCACTCGCTCCGCTACTTCGACGCGTAGTTGCTTGATTGTCAGCGTGTTCAGACGATCTCCTGCATTCTGTAGCAACATTCGTAATGCACGTGCAATCTCTGGCCGCAGTGGTGCAACCAATTCCTCCCCTGAAGCTTGTTCTGAGGCCGGAAGACACGCCGTTGCAGCGGAGGAGGTCTCGACTCGTCGTGGTTCTCGCCCCGGTGTTGACGAATGCGGCACAAAATCAGACTCCGCTGACGAGCGTGAATCATCCTCCGCTGAGCTGAACGTCGATGCTGAGGAAGCCGACGACTCCTCTACACCTCTTTTTGAAACAGATCCCTTTCGTTGTGATTTCTCCGGCTTTCTCTGCCGTTTGGCTTTGGATCGGCGTCGCTTGCGTCGACGATCTGCCGCTGCGACGAGATCACGTCTCCCCGGCCAGATAAAGGGATGCTCGAGGAAGCTCACGACCCGCTGCACCAACTCATCCTTTGTTCCTGTCAAGGGGAGATCCAGTGCGGTGCAGACTTGTTTCAGTTCCTCCATTTTCAAACGCAAAAGTCGCTGTTGCATACGCTGGCGACGAGCGGCAGCGACTGCTGGTGACTCATCAGGAGGCACGCCGGCCCATTGCCGCAGACTTTGTTTCACTTTGAGATGTGTACCAGGTCGCCAGAAGAGCAACGTATGTATGGTCTTGAGAATCGCATCCTTCCCGGAAAACTTGTTCGTGATGAGAAAGTTCACGTTCGGTATCTGTCCCAGGGGAATCGGTGGACCACTGGGTGCCGCTTCACGCCCTTTGCTTGACGGCGCACTGAACTCAAGGGGTGTACTCGGTACTTTGGGGCTTATCCAAGTCGCTTGGTCCGCGGCGACGTTGCGGTCGTGTGCACGTTCGTCGATTCTCCCCTCAAGTTTGGTCATGCAGCCAGAGTCTTCAACCACACTGTCGCCTTGTACTGGTTCAAGCACATTAACTTCCTGATCGACGGTAAACATGGTCATAAGTTTTCTAAGTAGAGAAGTTGTATCCCCCTAGCCCTGTTGTTCGTTTGCTCCAAACGAATATACCCTCTCGCAGTCGAGCGGTCTCGCTACTGGAACGCCACTGGGGGATGCACCTCCTCTCGAGCGAGGCCTTTCCGTGAAGCCGCCTTTAGAGCCTTCACTGCTGCCCTGGCGCTGGAACTATGTTTGGGACGTTTTAACAAACTGGACCAAACTCAGAAAGCACCAAGCCCCCGAGAGCAGGCTCCTTGAGTTCAGAAAACACAAGTTTTTGGCCAAACGGACTGGCGCGTGTTCGAATGCCCCGCCACGACGGCGCCAGCCGCTGGCTCCTCGAGGTCCGCCGGTCATCGCGCTGCGGCTCGTCAGCGTCTTTTGGGAAAATCTGATTCCAGTTGCTGTCTCGAGTCTCTCGCTTCCATTTGTGCTTGTCAGCAACACTTTATTGCGTGCAGGCGTTTATGGTAGAGGACAGGAAGAGGCCGTTCGTGTCAGGCCTAGCAATATTCTTGTAGCGGCTGTTCAGACGAGGTACTCAAAATCCGCCTCAAGTCGTAGACAAGCACAACATGATCGCCTAGTCGTCGTCAAATGCTAGCGGCTGCGTATCTCGTTACAACCAGTAGCGTTTTCTCCATGATTCCGTTATTTTCCGTCTATTCAGGTGTGCATCTTTGAGCGGCAGGTGGACACTGAATGCTTTCATTTCGGGGAAAGGTGCCGTTTCAGATAGAGAGAAACCCTATCGTCTACCGCTGTGCCGATATCTCCTGCTGATTGCTCGAGTTTGCGGTGATTTTTTCGGATGATTTGCTTGGAGGTGCGCCCGATGCCGCCAGTTGTCGTTCATAGTCCAGGTAGGCCTTCTGCGCAGCCATCACAAGCTCTTCCTTTCCGAGGAGACCCAGGCTGCTCATGTAGTCTTCGCTGCGCTCCTCCCAGAGCAGCGCAGCAACATGCTCGGCGTCTAACTGAGCCGGTGTCTTTCCACATTCAACCGCATGCATTTTCGCTAGCTCTACGTACTGGTTACACTGTGCCGCGAACTGCTGCTGCTCCTCTGCGGTCACTGCCCGAACGAACCGAGCCGGCGACCCTAGCCACAGCTGGCCAGCGGGTACCACGGACCCTGGTGTTAAGACACTTCCTGCACCGAGCACGGCACCATGCTCTACGCGGCTGCCGTCGAGGACGACAGAACCCATCCCGATCACGGCTTGGTCCTCCACAGCGCAGGCGTGCAAAATAGCTCCGTGGCCGATCGTTACATCATTTCCCAAAAACGTCGGTCTTGCTTTCTCTGGCGTGCCACCTCCAGACGCCACGTGGATGACCGCCCGGTCCTGAACGTTTGTCCGCTCGCCGATAACGACTTTGTTCACGTCACCACGAATCACGGCCCCGTACCAGACAGAGCTCAACGCCCCAATCGCTACGTCTCCGACAATCGTAGCGTTTGGCGCAATAAACTGAACTTGAGGTGATATAATCGGCTTTTGATCCACTAGGTTCATAATCTGTCGGTGACGAGACAGGTACAACGCTTCCCGATACGCAAAGTTGCCCTGCAGAAAGCAGCCTGCTCGCTCGAGCGCTTGGCCAGTCTCCCTGGCCAAGTATCCCAGTTGGTAAAGAACACGCCTGAATACAGACATAGCGCTGTGTTTGAACACAAGCACAACCGTAGTTGTCTTTGGCGCTGTCCTACGCTACTCCTGTCGTTTTAGACGCTGTACTCGTGGCAGTCTCAACGAGTGCGGCAGAGCACGTCTGACCCGTTTGGCGTATCGGCGACTCGGGGGGCGGCAGGCCTCGGGGCCCACCAAGCAATCGCCACAAGTGTATTCCTTGACGCTGATAGCCCCTGAACTTTTTCTCGAGGTTTTCGCAAGACGGTCTGGCAACGATGCCGTCTTACGGGTGGACATTAAGCAGGTGCAGATTGTTGAAGAGTTCCTACCATAACTTTAGCTTTCTGAGGTAAAGAGAGTTCATTGGACCACACCTCCAAGGTGCAAGTTTGTTCTCGTTTCAGCGAGGCGTGTGGCGTAGCTTCTGCTCGGACACGCGGCGAAGTATCTCCTGAGTGGTCAGAGATCGTGTTTGCCGAAATAACGTTCGAGTTTGATTTCGTTTCGTTTGGTTCATTGTGTTCATCAGGGTGCGCTGGTACCACACGCAGTGTGAAGAGAAACTGCGATCGAGTTCGACCCCTTGAACGGTCGGTCGATCTCTGGAATTATTCTGGTCGCACTGTCCACATACTGACCAAGACGTTACACTCATGCAGTTCGTGAATGCGGGCTACTGGCCTTGCAAAACGTGTGCCACATCGAGTTATTTATCAACAATCAATCACCATGAAGGAGCAATACGATTCATCTAGCGTCCCGCCTGATGCCGAATGTCGATCGATATTCCCAGCAGTCCCTATCTCAACGAGTGCGAATATGCACTTGTTCGTCCAGAGTACTGCGCACGCCGAACGCACGACGCAAGCACGACCCTAAACAACGTCCAAGGAATCTCCGCACGAATGGTCGTCGCCCCTGATCGACATTCATCCATGAACGACGCTGATGAAGCGGATTTGTTTAAGGTATGTCCAGAGTCCGTTTTCGGGCCCAATGATCCAGTCGATTTGAAACAGAATGGACATGCTAGTCGTAATCAAAGTCATCACTGAGGCCGACGGGACCAGTTGCGCGACTTCCAAAGCCACCATCATAGTCGAAATCTTCATCGACCTCATCGTCGAGGTTATCGAATCGATAGCCGTCGCCCTCGTCACCGACATCCTCTTCATAATCACTCGTATCCTCTGTGAGGGCAACGTCATCATAGTCCGTCTCCAGATCGACATCGTCCGCATCGATAATCTCTTCGAGATCTAGATCCCTTTCCGAGAGCCCGTCTTCATCGAGCAATGCGGTATCTTCAATATCCAGCTCAGCCGGCTCGCCATCCTCCGCGGTGATTTCCTCTCCAAATGCCTCTTCATCTACCTCGTCAAAGAGCGCCTCCTCATCGTCGCTTTCGAGGATGCGACGCGACGCTCGAGCAGCAGAACTCCGCTCTGACGCTGTCGCTGGGACGCCTCCGCTGCGTCGACTACGACGCGTCCGGGTCCCCGTACCTTCATTTGCACCCCGTCGGTCCCGGGTTTTTAGGAGGCCATCTTCCCGCAACATATCTAGAATCGATGGAACCAGTTCACGAATGTGATCTACACGCTCATCAATATCGTACTCCTGCACAGTCGGTATCTTGAGGTCGGATTTCAACACCTCCTCGACGGGATAGTTTTCAGGATAGAGCCCTCGTGGGCAAACCGGCCAGTTCTCAGTCTCGCGTCGTTGCCAGCGATACGTAAAGTCTCCTTCTTCTACTCTTTCACGCAGTTCTCCGAATAGCGAAATTTGGAAGAGCTCAAGTGGCTTGAGCACAGGCTGTTCGATCCCAAACTGATTTATCTCTGTCGTGCGCTCCTCCTTTCTGCCGTCCGGACCATAGGGGTTGCGGTCGTCCTCCTCATATTTCTTCGCATACGTGTCACCGGGTGGTGGTCTCAAAGCAACCAAACCAGGACAGCCGAAGCGTTGAGCGCGTTTGAGACGACTCGGTCGAACTGCAGCCAGCCTTCTCTCGCCGCGTTCACGAAGACGCTCATTTCCGGGTAGACTCAACAAAAACATACTCTGGAAAACCCGCTAACAGAGGCTTCACTCGCAGAAAGAGCGTCAAGCGTCTGAAATAGCTTGTTATTTCCCTATACGTGATGGACGTCACACAAGTTGCTTCTGACGACGCGGTGTTCCGAGGACGTTGTCGTTAGCCGGCGTCGCCGCGGCAACCGGCGGCGTCGTTTCGCTCCTACGCGATGACCGCTGTCGACAGTCATGAACGCGTTTGATTCCAGTAGCGTCCTCGACGAGCTCGTCTAGGCGACAGCAACTGTTGATCTCTCTTCCTGACTGAAGCAGGCGCCTTGTTTTGAAGGAGTCTGCGTCATATCCAACTAGTAACGCTCTCCTGGAACCAGCGCTTGATAAACGAGAGATGGTGCCAGGTGCAGGACCTGGTGATGCGAAAATCGAACGAAATGCTTTCAACGCCATGTCGGGACAAGCTCAGGAATCAGCATCTCTTTGATCTTTATGTAAGCTCTCGAAGTGATCATCGAGGAGCAACTCGCCGTTGAAGGTATGCTTCTCGAGAACCGACAGCGCTGAACAGCGTCTCCCAACAGCACGCAGATTGCGTTTTCGGCACCGGATGCCCGAGCCATCCTTGACGACTCATCCGCGCTGATTGTTTCATTCTTTGAGATGATATGCGCTCCCCCAGTACCAATTGATGAGGTACCTGCGGTCTCTTTCCGCACAAGCAGCAGACGCGATACAGCGAACGCGAGCTGCAGTCTCGGGAAACCTAGTCACAGTTTGGTACGACAACTGGACTGAATGCGGCGACTGTCCCCGAGAGCGCTCCTGATACGCACGTCGCTTCGACTGCTTCGCCTGATCAGTGTTCCACCCAAGTATCCGGCATCAATTTGAAACATTTATTGCAGGCATCCGGAGACGCTCGCATGCGTGAGCGATCCAACAAACGACCCTACCTCCAACCTGAAAAGCGCCCGAGTTCAAATCGATCTCATTTTCTCCTTAGCATCCTTTTGTCTCGATCATAGACACCCATTGGATCCGTTCTATCGTCCAACGGCTCGACGATCTGGCGCACAGACGATGGCCAAAAGAGAAAAAGCCCGAAAATCGTCGATGAATGTGCTCTTGCAGGAGCACTGTAACCTGTCACCTTGATGTAACGGTGCGCTGAGATGTACCCGCAATCGCAACGCTTGCCAGCAGTACATGACTCTTATTTTTTCGTTTTCCAACGAGCAAGGGTCACGTAAACAGCGTGCTGCAACGGGTCAATCGAGTTTCTCCCGCGGCTTGGATCTTGTGAGCGGTACAGCCGTTTGTGCCAACACCGAGCGCAAATGCGCGCTGTATGCCAGCCTGGGCGGCAGAAATATCCAATACGACGACTGGTCTACCAGCGAAGCAGTCAACGCAAAGCCTACCACATCGCGATCCAAGCCTGTTGTTTGCTTCGTTTCAAATAAATGATTTTGCGAGGTTGACTTTGAAGCGAGTATTTTCGTCTCGTTTTTATTGAGTTGGGACCTCTTCCCTCGCAGATGTTGAAACAGGCGCTCTTGTATTTCCTACTTTTCGAACTCGTTCGAAACGCTCTGCGCTGGTACACGAACCGCCAACTGTACAACGAGCGTCTTGGGCACCAGGCCGTAACGACTTTAACAGGGTTTGAGGTAAAGCCCGTGGCACCAGTGCGGCTTCACGTTTCGCACCATAAAACAGCTGGTGCTGTCGCGAAACAATACACGGAGTATGTCCTGGAAGTTCGATCGAAGTTCTGCTTCGATTCATCGACTGGTATGCTATCGTTGAGTCCGGTCCTTCGGCAACACGAACTGTCTCTGGACTTGGATGCGGAGCGGCGGGTACGGAGCTTCCTTCAGCAACACGGCCTGCGCATCGAAACGAACTCGAGTCCGGAGTTCGTCCACGACACTGCTACCTTCTTGCAGAACGAGACCTTGGTCCTAACTTGGCTGTCACGAGCGGCCCACTTTAATCCAGCACACTTTGCAGGAGAGTGGCTATCTGCCTGGGCGCTGCTGCTTGAACGCGTCGCGAAAAAGTCAGAGACCTCATTGCCGATGGTTCTTTGGAGGCCAGCAACCAATGAACACACACCAAGCCCTCTGGCAGCATGTGAAACAGAGCATGACCACGGCAGCGTGTTCTGCGTTTTCCTGCACACGATGGTCGCCGAGTATTCGCTCTTGCAAGCGTCGCCGAAAGCGTTGCGACGAAATACGCGGCTCTGTGGCACCCGACTGTTTATTCCAGGTCTTTTAAAGAGCCGTTTCTTCCGCTCACAGGAAGACGCTATCGCATGGCGCGAGGCTGTGCTCAGGTATCTGGGCATCCAGGACTTGGTTCGAACGGGCCGACCTTGCGCCGACCCGAATTTTCTACGACATCATCCACCTCGTCTGGTCCAGCGACCACAATGGCAGCGACCGCAACCCAGACTTTGCGTAACCTACTTGCGTCGCGGGGCGCAAAGACGATCGGATGTTGCTTGTCGACGTCGGTGTCTAGCCAACGAGGATCAAATGATTGCCTTGCTACGTCGATATCGGGGCGTATTCCATTACGACTTGCGCGTGGTGGAAGCTAGCGCAAACGACTACCACGTTGGCCTCCGTTCGCCACATTGTTGATACCATTCACCAGAGCCATATCTTGATCTCACTGCATGGAGCGCAGCTCGTATACGCAACGCTGCTGCCCCCATGGCGAGCGGCTCTGATTGAGATCTTTCCGTTCGGGTTTCAGCATGATATGTATGCCCATGGTGGCGGAGCGCCAATCCACTATTTTTCCATTGAAGGCGACCCGCCTTTTAGCGGTGGTGGTACCGGAATGAGCTCGGTTGATGATACCGAACCATGGCGCCCAGAATTATCTTCATCGAAAACGAATCAGGAATATCGAGCGCGGCAACGAATCCACCAGCGAGATCAGGCAGTTTCGGTGCCGTTGCGAGCGTTGCGGAACGCCTTGGAGATCGCCCTGGAGACGATACGCAACGAGCCGTGCGGTTGCACACCAACGGCTGCGTAGACATGGGATTTGCGGTTCACGGCAGCCTTTTTCATCCATGATGGTATGAAAGATATGGACTAGGATCGCATCGGTGACACGGTCGAGCATGCTCAGCCCCAGAATCGGTTATTGTTCCAAGTCAATCCATAGAAAAGTGAGCGCTCCGCACCCGTACCTGAAAGTGTCCTGAACTGCCAACAAGGCACGACTCTGGATGTTTGTTACCTCGCGGTTTAGCGCACTCATACAAAGAATCGCCTTCAGCAAGAAAAGAAAATACTCTTGAATGATCGCACTTCTATCGAAGCGACGCCAGGGATCATTTGTTCAGCGTACGCCTTGTGAAAAGTTCAGCCATTGTAGGGCAATTTCATCCCAACATGAACGCGTCATGATCTGTCCGCGGGTCATTCAGCTACAAGGAATCAACCTTATCGTCCCATGACTAGGAGCGGGAGCGGCTCTTTTCACGAACATGGTTGCCGCTGAAACCATCGACGCACGCTCTGTTGCATGAAAAGGATCATTCGCTTCAGTGCGTTGCAGGGCTCCATGCGGTGAGGCTTGGGCCCCGCGCCGCGGCATACAATGCGACGACAGCCACTGCTATCCCGGAACGGTACGCGGCTGCGTCTTGGCGCGATCGTTAGTATGTCGCTCGACGAGCAATGGCTTGCTCGGTTGCTGGGTAACCGCCACGATTCCGTAAATTGGCTAGGCCGTTCCGTGTCGACGCATCTTCCGCAGACCCGCTGCCAACTCAAGTGCTCTTCGCGATGCACCGTCCTTGTATTCCGTCAAATCGTAGTACTTGGTAGACAGCTCAAAGAGCCACTCTGGCTCGATTTGACTCACAGTGCGAATGTAGTTACCCGTCGTCAATACGAATTCATGAAAGACAACCCAGGCAGGGCGATGGCGCACAACGCTACTCGGATGCAAACCCACGACTTGCTCATCGCGTATTGTCATATAGTCACGCCGACGTACCCAAAAAGCAGTCTGCATTAAGAATCCGGCCAGAACACAGCGACGGAGACGAACCCAGCGATCCGGAGCACGAATGCCTGGCGAGCAGAGCGGCAACCCCATCTGTTTCAGCATCGATGCCAACTGTCGGCGGATATTCACCGCGTGCAGCAACGCTCGATCGTTGAGAAAGTTCTCGGAACACCAGCGCGCGTCGTGGTCATGTTTCACAAAGGCTTCAAAGACGCAAACCAGGGTCGCATGATCACTATCAGATACGACGAAGCGCTCCTTTCGGGCATCTGCTTCGTCGGCTCGATAGCGCGGGCGCACGAAAACATTCGGTACCGACAGCATTGCTGCCAATGTGACTGCCTCCTCGCTACACCGGTAACGAGGCGACTCGACCAACATTCTGGTAATCTGGACGTCAAGGGGAAACTCCGCCATTTGGGTGCCAAGCGGCGTCAGGGCCACATTCTCGTCCAGAGCACCAAGATAGAAGAGCGTCTCGAGGGCTCGGATCATCGTATCCGGTGCCGGCGGATCCATAAAATCAAAATGGATGAGGTCGTCGATGCCGAGCTTTTTCAGGGTCAGCACCACGTTGCACAGATTACACCGCAATATTTCCGGATAGGAACGCTCTTGCAGCTCGGTTCGAAAAGCGTCTTCGGTGTAGAGCCGATAGCAGACGCCGGCACGGGTTCTCCCGGCACGGCCCGCTCTCTGCTTGGCACTATCTTGGCTTATCGGACTCACGAGGAGTGACTCCACTCGCGTGCTTGGGTTATATATTTTGGATTTCGCAAAGCCCGGATCAATCACATACGAAATACCGTCGATTGTGAGCGAGGTCTCCGCGACATTGGTGGCCACAACCACTTTGCGTGCCCCTGGCGGGTTCGCTGGCTCGAAGACGCGCTGTTGGTGCGATAGCGGCAGCGCAGAATAGAGCGGCAGCACGTGTAGTGGTCCCAGCCCGCGCTTGGCCACCGTTCGCGAATAGTAACGCAGTCGCTGGCACATGTCTTCGATTTCCTCTTCGCCTGTGAGGAAGAGGAGAATATCCCCGGCAGGTTCCTGCTCATGAATGTATTGTACTTTCTCCTCAACAGCTCTGATATAATCCATGACGGGTTGCTTCTCGTAGCGAATATCAACCGGGTACATGCGACCACTCACATCGAGAAGTGGCGCCTGATTAAAATAGGTCGTGAAGTGGTCGCGCTCCAGTGTCGCGCTCATGACGACAACATGCAAGGCTGGACGCACGGGTAGAATATTTTTGATGAGACCCATCAGCACGTCTGTGCTCAACGTTCGCTCGTGGGCCTCATCCAGCAGAATGCAATCGTAGCGAGAGAGCATGTGATCCTGGAATGCTTCCCGTAACAGCATGCCATCCGTAACATACTTGAGTCGGGTTCGTTTCGGGTGCGACACATCCTCGAAACGAATTGTGTAACCGACTAGATCGCCGAGGCACACATCCATCTCCTGGGCCACCCGAGTGGCCACACTCACAGCAGCGATACGTCGCGGCTGGGTACAAACGACACGCTGAAAGCCAGCCTCAAGCAGAAAGCGAGGCACCTGGGTTGTTTTTCCGGAGCCTGTCTCTCCTTGGAGCACGACCACTCGATGTCGTCTTACCGCGTCGACGATCCGTTGTCGCGCCTGATATACTGGCAGCGCTCTTCGTTTCTCCTCAAGCTCATAGTAGAGGTCCGAAAATGGCTGACCCGTATATGGGTTGCGGTCGGACGCTGTTTCGTGGTCAACGTAGCCGTCACCAGTGTCGTTCCCTGGAGCCGCTGAAGGTCGTCGAGTTGGTGGGCGTTTCGAGTATTGTTCAGTCGACCTCGGTTCTCCGCTTACGCTGAGCCCGTTCGCCTCTTCATGCCCGGATCGTCGTTCGTGTCGACTGGAACGCATCCTGTACGACGTCGAGTGCGCAGATCCTTGAGCAGACGCCTAGGATCGAGCTCGATTCCTTCGCCCGCTCGAGGAGGTGACTATCGCAACTCGACTGGACGTCGCGTGCCTTCCTAGATGCCCGCTTCCGTTGCCCAGGCTCGGGCTTGTCGTCAAAACAGCCAGTCACTTGCTCGATAACGCACCTGAGAGACCTCTGCGGGACACGGCTTGGAGGCGCGCCGCCTCTGGGGCGCTCGACGCTTCACAACGTACTGCTCAATCAGAAAAAAAACCAAGTGGAAGACGACGTTCCGGCCCGATCACTTACCGATTGCGCTCTCGCGTAACAGCGTTGAAGAAACCGGTGCCTTCCAGTCACTCAAGAGGGAGCTGTACCCGTGTTCGAGTCCGCTGCAGAGCGCAACCGAGCGTGCTGCCAAGGCTCATGTAATCAGGTTGCCAACGCCCATCGGAGCCATTTCGACGGTGCTACCGAGGACTCGGGACCGGTGCACTGCGGCTGTTCAGCCACCTGCCAACACGCTCTGTGGCGGGCCTCTATCCTCATCATGGCTTACATTCCCTATATTCATTGTCTTACGGGGTTTCGTGGCATCCTTGTGGACACCAGAGCAAGGGCAGCACCTAACGTTCACAGGCTTCCGCTGTATGGTTTTGACGAGTTACAGACGCCATTGCAACGTCTGCAACGGACATGAGACCCCTCCATGGTGAGTATGCTTCATCCACAGCATCGCATTCCTCTAGAATAGGACCAGGCAGTAGAATGAGTCCTCCCCAGAAGAAAACAACTGGTGAATAATGAACAGAATCGGCATCGATGGACACGGACGCAAGTGCACGGTTCCAGCTTGATCCCGCATCGCGCAGACAGTCACCGATCAATAGAAAGAAAAGAGGGTGCAACCGCGACGATACGAAATGGGTGCCAGGATAGTGCAACGGGTGCGGCACTGGAACAAGAGCGATGCATCACGCATGGTCTCTTCGTGCTCACAACGATCACTCATTATCATCCAGATACGAATATACAGTGCGCAACTGGCTCTCAGGCGGTGACGTTCAGAGCAAGGCCCAAGGCCCAAGCTAAAAACCAGTTGGAATCATGGTCATGCATCGATCTGAACTCGGACTGATCATCCCAGCGGCAGTTGGACGAGGAGCGTAGCGAATCAAATCGACAGTCCGCTCGGGTACGTCGAACAGACCGCTCGTCAGCGGATGTTTATCGATTCGGACGAAACCCAGCGACCAGAGCTTGATGAATCAGGAGTGTCTTGTCAGTCATGTCCAGATAAAGGACGATCTAGCCTATAGAATATACAATTTGAATACGGAAGCACGAAGAATACAGATCATGAACAATGTCCAGATAAAGGACGATCTAGCCTATAGAATGCACCAAACTGAACCGTAGGATCCACAGCATGCAGTGATCCGTGTTTTTGAGGAAGCGATCCAAGGTACGAAATGTATAAGATTCACCGAACCCGTAACACGCAGGAACCATCTGGGCACCATGGCATCCACGATGGAAACGGTACAATTTGGATCCATGGATCCCAAACCTCCTGCCACGCCAACCGCATCCAGGGACCGACGGACGCCTCGCCCTCCATCCTCGATACGATGATGCAAATCGGCCGCGGGGCGTCTCGCCGTCGTCGTCGTCGCGCGCGCGCTCGAGGCATCACGACGAGGCGCCCTGGCCGCTCGCCGTCGCTGCAGGGCAGTATCCATAGACGTCTGGCGCTCTATCGACCTGAACGTGAACACGATTAGGTCCACCGTTCCTTGGAGAACTTGAACGTTTCGTCATGACAGTTGAAAACGATACAGAGGTTCATGAGGGAAAAACTGGTACGAGTCTGGGGGCTCTGCCAACAGATGGGGCGGAAGGTCTTCTGGCGACGCTCAAGACGCGCCCGAAGCCGTCGACGGAGCCGCTGACTCGAGAGGGAGTCGAGTTCGACCCCAATCATGGACTCGTTTACGAGAAGACGCGTACATCGAAATGGATGAGTGAGAAGGAGCTTAATGAACTACCACTTCTGCAGCGCATCAATTGGTTGTCGACGAGCATCATCTTTACACCTCTGATTGGCACGCTTATTGGGGTGTGGTTTGTACGTCTCCGCTGGCAGACGCTGGTGTTGGCTATGGTGACGTATTTTTGTTTTGGTTTAGGAATCACGGGGGGGTACCACCGTCTATGGAGTCATCGTTCCTACGAAGCGCACTGGTTGGTGCAGGCGGTTTTGGCCTGTTTCGGGGCGGCTGCTTTCGAGGGTAGTGCGCGCTACTGGTGTCGTCTACACCGCGCGCACCATCGCTACGTCGACTCGGACCGTGATCCGTACGCAGTAGAAAAGGGATTCTGGTACGCTCACATGTGGTGGATGGTGTTCAAACTACCAAGACAACGCCAAGGACGGGTCGATATCACCGATCTGAACGCCAATCCGATTCTGCGTTTCCAGCACCGCTATTATCTGCCAATTGCGATTATTTTCTCATTCGTGATCCCGCTGACGATCTCTACGCTCGGATGGGGAGATTTCTGGGGTGGACTCGTGTATGCCTGCCTTGGTCGCATGCTTTTCGTTCAGCAGTCGACATTTTGTGTGAACTCGCTTGCGCACTGGTGGGGTGAGCAAACCTTCTCGCGCCGGCACACGAGTTATGATTCAGTCATTACAGCTCTGGTCACAGCTTGGCGAGGGTTATCACAATTTTCACCACGAGTTTCCGCATGATTATCGCAATGGCGTCGTCTGGTATCATTGGGATCCGACCAAATGGGTCATCCGACTCTTGTCTTGGGGAAGGCTCGCATGGCATTTGGTTCGGTTTCCGCGGAATGAACTGATGAAAGCCCGTCTTCAGGTGCGTCAGGAGAAGCTCGACGAGGCGAAAAGGCGCGTCGATTGGGGCAAGCCGGTGGAGAGTCTACCGTTTTGGACCTGGAAACAGGTGCGCAGCATGTCGGAAGAGGAGAATCGGCTGTTGATCGTGATCGACAATGTCGTGCATGATTGTACTCGCTTCAAAGCGCAGCACCCGGGTGGTCCGCGTATCATTGAATTCTGGAATGCACGTGATGCCACCCAGGCCTTTAATGGTGACGTCTACAATCACACCAAGGCGGCGCGAAATCTACTGGCGCACCTCCGTGTCGCTCGGTTGAAGGAGATCTACGAGCCCGAATGCGATATAGACGAATTCAAAGATGTTCAGAAGACTTCCTGATGGATGAGGTGTACATGCTGCGTATACTGTCAGGACCGGAGAACGAATGGGTTAACAGCGGGAGCTAGCAATCGGGAGGCATCCTTGAAGCACGAGTGGCCGGTCGGTTTGCCTTTCTTGGTCATGTAAACGTAGAGCGCTAGTTCTTAGGAGTCCTTTGATCTCAACCCTATGATTGTATGAATCGCGAGGCTCTCCTAGCTCGACACAGATACGTCCCTGTTGATCTCGATTCCTAGACTCGGAACCCATGAAGTACCCAATACGAGTCGCTGGCGCATCCGGCGTGGTCCATGCCGACATTGAATACGTGTCGGGTCTCCGCGCGTCTGGTTGAACGCAACAGAGCCCCGAGTTAGGAGTCATGCGCGTTATCATGAGCTGACAGGCGGAAGCGTCCGACTCGTCCGGGATCCAAATCCCCTATTCCGCAAATGCAGTAGCGTTTCATGACGTTTGCACGAAGCACAATCGATGGAATCGTCTTCAGTACGGTTCACATGTCGCGCGGCTTGCACCCCCAAATGAGACCGTCGTTCACGGGCGCTGTCGCTCATGTAGGTGCGCGATGTCTATTCTTCAGTGTCCGCTGGCATTCTATTTTCGACTTACGACTCCTGCCTGAATATTCGCGTTTGTGGTATTCCGTTGGGTCTTGGCAAATGGGACTGGGGGACCCGCTCGCTCCGCTGATCGCTGGGTCGAATCCAGTACCGGCTGCACGAACTGCCAGTCTGCAGGCGTTCGCTCGTTCGGACGTCCATGTTTATCCAGTTCCCCACGCTGAACCATCGCCTTTTTCCGGCTGGCCACTGGACCGAGACCCCATTTCCGAGGATAGAGGTCTCGCTCCATCACCACCCGCTTGATTCGAGCAACGACGCCATGGTCACAACTGGCTATCTCGGAAGTGCTCATCTGGGCAATGGCCAGGGCTACTGCTTCTCCTTTCGGTCGTCATGATAACAACTTCATCACCGCATTCAATGCCGTTTTCGTAGCGCAAAAGCCCGGGAAGCATCAGTTTCGCGCCGTAACAAACGGCATTAACTGAGGAATCCTTGATCACCAGGCGCTTGTGGTTGACAAGCAGGCTCTCGAGCGGCTTGATAATCCGCCGTAAATAAGACTCGTCCTTGGCATGGTCGTAGAGCCATTGTGCATCAAGGACATCGTGCATGGTCACCATGCCGTCACGCTCGCTCTGGACCCCGGAGCGAACCCGCCGCAACTCCTGCATATGGCCGCCAACACCCAATAAAAGTCCCAAATGGTTGCACAAGGTCCGAATATAGGTTCCCGCTTCGCATGAAACCCAGAAAAGCACCAACTTGCGTTTTGGATCGAATTCGAGCAGTTTGGCTTCATATATCGTCCGTATGCGGAGTTGTCTCTTGACTGCACTGATCAACGGCGGCCGTTGGTACAGCGGTCCCGTAAGCGTCTCGATCGCTCGACGAACGGTACTTTCATCCAGATCTGGACGCATACCATGAAGACGCAGAACGGCGACGTACTCCTTGCCTGCTGACTGCTGCGACTTGACCAGACGCGTCGCCCGCTCGATGCACACAATGAGACAACCCGTCACCTGGGGATCTAACGTTCCAGAATGACCGGTCTTATCCACCCGAAGAATTCGTTTTATCCAGGCGACAACCTCATGGGAAGAGGGATTGGCCGGCTTATCGAGGTTGATCACCCCGCTCCGGATGTACTCACTTATTGGCCGCTTGAGTGGCGAGCAGCCCGCCTCCGGTATCGGCGTGTAGTGCGTCGTGCGAACGTTCAACCGATCATAGTTCTTCAGCAAAAGAGGCCACGACTCCGTCGACAACCCTCCATCGGGTGCATCTGAGGGGATCTGAAACGAGGAAGCTCGTTGTCGCTCACCGAGATCAGCCATTGACTTTGGCTTGGCAGCCATGAGTGGTTGTCTTCGAAGAGCACAACTACCAGCGTCCGGGTTGGTCGCCGGCGTTCCCCCCGGTCCGAGAACGCGTCCGACGACGCCAAGCGCGTCGAGGACGGACGTTTGATGGGGTTGAACAAACGTTCATCCAACGTCAAGCCGCTCAGGCGTTATGAGGTATTGGTGTTCGTCGTATATGTAGGTATGAGGGTTTGGCATGCTGGCTTCGTCGGAATCACAAGGTGCTTATAGAGCGTTCTGCGCTACCAGGAAGAGAACAGGTGCGCTGCTGAAGAGGCACGTCATCCGTGACCTGGTGTCGATGGTGCACGCGCTGTTACTGCCAAGCTCACTGTTCCGAATTCGATGCAAAATGATTCAATGATTGAAAAGTTTGATTTGTTTCGAATATAATTTTCTCGTTAGCGATTCATTTCGTGATAACTTGCGCAGCGTTGCTGTAACGTGTGTTGGTGCGTCGCTGGGCCGCGCTTGATGTTCACGGCACTGCTCAAGGACTCCTGGGGCTTGTTCGCTGATTTCGATGGCTCGTTTTTGGTGTGCTCCTGGGCGGCGTGGCCTGGAAGGGTTCGTTATCCGTCGGCGTCGCTCAACCAAAGGCTGCACCGAAGAAAGGTACGTTTCTTTGTAGGGTTGAATGCGGGCCAATGCACAAGATGCCGTTCGTCTACGAGGCTGCGCGTGCGTGTACTTTCCAACGCCAACAGTCATGCTCAGAGCAGACGATTGCAGCCGCGCTGTGCTGGATGTACTGTGGCTGGGTCAAGCGGCTGAATTTGACACTGGCCGATCTCGTGTATTTGGTACTCCAGGAATCGAGTTTTATTCATCGGTAGCATCCGTTGGCGATGAATTCGGCCCATTTTGAACAGCGTCCTCGGCTCCATTTCCGGATACGGACTGCCCACTCGAATCAACGCCTGCTGTCGGGTCTGCGTCCGCTGGAGACGTTGACGCTGCGAGGTCGTCCCATGGCACTGGCATATCGCTCCAGTTGGTCGGGTTCCCGCCAGCACGATCACTCGGATGAATCCATTCTGTATGCAAGGGATTGGTGCGGATACCGATCCCCTCGGTCCAGTGGGAATCCGATTCCGGAAAAGGGGCCTGTTGCGTACGCTCGGTTCGATACTGTTCGAGGCACGCTCGCATTGACTCCGTTAGTGGACTGTTTCTCCACAGCGTCGCCGTTCGCTCTACGTAGCCAGCAACCGTTCGACGCAGCAGCAGCGGCAGCGAGTGGGCCACTCCGCTCGGCTCGAAAACGAGAGCATGTGCCAGGTACGGGTACTGCTGGACACATTCGGTGAGGCGCTCTTTCACAAGCGCTTCCTTTGATCGTCCCGACGTCGTTCCGTCTTTTGTTTCTTGTATGGTGCGATCCTTCCAAAGCGCATAGAGATAGCTGTACTGCCAGTTTGGCAGCTGTCGAAGAACCGCAGCAGACGGATGCTCGCTTTCCATACATTGAAGGATCCAGTTCCACTCTTTGGCCAAGAGGGCGTACGCGTCCACCACAAGCAGGGCACCGACAGGATCACACCATGGTCGCAGGTTGGTCCGGCTCTCGTCCACCGGCGGGTCCAATGTGCACAGCAGCTTGGCAATCTCCATGGCGGTGTGATAGGAGCCCTTTCGACGAGCGCGCTCGGCACCTAAGCAAAGCGCTTTATAGCACGGCTGGTTTGCAGTGAATTGAAAAGGAAGATAGGCTGCTCCAGGTCGATACCGCGGATGTTGGCTGTTTTCTAAAGTGAAAAGTGCGCGCTCAATGCACTCATTCTCCCGCTCTGCTTCACCGAAAACGCGGTATATCTCTGCAAGTTGTAACAGCGCGCCCACATGAAAAGGATATGTCCAGGAAAATTCTATCATGAGGTGATGGTCTCCGGAGCGCACCACCTGGTCAAAGCCCTCCTCCAGCGACAGGTAAGGTTCGCGATAGTGATAGCGAAATATCGGCCGTGGCAATCTCCATTCCAGTACTGGTTCCATACTCAAGCCAGGTGTTGATCGCGACCAACTCGGCTTGGGACTCACCCATACGGAGCGTGCTAACGTGCCTGTGCCGTTCACTAGAGCGTCCGCGGCATGTCGCAGCCGGTGTCGAGGCCGTCGGGTGGTCCCTCGTCTCTCCCTTGCGCCCGAAACTGCTCGCTCCATATGCACTTGTTCTCGCTCCACAACATCACGGCCAAAAAAGCGTCTTAATTCGTTGTCTGCGTTTAGTTTGCCGACGTCGATCCTGAACAGTTTGAAGCCCGCCGAGGTCATAGCAATCCAGCGTTCCTCGCTCGCCCTGTCTGGTTCGTCCTGCTCGGTCAACCCGCTCGATTCTTGGTCGCTGTTGCTCGCTCCCACGTTCGATCGGGATAACGAATGCGAGAGCTCCTCAACGTCCGTATGCGACGATGTCGACGTCCGCTGCCCCGTGGGTGCTCGCTGCGGTTTCGACCACCGAAACTGTTGCGCGCTCACTTTTGGCGTCATGTTGCACCGGCTAGCGTTTGTAGCTGGCCTCTCTGCTCGAGGACGCTCCTCGTCGCTCAACTCAGGGTGAGCGTGCTCTGCAAGCAACCGGAACGGGTTGTGGTCTCGCGTCGCTGGTCCCGAGTCAACCGACGCTTGCTGTTCTGAACCAGGAACGTCCGATTCGGTACCAGAGCCTTCAAGACTTGCATCCACTTCCAACTGAAGTAGCTTGCGGATAGCCCGACGCGACATGTGCTTAAGCGTGCGCTCAACAAGCGTTCACCAAGTCTCGGAGCATTCTTCGAAGAGGCCGCAGTCTGCAACGCGTTCCGTCGATGCGCACCGCCACAGCAGCTGGTGGAGAGCGTCAAACAACGGGACGACTAAAAACGCATGATAAGGTTTCCAGTCCTCGTTCTTGCTTCTAGGAATACGCAGCACGTGGTACCCTGGAGACGACTGAAGCCACATGCGAACGCTGAGCTCGGCGAGGAGCGCTGTCCTGGTCATGACTCGGCCAAAGCCTGCACGTTCGTACACGACAGCTGGGAGGCGGAAGACTCTAGACACAGCGTGCGCACTTTTCATGTGCGAGCGTGTGACTTGTATTCATTCATGGTCACTTTACATTGCCGTTCAAGTCAGCAGACTTGCTGTCAAATGCGCTGTACAAACTTGCAACGCGCGCAAGCGTATACCTCCTTGCAGGCACTGCAAGCGCATCATCTACTCTCTGCGTCCGCTCGTTTGTGTATGCAGTATCGGGGTAACGAATGTATCCGATACCTCTGCTGGAGGTCGCAGCGTCGACGCTCGACGAGACGGCCTGCAGGCAACTTGCTACCCGCAACTGGGTCCGTTTGTTCTACACGCTACACCGCTCGCGATACATACAACACGGCCGCAACCATGACGGCTCTCCGAAAAGGACACTGAGAGACAACGAGCAGTCAAAGGGGCTATCGTAGGCATCCGCCTCGATCGAACGAGCTCAGCGCTCACTCAGGCGGTTTGATTCTGGGCTCGCCATCAGCGCCCTGTCCTGGCCCAGTTTCCTCTTCACGCAGCGCAATGGCGACCTCGCGCAGACGCTCCAGTTGCTTCCTTTGAGTGTCGGAAACCTGCTGCCAAATGTCGAGGCGCGGCTCGTCTACGGCGACACCCGTTGTTGCAATCCTCTCAAGGTACGCTCGCCACTGCTCCAGAAACTCCGGATAAAACCGATTCGACTGCTCAAGCGAAGACTGCCTCCAGAACGCACGCATCTGACGAAACTCAGCCGCGACGTACTGATCACCAAGCATCCGAAGTTCCCACGGCAAACATTGTCGGTGCTTTCGCAAGATGCAACGATAGAGTCGTAGCGCCTCGATCCAGGCCGCATCGTTCATCTTTCACGCTCCATATCGATTCATCAACGTCAATCAACCGATTCAGCACACCTGCCACGCTTTTCGAGTTGCACCAACAGCAGCGTAGGAACAAAACCTTCCGTCAATCCGAGCACGAGTCGCTCCAACTGCAGCAGCGTCCTCCGAGCGAGCCGCAAGCGGACTAGTCCACCTTGTCCGTATTAGATCAGTTTATTCAAGATTGGAGGTGCGCCGTCTCGTCCGCTCGTCCGATGGCCTTCGTGTCGGGCCGCTTGCTCTTCCGGAGACGACAAGACGAACGAGACACGTTGTAGGCGACCTCGTGGAACGGTACCTGCTTTGGCATCTGTGTCCAACGAGAACGAGTACTGTTGCCTGTGCACAACTCGTACATCTACTTTTGCTCCTGCTAGTCGTGTTTTTGGACGTGCGTTGTTTGAACGTCGGTGATCCAACATGAGCGCAGTGCGGAAGACGAAAAGTGTCTCTGAGGCCATTAATGCTCGGCTGGCCCTCGTGATGAAGTCTGGACGCTATCATCTCGGCTACAAGAGCACACTAAAAAGTCTGCGGCAAGGGAAATGTAAGCTGGTCATCATCGCGAGTAACTGTCCACCGCTTCGGAAGAGCAACCTCGAGTACTACGCCATGTTGGCCAAAGCGCAAGTGCACCACTATCCAGCGAGCTCGATCGAACTGGGAACGGCGTGCGGTCGATATTTTCGAGTGACAACAATGGCGATCACGGATCCGGGAGACTCTGATATTCTGAAAGCGATCACTGAAGAGGGCGCCGCTTGATACAGCCAAGCTCGCAGCGACTGGCGTCGTCATACTGCTCGCACGCACTTGGGCCAGGCGGCCGAAAGCGCACACGAAGTGCTCATCTCGCCCTTTTCATGGAAGAGAGCATGGATATTGCAGGGCTTGATTCAGTACATCCGCATAAAGACGCTCGAATCGCCACCGCGTGAAAGAATGCAATCGATACGCACGCACCTTTGGAGCCGGGTGTACTCCTGCAGCAGTGGTGTCGGAGGGTACCCGCCTAGCGACCCCTCATCGAGATGGGTGATAAAATTTGCGTTCCATTCTTGCTGGAAGCAAATGAGCGCTCATACAAGTGGTGGGATAGAGACCAGTCCAGTGCGCCTCCTAAACATCCTCTGTTGCGTATACTACATCGCTCCTTTACGTCGTTCGGGAAAAATTGCCATCATTCTTGACCACTTGACCTGCCACCTGCGTGAACAACCCTGAACGTTTATATTGGGGATCGATTTTTCATTCCTGTCAAGGTCATCATGCGGAGCCGCGACGAACCCGAACAGGTACGCGTCGTCGTACCCGACCGCACCCGTGCTCGGCATGATGTCTCGCGATATGGGCATGCCAGCGACTCGCGACGACGCAGCAGCTACCTCATCTCTTGCCACGATACTAGTGATGGTCGTGCTCCGTTGCTGTTCTTGTCGCCGCCACCGCCGCCGCCGGCTCGTCGTTTGCATCCTCGTCGTCCTCGTCAACGTCATCTTCGTACTCGTCCTCTGGCGCGCAATCGGCACGAGCCCCCGATGCGACACCGCGCCGACCGAAAGCGGCGCTACCGGCACCTCTGCGTTCTCGCTCCGCTCGCCTGGCAGCACGGGTCGCGTTCTCAGTTTCGAGGAGTTCGTGGAATCGAGGTGTGCGCTCCACGACAATCTCCAGCACCGGTTTCTGATGTGCGCTTGCGTTCTGGGACTTACTCCGAAGCATCGATGTCTCGACGCTTACGATATCTACAAATCCGGAGTTGCGAAGAATCTCTGCACACATCACCACGCTCGTGATGGCCATGCCGATGCCAGCTGACCGACACCCTCTCTGCACCAGTCAGCAGCCTCTTGGCGCGATAAATGTACGTCGAGAGCTTCTGGTCCCACGAAACCTTGATAGAGGGTATATTCTTCGTGTCAACCGACACAGGGGCTGCGCTTCGGTCGCGCACCAAGCGACAGGCGCTCGTGAAAACGAGGTCGCTTGTCGCGTCCACAGTCCGGCTGGTCCCACGCTTCCCACCAGAACGACGGTGCCCGACACCCACTTCACCATTCGTTGCTGTAGAGGCCATGTCAGGAGTAGCGCAATCAATGGTTGCAAAAAAAGCTGCTTCCAAAGGGGCTCGATGTTTCTCGGAACGCACGCACGCACGCACGCACAAGATCAAAACAGCGCACGCAGCTCTCTTCGTGCTCTACGACAAGACACAGCGTTCCTTCGTCACAGAAAAAACACCCTTAACGAACGCTAAACAATCACCACAAGCACAACGTTTCACCCCTGGCGCCGACGAGTCTCTCAGACAAAATAGTTCGAGTATGCGCCCAACGAACGTCTGCAAACGTGCACGACGCTGCGTCACGAATGGTCGAAGACGACGCCGGCGTGTGCCATGGTTGGGCCCCCAACTGGTCACGGCCGCGTCGCGTGCGTGCCCACACACCCGCGCGTCGGCGACACGATGGGACGGCGCCACGGATCTCTGGCATCGGTCGCGACGGCAACCCGACGGCGCGCATCATCCGCAGCGATGCAGTGTCGAGCGCAAGACAGCATCGAAAGCGGCGCGGCGCACCGGAAGACGCCATCGTCGTCTGGCGTCGCCGGAAACACACCCCGTGTCTGTCTTGTCCGTCGTCGATGACCCATATCCACCTGTCACCGCACACGGCGCTTGTCGACGAACGTCGGCGTCGAGGGGCCACCGGACGATCGACGACGACCCTCATCTGCCGTGGCGCGATCGCCCCCGCCCGAGGCCGCACGGCTCGCCGCCGAAGCGCGCACGCACAATCGCGGAAAGCGTTACGGTTCCCGCGCGCGCGCAACGCGTTGGGGATCCGACCGACGACTGCGCACCCGATGCGCTTCCCTGGTTGTTTTGGCCAGCGCGCAGCGCATCGGTATCCGTTGCATCCTCGGGCGGCGGGGTTGTCGCGCCGCCATCGGATCCCTGCATGCACGTGCTCCCGCCCTCTTGGGGAAGAGGCGCCGCCGGCGTGTGCCGCCGCGTGTCATCCTGGTCAGCTCACGAGCCGTTTCGAACGAACGAGCTGGAACGCTGTGGCTGTTCCGGAGCGGACAACATAGCGTTGGTGTGGGTCCCTTTAAGGTTTGTATTGTGGTCGCTGCAAGCCTTTTCAGTTTGTCGTTGAAACGAAAACTCCAGTGCTGGCAGGTGGGCTTTTTCTCTCGTTCGTGCGCGCCTACTCCTCTATCCGTGTGTCTGTGAGACGTGGCACTTGGTGTGGTGCGCGCTGAGGAGAGATGGATACGCCCTTGCGTCTGCAACGTCCGTGTTCGTGGATACAGGCGACGCCGCGTCGCGAACCAACGGAGCGCGCGTTTCAAAGTGAGCGCAAGAAACCGCTTCGAGTCCCAGTTCGTGCTTCGTCGAAGCCGGAGTTGTTGGCGAGCGCGCCTCCATTGGCTCGTGGCCGAAGACTCACCGCGCTGCGCCGCACCTTGCTCGAAGGCGAAGGTTTCGTCTACCACGGCCTCCAAAAAGATGACGCCCGAGCGTTCCAGGCACCACGGCGACTGCAGTTTGACGCCCAAGCGTCCGACGTTACAGAGACGCTCTTGTCGACTGCAGTGGCTACGGCGTCCGCAGAAAGCAGTCCACCAAGCTTGGCGTCTGTATCGGGACGATCCAAGTCCGCCTCAAAGGACGCGTTCGGCTCGCAGGTGCTGATGACGCCAGTCAGAGCGTCGCCGGCTCAGCAAAGGCATTTGGGGAGTGACCTTGTTCTGTCCCCAGTGCGGATATCGGCTCGCCGAGCATTGCGCGCGTTGGAATCGACCAGCGCCGATGCGCAACAGGACGTTCCGTCAACGGCACAGTTGCTTGCACGCACAAACTGGACCTACTCTCCCAATCATGCCATTGCAGCGTTGCAAGGTTCCTCACCACGCTGCCACGTGGCCACGACCACCAGTCTCGAGGAGTGGCGCCAAACGCTCGCGGAACTGCGCGCATTGGCCAATCGCGGTGAAAAACCTGCAGCGTCACCGCAGTCCAAAGAGACATTCCCCGGTGCTTCTCCTCAAAGCGCCAACATGGCTTCCTCGGCATCAGTCGCTACAACTGTGAGGCGCGAATCTATCGAGACGCTGTCACCAGATAAGCAGGTGCACGTCACGTCATCGTTCACTCGAGGTAGCGCGCGTCCACCCGCTTACGTTGCCGACGGAGACGCAATTACCTTCCATCCATACCCCGAGCAGATTCCGTGTTTCATATTGACGAAAGACCCTCAACTCAGTATGGTGGATTTGTTTCTGCAGCGTGCACCCGAAACCGATGGGGTATCCGCACCACCGGCTGACGCCTTGACCTGGTAGCGACTCACCCAGCTCTCGGTGTCAAAATCGACATATACGTTTCCCGTAAAAGCCCCACGGCCCACTCTAAACGGATAAGACTCTGGAACAATGCCTGTTGCATGACTGGTGAGCGCGTCCACTCCACGTCGAGCAGAAGGTCGACTGCGGTTCGGGCGTAGCGATACGCCTCGCGCGTGCACCTGCGGCGCTCCTCATCTGTTGTTGGCGGCACTGCTCTCAGTTTCATCTCTGTCAGCACTCCGCAGGTGACTGCATACAGTGCTCTAGTATTCGATCCAGTTCGCGAAAGCCATTCGGCATCGAGCGGGTCCGTGGCCGAATCTGATGCATTCATAATCGCCAGTTGCTGTTCAGTGCTCGAATCAAGCACATCCCCATGGAGTGCCGCTACGTCAGTATTCGCCAATGATTGTGCCGTTGATCTGTCTCGGACCCAGTGCTCGTTGTCTGCCTCAGCCCCGCCCGACTCGAGTTCTCGAGCGTACGTCTGTACCGCCGCTTCTAGGAGCCACGGCTCTTGGCGTTGAACACCCAACAAAACACACTGTCGGGCAGCGCGCAACGTCAAGTATGCTCTGGCCGTTTTTCGAATATCTTCGAAAAGGGCTTCCTCTTTCACGTGCTCCGGTCCGCGCACGAACGCTGCGATAGTGGCTGCGCAGAGCAGACAGTCACGAACTCCGCTCGCTGCACATACCCCACAATAGACGTGCGTACAAGGCACTGCAATCGCGTAGCCGTCTGCTTGTGGCACCGGTGGCGTGTGACACACTGGACACAAAATGCTTTCCGAGCGAGCGTGCGTCCAGTCGTCGACGCCAGCAGCAACGGCAGCAGCAGTGCCTCCACGCGCTTGTCGGAAGGGGCACTGTGCTGATTGTGCTTCTCCTTCTCGGGCCTCCTGGTGAGCAAATTCAGACGTCGACGACAGACTCACCAGTTGCTGAGCAAAAGGGCACGGAGACATGAACCCAAAACCTTCTACCGATACCTCCAATCCTTGTGATAGCAGCGTCGGGCGTGAACGTTACCAAACGCTGACCAGATATGGGTGCGCGGAAAACGACGAGGAGTGGTCCCTGTCCCCGCTGCGGAGCGACTTTCGCATGGTCCAGCTTGTGACCGGTACCCCGACCTTGGTCGCTATATTTTCTCGAAAAGGACTTGAACGAAGACTGTGTTGTTCGCAGGTCTCTCTTGAGACTTGGGTGTGAACGCTACGTTTCACGCGGGATGGTCTCGCGTCTGGACGCTGCGCTATCGCCACCAGCACTGGCACGGCAGCGCATGTCTCGCGCTCGCACCATACACTTTGACGCTTTCGAATAAGAGCGTCTGAGTTCTAACGAACGCCAAGTGCGGCAAACCCTGACGTCAACCAGTATCGTTTTACGTGTGTGTCGGTGTGTCCTAGACGAGGTGTTGCACAACGCCAGATGCTGCGGGCATTTTCAGCTCGGCGGTTTCGTTCATCAAACGCGAACCAACAGACTGCAAAGCCCGAGCGATGAACAATTGCATTGATAAGAACAAAAGCTGGTGCGGATACGACATCGCTCCATGGAAGAATATCGAACGCGAAGGCTGTGTATACGATTGAGGATCTATCGATGCAGCTCGACCAAGATCAACGTAAACGCTTTGGTGAAATCGTTACAAGCGTCGCTACTCCAGACCCATGCTCCCTTATGTCGCGTGCAATGGTGGCTCTTGAAAGCGAGAGCACACGCTTGTCCGCAGCGATGATGAGTCATGTCGACTTGGCTGTATTTGTGCCCCAGCGACGAGATCCCTAACGTATGCCGGATTCAATGCATCACGCTGCGTTGGAAGACACCGAACTGCGTTCGTCCCAAGAGCACCCATCACCTGGTTACCGATCGCTTTGCCAAGGACCTAAAACCGCTGGTGCAGAAGAGCGGCCCATTCAAGGACAGTCATCACGAATTGATCACCGGAAGGCGACCTCGGCACGATCTCAAATGATCCAGCTTTATGAATTGGATTCCTCAAAATTGTTGTAGCGAGCGACACGGACGCATTTCGCCATGGTCGCACTTGCTCTCGTGATCGGGTCTGTCATATAGAAATTCTCCACGGTCGGTCCAAACGGCATCGGTGAGAGTGGCAGGGAACGAGCGCGCTCTGCAGCGGCACCGCCCAGATGCACGCGACTGTTTCGAGAGTCCCGCACGATATCCGGCTTCTGCAACCCGTACTGAACGCTCAGATGGGGCGCAAGAAACTGCATATCCTGGGTGGCGTCGAAGAAATGAGCGGCTCGATCGAGACCAACCAGCAATTCGTCGAGAATCTCTGTGTCGGTCTTGGCTTGACCTGGTGGCAGAAAAGCTCGAGCGGTGTGCTGAACTCGTCCCTCTGTGTTCACAAAGGTTCCGTTTTTCTCCGTGTACGCTGCACCGGGTAAAATCAAGTCCGCAATGCTCGCTCCATAGTCGCCATGATGTCCCTGATAGACGACGTAGCAGGCATCGGGAAGTTCTTCAAGTCCATCGACGTCATCCGCGCCGAGCAGGTAAAGCAGTTTGGCTCGCGCCCATGGCAGATCTCCCGCTCTTTGAGCCTGGTACTGATCAATCCATCGATTCCCTTTGAGTGTGTGATCGAAGCCGAGATCCAGGGCACCAACTGTGTTCGCTGCCGTGTGCAACACATTCAAACCATTCCAGGAACCGTCGATGGGTAGCAGCTGCGGCAATCGATCCACCAGTGTCTCGATACAACGGAAGACCGCTGCTCCATCATTTCGCTGGAAAGCGCGTTGGCTCACCACCACCGCTGGTCGACGTGCCTTGGCCAGTGTCGAGCAGAAAGTGTGTCGCCCTTGGGCGATCCGCTGCAGTGCGGCCGGACCAATCCCCAGATGGACGACGTGTTCACGATTGTAGGTCAGATCAGCGTGGCAACCAATGAGGCCGACCTTGGCGTTGCCAAAAATTACCGCTTTGCGGAGGCGGGTGTTTAAGAGTGGCGCCTCCAGTCGGGGGTTGGTGCCCACCAGTAGGATAACATCCGCCTGCTCCAGTCCAGCCAAGGTGGTGTTCGCACAATACGCGTACCGAAAGTCGGTCGGTGGCATTGCAGTATGGGCATGCTCTTGAACATGAACAAAAGCAGTGCCCTCTGGAAACATGGCGTAAAAAATGCGTCGTAGCGCCGCCATGCTCTCTGCGTCCGCGTAGGGCCCGATAATGGCGTGGGCCTCGAAAGTCTGACCCGGACCCGCCACGGATTGATTCGCTTGTCGAATCGCGGCCACAAGTTTGTTCACCAACACTGCTCGTGCCTTGTACCAGTCGATTCCAATGAGCTGTTCGTTCGACTCGCCGGCACGGATGCGTACCATCGGCACCGTCAGTCGTTGTCGCTTCAAACCGTCGTACGAGAAGCGCGTCTTGTCACTAATCCATTCTTCGTTCACTTCTTCGTTCAATCTTGGAAGAATGCGACGCACTTCTGTCCCTACTGCATCGATGCGAATATTAGAGCCAACACCATCAAGTACATCAACCGACTCTGTGCTCTTCAGCTCCCAGGGACGCGCTCGGAACGCGTACGGTTTGGAGGTCAGCGCACCAAACCACCGATGGAACTTCCAGATGCCACCAGAAGCCACTTGATAGACTCTGGATGGAAGATCACGCCTCAGCATAACGAACTATCGCTGCTTACGTCGTCAGTTGGAGCAAAAGTCCAACTGGTCGTGGTAATCACCCGGGCGCTGACGGCAGAGCCAGCGTCACCCTGCTACAACCAAGTGTCGTCTGATAGGATCAGAAGTTGCACTGCTGTTCCTGGTCTCTTCCCACAGTGCCCGTGCAGTCACTGGTCAGACACAGAGGCACCCGCAAACGAGCAACGCGTCTGGTACCAACCAGTTTGTTGGTGTACAACGGCCAACGAGACGCCGAACACCGCGTTGGCTCCGCAGGCCAGTTGTGATCGCTGGGGCCTCGCCAGCAGCCAGCTGGAACGCGCTGCCGACGCTGACCTTTGTAACGTTCTCGTTCTGTGAATCATCGACAAGCTTCCACGAGCATCCACCACAGTGGACAGGAGTTTTTCCGGTGATCTCGCACTGCTCAGACTGACAAGCAAGCAAGCAATGTGAATGATGAGAGAGAACGAGAGGTGCCACTCATGGGAACGGTTTCTTGTCCAACGATGCTGGTGCGGTATCTGCTCCTGACCGGTCGATTCCGGTCTATCACCCAGATCACGAGTTTCTGGTCATCATGAGAACGACTTGCAGTGCCTCTGGTCGTATGATGCCATCAGGGCACGTTTTCGGCTCCAGCCAGATGCTGAATGCGACTCGGATCATGGCTCCGGCAAATTGCAGTCGAGTCGTTGGTTGGATTCATGCGCAGTCAAAGGCAACGGTTTCGAGAAGATGGTGCGCTCGTCGACCTATCAGCAGCTGAACGGATCAAAACGCACTCTTTTTTGATAGATCTTCACGACGGAAACGCGGATTACTCAATGCTGATTGGCAACTTTTTGTTCCTTCGAGCGAGTACGCATCTGCATGGATGGGCTGGAGACTGTTTCGAGCGCTTTGCGAGCCACGAACCAGATGGGTGGTACCATCCTCCAGGGAATGAACGAGCGGGGCGTCCTCGTGCGCTCGGCTCCTGGCGGCGACAACAACCCAAGCATCCCTTGAGCGTTTTGCGGATGATTTCCGCTGCAAGTGGATGTCGTACTCGGATCGTACTTGTTCTGGGACTAGTCAGTGCTCTGCTCTGGTTGATTTGTTTATCTGAGCGGCATGCACGTTCGTCTTTGGTACCAAGGCATCAGCAACCTGAGCGCATCGTCTGTGATCGCCAAACCGAGGACTATGTCGCGCTCATGGGGTGCTGTTCGAGGGCTGGGCTCGGACACGCCCTTGCTGCTCAAAATCGGGTCGTCTATCTTGCCCATCGTCTCCATTTACGGCTCGTGTGTGATCCTCTCGCGCTGCGTGGTCTCGGACACGGGATTGGTGATGCTGCAGAGACCTTTTTTGACTTTTGTCAACAAGAGCTGTGTCTTCATCAGCTGCCACCCGACCACATCTCCATTCGCTTCACTGCAACAAGCCTGGAGGCTTGTGACGAGCGGGAGCTGCTTGCGCTCATACAGCAGTGGCGATGTTCGTTGGAGCAGCAGCCAAGTCTTCGCGCTCGGCCGCTCTTTTTCCAGTTCCATGAGGTCTTCAACCCGGGCGGAGCGCTGGCACCATCATGGACGTACACCGCTCAGTGGTGGCGAACACTCTACCAGCGTCGTCTGGCCTCACGTGCTGGAGTACGCGAGTTCGCTGCCGCTGTCACAACGAACCAGACACTCATACTGGCGATTCATGTACGACGTGGCGACCAGGTTCCTCGAGGCCCGAACCACAAGCCCAATGCGTACATAGAGGCAGGCTTGCGGCGTAACCTCCCTGATGCCTGGTACGTCGCTGCCGCTGGGGCTGCCTTTCGGGCCCATTGTCAACGACACGGGGATGCGCGTTGTGCCCAGCGCCCTATCCATATCCAGGTCTTCTCGGAGTCACCGTCTGTCGATATGGACGGCTATCCCAGCAGACTGCATCAGTGGCTCCAGGACCGGTTTCCGAATGCGACCGTCACCCAACACCTGGATGCACCCGTATTCGACGCACTGACGGCGATGACTGCCGCCGAGGTTTTCGTCGGCTCTCGCAGTGCGTTCTCTGTCCTTGTCGCTCGTTTGGCCGCGGCGAGCAGTACCGTTCTCATACCGCCTCAACTCCCCTCTCGCTACATCGATCCAAACGAGGCTCCATTACCGTGCAGTCTAGAACAAGTTCCGTGGCAGTTGCGTGTCGTTGGAGAACCGCCCGGAGCACTGTACTGGCCGGCGTACACGCTGCTGTCACAGGCCAACACGGACAGTCCACGAACAACGCCCCCGCCACCGGCCAAACCTGGAGGAAGATCAACCAGCCCTTGTGGAGAATGAGTCGACACTCAATTCATCGAAACTTTTTCACCAAACACTGGCCAACACCACGAAACTGGAGTTACGTCGCAGGGTTGCTGCGGGACCCGTCAAACAACGTTTGGGTGGAAACAAGATTCAGTGAGGTGCGGGTGCTTCCTTTCTGTACGTGACACACACCGTCGCGTGACACCTGATGCCGCTCGCTGCGAGCCGTGCGCCCCCATCGTGTCGACTCGTTCGTTCCGAGGCACGAATACGTTTATTGCAGACTCGTGTTTCGTTCGCAAGTCGTTCTGGAGGACGAGTTGATCGGTTTTCCTGTTTTGTGTGGCTGTGTCGTGTAGGAACTCAGAACCAACGGACGTTCATGGGCTCCGCTGTCTCCATGCCGGTGCAACGCGCAGCGCCGTTCGCAACGGGCCTCACGCACCAACAGCGGGTGACGAGACTCTATCGCCATGCACTGCGTACGGCACGGGACTGGTATGTCGATCTGGACTTGTGGTTGGAGAGGTCTCGAGAGATCCAAGCAGAGTTTCGTCGTTATAAGAACGTTGGGCCCAGAGAGGCGCAAATTCTCCTGAATCGGGGTCTCCAACGCTTGGTGGAGCTGCGGCACCCGGAACCGTACACAGCGGCCTACATGCCTGGCGGCTGCGCATACCAGCGCAACGTGCCACCTCCGCCTGAGCTTTGTGAGCGCTCGTTGCCACCACACTCGGAGATGGTTCGCTGAGAGGAGAACGCGCTCTAGGATGCGTTGAAACTGTTTGCTTGACGCGGCTATGGGGAAGCTCGCGCTGCCCAAGTGCGAACCAAGTGGAAACCGAGATGATCGTGTACACTCCTGAATGCTGCACGCTTGGCTTAGGTACTTGCGTGAGCGCCCTCTCGGCGAAGAGCGCCTCTGCTGTTCGCAGTTGTAAAGGAGATCCTCGGTTGCGTGAGGTACGCTTGTTCGCCGTCGGGACACAAACAACGTGCGCGCCTGTTGCGGCTTATTCAGGGCACGGTCATGTCGCTACCTCTACGTCGATAAATGTGCAGGTCACGGATAGAGACCTTGGTTTGCGGTGCTCCTACAACAACGACGGAGAATGGGGCGCTGGAGACACTTTCATGAATCATCACCAGTCGCCAGGGATTCAGGCACACGGAACTGATCTTCAGCGCTTGCCAACAGGCCTTGAATGCGCTCTTTGAACAGGTGTCGGAACGCCTTGGCCTTGAACATAAGCTCATTAAAAAGTATCCATGTCATCCGCTCGGCTGTTTCTGGCCATTTAACAAAAATCCACTTGACTTGGGCATCGAGGCAGCACCCCAACGCTATTCATGAATGAAACCTAGTGTATTCAGTGTATCTGAGTATCCACCGGTAAGCATTCAGCATCCTATGAACAGCATTTGGAATCAGACCAGATAAGCACGATTCACTGGCCTATTCTCAACGTGCAAGGACGTCTTCCAGAGAGCTCCTATTGGCACGCTGCGGGTGCGGGCGTGTCCTTGTCCTGTTGGCGGCTACCTAACATCCAACTCGGTCCATGCACCTCTACTGCACTTGGCCGAACAGAGATGATCATCTGGCACTTTGGTTCACCAGGAAACTGCTCAGATTCAACCGAACCAAGAGAATCATTCAAGGAGAGAGATCAATGAAATCTCTGAAAAGCCAACAAATCTGACTTGGTGACCATTGTCAAGGAAAGTGTCAGCGTATGTGTCTCGCGCAGCGTTCGCTCACTTGCTGCACAAACTATCGCCAGAGCTTCAGTCGACAATCCTTGCCACCTGTGGCAGCAACTCGACCGTCCACTGACCAGTCGATCGCGTAGACCTCATCCGCATGGCCGGGGAGGTCTCGTTTCAACCCACCCTGGCGAATATCATAGACTTTGACGGTACTGTCTTTGCTCGCAGAGGCCAAGAGACGGGCATCAGCGCTCCAGCAGCACATGTACACTGCCTGCACATGCTGACGAAACGTGGTGACATGCTTGCCAGAAAAACCGTTCCACAGTCGCACGGATTTGTCGAAGGAGGCAGAGGCAATCCAACGTCCGTCGGGCGAGAAACTCACATGGTTCACCAACTGCTGATGTCCGGTCAGTCGAGTCGTACGCCAGCGCGCTTGACTCCAGTCACCGTGTTCATCTGGCTCCAGCGTAATGAGTGAAAGCGTATGGTCATCGGAACCGGCACAGAGTCGCTCCGCACCCAGTCGAGCCAGACGATCCGCTGCCTCTGCCACCGAGAGGCGTCGGGCTCGAATCCCATGCCGTCCGTCTACTTTTGAACTGTTCATGGTTTCGTCATCGACTGTAAACGCCCCACAACGCAGCAAATAGTCAGAACTGAGCGCCATCGTATTCACCCAATGACCATGAATTTGCAGGACCTGCAAACAGGCTCCTGTCTGAGCGTCCCAAGCTTGAATCGTACAATCCTGGCTCGCCGAGTAGAGGATGCCGCGTCCACTCCAGCGTAATGCCGTTACGCCAGCACGGTGTCCACTCAGAGAGCGTTCACATCGACCCGTGCGTATGTTCCAGAGACGGATGGTGCCATCCTTGCTTGCCGAGGCAAGGCGTTCACATCGGCCATCGCTGCAGTGATAGGGCTCCCAGCACAAGGCCGTGATCCAACGCCTATGACCAGTCAGTACAGAACGGGCTTCGCTGCAGCCAATACCTTGTCCATGCGACGAATGCAGCTCAGACTCCACATCCCAGATCCGAATGGTGTGGTCCATGGATCCCGAGGCCAACCAACGAGCGTCCGGAGACCAGGCCAGAATCAGGACCCAGCCTTGGTGGCCAGCGAGCGTCACCCTCGGCAACTGGGTATCCGGATCCCATAACCGCACGGTTCGATCACCAGAACCAGAAGCAAGCCATCTGGCATCAGGAGAGAAACTCAAGCAGAGCACTGCATCGGTATGTCCGGGAACGGTCGCCGAACAACGCGAAATAGAGCGAATGAGAAACGAGGCCTGCGGGAAGAACTGGATATGAAGCAGACGCTCTGCATTCATCGGCTGATCATCAGGGATCGCATCACCAAGAGTCTGCCGGATTTCGTGCCCTGACTCCATCAGGACAAAAGCAAAAGGTAGTGCAGCCAAACCTCGTAGCACAGCAGTGACATCTGGTGCTTTGTCTCCCGTTGCTGCTGCAGCGACCGCCTTGGACTCAAGGTCGCTCGCCAGTAGCTCCAAACGCGATTGACCATTCAGCGTAGCGTTGAGCCTCTTCGCCCTCGTTCGCTGACTCTCTCCAGTGTGCATCGCGCAGCGCTTCCAGGCGCTCTTGCTGCGCTGCTGTCCATTGCTCGGTCCGCGAAGCATCGTTATCGTCATCATCCGTCCGTTTGTTTTGCTTATGGCTTCTACGTGCTGCTGTAAGCGCTCGTAACGCCGCACAGCGCGCTTCTGTAGCTTGTGCTCGTTCCTGTGCAAGAAAACTGAGCAACAGCTGGGCCAGTTGCAGTGTTGTGGTCGTCAACGGCAAATCTATTGGCGGTCCGACGCGCTTTCGCTGATCCTTTTGATCTTGGGCATAATCAGGAGGAACAAAGCAGCTAAGTACCATGGAGCACTCACTTTGATCGCTTGATCGAGACGCCAAACCGGCGTTCTCAAACACTTAGAGCCAGAGGTCAAGTCTCTGGCAAGCCTCGCAGCGTCACTGGTAGCGTCGCGAGGAACTGCACCGTCTCTGCAGTAGGCAAAGAGTTTATCGACCCGCGACGCTTACTTTGAGTGCGACTCTGCAGATATTTTTGGTGCTCGAAAGAGCGTATTCAAAAAGTGGTTGCACAAGTGGAACATTTACGGGCATATTTTGCTGTCTGAAGAGACTTTTTACGGATGATGGCCGTTGCGTCGTAGTCTGAACGTTAGAGGTCTTGTCGTCGACCTGTTGGTGTTCGCGTACAGGGCCTCTTTAGTTATTGAGCACGATCCTTCGCTGAGACAGTGTGACTTACCTTTGCACGCTTTTTTTGATCGCTCTGTCACGAGCCAGGACTGCTTTTCAGGAGCAGTTTGCAACGATAGTTCGTTCGTCGCCTCCGACGACGCACGACAGGACGGTTGCTCTGTTAGCGGCCTGTGCACTCTGTTATCGGGCGTGTCGCTTCGCGTCTGTAGCGGAATACAGCTTGTGATCTTATCAAACAGCAGGAAGAATTGGTAACTCGGGAAGCGAACTCGGTCAAAGAGTTGTTTGAATAGACTCGAGGCGCGCGCCTGCCAGCCCATGACGGACGCCAAGGTTGTGGAAGGCATCGTCATTCCAGGGAATGTTGGGTGGGTCGTCCGGATTAACCTCAGTTACCGGCAGCGCTGAATCTAGTCGTCTTTGCTGTGGTTGGTACCCCAGTATCGTACCTCTCTCCAGAGCTGAAGCGTCTTCTGGTGATGTTTCAGCAACTTGCGACCGAGCAAGACGAGGAGAGTGCGCCTGTTTCGTCGATATCCAAGCGACATCGAACTGTGACTGGCGATGGAGTTGCAGTCGCTGGACCAGCGTCCACAACAGATAGTGTGTATACATTCCCGACCGAGGCTGTACGCTATTAAGGTTTGTTGCGGTCGCACTGATGCTGGTCACCGCGCTGAGTGCCTACGGGCTCGTTGTGCAGATGCCACTCTTGGTCTGGCTCGCGGGGAATCATCCGACGACACCGTGGTTGCGCTCTTGGTGGCAGCGTTTCCGTTTCGCTGGTGCGTTATCGGCTGGTCTGGAACGAGGTTCGCGAATGGCTTTCCTGGCACAGCTACCTGTATGGTGGGCCTTCTCAACAGCGATTGGCTTGTGGCGACTTGCTCAAGACCAAGCGATGCAGTCCACGGAGCAGCTAGAACGACCGCATAACATCTGGCATAATCCGGAGGCGACAGCAGCAGCAGCAGCAACAGCAACGACGACGACGACAGCGACAGCGAGTCTCTCTTACGGTACGTTGGCAGCGAGCGCGTCTCCCGCTATGGTCTCGCCATGCAGGAGCACATCGCTGTGGGTCCTGCTTCGAGGCTGGCCCCTTTCCGGATGGAACACATCCCGCATCAAGGCGGCTTTAGCAATGTTGTATCCACCAGAGGACGGTGCTTGAGGTCGAGCTGATTTTTCGTGATCGTCCTGTTGAACTAGAACGACAACGCCTGAACCGATACTTACAAGCGCGCTTACGCGTACCTCGCTTCTCTGCCAATCGAAGAGATGCGTATTCCGCTTACGCGCTGGAGATGGACACTACATCCAGGGATGCAACGCCGACTCTGTGAACAGTGGCGACAGACGGAGCTCGCTCGTCTATCGCGTGCGCTGGAGCGTCTACAAGTCGAGCCTGATCCCCGGATGACTTCAACGGATAGGATCGAGCGCTTCTCCGGATGGGTTTTGGTCCGCTTTCGGGACCCCTGCTGGTGCGAGCAGTGTTTTCGTGATTTCGGGCCTTCGAGTGCTCGACTCGTTCATGTAGAGAATATGTTTTCATGGCATCGTTACCGCGCACATAATGCGAATGACAATGATTTGGGGCAGGCGCTCCTCGACGCACCTATTTCAGTGGACGGCGGGGAGGCCGGCACTCAGTCTCTGACCTGCCCAAGTCCGCCAGAGACGCATCGAAAACCATCCAGTTCTGCGCAGGCTTCGAGCAGAGGGCCGTACCATCGCTCTCGGATATCCAATGGTCTCATCTGGGCATGCCACGCTGGGAACGATGGCTTCGAGAAGGAGCCCTGAACCTCCTGTTTGGACTCGTGTTGACCTTTCTGAGTTCTCCCGTAGCGATTCTGTCGGTTCTTCAAGTGGTTACTGCATCAGCTGCCAAAGCGGGGCCAGCAAGCCTCGAGGCGCTGGTGCTCCGCCTTCAACGCTGGCCACATAACTGGTCGCATCGAGTTGGTTCCCTGTCAAGTAGAGTCTGGGTCTCCCCGAATGGAATACTGCTCTGCGGACGAGGGAACGTGTGGCGAATGCGTCTCCAGCAAGTGGTTGCCCACGCCATGGTTGCCTCGGATACGCCAACCATACCACTTTCATGGTCTGGCGTGTTCCTCTTCTCTTACCTGCCGGTCGGTCTGTTGATGCTGATCAACAACGCTGTCCCTTGGATGTTGCGCGTACTTGTAGCGCACGAGGGTCATCCGACTCGATCGGCCGAAGAGACCTCGGTCTTGCGAAAGAGCATCGCCTACTATCTTTTGAATACGCTGTTCCTGCCCTCATCTGGCCATGAACACCGCTGCGGAGATCGTCTTGCTCGCTTATAGACAGTCATCGGGAGGCCAGATGCCGCAGCGGGCGCTGGCAGTAGCAGAGCGCATCTTTCGAGGTGACAACGCCTTCTTCTATGCGAATTTTCTCATTCAGCTAGCCTTGACCGGAAATACGCTTGCGCTGCTGCATCCGCTGCACTGGTTACGTTTTTTCTGGAGCCGTCAAGAGGCATTCACTGCCACTCGCGCTTGCCGAGGCCTGCCAGGCAGCCCCGTTCGACTACCCTTACGCGTACGCCCAAGTCATCAAGGTGCTCTCCATTGGATTTTTTCTGGGGCCCTTTGTGCCACTCCTCTGGCCGTTCATCTGGCTCTACCTGGTCACCAGATATGCAGTCGATCGCTACAATCTTCGCTGGGTCCATCCACCGAGCCACACAGACGAGCGGATATCCCGAGCGGCAACGAACGCCGCCTCTGCAGTGCTCGTGAGTGCAATCAGTATCTTGATGCTTCTGTCCTGGCTTTACGACAACTTCATGTTGTTGGGCATTCTCTTCGCCAGTCTGCTGTATCTCATGAGTGTCCGTTTGAGCATGTACTGGTACCCGCGTGCACTCCGCCCGTTCCATCGAATTTTAGGGTTCCTCCCGTCTGGTCTTTAAACGAAGCGCAATGACTAGGGAGCGCGGCGCTCGTCCGGTGCGTTACTGCATTCGAGAGCGCTTCTCAGGTGGTTTCGACGCCCGCCTCCAGCAACTCCGTACAGAACCAGGACGTTCTGTTATATTTTGGAGCAGACGTCAGTCAGTCAGTCAGGCAAGTTCTCGTGGTTCTCGAGCCCGGCATTCGAGGACAGTCGATGGGAACGCCAACCAAGACGATTTGGAGACCGCTTCCTGGCCATGTCCTCGAGCTGGCACTGTTTCCAGTTTCGATACCCAACGGTACCTCATGTGAACGCAAGGCCAAGTACTGCTCCTGGTCTGATTTTGGAACGATAACAGGTCAGGTCGCCTCGTGCCTTGAAGCTGCGATGTTGACGCTGCGATTTCCCAGGGCGACGTGAACATCGTGCAAGAGGTTGCGCGACTCGAGCTCGAAATGGGATAAGGACCTCGTCCAAGCCTGATCATTACGACTATGATAGCGGCGGTGATCATGATCGCAGCAGCGAATGACCATGCTGCGACTCCGATGAGCGTTTCTGCGCTCGTCGGCAATTTGCTTGCTATGCAGAGGACTTGAATCAGAGCACCGAACGAGAGGATCAAACGGCACGCTGGACGGCTCAGAGAGCGACTCTCTCATGGAAACGCCCCTGAACTGGGCATGGCTCACAGGTGTTGCCACAAATCCCGGCGATACACCCAGCTCGTCGACTTTTCTGGCCCAATGCTGTTCGGGACAAGTCTGGCATCTCTTGTCGCACAAGATCACCTGTGCGTCGCCGTCCCCGGAGCCGCACAATCATCTCTCCTTCGCAGTAGACTCGACAGCGGTCGCCGCTGATGTCATTGTTGTCGGCGAAGTCGGAATGGTGGCTGGGGTTTCACCCAAAGCTTGGCGCGCCTTCATCAAAGCATCCAAGAGATACTCCTTGGTGATCAGGTTCGCGGCTTCGTCCAGGGTGAACCATCGTCGATGTCGTTGTCCGCTCTCGCCCCAGAGCGATAGCTGCTGCTTGACATGAAGCAGATACAGCTCGGTCATAACAACCGTTCGGCGTTTGCGTTTCTGATAGACGCTAATCAATGGCCCGAGTTCACCGCTAACACCAGCCTCTTCGAGCGCCTCACGCAACGCCGCGCTCCGACCGTCTTCGCCATAGGCCATGCTGCCTTTGGGGAACACCCAAGTAACGCTACTGCCAGATCCTTCTGCCGCCCGCGGATCATCGGGGTTGTTCCCGCTAAACGATGAAGATGTTGACGTGATCAGCAGTACCTCGTAGCGTAATCCGATGTCGTCTCTGCGCGTGCCACGGCGACGATTCAAACGAACTGGAACACAACCCGCCTTTCGAACGACGGGCAAATGCTCCGTCTCTGATGACCCTGGCGTTGCATCGTCCGCTGTGACTGGCGCTTGGGTCGCGGGTTTCAAGGCCTCGGCCTCCGCTTCCCGTCGAGCAGCCATGATGGCATCGCGGAGATGTCCCAGGGCTTCGCTGTCGCCCTTGACATAACGACCGTCGGGCAGCATTTCCCAACCGTTCACCGAGTCGCTCAGCAGGCGATTCAAGTGTCGCCAAAGTGTCTGCTGCAGATACTTGTCCTCGACTGGAGAGACCGCCTCCAGGCGAGCATGCAGGTTGCGTGAGCGCCAGTCCGCTGAACCGATATAGTATTCCGGTCTTCCGTCTCGAGCGTTGGCGAAATAGAAGACCCGAGCATGTAGTAGAAATCGCCCCAGAATGCTGACCACGCGAATATTTTCGCTAATCCCGGTTATACCTGGGCGGACGCGGCAAATGCCTCGAACAATCAGGTCGACGCGCACCCCAGCCATGCTCGCCTCATACAAGCGCTGTGTGATGAGGACTTCCGTAATCCCATTGCATTGGCATATGATTCTGGCCGGATAACCGGACCGTGCGTTATCGATTTCTCGCTGGATGAGTTCCAGGAAACGATCTCGCATGTTCACTGGCGACACCAGCAGTTTCCGAAATTCTTTCTTCGCGCTATATCCCGTGAATACATTGAAAAGATCAGTTACATCTGCGCAGATATCTTCCCGGCTGGTGAACAGGGAGAAATCGGTGTATATCTTCGCGGTTGTCGCGTTGTAGTTCCCGGTTGCCACATTGCTGTACGAGGCAAGGACTCCGTTCTCTTCTCGAACGACGAGGATCAATTTGGCATGGGTTTTGTACCCCTTGACGCCATAGGCTACATTGCAACCCGCTTCTTGGAGCATACGTGCATACAACACGTTCTGGTCCTCGTCGAAGGAGGCCTTGAGCTCTACGAGCACATTCACATCGACGCCGCGTCGTGCTGCCTCCATGAGCAACTTCACCACTGGCGAGTTATTCCCACATCGGTAAAGCACCATTTTAATCAGTCGCACGCCGGGGTCACGTGCTGCGCTCTCGAGAAACCGCAGCGTCGTTTCATCGAAAGCGTGAATGGGGAACGAGAAAAGCAGATCATTATGCCGAATGAGCTCAAACATGTGACCCGTGTGGCCGCTTTGAACCCCGTATTTGTAGCCCGCGAGGATGGAGTGCGTCTTGAAACGCCAGGGCGGGTAACGCAAAGCCGGAATATTCACATTTGCAAGCATGAAACAATCATTGAGTCCGATAATCGGTGCTCGCGAGCGATAGACCGCAAACGGTTCCAGATTCAGCTGGTCACGGAGCAGCGTCGTTAGCAACTCTGGCATCTCTCTGGAGACCTCTAGTCGAACCGCAGCCCTCCGTTGACGAGTATACAGATTCTCCTCGACGATCTTGAGAAAGTCCTCGCTCTCGCTGAGCTCTATTTTGTCCAGTTCCAGTTTGGTGTTGCGCGTGACTCGGAACGGGTAGGCCGCGATCACTCTCACGTTCTCAAAGAGCGCACTGAGATTCTGGATGATGATCTCCTCTACTGGTAGAAAGTGCTTTTCATTGTCGACCGTGATAAAGCGGCTACATGAGGATGGAACGCGCACCCAAGCCACATGCATATTCGCTGGGAGAACGTTCGCAATCGACTGATCAAGGGATGCGTTTGGCGGACTCATCGACGCTATCGGGCTCTCGTCTCCGTCGCGGGTACTACGTTCCAGTGAAGGCATGAGTTGTGAGCCCTCCAGAAGAACCGCAAGATACAGCGAATAACTGCGCAACAGCGGGAACGGATGCGTTGGGTCCAAGGTCAATGGCGTTAACAGTGGAAACAGACGCGCTTGAAAGAACTGACTCATTTGGCTGCGTTGTCGTGCGTTCAAGTCCGCGTAACGCAGGATACGCATGTCGTAATTCGCTAGCGACGGTAGGATCACATTGGTGAGGCAAGTCTCTTGCTGTGCGGTAATTTCACGCACTGCGGCTGATATGCGCTCATAGAGCGGTCGCATGGTTTTCGACACATCGTACATGTTTTTGGAGAAATACTCATCAAGGTTGCTCGATACAATGCAGAGAAATTTGAGACGCTCAAGCAAGGGTGTCGGCGTGACTGGCTCAGTTCCAAGCTTCAAAACGCGCCAATGAAATTGCAACTCCTCGGCTACTTGCATGAACACATCCGAGGAGCGTGCAAGCTCGGCAGGGGTGAGGTCGCGCAGGTCCTCACCGCACGGCCAGATTGGCTCCGGTGGGCAAACAATGAGCGGCATCTCACCCTCTAATAGTGTCGAGGGTGGCGTCCAGACATCTCGATCAGGGGCCACTAGAGCTGTCGTTATCCTCATCCTCGGGATTCTGTTGGGTGCTATCGGTCATTGTCGGAGAGAGTTGCAGCCGGCGATGCCGGAGACCCGGTATGGCCTGCTGCAGATTCAGCATGGCGAATGCGTCGTGCTCTGAGGAGTTCTCGCGTTCCAGGTCCGCGAGAACCTCTTCTTCGCTTTTATAGGGCACAAAAGCGAAGTGCGATGTGTTTTGCTCATTCATACTGTTCATGCGCGTGTAACTCACTTCAGCGTCCATATTATTCAAGTGTGCACTCGTTTGGCCTGAAACCAGCCGCGCCGGTGCCTCTCCAGAGGCGTGAAGCAACGAACGCGCGTCTCCTCGCTCCGGTGAAGCCTCCACCTGTCCAGCCCTGAGCTGGCTGTCGCTAGGTTTCCGCCTCGTCCAGTGAGACGGACATGCCCTTTGGACAATTAGACCCTGCAGATAGCTGTGCATCATGGTCTGTATTACGCTCATCGTGACTTTCGCGAGCTGGCATTTCTCGTTTCCAGTTTCCTAGGAGCCGTACGCGTGGAGCTGCTCCTGTCTCGAAGGCGTCACGACACCAAACGGTTCTTGTCTCAACGTTCACTCGCGTCAAGTCTAGGGGCGATCCACTTTGAATTCGCAGCAGCAGATCCCCCGAGACTACCCCCAGTGCCCACTCGGAGCGATGGAGATCCCGTCGCGCTGACGAGAGGGCTCGTCTCGTCCGTAGTGTTTTCCCCAACGAGAGCGGCGATCCCTTCTAGCGCCTGCCGCACGGCCGCTGGTGGTGACGCTGTGCCCGACGGATCCTCAGCTGCCTGTACAGCTGCACCCTCTGTCATCCTGTTGAGGCTACGAGTATCCAGGAGATCAGGCCTGGGCGTCGCTTCCGTAGCTCGAGCTGCGTCATAGAAGGAACATCGCATCTTTCGGTGTAAGAGATTCGGTCATTCAACGAACGGCCACCTCGTTCGATTTTGTGGTCGCCATCGATGCTGCCTCGTTAGGGTATTCCCTTATGAGATGCTGATCGAAGACGTCCGTGATGGGAACGCTCCCGTTGGCGACACTGGCCGGTAGGGAAACCTCGATAGGGGTATTGACGGTTGCGACCTTGTGTGCATGAGGGTATTCCCTTGTAGTACATCGAACCGAAAGAGGACGTCCCTCTATGTAGCCATCGACGAGTCTGGGATAAATCTGTTTCTCGGCGTGCCACGTCCGGATCTGTCAGTGGCATGCATCTTCGTTGAAGGATGCATCACGCTGGAAACTGCGTGAACCAAATCATTCGTCGCTGGCCTCGTTCATGGTGAGTCATCGCAAAGTGCTATGACTCGAGATCATGCACGTTTTCTTAACTTTTCGCGACGAGCCATCGACGATCCTTGGACGGAGCCGAGACCGTGCTGATCCTCGTGACACGCGGTTGGCGTCCTGCTAGCCTCAGGGATAGGAGCGGGTGCTGTCTAGGGTCGGCTGCTGCCTTGGTATTCGGACAGAGCACACCAGGCACTGCCTGCTCTTGCATGACGGATTTGAGCATGAGCTTGCCGAGTCGGCAGAGCTTCGTCTGAAATCCAAACTGGAAAGAATTCTGGAATGGCAGTCGATTGGAGGAGAGTCTTGTCCCCGAGGATGACGCTCGAGACGTTTGGTTGCTCTCGCAGCATTGTATGGAGAATCGCGTCATTGACAGTACGCTCCTGCATCTCTTTACCTGCGCTCCATGTGATACGTAGAATGATCCATGGACATTGTTTCCTCGGACCTGTAGAATGGCTGATCCAATGAGACACAAGATCAGATATGCATGAAAAGACTTCGGGCTGTATCCATACACATGAATCCGCAACAGACTGGATATCTCATTGAATGTATGTTCGCTTCGTTCCTGAGTCGTTTTCCGTAAACGTATCCCGACGTTCTCGTTCAGTCGGTCCGACATAAGAGAACATTGCGCGGTTGCCTTTGTACTCCATTCCAAGCCCCGAATCATTCTAGGATATCGTCGCCGTCGCCAACTTGTTGGGATAACAGACGAATTGTTCCGGACCGTGTGCGCGCAACGGGTTTATGCTGGCCTTTACGCCGTGCAGTCATGGACATTGCACACTTGGTCGAGTAGAACCTGGTCTGACACGCTCATCAACGCTGTTGATACAAAGCCGTACGGTTTGTGCAAAACCATCACGAGGCTGACCCGGGTCACCAGCGCTCCTAAAGCTCCCCAGCGGATCCCCTCAAAGGTCTGCCGGAACTTTTCCCCTATCTACAACGCTCATGCTCCGGTTTGCCCATTCCAGGGTCGTAGTGTCTCCCGAACACACCCCAAGACAAGAGCACCTGTTGCCGCCGCCAACAAGGCGACCTCTCGCACCGAGCGTCTCATCCGTTTAGCCCGTCTCGGGTCGCTGGTCACCGTGGACACCACCGCAGTATCATGAAACGAATGATGTGAATTCGATCATATGGACAAGGCAGCTACTTTCTCTGTCGCACAACCGCGGATGAACACAACCTCCAGGTTTGATGGTTCTCTGTCGACGAGCGATGTCCGGGCCGCGCGCCCTCTAGACATCCCTGCGCGAACGCAAGAACGGCTGTTTCTTTGTTGGACGTGCAGCGATAACAGACCAGCTCGGAAGCGTTCTAGGAGCAGCTACGATGCTCCTGACCCTCTCTGAATCGAGGGAAGGGGCGCCTGTCGCTAGAAAACTAAACGAGGAAGAACGTGCTCTCGTCCATGAAGCACTACAGAAACGCTTACGGGAAGTGCTTGGACCTGGTCCACACCCCGCCGAGGAGATGCTTCCGGACTACATCCTAGCGATGCTGGATAACCGTCGGAGCCGTGACTTTGTTGCACACGAACTCAATTCTTTGTTAGCGGAAGAAAAGGGCAACTTGGGTGATGAGATTGCGCGTTGGGTTTGGTCGCGCCTGGGACGTCTGCGGGACGCCGACGCTGACACGCCAGACCCGCTCGAGACTGACAGCCTTCGACGAGCACTCACAAAGAGAGCTGGGGCGCTCTGTACAGAGTTCAAGGTCGGGTGCCGAGGAAGTCAAACGTTCAGGCGACGCAAAGGTGGCAACCTCAGGCACTCGAGCGAGCGGGAGTGCGTCAAGCCGGACAGCGCCACCGCGGACAACCGCTTTCGAAGAGCTCCAACCCGAGCCGGCGAGCGCAGCCTGCAGAGACGCGCCAGTCTAGTTCTGCTCAACAAGAGCAGGAAAGTAGTGAGGAGGAACTCAAGTCTCGGGAGAGAACATCGTCAAAACGCACCCCGTTGAAAAACTCCAAGACAGGGAGATCGTTGAATGTCCCTGATATGGCATCGAAGCGACAACGAACGGAAGCGGAGAGTTCGGAAGAACATCCGAGCGTGGAGTCGGCTACATTAGGCTCGACGCCTGCAAGCACCGCATCTGAGAATCCAGTCAGTCGGGAACATGAGGCGACGGACGCAGGCGCAGACTCGGCCAACGAGGCGACTACCTCGAATGCGTCCGCGGATTTGCCTCAAAGATGCCAGTTCTGGCCAAACTGTCGTCATGGAAACTCCTGCAAGTTTTATCACCCCACCGAACTGTGCCGCTTTTTCCCTCATTGTCGAGCAGGCGAACGCTGTCGGTATATTCATCCGGTTGGACGAGCAGGCGCACCCGCTGGAATGGCGCTCATGCGGACAATGATGGGATTGCCTCCGCAGAGTGGCATTCCGATTCCATGCAAATACGGGTACGCTTGTGAGCGGCGTCGCAAGGACCGCTCCTGTCCCTTTGCACATCCGCTCGTGGCTTGTCGTTTCGGAAAAGAGTGCAGAAAAAAGGCACTTGGAGCGTGCGCTTTCAGCCACGCCCCACCGTGTCGTCACGGATGGTCATGTAGTCGACCTGGTTGTACGTTTGCTCATCCGGCGCAGGAGTCTGAGGCAGCACACGACGATGGTGGTGGTCCGCCAACCCCTGGTACGGAGCCGGTAGCGAGCCCAACCAGCGACACCGACATGTACGCCGAGCAAACCCCAATGTCTGTGTTGGAAACCTGAATGCAAACGAGGTAGCACTGGTGATACTGACCCGCGTCTCTGTGTCGCTCATGCTTTTCGTCATTCTTCCTCTGTGTATTGAGCGTCTGTCAGGTGACCTGAGTCATGCCAGCACAATGCAGGGTTCGCGGTCGGTAGGGCTCGCCGCCCAGGAAGCGACATATCGGATCCTTGATGAAGCGCGACAGTGCTTGCCATGATCGTTCCCCAGAATAATTTGCCTCGCGATGGAGACGTGACCTCGTCAGGTTGGTGTGATCGGCACTCCTGACTGGACGACGACGACGCCCTCATGGTCGTTCGACCGAGAAACGCCATTTCTGCAAGCACAAGTCGCTCGCCGGCGACAGTGACCGATAACGCGTTTGCTCTCATGGATAGAGGCGTTTGGGCGACCTGGCTCTCCGCATGGAATCAGTAACAGCGCAGCGTCTCTACACGATAACGTGCTCGTGCGCGTGTCTTGAGCAACGTCAGGGAAAGTCTCCGATGGGCGCGCACTCCCTCTCACCCCAAGTACGGCGTTCAGGAAAGAGATTTATGGCAGCATGGGTCTAGTATGCCGCTGGAACGGTGTGCGAAGCAGCAATGATTTGCTTTGATGGGTCGCAGAGAGAGACTCAGCGCCACGCAAACGCGTCCATATCGCAGCAGAAACCGATCACTTTGATTGGGTCGTCATGGCTCCGGAGACGAGTTCGACAACTGCATCTTTTTTGCAGTTCGCCTCCTTCCATGATCGAGTCTGATTCGTCGAGTCTCCAGGCTGCCTTCGGCCGAAACGGTCGTCGTACCGGTGCTTTCGCTTCACCGTACCTCTTAATCTGGACTGCAACGCACTCGGTTGGTCGTGTCTGGATCCTGTTGCAGTGAATCACCACCGACCAAGTGCTAACAAGTTTCCGAATTCGAGCCTTTCTTCATAAATAGTCCTGAAGCGCTAGACCACAGAGTTCAGAGGCACATGGACCGAGTTTGTAAAGTTTCTCTCATTATCGGCCCGCTCGCGTTACGTTCCGAATAGCCAGTCCCGTCCACCAAACAGGACGTGACGATCAACCGCATCCCTGGGATATTCAAGCCGTCTCTGGAGTGCTTTCGCGGCCGCCTACATGACAGGGTCGTGAAGGAGCATCACCGGTCGATCGAAGCGATCGCGCAGCCAGTACAGGACACGTACGAGTGCCCACGGGACCGGCATGCCCGCAATAGCAACCCAACCTCCGGCTGCATAGACGCCAATTGTACCAATCAGAACAAAACGTCCGAAACGTAACTGCAGTAACCATCCTAGCACGAGTGCGAGTAGCAGTGGCCAACCAAGCAGCTCTCGGAGCGGGTTCCGTTGCGGTTGTCGCTCGAGGACCCGTTGCATCGCCTGCATTGCCGCAGAGGCGTCCACCTGCATCTGTTGAACCGCTTCCTTCACCTGAGCAGTGTGTCGATATGCCAACAGAAAATAGCATATTGATGCACAGTGCGCGAAGAAAAGCGAGTAGAGCTGGAATTCGTGAGGACTCAACGCTGATGCAATCCCGAAGACATCAAAGTCAAAGTGCTCGTTGGTCGATGTTGGAGCAGAGTCGACCCCGCTCGGCTCGTTCCTTGTCCCCACATCCGTTGTAGTTGTATTCAGCAAGCTTGGAATCTTGATAAAGTCCTGATAAAGTCCTCTCAACGCCTCGGAGGCGTTGGATAAACGCCCTGAGCTCGACAAATGGCAAGTGAGCATGAGCATCGCGGGGCGCTCGACCCCGCCTCGACACCCGTGCTCAGCGTCAGTGCTGTAAGCGAACTGCTCGTACAGCCGCGTCCAACACGGGTGCATCGAGCCGCTCGCTTTGAAAGCGAGCTGTTCCAGTCGCTTCGCTCCTGCCTGGGCAACCTGGCCAGCACCGACGATCGGGTCGTTCGTCGTTATCGCAACGACAGGTTTCACTAAAGTGACCATTGAGAGCGTCAAAAGCCACACCCATCGGCAGATGGACTGCTTCCGACGGGCACCAGAACCTCGAAGGCAGCGTGGCCTAATGAACAGGTCCAGCATTCTGAAACAACAGTTTGGCCTGTCCAGCCGAGTGCGAAATTGTCGCTTACACCAGATCCTTGTCAAGCAAAGAAGCGTGCAAAGTCACAGCTAAACAGCACTTGCGCCGCCGTGTTCATCAGCGTCGTCTACCCCAGCCACCAGAGACGGTTGCCGATGAGGCAACAGGCGTCCTGTCAGTGCCACGTAAAGTCGATCAACCAACGCTTACAACAAACGTACCTGTGGGCGTTCAGACTAGAAAAGGAACCGCAGTCGTCACAAGTTACGTTTGCAGCAGTTGTTCTTCTGTCAGAAACGAGTATGTGCAGGCGTCCGCACAGTACAAACGCGGTATACGGGTCTCCATAGAGCGCGCTGGCCGTTCGCCTTTACGTAACGCTCGTTTCGAGAACGGAGCCTGTTGTCACGGACTAGAGACGAGGAAGCTTTTCGGTCTCGAAGTGGGCAACCGTAGCGACCAGGTGACTGCATCGTTGACGTTTTCGGTGTTCACGGCAACAGATCTTGAGTGTACCTGTCGAGGGTATCGAAACCAACACTCCAGCTTCTGGACAAGTCTTGGATTGTGCTGACACGTTCTTGTCGTCTCAGAGTGCCGCACGTGCAGTCTTGGTTGCGGAAAACGGTGTGCCGTCGAGCGCTTCTTCGTACGGCAAGCGTGACATCATCGATTTTGGTTGCTTGGACCATCCCCATCGACGTTGTGAGACGCTGTCTGGACTGAGCATGGAACTCGTGGTTCGATACGGACGATAGGACTCGCGTTGCGGCTCGTTCGAGGGTTCGTTCGCACGGCTGTGGTCGCGGGCGAAGCGACCCTGGCTTACAACCCATTCACCGACGCCGGCACCACCAAGTGTCACAAGGACGTAAACAAGGCTTTTGGTTTTTGTTTCTAGGACCGAAATTGGGTACTTTTGGGAAGCAACGTATGATCCATGAACAGTCTGTTTCGTTTTGTTTATTTGCGAGCGCTTCCTCTGGTACAGCAACCTGAGCTACGCTCAGCAACCGCTACTGATCTGAATGAGCTTGGGAAACAAATTGAGACAACGGCGGGTAGCTGCTATCGCTATCATTTGGAGCGAATATGGCGCGAGCGTTCATCAACGCCACCGGAGGTGCCGCTCGAGGAGCCAGCGATGGAAACTCTGTTGGATGAGCGTACCCGAACGCATGTGCGTCTGGCTTCCTGGGCGCTGGGAACCTATCGCGTGCTCTATCCTATTCTGAGTCGGGACGAGCGTCGGACGCTCCAGGTTGTTCGACAGGGATTTGGTGTCCAGGGAACCGACATGCCTCGAGCCGTGTCAGCGCTGCACCACTTGATGGTGCGGCTCCGTCTGATTTTCGCACGTGACCGACGACGCGCTCGTCTGGAATTGGCCGAGCGCTTCGAGAGGGATTTAGGTCCGCTGTTTGAGCCACAATGGGTGTCACGTCACGGCGCTGAGGTGCGAGACGTTCTCCTTATCCGACACTGTATTTACGCAGAGATATTCCGACTAGAGCGCGTGCCCCAGCTGTTATCTATGTTCTGCGCCATGGATAGAGCAAGTTTTGCCGGTTTAGCAGAGTTTACGTTAGAGCCAGGTCTGGCGCAGACAGCGAATCCGCAACCGTGTCGTTTCGACTTTGGTCCAGCGGACGCCCATTAGCGCCACCGCAACGCTCGGTACGGATCTATTGTCGCGCGAGAGCCAAATCACGCGCTCATCACTGACAAGGTTGTTGCCAGGATTACAAGTGGTGAAGATTTCTCGCTGTCCTTTCCAGCGCTTTCTCGGAGGGAGCCGAGGTCCGTCTTACCGTTCACATCGGCGCCAACGCCGAGCGAGGCGACGTCCAGCCCTGCCACGATATCGCTTGCATACTCCGCCCGAGCGCGTTCCTCTTCCGCAATGCGTTCGCGGTAACGCTCGGCCATCTCCGCAGCGCGCTCGTAGACGAGTTGTGGCGAACGTAGCATATCGCCTGGTTCTGGCTCGAGGACCTTGGTTGACAGCGATACGCGGCCTTTTTCGCGATCCTGAGAAACGACCAGCGCCTTCACCTTGTCGCCCAGTGTAAAGACGGTGGTGAGATCTTCGACGTGCTCATGGGAAATTTGGCTGATATGCAACAACCCAGAGACACCACCAGACTCGATGAATACACCGTAGGGCTTGATTCCTCGAACGGTACCCTCGAGGATCGTGCCCGTCTCCACGTTCATAAGACTCTTTTCGGCGAGCGCTCGTCGATGCGAAGCAACCAGGCGGCTCTTCTCCACGTCAACTTCCAACAACTTCACCGAAAGCTCTTTCCCGATCAAGTCCTTCCAGACGGGGATCCGATGGTAGACCTGGAATAAAGTTGGGCATGAGCACGATATGGGAGGCGGGCAAAAAGCCGCGCAAGCACCCGATCTTGATGCTCGCACCACCGCGGTTCACGGCCACAACCTCTGACTGGACGATAGCATCCTCTGCCAGCGCCCGCTGCATCTGTTCCCAAGCGCGAGTATACTCAATCCGCTTGATGGATACCCGTAGCTGACCCTCCGTATCCTCGGTGGCAATGATCTGGAACTCGCGTTCTTCGCCAATTTTGAGCACCTCCTCCGGCGAGCTGATGCGTTCCATCGCCATCTCACTCAACGGGAGAAACGCCGCCGTCTTGGCACCGACGTCAACGAGCGCCCCACGCGGCTCAAAGTGCACAACCTTTCCGGGAATGATCATATTAAGCTCATACTTATAGTCCAGGTCTTGCACCGCTCGGTCGAGCTCCGCATACGCAGGCTCTGCCCCACGCACCGTGTCATCAAGACCAAACTTTGCGCGCATTCGATCAAATCGAGATGAACCTCGTCTTTCTTTATTCACTGGTGTGGACTCGCCGCCTTTCTCGCTGTTCGCTGCGGCACCACCCGCCGAGGTGGAACGCACATCGGCCGCGACCAGCGAGGCCGCTGGGCCAGCACGAACATGCCGTCGGCTCCGCGCTAGTTGCAGTGAGCGGAATGTTACCGAACGAGACGAAAGTGCCACCAAGTCGCTATGACTACGCAACGGGGGACTTTGCAAAAACACCCACATGTCTCGTTCACAAGCGTGCACGCACGCACAACGAAAATCACGCAGTAGCAAGTGGTCGCGCAGGCGCGTGCGTCCCCGAGCAGCACCGCCGCCGTCGCCACCGCCGTCGACGACGTCGAGCGCTGGAACCGACGACGACGACGACGACGACGGACGAGATGCTCGCTCCGTTGGCGGATCGAGGGGCGGGTGGGTCACGACGCCATGCGCGCCAACGCGGGTCGCCTGGCGATATGGGTCGTCGTGTCTCCAATACCCGTTTGGGTGGTGATCATGCCATGTGTGTTCCCACGCACTTGGCACGGAATGCGATCCGGGGACTGGAGTCGCCCTCCCCGACACCACTAGGGTGTGGACGGGTGCTTTGGCGTCGGACAAGGCGGCGTTGCGCGCACACGCAGTGGCGTATCTGATAGGGCTGGCGCGTCCTCTATGGGGCGTCGGTGGCACGTCATGTGTCTTTCGCTGTCACTCGCGGTCGTTGGGTATCGATCTGGCGGATATTGTCCCGCATAGCGTTTCAGTCGTGGCCGTTCCGAGAGAGGCATCGCGCGCAGTGTCGGACTCGGGACCTTTCGATCCGTCGAGGAACGATATGCACCCAGCTGCGGTGTCGTGTGCTGTCTAGCGCGCCTGCGGCGTCGATCAACGGCCGCCATGCGTGACACGATGCCAGCCGTGGCGTCACGCCATGCATGTGACGATCGGGAGGCGGCCATCCGTTGCGGCTCGTAGCGCTACACGCGTTTCGGTTGGCGCTGCGGACACCGAGACGAACTCCTCCGCTGAATACCTCATGTATGTTCGTCGAGACGGTCGAGTCGTTCGAGGTTGGCGCTCAATACTGGCACACCCTATCAGTGCTACAGTAAAACTCGTGCAGTGGTTGTACGCGCTTGCTGTGGCGTTTTGGCTGTCGCTTTTTCAACCAAACTGGTCGGCTAGAAAGCGTTCGGGTGCGGGTTCGTCTTCGGGCGCCTCGGGCCGCTCCCCTGGCAGGCAGACACCACGCTCGAAACCGCAAGCAACGCCGAGGATTCGAACGATGGGAGACCTGAGGCGGTCGAACCCGTCACCGAGCTGTGCAAGTGGTGGTTGCTGTGGTTGAATGGCCACGGCTGGGCACTGCTAACGACTGTTCTGGGGCCGCGCCGGCGCTTCGAGCAGCGTCTCTGAGCGTCATGTTCCATCTCGTAGTTGCGAGTTGTTGCCGCTTTCCCGTTCAGGATTGGTGAACGAGGAGAACGCCTTGTCGTTAATTGGCTGGAGGTCGGTAGGGGGCCCGGTCTGGTAACGCGCTCAAGCAGGCCGGCGCCTTTCTTTCTGTTCGCCCAAAGCGAAGCGCGCCATAGGCCTTTGACGAACATCACGCCGCAGAGCGTGATTGGCTGCACTGGATGCGTCTCTGCGGTCTGTTGTGCGCAAAAGACAGAATGGTCCTTGCTGTTCGCCCGTCTACCACGTGAGCACTGTACGCGCCTTGGACGCCATCGTGGATGCCCTTGTCCAGTCATCTCGTCTCGTTTAAAGACACCGTGTGACGTCCTATTTCAGACCGGAGGTGATGCTGATACCCGAAAACCCTAGGCGATTCGACCCATCCTCTGTTAGACGGCTTGTGATCGGAGCGCTTGCTGGACGAGCACTGCGAGCCGGCGCACCGCTCCGCTCGGCCGAGCGTAATACTGTAGCAAGCGTCGCATAGCATTGCATTTTTCCTCGTCTAGGGTCAGCGAGAGCGCCTCCGCAGCGAGTTGTCTTGCGTCCAAGCAACCAACTCGTTCTGGCAAGAGTTCTTGGTTACCAGCCCACCGGTTCGGTAAAGCAAGGTATCCCCATCGGCGTGTAGCGTAAAGCCACAGGATGAGTTTGTTGGTCGCGATGGTGATCCACGTGCCGAGTATCGGCAGACGACAAAGGATGCCGAGCAGACCATCCCATGCACGCATGACGTCCAGGCGATGGGTAGGCACCAGAACCATCGCTGGCGTCCATAAAGATGCCAGTTCTGCGGTATTCGCACCAACCGTTGTCAGGCAGAGATCCGTCGCTGCGAGCATCGCGTGTGCGGGTGATGCGACATGCAGAAAGATTGGTACTTGCTCATCTACCGCCCGTAAACGATTCACATCTCTTCGATCCGTTTCGGCGACGTAGACCTGCTCTATGAGCCAATAAGTCTCCGCAGGGTGCTCGTCGTTCGCCGACTCAAACGGCTCGGTTGCAGTATTCCCGTTCGGGGGCGTTGCGGCAGGGACCTGGCCCGAAGCGTGCTTGCCTAACGCATCGATCCCTGGGCGCGTCGTGGAACGCTCCTCTGTGGCGACAGAATCCGGCAGGCGGGCAGATGCCCCTGGGATATAGTCAAACATGGAGTTCTGGGCCGGATCGGCAAAGCGTTGCAGTGTGGCTGTGTCCAGACCCGGAGCTACCGGCAGGACAAAGATCAGTGGCCCCACGCCGAGCTGCATTGCTTGGAGGTGCATATGGTACGCACAGAGCAGCAGAAAAGGAACCATAAGGGCCAGCTTGTTCGGTTTCGATCCGGGCAAAAGGCCAATCACCAGAGGCCTGCCCAAAGGTGCCTCGGTTACCTCTAGCAAACTATGTTTTGTCCGATTAGGACGGGTCTCCGTGGGTACGAGTCGGTCCCCTGGAGCCTCCGTGCTCGTAGCCTCCGTCGTCGAGCTTCGAGGAGAGGTGGGCACGGCGCCTGGCGAGGAGCAACCGTTCGCAGAGTCACTCTGCATATCGGCCTGTTGCACCTTGAGCATTGAACGCTGGGCCTCTACCTGAGCATAAGCATTCAGATACCGATTTCGAAGAGTCCTGGCCCGTTCGCGGACATCGCCGTACTGCCATACCGAGTCGGTGGTCAGATCACCGACGACAATGATTTTGGGAACAAAGCGAAGCCTTTGTTGTCGGGCTATCCCTAAGACACCCAAAATCCAGACCCACAAGAGGCAGAGGCGATACAGCCAGTGACTTCGTGATCGTCGACGAATCGCGTGTCGTCGGACAGCATAGAATGGGATCCAGCCGGGCCACATGGCCTCCCACTCCGCGTAGGCCACGCAAGGGTAGCCGAGCCGCCATGCGATACAACCAGCGAAGAACTGATCGCCACCGAGGAACAGGACGACTCCACGACGTTGCCAGTGCCCTAACTGCGCGATGGGTTGATTCTGGGGACCACAGCGTCCCGGATGCCATGCCCAGGTTCCCTCACTGCCGACCAGTAGCCTCCAGAAATGCTCTGGGGGCAGTACGCGTGCTGTATTGGGAAATTGGGTTGCCGCCTCGAGTTCATGGCCACTGGCATGAGGGCATGGCGCGAGTGCGATAGATATACGAAAGTGATGGCCAAGGAGGGATACCAAGGGTCGCACCCACGTGTAGAGCTCGCCCGGGCCGTTGCTGAGAATCAACAGATCCGGAAGATGTCCCTGCTCAGTCGCAGGTCGCAGGCTAGAGGAGACCATCACAGTACGTTTGCGACTTGTTCCAATAGTCTCGTTGCTCCAACAAGTCTGTTGTTGGTTGCGGCTCGATGAATTCCTCGACATCGGAGAATAGAGCTGCGAGTTGGCGGCAGCGTCAGTGCTCTCCCAATGGTGCTGTCCTCGGTTCCAGCGTTGCTCAAGTGGTCGCCTCAAACATCGGGAACCGCGTTGTCGCTCGCACCTCCAACCGAGCCCATCTACTCCCGGAATGCGTTGAAACCCTGGAACTGTGCTGCGGCATCGCTGGCTTTGCAGAGCGAGGACAAACCCTCCCCTGGAGTGCACCTGACGTCTTCGGCTTTTGATGAACGCCGGTCGCTCCATAGATCCTCCGTGGTTGTTCAAATTGAACCACTAGGTTCGCTGTAAAATTGAGTTGCGACTGGTGCTCTATCTACGCCGTTCTTTGGTGTGCTGGCGTCCAATGCGCTGACGCTCAGGCGGTGGCCCCAGCGGCCAGGAAGCCGACCGCTCCGGTTCCTTGGGGTGCACGCCACCCCGATGCCTCTCTTCTCTGCAGTCGATTCGCTAGATCGAACTTGAAACAATGAGGTTTATCGAGATCAGCAAAACAAGGGAGAGGCAGAGGAGCGCTGAAACCACGACCGCAGCGGCTGCTTCTCGAGTGAGCCAAAGCGCGACCCTGTTGCTCGCCCACGCCAATGCGAAAACCTAACGCCGACCTAGGCACTCGTTCGATGAGCGGTTCAGTGCTGCTCCGAGATGATCCGTTCCCAACCAAAGCGGCCACCACTACAGCAAGCGGTGCCCCAATCTCTGCAAATAGGGTCTGCAGCACCGCTTTGAGAGAACGAGCGCTGATCAGAACGGACATTTTTTTCCATGGCCGCAGGGGAACGAGCGCCTGTCCGAGCATGGGCATCTCACGACGCTTGGGCGGACTAGGTCGCCATCCTCTCGGCCGACTGATTCAATAACACCGGTTGATGGTCATGGACTCCATACCAATGCATGAATTAAGTTGTGTGCGCTTGAATATAAAATGGTGAGTCGTCGAACTGTGGCCGCAAAGCAACGATCGCTACAGCAACCTCGACCACGACGCTCGTTCTCCTTCAGTTGGCGCGTCGTGCTCCTCACGCTCGCGCTGTATGGCGGGCTCTTGGCCTGCCGCTGGAAGCACAACCGATCCAACCAGTGCACTCACCTAATCACCTACGATCCCTCTTACGGAGGCTGGAACAATCAACTGCTTGCGCTTTTCGTGGGGCTTCACCTCGCACAGCTGCTGGGTCGTCGGCTCGTGGTGCCGCCCCTGATAGAGCGCGGTCGAATCCTCACCGAACTCGACTGGACAGACATGCTCGATATAGAGCCAGCACTCCATCGACAATGGATCCAGTCACGCTCGGAACGAGCACGCTGCGGGCAGCAGCCGGCAACATCAACGGTCGCCTTCGATGGTCGCAATATCTCCCTGCGTCTCCATCGAGATGCAGCTTGTGAAGAGGCCATCACCGCCCTGCGTGCCGCATCCGCGCACGCCGGACCGCGTCTGCTCCAAATTGCCAATACCTACGGCCTCGTGCGCTGCTTCACCCGACACGACAAGTCTTTTCTGCGCCTTTGGCAACACGCTCAGTTGCGTCCAACGCATGTTGCGCGCCATTGGTTGCAGCAATGGCAGGCCCTGGAGACAGCATCGGTACGCCCGCTCGTGATCGTCGTCCACGTGCGTTCCAGCGGATTTGAGGCTCGTGCACACCAACGTCGACCGCACGAATTCCCGGGCAGGACGCTGCATGCGTGGATGTTGGCGGGAAACGGTAGTGCATGCATGCATCCCGCACAACGTTCTGCGCTGTGCCAGATCTGTGCCATCCAACGCCGAGATCCAGACGCTCGTCCAGTGCATTTCTACTTTATGCATGATGAGCATGCTGAGTCGTTGAAGGTGCTTGCGCACTGGAAAGCTTTTGTGGAGGCCAGTGATCAGTGTGGTGCCGCTGGTGGTCGCGTCTATGACTTCACTCAGTCGGTATGGGCGGCATACGAGGGATTCGACACCCTCTCCTTGGTCACGGAAATGTATCTCGCCATCTACGGTGCGCATTTGTTCGTCGGGAGTACGTTATCGACGCTGTCTTCCAATGTGGCGCGCTGGCGCTCGCTAGCGCGCTATCCGCTTGCACCGAGCCTCAGTTACACCGGGGATCGGTATCTGAGTGCAATCCCGCATATTTTGGGGTTTCATTAGTGATCGGGATCCAGCCTTGGCTGTATTTTGAGAAAGCGGGGGCATTTTTCTTGGCCTGAGAGCTAAGGCGTGAATGAGTCCATGATGGGTATGTCGGCTCGCGTGAATATTTCGTTTGTTTCGTGCGTGCCAGCAGCAACCTCTGTGTCTGGTCCAATGAGACAATCGCGCAGTTGGCACTGATCATGGATTTGCACATTGCTTCCAATGACGCAATTCTGGAGCGTACACTCGCTCCCGATACGCACATGATCCATGATGACGCAGGCGCTCACTTTGCATCGTGACCCCAGAATCGTATGCGCGCCAATGACCGTCTGGTTTTTGATGGTACACCCGGCCCCAAACTGGATGCTCTCAGACGCGACCAGGCAGTCTTTCCCTATATGGAGGCGCGCTGTTGTCGGCCGCTCGTGCTCAGATGCTGGTGTCTCACCAGAATGCACCGAATGGGTGGGGGGCGCGGTTGATGTCGCTTCGTCACGCCCTCGTGCCGACGCCTTGGTCGCCACCTTCTCCAGATCGCCGAAAAGCATGCCAGCCGCCACCAGACGATTCGCCTCGATGTACGCGTGAATCGTATTGACGCGGAAGAGACGGCCATATTCTGGTGATGCGAAGCAGCCCTGACAGCGAATATTCGTGAACGAGATTCCCCCGAGGTTTTCCCGATTTTGGTGGGTCATCACCGTATGCAAGAGCGGCGGCGCGAGCTTTGGTATCCAATACTTGTTTTGTTCGTTACTTTTCAGGCTTGATGGCGGGTCTCTGGCCCGCGTAAACGGCTCGCCACGCATGTCAAGATACTTTCGCCAGGCGCTGCGCAGTACAGAGTCCTCTTCTTCCTCCATGGTTTCGGTCGCCATGGCACGGGAGAGTCTTCTCTCCAACACAAACTGATTACGAACGAGATACGGTAATAGATCTGAGCGGAGGCTGGTCATGTGTGGGCGCGACCGAAGGAGCTCAAGCACCCATCTTCGACACACGTATATATGGAGGTCTACGAGGTCCCGATGCACCATGATCGGACCCTCGGATCGCAGGACATCCCTGGGCAGACGAAGGCGATCCCCTGTCTTGGATGCGTCAGCAAATGATTTGACATATAGGACTCGCTGCGTCACTTCGTCGATCACGAAATAGTCTCGGGCGGATGTTGCGATGGTTGCACCCCCCGGGGCCGACCCTGAACCGTGACCCCGCGTTCGCGATCCTGATGCAGATTTGCTGCCCTCGTTTTTCACATTGGAGCTCGAGCTGGTCAACAACATTGTCCATGCAGCTTCAGAGACCCTATGCATCGTCGTCAATGTCGCCAAGTCCCAGTATCCAAACGCGTCGGCGCTGAGAATCAATACATCATCAGTATCGAGATGTTTCGCTACCCGGAGAATCGCTTCGGCACTGTCCAAGTCGTCTGGCACGGCTTCGATCCGAACAGCGAGCTCCTTTTCAGTCGTTTGAGAGCTCCGAAGCGCCAACACGGCGGGGTCAAGACCGTAGAACTCTTCAACGTACAAGGTCACTCGTTCGAGGGCGCGCTCAGTTGTGACAAGAATAACCTCCGACAGTCCGCTGCGCTCGATAGAATAGAGTGCATAGAATAGCAACGGCCGGTTGCCGATCGGCAGCATACACTTGGGCACCAAGTCCGTAAAAAGGCGCATACGAGAGCCAGCGTCACCTGCGAGCAACACAACCCGGAACTCGACAAAGGCACTGTGCGTGGCCTGGCGCTGCTGCCCAGACTCCCTGGTGGTGGCCATAGCGCTGCGGTTGTTCTGGCTCGAGATTAAATGCTGTAATGCGCAGTTTATATCACCGTGAGAACGATGTCACTTCCCTTTAGCGAACAGTGTCCTGCTATCAGGCAGCGAGAGACCCTACCTACTCACTCAGTACACCGCAGAGAACGACAGAGGTTTCTGCTTAACGTTCGCGAGATCAAGACCTCGAAAAGATCGCCCAGCAGTTGGATTTTAAGCCAAAAGACAAGGCTAGCGAGTTGTGCGCAAGTACGTCCAGTAACTCGGCACTCGGCCGGAAGTCGTACCCGTTTTCTGCCGCTTTGGAGACCCGAAATACTGCGCTTGGCCGCAGCGAGCAAAGCCGTCGCAATTTCGCACGAGCGGCGTGTCCGTCTGTCTCAGTCATGTCATTCCCTCGATGAGGGCCTGGTTTTGCATTTCATCCACCGTTCAGAGCGTATTCCAGAAGGTGTTCCCAACAGCAGTGCTCAAATTGAGGAATCCTCTCAAGCCCCAGGAAAGCAGCATTGGGTCTTTGCATAGAATCCGATTCGCTTTTTTTATTCGGGACGCTTTCATTGGCGAGACGTACAGGCAGCGAAAGACCGTGCGAGGAGCGTACTGGCGAATGGCGCGACCGATGCTGGAAAGCGTGCTTTGTATGCTCGGGGTCTCCGTCGTTGGCTCTTCGCTCTGGAACTCGTCACGTTAAAGCTGTACTCAGAAGACTGCATCTTCTAGCGCTTCTTCACGTGCGCGCCAACGACTCGTTTCCTAAAGGGATGCATTGGAGAATAGGCAGGCGCGCCTGGGCTCCCCGCGTTGGCCTCCCACGACAATCGTATGGCTCTGTCAGGCCCGCCGCTCGATCATACGATAGCTGTCCATCAGACACATGATCATGGTCCAATCCCCTCGCGTATCGCCCTCAACAAGGTGCATTCGACCAGTTCATAGGACGCCATGAAACCTCAAGTGTCAACCGAGGCAACGAACGATCGTGACCGAGACAGTCTCCGCGGTCGTCGGCTGCGGGACCGACCGGCGCGACGCCACGCTCGGAGGCGGTGCGGGCGGCGGCGTCTCAAAAACTGAGGAACGCCCCAGCTGGGAACTCAAGTACGGATCGGCGAACTAGTGGCTTCGACGCACACCTACCTATAATTTGGGTGGATTGCATAGCGAAACTGAAAGAGCCGAGGGCGATCATTCGCCATCCGATCGCGGTTCAAAGACTTTCCTGGGTATTGTGAGGGGATCATCGGTAGGTTTCGAGCACTCACGCAGAAACGAGACACTTGCTGGGACGTTCGGTAACAAGCGCTCGTCCTGGGCGAGGAAAGTACTTATCGATCCCGAGAGATTGAACCAGTCTGCAACGATCTCTTTCGCGGTTGCGCTCGGAAGCAGTTGAGAGCGCTCGGCCGTTCACGTGCTGGACGACACTGCGCGATACCGCTCTCCCCGAGGCGTTCTGCGTCGCTGCTGGTCCGACGCAGCGTCTTTTTCTCGCTAGACACCGATGACGTGAGCGTATGACCAAGCCCCTGAGACTCTGGAACCGTTTCAAGCGCACAGTTGGTGCGCAAAAGTATCCCGGATCCCTGGGCAGATCCACCGTGTCCGAGCACATTCCCAGCGTACGAGCCCAAACCCTTCTTTCGCTTTGAGATTCTGCACCAGTCCAGACGTTCCAGTGCCCGTGTTGGTCGTTTATATACACCGCACTGGTACGGTGGAAACACCTGCCTTTGTGGCGGTTGGTACGAATGCGGCGCTGAAAATGGTCGATCAACGTCGAGCAGACGAGGCGGGACTGGAACTCCTCTTTTGCAATACTTACCACCTGCTTTTGCAGCCGGGGCCCGAGGTCATTGCAGAGGCTGGCGGCTTGCATCGCTACATGCAGCGTACTCGGCCGATCATAACGGACTCTGGGGGTTTTCAGGTCTTCTCGCTGGCTCATGGCTCGGTTTTCGACGAGCTGAACATGAAGTCCCGGAAAAACGCATCGCCAAACTTGCTCCTCGCCGTGTCTGAAGACGGACCTGTTTTTCGATCATACCGAGATGGGCGAATGATTGAATTGACCCCAGAGCGATCCGTCCAGACACAGAAGAAGCTTGGAGCCGACATCATCATTCCGCTGGACGAGCTACCGCCGTATCATATCGACCGCGAGGCACTCAAGCAATCCGTCTTACTCTCTCATCGTTGGGAAGCGCGCTCTTTACGTGAGCATCTGCGTGACCTGCGCCAACAGGCGATGTTTGCCGTCATCCATGGCGGGATCGATCGAGAGCTCCGCCAAAAGTCCGTCGAGTACCTCACCGCACTGCCATTTGATGGGATCGCGATCGGAGGCAGTCTCGGAAAGGATCGAAGCGAGCTACTCTCGCTGCTAGAATTTCTAACACCGCTGTTGCCAAAGAAATGGCCAACCCATCTTCTCGGTATTGCAGACGAAGAGAGCATTCGGAGAGCCGTTCCCTTTGGAATCGATTCGTTCGATTCGTGCTATCCGACCCGAGCGGGTCGACACGGAACCCTGCTCACTCGATCGCATGGTCGTGTCCAAATCAAGAGCCGAAAATGGGAGCGCGTCTTCGAACCGGTCGACACGACCTGTGACGGTTTCGTCAGCAAAAACCATACACTTGCATATCTGCATCATCTGTGGCGAGCGCATGAACCACTGGCTGCTGCTCTCCTAACCTTACACAACATTCAGTACATGTGCGACGTTATGCGCGAGATTCGCGAACGCATCCTCGCGGATGATCTATAACAAGTGATTGCTACCAGGCGTTGTATGAGATCCCAGACGGATAGGTCGGTGACTGAACGCGACTCGTTCTGGTGCTCATCGTAGTGGAACTACGAGCGGGACCTTGACTCGACACCAAATCCGCATCCGTTCACCACCAGCAGGCAGGGGTCTTAATCGAACGCCGCTGCGTCGCAGTGTTGTCGAATGTATTCGCCACTCGATGCACCGAGTGCCATCAATACGGGGCGCGGCTTGGGACTCGGATTGCCGCGGATGGTTATTCACCAAAGGTCTAATCCCCTCCTCTGAGAGGAATCTTTGGCGCCTCTCAACAGGCGATATTCATACGCTGACCGAGCGCCAGGCCCGGGAGGATCATACCGCACTCGTGTCTCCCGGGCCAAGTCCTCCGCACTTGCTGGGTTCGTGTCGCGGCTCCATCGCGTGGCGGAAAATCGGGGAGATGCTATGACCCTGACTTCGATCATCGAGCATCGAAGCGAAAGCAAGCTCGTGGTTCTATGCTGTCAGCGCCCCACCAATCCAGGCAGTAAAGCGATCCTACGAAAGACTCAGTCTTGAGCGTTTGCTTCGGTAGAAGGGAGTTGGCGCAAGGTCCTGTTGCAATCGCGAGGTGCCGATCAGTCTCGCAGTTTCGCCTGACTTCAGAGTTGCCTTCGGATCTCCATCAAACGATATTGTCCGTCATGGAAGGCCAATTGAGCATGATACGCGTCTCTGGAGTATAGTTCCGGCAAGGTCCGGTGAGCCACTGTTTTCCAGTTCCTAGTTTTCGAGGCGAATCCGGAAGCCTGGTGAAGCACCAGTATTTCATCGCAACCTTACGTTTGGTTTGAGCGTCCCAGACTCAAACGGGCGGTGCTGACCCTCATACGTACGCTTCCTCAGATTCAGTTTGCGAGCCTCCAAGTCGTTGTTCCGGCGAACTGGTCGATGAATGACGCATCGGCTGCGACGCATCGACATCGCTGCGGCACTGTGGGCAGCTCTTATCAAAGAAGAGAAGCCACTGATCAACACAAGCGCGATGAAAATGATGCCCACATGGCAGTTTTCGAATCTCTTCCGATGGCTCGTACTGAGACAGACATATGGTACATATCGGCGCATCGTCATCGGCCTCGTAACCAAACTCTTGCGCATCGCCCACATCGAAGTGTACAACGGGAAGCTGTTCGACGACCTCGGGAGCAGCAGCTCGTTCCTGTCGACGAATACGTTCTGCGTAATTCACCAAGAAACGGATGAAAAGCGGCAGACAGCAGATGATCAAGGTGATTAATACGAGCGGAAGCATGAGAAACTGCGAAATACACAAGGACCAGGATGACGCATAAGCGAAAGAGCAGCGGTGCGGTTGCCGCACACGACCGTGCATCAGACAGCCAAATGCTGCCAAGGATGATCCAACCAAGATAGATAGCATGTAAGAATCGAGTATGTTGCTGGACAGCGTATACCGGCACTTCCATCTCCGTTGTGATCGGGGCATTCTGAGCGCCCGCTCGCATGGGTGCAGTCCTCGCATCTGCTCCTTCCCGTCGCTCAAAACTGAAAAAGGCCGGCGTGATATACTCAGGGACGTCTGCACTAAGGGGTTGGAGCTCGAAGTGTGCCACACGTCCGTACACGGAACCGAGCACCCTCAACGCAATCGACACAACCTGGAGGGCAATAAGTACTCCGATCCAAGCTTTGAGTGGCACATCACAAGACTGCCCACGAGTCACGAAGAGTACAGCCGACTCTGCGAGTATCTCCACCGCAGAGGCAGCGAGACCAAGTTTGCGCGTCCAAGGCATCAAGTCCGTCCGAACTCTTTCGTGGACGTGCGTCCGGACCTGGCGCGAGTCTGGACGCAGAAGACGGGCACCGATGCCACCATTGTGGTTCCCGGAAGCAAACTGCGCGCTCATGACGAGAGGTGTCGCTTCGCTGTCCTCGTTGCGCACCCAGATCGCCTCTCTGACCTCCATGCAAGGATGTTCCGCGAAAGCAAAACGGCCGCAGTACGTTGCCGTTTCTACCTTGGCCCTCGGTCCGAATGGTCACAGCAACGGCGACCGCCGCAAGCGAACCTGCAGAGTAGATGAAGTAGCGCTTTTACTTTCACACAGCGGTTCTGTTTTCAAATAGAGCCTAGGTGTCGGCCGCCAGATAACCGCAGCGGATAGAGGCGCCCGCCTAGACGACTGCGTGCCCCGATGAACGGATCGTGCAGACATGGGCCAAATTGACTCATTCCTTGGACGAACGCCAGTCATCGATCCTCGCCCTATTCCTGCGTGGCATGCACCAGCTGTATCCTCCGCAGTTTCCTATCGCACCTTTGAGGACGACACTCAAATGATTCTTTTTCTACCAATGGTTTGCTCCTATGAACGGTAAAAGATATTAGGGTAGAGCAAACGATTTCAGGTGTCCATGTCCTGGAATGGTCGGTTGGCTTTGCTTACATTTTTCGCCACCAGATACCCGCTTACTTTGAGGAGACTGCGATCGGCGCAGGACCGAACGTGCGACTGGGCACCAGTCGGAGGCGTCGATTCCTGCAATCATTGCTTGGGATGCCAAGACCGTTCACGTAGCTGCGTAGTTATCCGTTCTTTTTGCACTCAGGTTACACAAGATACGTTTCCCTTGCACTACGCGTCTGGCTTGGTTTGTATGAATTATTGGATATCCACGTTGTTTGTTATTAGGACTCAACGATAAACCTTCCTTATTAGGTTTTGGACTAGGACGAAACTTTTGAACGTCCCACAGGACAACAAAATGGCTGATTCCGTTGCGGCACAAAATCATGTCGCGCTGGTATCCACCCTAGAGATGACTCGTTCAGTGGACTGGTCACGGACGACCTGTTTACGCTGCCCTCCAGATGAGACTGTTTATCCAATCGTTGCGTTTTCGATCAAGGTCCGAATTCTTCCATCGTTCAGTCATCGAACTAGGGCGGCGCATACGATGAGGCGCATGCCCCCGGTTCTGCACCGTATGTCCATCTATAGCCTCGGTAGGTTCGGCGGATCTTCGGTGACCTCCAAGTTCGATCAAACGATTTCCATCATCTAGAAAGATTTCAAGCAGTTATGGAGCCTCACAGCATCGAACATTGGATCACGTGGACATGAAAGAAAAAAACGTGACTCACCAGGGCGGCGTGCGCTCTGGCTTTTGAACGCACCGCGGCAACGCGTCACCGCATCACAGTTACACACCAGAGCGCCCAACAGACCTTCATAATCATCAGACTACTTCAAGCATCTACCTGTGAGGATATTGTGCTCACAACTCAGAGTCGCTTCTGGGGTTAAGCACTCCTTGCTAACCCCGAAGCAAAACATCAGACGTCCTGCGACGAAGACCGTCTACAGACGTGCGAACATTGCCAGCGATCTGTCTCGCCGCGCCGCCTTGGTAGCCACCTCGAACGACAAACGCTTCTGAGCGCGTTCGGGTTTGGAGCACTGCAGTCGCTAGAATGCTTGGGTTCTGTCCAATCTTTGGGCTCACTCGTTCGCTTGAGACTGCCAAAGTCTCTACAACTAGGGGGAGGCGTTTTCGGACGATAGAGAGCGGTCTAGTTTGGCCCTTTACTGGAGTTGGCGTCCGCGGTGGCCTGATCCGTTCAGGGCTGCGGCTGGACGGTGTGTGCGGAGGCCCCGCTCTTTCCATGAGTAGCGACGCCCGCAAGCCCGCAAAACGAGGCACGAGTGACGGTGATGAGCGGAAAGGGAAACAGTTATCAGATCTGGACAAGGTGGAGATAGTCCAGGTATGCGATCCAAATGAGCAAGCTGCTGAGGCGTTGCCCTGCTTCGTCGAGGACGCGGTGCGCGTCGATGGTACAGAGTACCTGGTAATGACACCCTGTTTGCAGCCGGTTATATTCGCGCGGTTCGAAGACGGTGATGAGGAGTCTGCATTGGTCCCGATCGATGACCCGGCAGAGATTGATCGCTTGTTCAGGGACGCGTTCTTGGCGCTCGCAGAGCAAGACCTCTGTCTTGTGCGAACCGCGGTTGTCATGACTGTGGATGGCGATTTGAGTGAGTTCTTCGACGAAGATAACGATGACGCCGTCGAAGAGGAGGATGCTGAAGACGAACTGCTGGGAGAAACACTAGATGAGCTAGATGCCACGGCGATTGCCCGTGCGAGTCACCTCATCGAGCAGAATAGTACTGTCGATCCGCTCGACAGTGTGGATGAGGAACTGGCGCTTGCCGATAGCGAAGACGAGGAGGTGGAAGTTCTCGTCACCTTTGAAGATACCGAAGGGCGCATTTACTACATCTGTGCTCCAATGGAGCCGTTGTTCCTCATCGGCCGACGTTCTGACACGGAGCCGTCTCGCGTCACTGTTGCTGACCGGGACGAACAAGATCGGGTTGGCCCGCTGATCGAACGGCACGTGCAGGAGCGGCTGGACCGCGCAGCGAATGCCTCAGGCCACATCCTCGGTTAGGGAGACCAACGCTTTTGATGTACAAAATTGCCGCGTCATGTGAACAACCGTGATCTCAAGTGAATGGCCAGCGTCTCCTCGTTTCCAGTCCGCTCGGGGATCCCGCTTCTACGCGTTCCATTCACCTGGAAGACGACGGGAGCGGGCTTGTGCTCAGCACACTCCCGAGGCCGACACATGATCATGCAAGCGAAGCATCGAGCGCCCCCAGACGGCGCTTGCCGCAATCGTGGCAATGTGAAATAATTGGTGAGAGGAGAACCACAAATCGAATTTGCCTACCCAGACTTTCTCCGGAAAACGGGTGACATAAAGTGCAAAGCCAATTCCATATATGGACCACATAATGAAAGCATGGCGCAAGAGCCAGGCTGCGTGCTCTAGTTGCAGGGTCAGGCCGACCGCTAAGGGTAGCAGACCCCAACACGTGTACCCCAAGAAGGTGATATTCCGGAACGTTACATACCCATAACGATGCGCATACCAGAGTCCGACGACGGCCAGCATATAAAAGACTGCATTGATCCATAGAAATCGAATGGCCATCCGCCAATGGCACTGATAGCCGATCCCTATCGCCGGAATGTAGCTCGCACAGATTAAAAGCAGGATGCCCTGGTGATCAGCCATTCGCAAAGCTCGATATGCCTTCACTGAGTGTGTCAGAAAAAGGTGGTAGGTCGCACTAAGCAGGAAACAAGCCGCCGCCTGCCACATAATACAGGGATATGGTATACCGATCCAGCGCTGGTGCGTTCCCCAAGCGTACCCAAAACATGTAGGGCGCAACCCCCACCAAATAGATAAGCGCAGCCACAAAGTGAGTCCACACGTTCATGCTTTCGTTATGCAGCTCGAAGAAGGACACCAGAATCCTTTTTACTGAACGCGCATACTCGTCATAGCTCCGATAGTGACCAACTATGCCAGGACAGTGGAGAAACTCCGGCGTCTCTGCTACTGTTGTGACAACGGCGCCCTTTCGGAGGCGGCGACGCGTCCCCCCGACCGAGTCTGGAAGTGACACAGGACGCTGCGGCACCCGCTCCTCAGCGTCTGTGGGCATGCCAGCGTTTCTTGGCATCACCACGAAAAGGAGAGGAAAGAAAATAAGCAGGAAACGGTGTCTATAAAGTCTTGTTGAGACACACGGTCTCTCGATCGATTCCGGCGTCTCTGGCGACGGGCTGGGAGTGTACCCACACAGCGACCACCACCTCCGTCCAGATTCGGGCGATTGGCGTGCTGGCGCCTCCCTGGGCGGATGTCGAGACGCAACGCTTCCCTGAACGCCACGTCCGTGCGTTGACTCCAGTACCGGAGGGGTCCCATGACACCGCACAGATCTGCTGGGATCAAGTCAGTAATCTACATTCCCGGATATCCCTTCGATCTATTTCCTGAGATGCCCGATCGCGTCAGGTTGCAGGCTCGGATACGAAGCATCGGAATCGTGGATGTATCCGAAAAACGAGAACACAGCGCTCGCCTGTCGGAGACCGCGAGGAATCCGGTTCTCTCCCTCTTTTCAAGAGAGACACCATCCACGTTCCTCGCCTGTGTATCGTTGAGCGCATAGATCATGGTCATAATTTTCAAAGGCATATCGCGCATAGGGCACGGAAGCGGAATGCTCACCCATTCTTGAATGAATATGCTCTTGTCGTCCGCCAGATTGCATGGATGCATGGGCGCCTTGCTCGCTCCCAAGTGTGGCAAACACCAGCTCGTATCTCGTGATTTCGGAACAGTCGTTTCGCGTGCGCAACCATCCCGGCGGTTGTTGGCGGTCTCGGTGCAGCGCACCTTGGGCGCCACCGTTTTTAACTTGTCGCCCAAGGGTCGCGCAGTCCCTTGTGATGCAAGCTCTGCGCGGCTATTGCTGTTCATCGAGAAGTCGTTGGCGTTGCCTGGATCCATCGCCCCTAGAGAAATGATCGGTCGACCTCCATGATCACGAGGTGCTGCGTACAACTGGCGCGCACCTGGGATGACTTGAGACAGAGCGACTGCCGATCTGCCTTGAGGCACGACACCGCGATTCGCTGCCGCGTGTCCGTTGCGGCTCCCGAGTCAAATTCGTCCAAGCTTCGTTGCTACCTGGATTGCGATTACGATCACTGCAGTCGTCCGGTAGCCTATGCCCTGCGACAAGGTTTTCATTTCCGGTACCTGCGATGACACACAGCGCCATGGTTTCGTGAACCCCGGAGATGTACTGTCTGTGCGCGAGGAACCCCAGTGATACAGATCGTCACCGCACTCCCGCCGCTGCCAGCTATCCCAAGTCCCTGCCGAACTGATGGAATTGATAAGACAGCAGACATGGAGAAGCTCGATATGCATGGCGCGAACGTTGCGGTCTGGGCACGCACGCTCGACTCGTGCACAGATGTGTCGATCGTGGCAGGCAGGATCATCAAGTACCTTGCCTGGGTCGTTGTGCACCCTGGTCTGTTTCGGATGTTCATGCAACGAGTCAAAGAAGCGTGCAGTGGATGGCATGACCGATCCGATCACAGAGATGATGTTTTGCGGGAAAGGCCGGCCATGGTCTGGGGTCCCCGCTGCGCTGCTTGGTTACGCGCGAAGGACTCACGGCTCATCGAGATCCGCACACAAGCTTGGGCCGCGTCCACGATAAATACTGAAACTCGGCTCAGTACTGCCGAGTCTATGAACCGGTGGCAACCGACCCACCAGAGTCGTGGTTAGACGTTTATGTTTGCTGGAGTCGTGCGGACCCCGCTGGTGTCTTTTTGGCGTTCGTCTCTGCACGAAAACTGGTGCCCCGTTTCGATCTCGAGAGGCTCCCAACCCCTCCGTGGCCGAGTTCTACGAATGGCGAGCACAACAGGAAAGAGGACTCTCCGACTGCTAACTCAGGCGGAAGCGCAACGAGTTGACTGAGGAGCTCATGTCCGACGCTTATGGGTATACGCTCGAGCAGTTGATGGAGCTTGCAGGCCTTGCGGTTGCCCTGGCGACGGCCAGAGAGTGTCCTAATCGTTGTGAAAACGTTGTAGCCGTGTGTGGTCCAGGAAACAACGGCGGGGACGGGCTTGTTGCAGCCCGACACCTGCGCCTATTCGGATACGAGCACGTGCAAGCCATCTACCCGAGACCCGGGGGAAGCAACCACTTTCAGCGCCTCGTCAAGCAGGCCCAGGTTCACGGTGTGCAGTTCGTTGACCAAGCCGCCTTTGGAAGGACGATCCAAGACGCCGACGTCCTCATCGATGCCATCTTTGGCTTTTCGTTTCGTGCTGAGCGACCGATTCGTGAACCATACGCATCCCTGATTCGACACATGAACGAGAGCTCGCGTGCACACACCGTCATTGCGGTTGATGTCCCGTCAGGCTGGGATGTAGAGCATGGGCCGCCGCCGGCTGCACAAACTAGTGACGAGTGCCGACGGCTCTTCAGCCACCATGACGGCGGCAGCCCGATGGGATGCCAAAAGCGCATTCAACTGTTCGGGCGAATGTGTGGGTATCCTTGACTGCCCCGAAGCGCTGCGCAGCGCGATGGCAAGGACGTGCGCATTATCTCGGTGGCCGCTTCATCCCTCCCGCGTTGGCACAGAAAATGGACCTACTCCCGCTACCGTACACCGGTACAGAACTGATTGCGCGCATTGATGAACAACTCCCAACGGAATAAACAGCATCGATACGGCGCCTCCGAGAGCAATGCACCGGGTCATAGTGCCTCGTCGAGAACAACGCGAATCCCCGACACAGCTGATCGGTTGCAACACCTAGAAGGTATTCCCCAGCACCGGCACCGGTATGGACTTGTATGGGCGCTGGCCATGGATAAGGAAACGAAAGATCGCCGTGAAAAGATCGAGCCAGGTTTCGTTGCCGTGCAAGCGCACCGCGCTGGCGATCCGCTGTCGTGTTTCGGACACGCCAAGGTAGGCCGCGCAGACAGCCCATCTCGAGCAACGGGACATTTGACTGGACCAGCGCTCCTACAAACGCTGAACGCGAAGGAGCGTTCGCTTTCGCTGAACACTGTCTCCTGGTTCGCCTTTCCATGAAAAAACGCCAGGACTGCTAAAAGCTTTGCTCTTTGCGGTCATCCTTCTGACGGGTTTGCTCGGTGCATGGTTGAGTCCAAGCCGGCTACCTGCGGAGGCGCGCAGGAGCGAAAAGCTCATTGTCGTGGCTCTTTCCGTACGTTTTTAGATAAGACCGTGAGCAGCGGCTGGATCGAAAAAAAAGAATCTTTCCATTGGAATAAAACGGTTAAGAAACAAAAGGAACTAGGCTTACTTCGATGGCTCGCCCTAGGTCTTGTCGTTTTGTCGTTAGGTCTCTACTGGCGTGCGTTGCGACAAAGGAATCAAGTTCGTTTGAGGACCTGCGTTAGCGCTCGAATCACGTGCAGCACTCGATCAGCTTCGTGAAGTGTATGATAGATGGGTTGAGCGCAGTATGGATGACTGTGCACCAGCCGTCCCTCATGAGGTTCGCTGCGATGCGAGCTTGGTGCGCATGGCGGTTGTGCGGCCGTTCTCCACCAAGCACATCGGTTTGTTGGAGAGGCGTATCTCGGACTGGACGACTCTTGCGCATGCTGCTCCCTGTCTGTCAGGCGAGATCATCAAAGGAACGTCGAATGATATTGTTCCCGATCTTGTCTTTGTATACAGCGCATCCAGAGCGGATCACGAGGCGCATGGCGACGAGTTTCGCGAGCGTCTCATGCGGGCTGCTGAGCCCTTGTCACCGAGGGACGGACGTCCATCATGTTTTCGGAAAATCCTGTTCTGGAAACATATTATCGATCGGCATTTGGAAGACGTCCATCCCGATGCTACCTGCGGAATGTTCTATGATCTGATCGACCGTCTCGCCGCGGCCAATGCCACCGATCATGAACCATACACCCACTTTTTGCTCATGGAGCCCGATGTGCAGCCTCTCCAGACAGGATGGTTGACGAAGGGAATGTTGCCGCTGGCATGCATGGCAGCCGTAGACGGCGCTTGGATGGTCGGCAGCATCTCGCGCAACCCGATGGATTATCGCGACTATCATCTGAATGGCAACGCGCTGTACGCCGTGCAGGACAAGGCCTTTAGGCAGGAATACCTCGGCGACCATGTGCGTCGCCGGTATCGGCGTAGTGCCCGAGTGCCTTTGCGGAGGGCTGCAGCGGCACCTCCTTTGGCGGTTTCGACGTGAGTATCAGTGGATACCTATTCGATCTGCCGATGAGCCGCGACGAGTGGCACTACGTTGCGACGATCTATCATCGTTTTCGCGCCACCGACACGATCTTGAATATGGGAAACTGCGCACGATTGGCGTCCCTGGAGCAACGAGCTCGAAATCAGTTGCCGAACGATGCTCGTTCACGGAAAGAGCGCGAATCGAGTTCGAAACCTCTGGGATCCCGCGGACCCTGGTTGGTTTGCGGATGGCACTCAGCCTAACCACGCGGCTTCAAACGCCCAAACATATCGGCAAATCAGTCTCTTTCTGGACCGGGTGTCGAACACGACGGATCCATATTGCAGACGGCGCATTTGTGATCCCACCGTGCCGTTTCCACCCTGTGCGTTCACGGATTGGATTCGCAAACAGCTTGAGGCCGTTTGAGACCACTCTTCTGCCTGTTGGCGGGCGCGTGCGGAGGCCGTACCTCGAGAGTCGACGCGTTCCGTTGCAGGCTCCCGAGACTTGGATGATATTTCAACGCTTGCAACCTATTGATGGATATCAAAGTGTGAGAGAACTGAGATGCGCCTCATGGGCCCTGAGACCACGCTACTCATCGCGATTTGTAAGCATCGAGGAGGGGACTGCGTTCCGACGAACCCAAACCGGCCCGCAGCGAACGAAAGACAAGTTCCTTCGAGTCTTCTGAATCAGAAGGGAAGCATCACGACAGTCCCGATGGTTGCAACGGGCGCTACGAAGGCCTTTTCGAGAGCTGAACGAGGACTTTCTCGCTACTGAATCAACTGGAGGTAAGTTCATCGCATCTGTGTGCGAGCGATTTACACGAGACGTTGGGTTGGGGTGCGTCCTGCACACGCTCCGTCACTGCCGCCAAGCAGCCATGCACACCGTCGAGCGGTTTCCTCGAACGACTCCGCAACGGATGCGGGACGGAACATGTCCTAGATCCATGCCAATGCGGACGACGCGCACGAAACCGCAGGAGTCGTACCGCCACTCGACATCAAGCCAAGAGACGCTACGCATCGAGGGAGCCGCATTGCCGGTGTCCGCCTCCAGGTCGCCGTCACCAACAGTTTCTTTAGTCATGGCCCAAAGCGTCTGCAACTTCCGATTTGTTCTGGTTATTCAGACTTGCAAGCCAGTCTGCGACGAGCCGATGGGCGATCGCTTTCCGGGGAGGTAGATGCAACGCTGGCGCTTTGGCCTCGGGCGAGAGCATTGTACGCACCTGGTCTGCTCGAAACCAGGCCACTGCCTCTAGTTCACCATCTGCGGGTTGCGGCGTTGGCAGCGCCTTTCCGTCCGACACCGAAGCATAGAAGCCAACCATCAGCTGTGATGGAAACGGCCATGTCTGCGAGCTTGCGTAGCGAATCGAGCTGGGCAGGATACGGATTCCGGCCTCCTCGGCAACCTCTCGAACAACAGCCTCCTCGAGGGTCTCTCCCGCTTCGACGAAACCAGCGACGCAAGAATAACGTCCAGCGAGCCACTGATGCTTGCGTCCAAGGAGACACATCGCACCCTCCAGGCCGGGACCAGCTCCTGGCTGCTGCGCCACCACCAGCACGATCACAACTGGATCGATCCGGGGGTAAACTGCGAGGTCGCAACGAGCGCAGTGGCGACTTCGCCCTATCCGACAACTTGGCGAAATGGCTGTTCAAACAAGGTTATGACCACAGCTACTGCAGAAACGATTCCGATGATGCCATTCGGAGAGGGTTCGTGCCTGAGCCAAGAGGGCGGCGTGCGCATCCGAGATCGTCACCTCGCGGCTACGCAACGCGAACAGGTCCAGTCCCTGTATCTCTGCTGCAACCTCCCGGATGCGTTCAGTAAAACCCAGCTCATCTTGTTCAGATGCTGCGTCCAGTAGTGTCTGGAGAACGCGCACAGCGAGGCCATGGGCGTCCATGATCCCGGCGCTCACCGATACTGGTGGTGAATGCGTCTCCCCCTGCTCTTGAGCGACCATTCGATCTGTTACATCAGCCACAAAAAGCTCGTGCATCACTAGGGTGTTCGAGTCTGGACCTGTTGCAACATCAGATTCACTTCTATTCAGCTCTGGGAAGAGGCAACGAAGTGTATCATCATCCATGGAGCCCAGAAAACCGACGTAAACGCCGCGCCTCATCAGGTGCTCGAGCTGTGCCTCGCTGTGGAAGAGGTCCAACGCGACCAGCTCTGCTTCAGCGTTTGGACTAGGTGGCTTGCGAATCAAGTGGCCCAGGCGCCAGTGACAGGGCAAAACCCAAAGACGTCCGTGCTGGTGTACCGTCTTGTAGAGCTCCGAGCCTGTGGGTACCGCTCTCAGCCACCGCTCGCTCGCGATGAAAACTATATGGTGGAAAGGATAGATAGTTTGGCCATTGAGCGCTCTTCCACGAGTTCTTTACGGCTCTAGTGTCCGCCGTCATAAGAGGCACCGTTTGAGGTGCCGCGTGCTTCGTCGACGTGAGCACGTCGGGTTCTCGACGGCGCCTGCCCACGTGCAAGCGCTTTCTCGACAACCGTCTGGTCTGTTGAAGACTTTGGTGATCCCTGAGCGGCTTTTCCGTAAAAGAACGCTTCCAGCACCCTGTAATCAGACCGAGGGACGAGAGCAGCCACGGCGAATGGTAAGCGCTCCGCCACATGCGCAAACAGGATGCAGCGTGTGAGGCAGTTCCGGGTCCGCTTCGAAACCGTCTCTCTATCGCCGCCGTGGCACCCGGCGGCAGCCACCACGGCACCGAAAAACCGAGACTCGGGGCCCAGAACTCGGTCCGTCAGAATATTATCGTAGAGTGTCCTTTAAGATTATCGTCCGAGGGAAAGCGTTCTCGGGTACCTGCGCGTTAATCATGTTTCAGCCAGCGTCTTGTGGGCGTCTCCCTCGGGGCCTGCAATCCTATCATCGTCAAGTTCACTTTTTCGACTCGGGGTCCTCGGCAAGCTCCGTTTGTATGGCCTTGCTTTTCTGCTGGAAACGGCTATCTTCATTGTCGTGTTGATGCATACCAAGCATGTGCGGCAGATCTGCTCGAGCACGGAAGAATATGAAGAGCCACATGGCTGTGCCGCAGACCCAAGCTATGCGGAGTTGACGCAGGCTCGGTTGCGGTGGAAACGTCGCGTGCCCGTGATCGTGTGTACCACCCATACTCACTCGGCGGTGACTCAAAGATCAACGCAAGAGGCACTCTATCTCTGAGAAGCGTTTGAGGCACACAAACACGTTCGCTGCAGGCTTGGGAACGGGCTGGGTAACCTGGAAGTAGGCGCGAGGCCGCGCGCGTCCCAGGACGCCCTCCGCGATCCGCTGTCGATGCGTCCGCGCCCATCGGGTCGCTGTTTATACTGAACCTGGGTGTATGCGACAGCTTCGACCTTAAGGAGCGCTTCTGAGGCAGTAGATGCGATCCTAACTGTGGCCATGGACAGCAGTTAAGATGGGTTGCTCGTTCGATCGGTCCCGCGGTCAGTTCCTCGGATTGTTACCGAGCAGCTTGCCTAGAGACGATGGTGCAGTCCTAGTTTTGGAGGAAGCGGTCGATAGTCATAGTCAGCGCACAGTCTAAGGTGAGACTTTGTTTGTTGCTCTCTGTGTCCGGCGATTGCACGTTTCTAGTCGACCAGCTGTGGTGCCACGAGTCGACTCAGGGTTGCACTGATCTGGGAAAGCTCTCGATTTAGACATGATTGCCATGCTAATAGCATAGGGAGCGCCCATATCGATGGGGTGCGTGTACGGGTACGGCAAACTCGCCTGCGGGGCACGATCTCATGATGGTCTCCTTTCTTGGGTTTTCCTGACATGCATATCGAAGGCGCTGACATCCGATATTGTTTCACTAACACAGAGTCCTGGTCGTCACCGAAAAATGATTTGATGGTGGTCCAATGCGCCATGTTAGGTGCCAGATTCGTGCTCCATGCTGCCTCGCGACTGCATAGCAGTCGTCACGAGCACGATCGTTTTTCGGCGGGATACCCATACGGAGAGTCCCGAAGCGTAACCAGAGCCCCGGCAGGAGCGATTCGCTTTCTGCGTTGGCCTCACTCGGTATATTCCTTCTTCCGAGAGGGTTTGCAACCCGGATCGTCCATTATTTTTCATTGCATCGACCAGCGTATTTTGGACCTGGTTCAGATCGCGCTGTTATGCATCATCTATGACTGCAGCCTATCCAGTGTGTACATTTAGGGCGCGTTGCAAAAAAAGAGGTTCCAGCATGTACGAAACCCGTTCCATTCCTCAAGGCCCCAATCGCCGAAAAAAATAGAGACCAGCCAGTTGGAAATATCGCATTGCTCTGGGAGAGCAAGATCGATGAATGCGGCTCGCGATGAGCGTGAACATGTGGGAGCTTTTTGCCTCTCAGCTCGGACAGATCTCGAGTCCGTACAGCACGGAACCTCCGATACCCCATCCAAGATTCCATGCATCTGTTTACTTGATTTGGTATGTTTCGAGCTCAATCTGAAGCATATCTTCATGATGAACACCTGTGGTGCATGGTGCCACCAAGTCGGGGAACTCGGCTTTTCTGGTGTCATCCGTGACCGAGGTTTGGGGGGCCCGCGTGCACGAGCGCTGCGACGCTCGCCACCCGACGGGCCCCACCCGTCTCAGAAGGAATCCATAAAGCCACTAAGGGATTCGTTCGATTGGCTCGTCGCGGCGCCCAGTGTTGCGCCAGACAAGTCTTCTCTTCTTCCAACGGGTGTCGGCTGGACGCTTTGTTGCGAACGTTGCACAGCGTGCCGATTCACTGACTGGACAAGGGGTACCAAAAACGGCCAAGTCTTTTCTAGAACAGAGGACACGTGGGATCGGCTGTTTCGTCAAAAGCAACGGACATCCTCGCCGTTGATTCGTTCGGGACTGCTGTTTTCGCGCGCCGGCGTTCGCTGGAGGCCACCGTCGGCGCTAGTTGCACTCCGCAAAGAGCGGCGAGGCAGCTCGCGTAATGAACACGCGCGCCACACGGAACTTTTTTGTCCAGAATACGCGGCGATCGAAACAGGAGATTGAGGAAGAAAAACTTTACGGGACTTTACGCGCTGTTCAGAGTAACACGACCTCTGAAGGTGTCACCTCGGAGCTAGACCAGATCATGGACGTTCTTGGTGACAACGAGACCCAGATGCGGCGGGCTATGGCCTCAGAGCAGCAGCAGCACGCAGCGCCTCTGTCTGGTACGCGGTGGAGCGTAGATATGGATACCTCCGAGCGGATGCCTCTTTCCGAGGCCCGGACGGCATCGCGGCTGAGCTTGGATGAGCAGGACTTGGTCGTGCCGGACGGAGCGCTGTCGGTGCCATGGACGAATCGACACGGGGAACGCGCTTTTCGGACGACTGGCGACGCTCACCAAGCGGTGGCTCGGGGGGCGGCGGCACAGAGGGACTCGCTGGGAGCGTCCCCTTCAACCGTTGCGATGGGGACAGCTCGTAACGCCGCGCGAGCCAGGGGCTCTGTGGCCTCATCCGAAATGGATGATGGATCAGAAAGCGAAGGCTTCCGAAGAAGATCTCTCCTGGATCTCTTGGTTTTGCTCCCTGAACGGGAATGAGTTCTTTTGTGAGGTTGACTGAGGAGTTCATCCAGGACGATTTCAACTTGACAGGGCTTTCCTCGATGGTTGCCTACTACGACTATGCCCTTGACATGATTCTTGATGTGGAGCTGCCAGAAGCCGAGCTTGACGAGCGTCAGCACGAACTAATTGAGCTGAGTGCAGAGTGCTTGTATGGACTCATTCATGCGCGTTATATCCTAACGAATCGGGGGCTCCATGATATGTTGGAAAAGTTTAATAATGTCGATTTTGGTCGTTGTCCGCGTGTATACTGCGCAGGCCAGCCGGTTCTGCCTGTAGGCCAGAGCGATGTTCCTCGACATTCAACCGTGAAGCTCTTTTGTCCGAGATGTTGGGATTTGTTTCTCCCAGCGGAGCGTTGCACACACGCATCTCGACGGAGCCTACTGGGGCACAACATTTCCCCATCTATTCTTGCAAACGTATCCGGAGCTCGTACCAGAGCGGAACCCAGAGAGGTATGTTCCACGAATCTTTGGTTTTCGCGTAAGCGAAAAGAGCAAGCAAGTGCAGCGCAATCTTGGGCTTTTGCGCCGAGCATCTGACACTGATGACCAAACCAATGCGAGCTGAAGCGGTCCTTCAATCGGACGCTACGCTTCGGGCGCAGCACGCAGTGGGATATCTGTTTCAGAATGACCCGCCTGGAGAACGTATTCGTCTCGACCTGGACCGTCGACCGTTCCGAATTCTGGCGGATCGACAATGTCTCGGGGCCACGACGCTGTCTTTTCGCGTTCAGCTCTTGGGGCTGTGCTTGGGGCTGCAAATGCGCCGCACCCGATCAGTTTGAGAAGATGCTGGGTTGGTTCAGGGTATGCGTTGGGGGATGCGACTCCGTACCGTGCTCAACCGTCGCAATTCTCAGCCGCACCCGATCAGTTTGAGAAGATGCTGGGTTGGTTCAGGGTATGCGTTGGGGGATGCGACTCCGTACCGTGCTCAACCGTCGCAATTCTCAGCCGCACCTGATCAGCTCGAGAAGACACTGTGTTGGTTCAGAGGATGCGTTGGAGGATGCGACTCCGTGCCGTGCTCAACTATCGCAATTCTCAGCCGCACCAGCTAGTGCTATGGGTGCATGATGCTTCCAGGTGAACTCCATCGTGATTCATCTGGGTTTGTAGGGGCACCGAGCTCTGTGCATTGATAACATGTGGCTGGGCGCATCCGCTCGAGTACGCGCAGAGTGGTAGTGGCCGTGCCTCTGGGCACAGTGTCGACCCGTGTTAGATCCGTTTGGTCTCGATGCTTCTCAGGACTCGATTTGAGTCTCGACATGCAGGGGCTTTGCATTGTATGTCGTGGAAAATACCAAAGGCACAACGCAGCAATCTTCCTTAGAGTCCTTATGAACATGTTCCTAGTGGCCGAGAAGGCACGGCTGTTTGCTCATGTCATTAGAGAAAGTGTGTGCGTTTGCCTGAGCGGAAAAGCGACTAGGCAATGGGCCCATAAGCAAGCCTCGTGGCTCCAGTCGAATTCTGGTGCACGGCAAGGAGAGATACGAAGAATCCATCGAACAATGCCGAACCCTTGGTGAACTCAGCGGCATCGGCTCTTTATTGTAAATACAACTTTTGCGCACGAGGCTAAATGAACCGTCTTCGTCTCACGTGCTTCCTGTTCAAGTCAGTGCAGCAGACTTTGATCAACGGCCTCGACTCGATCGATTCATGGCCTTCATGAAGAGGACTCGATTCAATGTCGGTCTCTCGCAGAGCCGCGCTCAGGAGCGATCAGGCCATATAGATGTCTGAGGTCTCCGGCAGTCTTCATTCCTTCGAGTTGCGTCATCTCAAAGGAGCGATTGTCGACAACAAGTTGGCAGTGAGACGGGACCCTTGGCTTTATTCGCCACGTCCATATCGAGTTCGCTGCAAAGCAGCAAGTTCACTTGCCAATTCGTTTGTGACCGCATCTCTCGATGCTCGGACTAGAGCAGCTGTTCATTCGCGCACTATAGCTTCACACGATTCGATGCCGGACCAGATAAGTGTGACCCAGACATTCTCTTCTCCACATGGTAGGCAACATGTCGGCTGCTTTGTCTGCATTGCTTTGCACTCCCAGAGGCATCCCCTCATGTCCAGGGTAATCTCGCTGGCCAACAGCCCGGTAGAGGCAAATGGTGATCCATGGATTGGTTCGTTACCGGTGCTCGGGTTAGTCGCCGAAGTACATGGATCCGCTCAGTGAAGTGAAGAAAAGGATATCGCAGCGAGAAGCCATCAAACTGCCTTGGCAGCGTACACCGGCTCGAATCCGGGGACCGAGTCGCGCTCCGTCACCAGATGGGTGTAGACACTCCAGTCGACATTCTTTGAGCTGTGATGCTCTCTCAATGAATACTTCCATCCGGGAATTTCCAGAAACGGAGAGATACCGGTCATCGAGGAAGGCAGGATCAATATATACAAAGGGTTCGGGACACTCAAGGCTGCCGCTGGTGCGCTGGGCCAGCCCATGAGCGCGGTGCAACGCGCTCAGCGCTTCCCCACCGGGATAACTTCGCATCGCTACACTCAGGCCGCCTATGTGGGCTGCAAGAGCACCAACAAACAGCGACATTTGACACAGGCGCACAACTTGAATCACGAGGCGTTTTCGCTTGGCTTCTTTCAGAACCCGGCGATATGGCCGCGCATCGAGTTCATTGAGTGCCACTTGCCGCCTGATGAAGCTTGTTTGATTCGATGGCCGTCCAGCCAAATTCATGCAGGCGACCGAGCGTCATTCCCTGCAGCCGCATTGATCAGGGGAATCGTCGGTAGGATGAAACGCAACTCTTTTGGCGAAAGCACAGACAGGCTCGCGACGAACGCCAAAGCAGGCAGGGAAATTTGCCCGGGCATCTGGTATGCGAAGCAGCCCCACTGGAAACAGGGGAAAGTAGACTGGGATCGGTAGGAGTGCCCGGGGCAGTGCCGAGGTCCAGTACCACCAAGATGGTTGTAGCTTCCATTCCCAGGTCTGACGGACCGCCGCGCCGGAATAGAGTACATCCCATTGCGGAGACAATACTCGTTGCACAACAGAGGATTTCATCAGCATAGAGAGCGTCCCAGCGGCAACGCCTCCTTTGAGGGTGGCAATTCCTAAACTGAGTAGCTTGCGACTGCGCAATTGCGCCTCGGTCGAGACGATGACACCCAATAGCAAAAAGCAAAGTAGAAACACAGCGACTTCGAAGCGCCAGACAATCGCCAAGAAACTCAATAGCACCGTGCATGCAAGTTCATGGCCGCGTAGGTGCAGTCCGTACGCGAACGAGGCAGCGATGGAAGCGAAGGTGTCGGGCAGCACTCGACTCGCATAGAAGATAGGGTGAAATTGAGCACAGAGGAAGCGTGCGAAAGAGGTGCGAGTGTAAGCGTTTGGGAGTGCGTACCGCAGCTGAGTCCACGCCAGCCAAGAGAGACTGCCGAGTATACAACGTATTAGAATGAGCGCTGGAAGTTTGGGCTCCATCCAAGACCTGAGCAAAAGGGCAAGAGGGTAGGGGTATCGGCTGCTGCAGCGCCCAGTTACGTGCTCGCCACAGGTTGTAGATCAGTCGCACAGGCCCGATGGCCAAAATGCCTAGGACGAGCTCACCCAAAAAGTTGTGTTGCGCTTGACTAGAGCTATTGAAGTGATGATGGCGCAGCAGAGTGCCCCAGCGAGTACCTCGATAAGTTATATCGTGCACGACCTGCAAGTAAACGGACTCGTTCGCGCTGTTATGGGGCACCAGCATAACGTGAAGTAGGATGAGCATCAAAAGAAGACCATCATAGCGATCAAGCACCTTGAGACTTGAGAGCATTTTAGGAAGAGAGAGCGCCCGCCAAACAAGGACCAAGCTCGCAACACAACCAAGGCGGTTCCCTGCACGAGGCCCGTTCCCCGGAGACACCAACGTCACGAAAGAACTTGCAGTGCTTTTCGCGTGTCCGTTCACGGAGTCGGTTTCTGTTTGCTTCTCTTGGTCCTGATGAAGTACCTTCCAGGGAGTGAGACGACGAGCTCGTTACCCTGCACAACGCGGACACTCGTCAGTTTCATGCGCTGCTCCGCTCAGAGTCCGGCTACTTTTGCCGGGGCCGCGATCGCTCTGCGGCAGCGATGCGGCCTCGTGTTGGTACGCGCAGGTCTGCCGTTGTGCTCAAGGAGACTCATTCTATGCTGATTTAGTGGGCGGCATGCCTATTCATCCACAGGTCTTCGATTGGATGCTATGCATTAGCCTTTTGGAGCAAGCTGATTCGTGTTAAAAGCCAAGATAGGCGTATACTTTGGCGCACTCCTGTGCAGGCCTTTGGTAATATGGCCGGTTTACTTAAAGTTCTTTCCTGTTGCAACGGGTTTGCCTTCGTAGTCGGCGCCCATGCCTTCAAACTTTCCTTCCCACGCAAAGAGGTCGTTAACTAGATCGCGATCCTTGCCATGTATGTCTGCTTTGGTCCACGTATACAGGTCGGTATCCTCGACTTCGGTCAGTGGCTCGGGCAATGAGTCTCCTGTTCCGCGCACGATAAAAGCGCCCCCGATGGCGCAGGATCCGGGCTCCCCGCTGGTGCCGAATACAATCATGGAGCCGAAAAGGTACTTGCGCAGATGATCCATCCGTTGGAACCACCCATTCAGAAGATTCGCGGACATGAAGGTTTTGGTGAGCTCGTGATTGTAGCGATACCGCACAATCCAGACAGAGTATCCATTCGGGTCAAACATCGTGTCCCAGATCTGATTCATAACCTCGCGCGTGTTATCCGAGTTGGAGTAGAGTCGCTTCGCGGTTTCCAAATTGAACGAGGACTTTGGTAACAGATCGAAGGCGTTTTTTGCCCTCTTCGATCCTTGATCTTCTTCAGCAACATCCCCATCTTGGCCGTTCACGGCGCCAGGTGCCGCCTGAGAGGAGCCCACAGGAGCAGACTGTGCTGAGGCCGTAAAATCGGGACGCTTGAGGCACGGCTTGAAGTCTGAGCCTAGCACAGCGGACGAATTCCGGTTGTCCGATGCAGGTGTGAAACCAGCGTTTCAACGCGCGGTATTTCATCAGAAGCTCTGGATCAAGCACGCACTCAAAAAACCAGAACAGCGACATGCTCACCACAATATCCGCCAGCGTGACACGCTCTCCAACGAGAAACGTATGATCCGTCAGGTAGCGTTCGAACCCGTCAAGAACGACGCAAAGTTGCTCCAGTGCCTCGTCGAAACGCGCCTTGTCCGGCTTGAAGAAAGCCGGGAACAGCACCTGGATACAGCAGTGGCCTCCCGAGTGGATCTATCCGTCCAAGAGAAACGTCACAGAATGCGAGTACGTGAGTACGAAGGACCGGATCGTCGCCGCCAAGCAGGTCCGTTCGACCAGAAGTCTCGAGCACAAATCGCGCGATCGCCGTTGATTCGAACAACCCTTTCCCGTCATCTAACTCCAGCAGCGGGACCTGACCAAAGGGGTTGAGACGCAGAAACTCCGGCTTCCGATTATCCTCGAGAAACTTAAGTCCGAAGGAACATCTATCTGCACACCCCCATACTTGGCGGCAATCAAAACCTTGAAGGCTCTCGGATTACGAGGATAAGTGTAAAGTTTCATTAGCACACACAGACTCTAGTCAGACGGGTAACTTCTTCCCGATCAGCAGTGCTTGCAGAACAGAACGCAACGTCGAACACTGTAGGGAACAACGCACCGTTGTCGTACAGGACGATCGGGCGCGGCCGTCGCCGACGCCTACGAAGCCAGGCGTCCATCGTTCAGAAGACGCTTCCTTCAATTACGCAATACCTTTCGGCGCTCGTATCTTTTAGGTCCTTGACGAGAAGCGGCAGCGTTCCGTCGCTGCTGAGGTCACCTGTTGCTGTTTGGCAGTCCAGACTGTTTCAGTGGCGTATGCAGCGCTGGCTGCAGCGTGTTGCCCTAGACCTGGTTCGTCGAAGGTTTCACGGTGTGCGCTGGTACGCTGTCACCAGTGGGGGTGCTTCTGGAGAGCGCACTGGAGAGGCTGCGCAGCGAAGGCGCTCACCTCGAGAAGCGGGACGCAGTCGGCTGCTGGAGCGTTTGGAGCGAGCACAGCTGGAGCGTCAGACCACTTCAGAGCGCACCCGCAATGATCAGGCTGGCGATGTAGGTGGTGCGTCGCCACACAAGCCGTTGCTGGACGCGGTTGGCGCGCACGAGCGAGACCAGGTGCTGCCGCGGCGCGTAGTCTCGCGCTCGCTTCTCGGGCTGGTTGCCACGGACCGCGGCGCAAGCTCAGCGCTGCTGAGCGATCTCGAGGCCGAGTCAACGTCGCTGGAAACGCCTCAGTCACTCAGGTCGGTGCGGCGTCCGTGGCATGCACGCAAGAGCCGTCTCCTAGAGTCTGTCGGCGAGCCGGAGCAGCCACCAGCGCGTTTGCGACGACCGAGACGCCTTCGTGAAGAGGTCGATGCAGAGACACCGGGGCGAGCTCGAAGGCGCTCTCGTCGATCGACGTGGCAACTTGAGGTGCGCTCGGCGCCACCGAGTGTATCGCTGCTGCCGCGCTCGGTGCGTGAGGAGCAAGCGCGAATAGCCTCATCCATGCTAGAACGTGACGGGCCAGCAGCGGTTGAAACGATACGGGCGCTTGATCAGGAGCTGCAAGCGGTGCTTGCGAAAGATCTGCAGCGCCAACGCCGACGAAAAATTGGCAAGTACTTGGTGTACAAGAATCGGTACGTGCCTTGGGGAACGTTTCGGGAAGAACGACTCCACACCGAGGATCTCTGGGTGACGCACGCGTTGCGCGCCGCCCAGTCTGTTCTGGCTGAGGCGCACGCCCAAAGGCGCACTCAGCTTGGTAGCAGCTCCGCCGACAGGCCACTCTGGTTGGATTCGGTTGTTGAGGACCTGTTTCCCAAGGCGCGGAGTATTCAGGAGATTTTATTGATGATTCGGCTCTTGCGTAGGAGTGTCCAACAGATACAAAAGCTGCCTGCGGAGACGCGTCAGTTGATTTTCGCCAAGGAATCGGGGCCTATGCGCGAAGCGCTGAAGCTTTTGTAGGAGTGCCGCGATGGGATTCGGCAGACAAGGTCGCCCTAAACACGGAATGCGCCCAGCAGCAATGATCGACCAGCGTTCGGCGAGGCGCATCCTGGGGAAGGATCAGTGCAACGTCCAGACGTGTCTGCGGCCCCTTTAGGGCAAGAGAGACGCTCTAGTGACCCGAAGCGTCCGCTTCGAAAAATGGCAGTCTCGGGCGGGAACATCAGCGATGTATCTGGCACCTCTGCTGAGCCGCCTGGAGTGCACCAGGGCGCCAACATCCGCTTCAAAACCGGCACTGCGTATCGGCGCCTGGACCTTGTTGGACCATGGCGAATGGAACTCACCAGAGCCAGCAGACATGAATGAGATGAATACGCTGCCCCAGGACTTGTATGCAGCGCGCCGCTTTTGGAGCGCAAGCACTCCATTGCGACGAACGATATACTTTTTGAGCTGGACGGCGACAGGTTCGCACACTGGAACCTACTCCCTACGTGCTTTGGATGATCCAAGCTTGTGCCTGATGGGTGCGAGTGCCCATGCAGTATGGCATCAGCTCATCGAGCGGGTGCGCATCATCTGGCAGACCAGTGTACCTCCAGTCGCGAACAATCCATCCCTGCGCTCACTTTGGGATCTTTGCTCCAAACATGAGTCTATTCTGGCGCAACGCTTCTTCTGCCCAGTACCAGCACTTGTGCGTTGTCTCGCTTGTGCGGATGCTCAGGATCCAGGTGACGCTGGCAAGCGCTCGTGCCTCCAACGAGACGCAGCGCGCGTGCGCCTGAGCGATGTTACCGGCTCGGCGCGATGTCGTCCGTATGCACGTCCGAGCAATGCCGAAAAATGGGCCTGTTTAGGGGCTGTTCATCGTTTTGTTGAGTCGTTCCTGCACCAGCAGCATCCGCTGAACGTTCGACCGGGCGGCCCATCGGGCGCAGAATCAAGGGTCATCGAGCCGTTGACCGGTGCGGAAAGTGCGCAGCCAAGATGTAAGCGTTCCGCAACCGGTGCAGTGCCTGCGACAGCCGCTGAACGTCGAGAGTATCGCCAGATGCAGATCAAAGCCCGTCAATACTGTGTACCGTTGCGCTCTCGTATTCATGGATTCGGCCTTTTTGCCCGCTGTGACCTTGAACCCGATCAGATGATTATCGAGTATGCAGGTGAGCGCATTGCTTCTCCGGTGGCTGATGTCCGCGAGCGTCACTATGATCGTCGCGGTATCGGCTGTTACATGTTTCGTATCGATGCAGACTGGGTAATCGACGCGACCATGCGTGGCAGCGTCGCTCGTTTCATCAATCATTCCTGTCGACCGAACTGCTACAGCGAGATTCTACGTCTAAGCGATCAACCCGGTCACGACGTGATCGTGATTCGCAGTTCGAGAGCCATTCGTCGAGGCGAGGAACTCACCTATAACTATATGTTTGACTTGGAGAATGCCTCCAAGATTCCATGTTTCTGTGGCGACCGGGGCTGTGTTGGTTACATGAACTAGGTAGTCGCTGCTATTGACTGCACGCAGGTCCCAATGCAGCGATGGAGCCCTTGACTTGGTGCGGTACACTCCAAAGAGCGCCCCAGCAGTGTAGATCTAGGTTGCAGCGACCGAGACGATTCGTATTCAAATCCCGTTGTTCAGTGATGTTATGGATTCAAAAAGCGTCATGCCGAGATGGCGTCGCGTTTCGGACGACTGGGCATCGTGCTTGCCGCTTGCTACAGCGAGGTGTACCCCGAGGCCCTGGCTCGTCTGCTGGAAGCGCTCGCGACCATTCTGGATGCATTGGCGACCGAGCTGCAACCGAGACATGTCCCGTTTGCAGAGATCCTATCGCGTCTGACGCTCGTGCTACGCAATCCAGCGGAGGAGGTCCAAGCAGCCGCAGTGTATCTCGTCATGGTGATTGCTCGCCACGCTGGACGCAACATACCGGATACAGCGTGGCTACGAGTGGCCCCCGAGATGCGCGACACGCTCGGCGCACAGCGTCGTCGCGTTCGCTACCGAGCCGTAGAGGCATATGGCTGGGTAGCGCGCGTACTTGGTCGGATTGAGACGCTCGTAGGGCCGCTCCTGTCGGTGCTGCAGCAGTCGGACCGCTCGATGCGTATCGCTGCCGCGGCGGCTCTCGCGATTGCCGCAGCACAGGATTTGGGGGGTGTCCTACCGCTCCTCCTGCTCGATGCCTATGTCACTGAGGAGGACAAGCATGTCCAGACCGGCGTGATCAAGGCCATTGGTTTCTTGTGCTCGTTCTCAGGCGCCATGAAACGAGTCTGGGATCCGGTCCAGGTCTATGCCGTGACGCGTCTGCTCGAGTCGGCGCTGGTTGAGCGGTACGAGACTCATCGTCAGGTGGCTTGCGAGACTGTTGGCCATTTTGCGCTGGCGCTGGTTGATCAAGGCTACGAGGAGGCTCTGGTGCACCTGCTGGATCACGTTTGGCCCAATTACATTGCCTTGGGTGCCGAGGTGTCGGACTCGCATCTCACTCATGCCGTCGAGTTTGCCGTGCGGGCCTTGGGGGTAGCGTTGGGGGCCGGCGTGCTTCACCAGTACCTGGCCCAGGGTTTGTTTCATCCCGCCAAGGCGGTGCGTGGCCTCTACTGGCCAGTGCAACGTTGGCTCGGGGATTATTTTGGCGGCATGAGCGGCAGCTCGAGTTGTCTTTTCGCTTTGGCCGGGCCAGAATGCCCAGAAGCCTGTTTGTGAGACAACCGGGAGGTTATAAGACAACTATAAGCATACGCTGGTGCTTGGTCGGGGCAGGCTGATGCTGTGGACGGGTCTCGAGTCCAGGATAGGCTCTTGTCAAGGTCTTGGAAGGATACTGCAGCGGCAGGTCTCGGGAGGCAACGCCCTGCGCAAGCGTTGGGTTCGCCGATCAGACTCTTCTGATCAGGACGCAGGGTCGCTCCATAAACGTCTGGCACTTTCTCATCGCTCCGAGGGAGAACTGGAGGGTTCCTGGCGTATCAAGGGCAGCACATTGTCTCTATACGTTCAGAGGATGGTTTTCGATCAACGCGAGTCTGAGACTTTGAAGCAAGCGTAGCAGCAAGCGTAGACTTTGCAGCTTTTTTCAGTCGTTCGTACTCGCAGACTGAGGTTGTGATCGAAGCGGGTTGCTGAGCTAGAATAGGACTTGGCTCTCTGGAAAACGCGAGGTTGCTTGATGGTTTCCATATTGGGACCATGACCCAGCAGCGTACTCAGTCGTGAGCGCAGTTCAAGTCAAGAAACGATGGGCCGATTAGGATACTTCGTGCCGGTAAGCAGGCTCAACGAAAATAACCGCTGGTGTGAACACCAAAGTTGTATCAGCACTGGCAGTCGCCATATCCGGGCTCGTTCGGATACGCTATAGGAGCTTCGTGTGTCTACGCTTCATCGCTGTCTCGGCAGCGTCATGAGCAGCTCATGCAGTCAGTCGTCGGTAGCATCTCCTTTCTACTTCACAGAGAAAGCGCTGACTCATCTCCACTCTATGATTCTCTGGTCGTGATTCTGAGGGAATCCAAAGCGCGTATCCATTCTCGTCAATGTTCGTTCTATTCTAGTTTTCGTATTGTTCATCCCGTCTTTTTCGCCCTTGAGCATAGCGCCAGCGACGATGCAGCTTCTGCACGCTGCCCGTGTATGCCTCTAGACATGGAACGTAGAGTTTATTCGGTGTGTTTGCCTACTAACACATCCAGACCTATGCACCTATCTGCAGATCGTATTCTGAAAATGCTCACAATTAGCAGGCGTCATAAACCTAATTGGAGCGTGAAACAGAATCGTGATTCGAGTCCAGGTCCGGCTCGCGATAGTGCCAGAGAGAACGCAGCTCTCCTGCAAACCAGGCGCGCGTCAAAGGAGCCGCGAGACAGAGCGGCACCAGGTAGAACAAGGTGGAGAAATGCCTGTTTACCTCGAATTTTATCGTCATAAGAACCAGTCTTGTGAACTAGAGGCTTTTGCAGCTAGCTCCTGGTGCGTCGAGTCGAAAATGCCATGGATAAGAGCAGTTATAGTGCCGGCCTTTTTCAACGCGGATGGGTGACGCTGCACTTTTTGTTCAATGACCTGATGCTCTTGTTCAGTTCTCCCTCGCATACGAAATTGTGCATTGGATATTGGGATAGCCCAGCCGATGGACCGAACACCTCATTCCGATCTCGAGTTTCGTCGACTCATTAAAAAATTTTCTGTTCATAGAGATACTTGCGCCACTCTCGCTGATCCCACAGATTATCGATGTAATCGACAATGAGTTGATCGATATCGAATCCGAGAAATTCCTTTGTATCCACGCAGATTGCGGTTGGATTGGTAAATCGAATGAGGAACTCCGGGGGCGGATTCGATAGGCGCGGGGCGTCGCGGGCCTCTGATCCGCTTACATTATTCCAGCAAGTGGTTTGAAGATTATAGGGCTGCTCGCGCATCAGTCGCACACCTTCGCTTGGTATTTTGCGGAGATTTCTGTGCATAAAAAGCGGCGTCCGACCGAAACGCACATGGCGTTCACGGACCGTCTCGATATTTGCAATTGTCTGCGACACGACGGCTGAGTCGAATAGTTCCAGTTCATACGGCCAGAACTGCAACATCGCGTGGCAGTGGGCACCACCATCGTTGTCACGGAAACCACTACCGCCCAGTGCATATGGAGACAACTCTGACGGTTCACCGATCGCGAACCCGCCAAGTCGAAAAGAGTCCTTATCTCCGAGCATATGTCGGTAGAAAAAGTCTCGATAATGGTACATGTAGACAGCTAGCATGAGCGGGAGCCAAAAGCTCCGTTTTCCATCGACCGCTCGGCGACGCAACAGAACTTGACCTGACTCGGTTCCGCGACGATCCGAGACAGCGACACCGCAGTAGGATTTCGTTTCCGTAGACGACGATGATGTCGATGAGGATTCGGGATACACAACTAGGGGATCCGCGAATGGCCCGACGTTTGTAGATCTACTCGGACACGGTGGAGGCTCCAGCTGTCGCAACATTGTCCGATACAGCGCCGTGTCGCGATACCCCTCGAACTCGAAGATCCCAGAGTAGTCGATCCAGAAGAAGCCGCCGATCTCGCCAGCGCCAAAACGACCAAGAGAGAATAGCGCTGTCGGGTTCAGCAGCGGTATGTTGTCGCTATCCAGCACTAGAAGCTCATCGAATGCGCTCAACACCGAGGGAATAACTTTCATTCCGTAGCCTTCGAAGCGCAGCTCCGGTGACAGAGGAGGCATCTCCTCCGGCGGCCTAGGCGTTGAAGCTGTCGTTGACTTTTTGGATGCTATCTGCATTTGTGCCAGTGCTTGTTCTTTGCGCATCTGCTGTGCGCGTTGTCGCACCTGATCAACATTGCGAAAGACGACGGGGCCGAACGTCTCTGTGACCCACTTCTCGACGGCCGGAGACGGTGCCTCGCTGGCATCGCGGTAGAAAATCTCCACAGGCAACTGACATTTTGCAAGTTTGCGGAGCGCTTGGAGCTCCACGAGAGCCATCTGGAAGAGGCGCGGACCACCGGCTGGAATTACGATACCTCGCCTTGTCTCGCCAGGATCTGAAGCCTGCATGTCTTTCTGTCCCCGCACAACGCTCGTGATGGCTTTCCGTCGCAAGCGAATGATCTCCTCCGTTACTGTCGTGGTTGGAATGCTTGGCGATCGTGGTGCTCGTGGCAACGACGGTGGCGCTTGCGGCACGACTTGAATGAACCTACGCCAGGCGTGCGCATGGCCTCGAACGAGTTTCTCCTCCTCGTTACCATCGCCTGCACTTTGATTTAGAAAGACTTGGTGCGCCACGCTAAGGGCGTCCTCTATACCGATCCACAACATCGCAAGCTCGTCAAGCTCGGCAGCGGTCCAGGGTTGTAGCGGCAGCGCGCGCTGCGCCAGTGCACCGGGTGTACTGCCGGAAGTGGTTCCTGCCGAGGCACTCGGACTGTGGTGTTCAGCAACTATTCCTTTAAGGCCCACCGATAGCATCCAATGCCGCCAACCTGTGCCAAAAAGGGTCACAGCCGCGAGCATCAACAGAAAGAGGAGTCTCGACCGAACTCGGCGAGCCTTAGTTCTCAACGCGGACTGCCAGTTTCGTCGCAGCTCTAGCAGCTTAGCTCGGTGCGTTGTAGTAAACATTAGAAATAATAATTTTGGACATTTGTTTTTTAATTGGGGTTCGGGTGTTTGAAGCGTCGTTCCCGAAAAAGCGCTTGGCGTCAATCGTTCAGTGAACACAAATTCGCCTGCTGAGTGGCAGCGTCGGCCATCTATCGTGGCCACGCGGGTAACCGCGGCGACAGTGGCGCCTTGGCGCGCAGTGATTGATCCGGCGCCTCCACCGAGCCGATCCGGCATTCGTTCTTCCGGTACACTCGTAGGATGGTTTTCCATTCCTGTGCACGTTCGGGTACGTTAAAAATTAGGGCTGGTGCTGCACTGTCGGTTCTTTATACCTCACTCGCGACCAACGCATGCGCGCAAGTTACCGAGGCCGCTTGAGCAATGACGCATGCGCTTCTGCTATAATGATTCCTGCCACGGGGGATATTCTTATCGTGTTCCTGCGCGTGGCCGCTAGGTGCAGCGCACGAGCTGAGCCAGAGTTGCTGGCATGCGTCGACAGGGCGGAACCCAAATGGGCCCTTTCGATCGTATCGCCTCGGACTGCAACTCGAGAAGCCCGGTTACACCGGCGTTGTACGGGAACCAGGAGACGACAGAAATGAGGGTCGTTGCTCGAAAATGCTCGAAAAGGGAAGTGTAGATTCTTTTCCGTCGTTATTTGTTGTGTGCAGTTTTGGCGAGTCGCGACGCGGCACTGCTTCTGCATACAGCAACATTTGTGCATCCAGAATACCGAACACGCTGTATTCCATCGACTCTTTCCGAGTCGGAGAGGTTATGCAAACTTCGCAGCGAGAGGTAGAAGGTCAAAAGTCTTTCAAGCAGCTCAAGGGACTCTGCGTTGGAGCAAACCAGCTGCTGTGCGTGCGCCGCCTCGATACGACATGAGTCTGCGCAATCGCTTCGTATGATTGCAATAGCATGGTGAGCTTCGTGGAAAAACGTACCAGCGGTGCAGTTGCCGAGAAGTGAAAGGGCTTAATTTGCTTCCGGAGCGAGCACCATACGTTTCGCTTGCCACATGGGTACATGTCGAATAACCAAAAAGAGATTGACCGATTGTCCATTGCAATTCTGTCTCGAAATGGTTGGGCTCTTCGAATCGAGACTTCGACTGTGCAGCCACGCCGCCGCTTGTTTTTCCGAGAGCTAAGACGCTCTCTGATCTTGATCAGTCATGCTGCTGCCGGGCACCGAGCTCCGGAACGGTCTGTGTCGTGCGAGCCCGCCACGTGGAAAGCGGGTAGCAACGAGCCGACAGAGAACTCTATGGCGCACTGGGTGGGCTCGTTCGCGCCATAAAATCGATGCAGTTGCCACAGCAGAGATTGCCAACGGGGGGAATTTCAAGGCAACGCGAGTTCGAAAAGACTTTGGAATTGGGATTTTTCCTCGCGTGTATGCGAGTTTGTTCGACAGCGTCTCATCCAGCCGCAACGCGTCCTTGCGGTCTCGTCGCAGGCGGCAGGAAAGCCGCGCATGTGACTCGAAAACGGCCCCCAAAGCTTAGAGGCGAGACTGGGCTGATTGGCGCAGCGTCTTGAGAGAGGCTTGAGATGCCGACGGGGGATGAATTGCGCGGAGATCGCCGGGTCCTGGAGGTCTCCGCATCGAGCAGTTTTTAAACATTTGGAGGAGTCAAAAGCCAAACGGAATTCTACGGGAGATACGGGGCGTGGGGCTTTGGAAACAGAAACCAGCGAGCGAGATCCAAGGTGCGACCCACAGTAGAATCCCCGCGAAACAATGCTCGCCGAGCGTTTACGACTCCGTCCAGCCGAGTACGAGGCATGGAAGCTGCGCGAGCCGTTCAGCTATGGCGCTGGTCCGAGCACGGAGCTGAGCGTTGGCAGAAACCGATTCACAGGGTGCAAAGGCTCGCCGAGACGAACTCGGCCTTGTCGCGCTGAAATGCTGAAGCGGCAAACTAAGCGTTTCTCGAAAAACAGAAGATGTTGACGCCAGCGTTCGATGCAGTGGCGCCCTTGACACAACAATCCAGACGAACTGGGATAGCGGCAACCAATCTATCGTGCGCGTCTGAGGAGCGCCGCGACTCTGTGCCATTCAGCAACAACTGGGAATCGCGGCCCGAGGTGAATATCTATGCATACTGACCGAGAGCAGAGGGAAATAACATGTCCGCTTAGGCATAGGTCTGGTGTGGTCCCTCGATTCGTTCGAAATGGCTGGAGCCGCAAAAACATCGCCTCGCTGCAGAAGAGGCCATTCCGTAGGCCGCTACCGCGAGGCCGATAGCCAGTAGGCACGCACCATAGTGCTGAGATGACTCCGCAGCCCGATCATTCCCCGCTGCAGCTGCTCGTTCGTGCGATCATCGAGCGCTTTCCGAGAAAAGCTCAGCGCTCGTGTTTTGCCCAGCCAATGCTCGATCGAGAGCAAGCTCGTGGCTCTGTGCCTAATCCGGTGCAATCGCTGCGCCCTACACGGAGGAGAGTCAGCATCGACCAATGCAGCATACGCAGACGCGTAAGCGCTGTGATGAAAGCGCTCCGAATGGAGCCGAGCGCGCCTCCGTTGCGGTTTACGTTTCCATAAAGTGCGATGCTGGCATCCTCCGAGACGGAAGGAGACTACCGAGCTCCCAGAGAGGATCTAAACGTGGCGAAATGACGTTCAATCCAGCGTGAGTCAAGAACGGGCGACTGGACATGTGCAGCTTACGTCGGTGTACATCGTGGTGGCACATGCTCCGTTCGCCACGGGCTCGCAGGCAATTGCCTGTCTGCTGAGCCTGTTTTGTACTCGCTGGATTCTGTTCGGACACCGACCATGTTGGGGTTGGCTCCGGTGACACAGGCGCCTTGCCCCCAGCCAAAGCGCATAGTCAGTGGCATCGCAATCACCAAGCATCGAGATGCCTTCGATCGACGCGTGGCACAAGCCATTCGCTCTCGTGATGAAGTGAATTTCGGGTTTGTAGCGAGCTGACAATACCGCGCGGAGACGCCTCGTCGCCCAAAGATGAAATGCCCCCACAACGAGTAATGACTACGTGTCCGTATGATAGGTTTGGATTCGAGACCAAGGCAGAGAATACAGCTTACAGGCTTCGTGAATTTGAACTTCCACAAAGGATGCTGACGTGAACGTCAGGGCACGAAGCCACCAGTCTTCACAAGCGCAGTCCGCTGCAGGCTCGTGATGAGCCACATCCTCCAGTGGTAAAGCATCTGGAGCGGCTGCTGGCTGATCCTGATCCAACAAGGACGAGCGAGGCAGAGTGCTAGGGTAACATAAGGCAATATGAGTTCTCGTTCGGATCCTAGGCCCTTTTTGGTGGAACCGAGCTCCCTACGAACCAGAGATTGTCTGTTTCTTTCTAGGGGTTCAGGATGGCCTGGTTACGCACTCCATGCTGGCTGTCAGCGCCCACCTGGACAGTAGTCACTGAACGGCTCTCGGGCGATGTGGATCGTGTCTATTCTCGATCGGCAGCGCCGTGTCTGTACGCGCCCGCTTCTCTGAGCTTGTGGTGGAGTGTTGGGGAGGTGTCTCTCTCTTTTGGTTTCCCTTTCTGTGGAGTTTCTTTGGGTCTCCTTGTTGTTGTTATTTTTCTTGTTCTTCTTCTTGTTATTGTAATTGTTGTTGTTGTATTTTTTTTGAATTTGTTTGATGGCGTCTCGAGAGAGGGTCGATGGGTAGTCGGGGGTGGCGTGTGCTTGGGTCGGCCAGGGCTGCGAGCCCAGCCTAACCTGACCTAGCATAGCCTAGCCCGACCTAGCCTGACCTAGCAAAGCCTAGCTCGCCGAGCCTGACCTAGCAAAGCCTAGCTCGCCGAGCCGAGCCGAGCCAGTTACGGTTCGTCGGCTCAGGGCTCTAGTAGTGTTTTGAAGAGCTTTTGCAGCACGTTTGAGGCGTTGTTCTTTTGTTTTTGGTCAGTTTCTTTTTATATATTTATTATAGGGTATGTGAGGGATGTTTCGGCGTGTTTTGTCGAGAGTCCGAGGATTGTCGGTGATTGGGTGCCTGCGCCGCACCAGCTGGCGGGTGCCAGTCCCAGACCGGGCCGCTCTGTCTCCGTATAGAAGGGCCGAGCCAGCGCGAGCGCGGTGTGTTTTGAACAGCTTTGGAGGCTCGTTTTAGACCTTGTTCTTTTGTTTTTCACCGGTTTCTTTTTTGATATATGTTAGTGAGTATGTGACAAACGTTTTGGCGCTTTTTGTTGAGGTTGTCAAAATCTTTGGTGATCAGGTACCTCCCTAGCGCGGCTCTCCGTCTAGGGGCCGTACCAGAGGCGCGCCCGCAACGGGACCGAGCGTGGGTACGATCGCCACTATCTGTCTATCTATCTATTCTTCGCTGGCCAGCTGTGCCAGCTGGTCGACGCGTCGTACGTATCGTTTCTGGCTGGGTCGGTTTCTGCATTTTGTTTTTTATTTTTTTATTTATTTTTTTGCTATCTGCTCAGTCTAGAATACTGGTCGTTGTTGTTGTTGGTTTTGGTTTTGGTTTTGCTGGTGGTTTTGGTGTTGGTGTTGGTGGCACTCAGCTCAGTCGACTGTAGGTGGGTGTGCCGAGGCGCTCGCCGGTGCCTCCAGTGCCTGTAGTGCGTCTGGTGCGCTCAGTAACTGTAGAGAGAAATGGTCGTGGCTCCAGGGCGAGCTACTATCTCACCGGCTCTGGGCGCTTTATTTCTTGAGCTGCGCAGTTTTTCTTTTTCTTTTTCTTTTTCTTTTTCTTTTTTCGGTTCCCCTGTGTTTGTAAAAAAAGGTTCATATGATTTTTATGGTTGCTGAGAGCTGTGGGGTCGGAGCATGATCCGGTCCCACCAGGGTGCGTGCGTGTGTGTCGGTGCTAGTGCTGCGCACTGCGTCGAACAGAACCACGACTGGAGGGTGCAGCTCAGCTCAGCTCAGCTCCGTTAATCTCCGGTAACCTCTGTTCAGCTATGTTGAGCTCTGCTCAGCTCCGTTAATCTCCGGTAATCTCTGTTCAGCTATGTTGAGCTCTGCTCAGCTCCGTTAATCTCCGGTAATCTCTGTTCAGCTCAGTTAAACACTGTTCAGCTCAGTTCAGCTCAGGCCAACAAGGCAGGATGCTGAATGTCTTGCACCAACTCTGTTTTGTATTGCTATTTTTTTCAGGTAACCCTCCATTCAAGAGCAGGGTAAGTATCAGGCCGAGTAGATTTTTTATTATTTTTTTGCATGCCCATGGTCGCTTCGTTTCGTATCGTCAAGTCACCATAGGTCGCTTTGCAGGGTTCATGGTGTCGGTTCCTACCGTGATCGATCCCGTCACCGGCAACTGCGCAATCTCTGTGAAGACCGCTACTGCTGCTGCTGTTGCCGTTGTTGGCCATCGCGATCGGAATTGTCAATCGGCATCGGCATCGACAATCAGTCATCGGCCATCGCTGAAATCGTCTCCGTCTGGCGCTTCGTGTGGATCTGGAATCGATGATCCTAGATGGCGTTTGCTGGCGCTGGCGCTGGCGCTGGCGCTGGCGCTGGCGCTGTGGTGGCCGACGAAACGACCCTAGCTCGGCGAATTGGGTCGGCACCCGCGGATTGGCGACAGACGCGGCTCGGCTGGGGTGCGCGCCGTGTCCGTCTGTCTGTCGCAGGACGCCGTGGCGCAGCAGGTGCTGTCCTGGGGAGCTGTCAGGGAATGTTTTCTTGGGAGCTGTCACGTTGACCTTGTCGCGGTGAGCTGTCCCGCGTATGCTGTCCCGTCAGAGGCGGCGGCGCATCACTGCTAGGGGCCAGTGCATTTCGTTCCGCCTGAAAGGTATGCGACCGGCGCGTGTGGGCAAGGGCCTGCTTTGGATCTAGCGGATAGGAGCCGGTATCTGCGGCAGTTTCTCCGGGCTGCCGCTTGTGACACAGCGAGTGGTGCGCACAAGTGGCTCAGTTTACAGGCGCACGGGAACGCTGTCGAGCTGCTCGATAAAATGCGAGCAGAAGGATACCGAATCTTTGCATCATCTGTGCAGCCAAACTGCTGTGTTTCCCTTTACGACATTAACTTTGATCAAGACGCAAACCAGAAATGCGCCTTTGTATTCGGAAGTGAGAGCTCTGGAGTCTCAAGACAAATCCATGATTCTGCTGACGTTTTGTTTACGATTCCAATGTATGGCTTTGTTGAATCGCTGAACATATCGGTTTCTGTTGCCACAACGCTAGCCCACGTCACTCTGAGGTTGAGGAGTGTTTTAGGACCAGCATACAATCTGTCTTTGGCGCAAAAGCAGAACGTCTTGAATTTCTGGCTACAAGGAGGATCATTTGCAGCATTGGAACGTTCTAGAACAGATGAGAAGGTTGTCAAGGCAGACCGTTTTTCCAGAGATGGTCGCAGCGCTCTCTCGGACTTTGGACGTCTGTTCGAACGCCGAATTTGGCATCAGGGGCTCTTGCGCCTGACATACTTGAAAGATTCTGACTCGTTCGAACTTTTCGTGCACGAACAGTGCACCAAACGGATTCAGAGCTATCTCATTCGTCGGAAAGGAGGCATATTTGGTGACTCTGATTGTAGTCGACGCCGGCGAGCTCATGCCCAAACATTTGCGGGGCTCTTGGCGTGGATGAATGCATGGGTTCCAGGTGCCGAACTCGAGTGGGCCACCAGCTTGGTCCCTCTCTACCGAGATATTTTTCTGAACCTGGATTCAATGATTGAAAATGAGGGCATCGCGAAAGCCCGGATCCTGGGCGCAAGACACATTGATGATCTCTGGTTGGATGAGGGCTCTGAGCTGTGCACCAGTGTTGCCTGGAATGTCATGCAGCAGCTCTCGGGACTGCGTGGGATCGATGTGTGCGAGCTTCGCGAACTTTTGAGCCGTTCCGATCCATATGCGGTGGCGATACGCGTGCTTTTTGACATACTTCGCGTCAATTTTACAGAAGATGGATCTGAAATCGCGAAGCTAGAGGAAATTTTTGATCGCACCGCAGTTGACAGCGCCAGAGGGTTTACGACGTTACAATCTTTGGGGTTTCAGACAATCATCCGTCTGCAGCATGCTTCCGACGTGAGAAGGATGCTATATCTCTGCATTGAGGAGACCGCTTTGCCACATGGTTTGAAAAAGCAATTTCTGCATCATCCGCGGCACGGTCTATATGAATTGTATCTGACTCATGTTATCGATGCCATCAAGAAGAATGGGTCAGAGCAAGGCAGGCACGAGATTCCTCGAATTCAACTCGAGTCTGCGGTTCATGGCATTTTAAAGGACTGCAGTCGCCTCTGCGAGCTCTAGAGCTTCTGATGAGTCGCTCTTTTGCTCAAATAGGCTTGCCAAGCTCAGATGAAGGCCGTGGACGGGCGTTCATGCTATCATAGACCTTGTTCGCAGCTGAACGAAAGACGAGACTACCCAAGGGTCCAGAGCAACGCAAAGCGCGCATCGTAGAAGCGGATTCCGCAAGGTGACCTCGTTCGTATGCAACAGTGTAACTATTCTGGAAATGCCCGGCACCAGCTGAGACCCTATCAGTGCGCCTATGAAGACGCGATGGATCTCCGGATGTCTAATCAACGGCACACATTTAGCACAATGTGAGGCTCTATGCACGAAAAAGTATCGTTGGAGAGCCACACCTGCATTCATCGGTAACCATGGGCGTGTCTAAACTAGCCAGATACCTTTTGTCCAAGACAACAGAGAGCAGACATTTTACCGAGTCGTTATTCCTAGATTTTCCGTGGCAGCTCATGTACCTAGCGCCCTGTGGTTGACACGGTTCGAAGAAGAGACCCAATCCAGCTAATGATACCAGTCACGTTGAGCAGTTCCATGGACCAGTTGTTCCTGAATGCTGCAGTCTGGAGAAACATCATTTTCTCCACAACCGCTCAACATGATTGCAAAGATGATTCGAGAAATGCTCCATTGTGTATAATCCAAGGCCTTGAAAGCCTACGCAAAAAGATTTCGCAGCAAATGTCCAAGCGAGAGCGTTCTACAAGAGAGCGGACGCGGAAATGTTGGTAGTGTATTTCAGAATTTCAGCACCTTGAGAACTATTGAAAGTGCTCTCCGCCCAATATATTCATCGGAAAAGTTGCATCACGACTGCTTCCAAGCTCTTGATAAGCTTGAATTTCTTCGTGAATTCTTCCACGAGCGATTCCCGGCATCGTGCGAGGATCTGCATCCCGCAGCACTATTGAGAGCCTACACTTTTGGCTTTGATTGCTGCAGGTACAACTAGCGAGGGTTCAACTGATTGTCGCGTCGAGACCTGCACTCAATGTCTGGTCAAGAGTGCTCGAGGTTTCCGCATTGTGCGTGACAAGAACTGCAACATGCTTTCGTTTCTAAATCAAAACATGCAATGCATCCCGCGGTTTTTTTCATTCCGTCGACGTGGATGACATCATCACTCATACAAAGTATAAAGCCGGAATCTTCCCATATATTGCCACGGGCATCATCCTTACGCGCTTTTCGGCAACCAGAATTATCAGGTGCGACATTACCCAAACAATGGGGTTTCGTTGATCAACGCTGACATAAACTGCTTGTAATTTACAAGCAGACGGAGTGCGCTGACGTAGGCACATATTCAGAAAGGCTTTGAAATCATGGTGTTTCGGTTCAGCGCACGTGCTTATCTCAGTTTTCAGTCCATACAGGGTGTCATTCGAATTAGAATCAACACCATCTACGAATCTTAAGGCTCATCCAGATCACTTCTATCCATGTCAACGAGCATCGCATCCATTTCATCGCACAGTAGCGCGCATTCTGTCTCGCAGAGTCGAGTCGCCTCTAGCGTGAGGTCGAGAGAGACTGGCTCAGCGCCACTCTTCCATACAGCACAAATTTGCCGGTGCTTGGTGCCTGCCACTGAAATCGTACAGCCAGCAAGTGACTCCTCTTCTGCACAGGGATCCAAAATAAGCCACTGAGGGACGACGAGCTCAGGTATTTCTGATCCGATTCGTTCAGCCAAAAAGCTTTCTGACATAAAAGCTCCGCTCGAACACACTGGCGCATGAGTAACGTCAAGTCGATGACAGCACTCGGCACGCTCGTCCAGTTCCCAGCTCCCTCCGAGGGCATCCTCTTGCCAAAACACGGCTGGCACAAAGGTCGTCGCAATGGCAGAGCGAACGGCGTATGAGACTGCGTCGACAATATTTCCACCACTGGCGCCTAGAATGAGAACATCTACGTAGATTTCCCAGCAGCATACTCGTAGCACCGAAGGGTTGGAAGCAAGTTTCCGCTCTCCAGCTACAAGATGAAGCAGAAATTCAGCCGAAGAGGAGTACATACTCTCGAGTAGAGACACGAGCTCAACCTCGACGACCTCGCTGCCCCGACCTTGGAACTCTGGACTTGCAACGCCACAAAACTCAACGGAGAACCCAACAGAACCTTTCTTGAGAATAGGATCTGCATCAATTGCAACGTCAAACTGTCTTAGCTCGGTGTTTGTGCTAGCCAACACGTCGTTCCCTCCGCGGACGAGAATGCGCGCAGAGCCCGCGGCTGAAGGCAACACGTCGGTCTGCAAACTTACTGAGCGGGTTTGGGAGAAACTTCGTCCATCAATTCGAACGCCGTGTTCCCTCAGTAGCCACAAGATGTTTCGTTTCTCGACATGAGAGAGATCAGCTGGCATTTTGAGCTCATGTTTCGAGAGAGTCCCTCAGAACAAACAAGTGTACGCAGCTAGGTTGAGGAGACCTCTTGATAGATCGGACAGTGCGATCCTGCGTCGTGTTACGTTTCGCTCGGCCGTGCCCGCAAGCATGGTTCACAAACCTACCCGTATGGTTTCTCTCGGGTAGGTTTTCGGTTTCGATCTTTTTCCTCGCAGTCTACAAGTTTCTAGATACTCTATAAAAGATTTGAAGAGGTTAGGGAGACGTTGTGCCGGTCGATTGCTTCCCAGGTTATGGGACTGGCCTTGCAGGCTGACCACCGCCCACTTCGGCTTTTGGGGAAGCTCGGCAGCGGTGCGGTGCGGTGCGGTGCGGTGCTGTTTCTTGGCCCTGAGAACGGCTCTCTAGGACGAGAGCTAGGGGAACCAAACTTTTGGCATAATTCGAGCAGTAGCATCAGCAACAGCCGTAACAGAGGAAGAATGGTTTTGGGCTCAAGAGAGGCTTGGTCCTTCCAATCAGTCTCGAAACGAGCGAGGGAATCGCGATGTTCAGAGGAACCTATCTTCCACTGGAACATAAATCGAGCTTTGATCATCAGGAACGATCAATCTGGACATTTTCCTGGTGTGAGTCTATTCGACTGCACTGATGACTCCCAGATGGCGGATTGTTGACCACAAGACGCAATAGTTGGAAAGGCTTTTACGCAATATATTATTCATCCCAGGCCACGTTTGGGAAATAGGTTATGTCGAATAGGTGGGTTGTACAATAGATCACAAGAATCCAAAGAAACTCTTGCATCTAGCTCAGCCTGTCCACAAGCCAATGTGAATGCTTACGGAGAGGGAAACGCCCTGCGCAGTCTGATTCTGACAGTCAAAGTGCGTACAGCGCACAGTCTTCCCTTCCAGGATTGTCGTTTGCACGATCTGCGCACATACACGAGAATGGTTTGCTCTCGGTTGCCATCATGCACGTTAAATTGCGCTTTACTCTGACGCTCACGGCTTTTCTGCTATTTGCGACAGTCTCCACGGTCGTAAAATGTTTGCCGTCACGAATGTGCGAATGAGCAGGTACCCACCGGAACGGGAACCTGTCTGAGGGGCTGAGCACGCAGACCACACAATCTCTACAGGTTTGGTCGGAAAAGCTTGGACTCGACCATACGTCACCACTCTTCTGGGCTTGAGGGTGGACAGCCCAGAGGAACTTGAAGATCATCCGCACATGTTGTATCAATTAAGATTCTATGAAACGTAAGGTGTGTTCCGCACCGTCACGACAATATAACCAAAGTCCATCGCTGCGGGAAAGCAAGACGACTTTGTCAAGCTTTTCGCAACTTCTTCCTTACCAAAGCTAGAACCATTTTTCATTTTAGACTGGACATTCGCCGGATAGCCTCTGCAGGGCGCGCTCGGTTCGGGAACCACGCCATCAGATGAGACCACTTGAACATGTCTTGTGGATTCGATCGGTTTCGTATTCTGTGTTTGCTTCTCTGTTGGTCTGTGTGGAAAAATCATTGTAGTTTGAACGGAAAATGCGTTTTCATATCCTCGCACTGGAGCACCTCTGTGTTTCTTGCGCATGCTAGACAAAATATTTACAGAGATGTCAACGGGAGATAGCCTCGTCGTGCATCCCAGAGACACGCCGATGCACTATTCTAGAAAAAGCAAGAAGCTTTCCAGGAGTACATTTTCGCAAACAGTGTTTCCAGTCTGCGAAAAACACAAAAAATGAAGCGGTAACCAGGTGCAGCGATCTCTCGAAGAAGGCGCCGATTTTTCCAGCGCTCATTCTAGGGTACCAGCCCTGCACACTTCAAGGACAGAGAACTGCGTTCTAACACGAGCGCGCAACTGGCCTCGTCTTTGATACGCGGTTCAGATTCTCTACAGGAACAGGAGGGCTTGTTTTCCAGTTCCCAACATCGTTGCTGATACCGAAACTCTACCCCAAAGCCGAGGATCTAGCACACCTCGCCCGATCTGAGTAAGGAGAGTTTCTCAGAAAACCCAGGAGATTGAACAGCGCTTTGCAGTTATATTTCTATAGTATATTCTTTAAAGACTTGGCGCTAGGTATATACTACAGCTTTGTGCCAATGACGTTCAGCGGTTATGTGACTCAGTCCAGAAAACAAGTACCACCTCAAGTTCGGGAAAGAGTTTCAGCGTGCTTGCGCAGTCGAGTCGCTACGTGTTCGAAGCAACCCGAGCTTGCACGTGGCAATCGAGGCCACCAAACGACGACGAAATTCGGTGGTGCGCGTCCGCGAGTGCGATCCTTCCGGGAGATTAGCCTTCGCGGGTTGCGCATCGACTCACCTTCTCTTGCTGGAGAATCCGTTGGACGATACGCCTCCTGCAATCGCCAGCGAGATGCAGTGTGCGTTTGCACGTGGGCCGATCGCACCTAAATCCGGCCACGAATATGCACGTGCAACGGTAGGATCATACCGCGTACGCTCTATTGGCTCTGTGTAGAGCGCAATAATTTCGGAGGTAGTTTCTGAGCTGTTTTCTGTGCCAACACTTGGAGCCACTGATCTTTGTGATGATTCCTGTGGAGAGCGCACCTGACGAAGAAGCCTCGCTACCAAAGGCGAACGGGCAAGTGTTGTCGCTCCCAGATAGCAAGCCCTACGACGTAGGTGGCGTTCGCTTTGTGCCGTTTGATCCCGTGACCTCGACTATAGATGACGACTTTGCCGAGTTCCGTCGATATGACTGGAGTCGGTCTCTGGTCGATCAAGCGAGCATAGGGCCCATGCTCACCGATAAAGCCTTGGCCCCGTTTAAGACTGTTTCGATGAGCTGGCGCGACATTCGGGTTTCTGTGCAGACCCAGACCGGTGGAGTATTGCCCTGCACCAAAAAAGTCGAGCTGAAACCAATTCTAAGGGGAGTCACCGGGTGCGCACAGCCCGGCCGGATGCTCGCCATCATGGGCGGGAGCGGCGCTGGCAAATCGACGCTATTGACCTTGCTGGCTGGCCGAATGCCAGCCGGCGAGTACGAGATCTCGGGTGAGCTGCTCGTGAATGGTCATGGTCGGCACTTGAACACTTTTCGAAGGATTGCCGGTTTTGTGGAACAGGAGGATCGGATGTTTGCGGAGCTTACCGTGCGGGAGCAGCTTGAGATTAGTGCGCGGTGCCGATTGCCGGCATCGATGCCATTGGAGCAGAAAATGCGTCGCGTGGACCAAGTGATCTACGAACTTGGGCTAAGCAAGGTTGCGGACACCAAGGTTGGTAGCTTCGAAAGCAGAGGCATCAGTGGTGGCGAGCGGAAACGCGTCAGCATTGGCATTGAGCTCGTGACGAATCCGCCGCTGCTCCTGTTGGACGAGCCCACGTCTGGCCTAGATTCCTTCCATGCCCAGGCGGTGATGCTCACCATGCTACGCCTGGCTCGCGAAGGACGCACGATTATAGCGACGATCCATCAGCCTCGGTCGCAAATCTTTCAGATGTTTGACGATCTGCTCCTGCTCAGTGAGGGCTATCAAGTCTATCTTGGTTCGGCCAAAGAGATGGTTGGCTACTTTTCCCAGCTGGGGTACCCATGCCCAGCGTACTACAACCCAGCGGACTTTGCACTGGATTTGATCTCGCTGAGTACCCACTCGAAAATGTTGGAGGAGCAGACTCGGGACCGCGTCGCGTACCTGGAAGCGAGTTTCTCGAGACACCGCAAAGAAATGGACGCAAAGCTCGATGAGCCCTTGGATGATGCGATGGTGGTAAAACCCAAGGAGGCTCCTAGGCTGTTGTCGTTCTTGACCTGCATCGGTGAGCGCAAGTATTCAGCCAGGTGGGTTGAGCAATTTGTCATTCTGCTGCGGAGAGCGTGGTCCCTTAAGCTTCGAAATCGTGCAATCATTCAGGCTCGCGTCACGCTCAACGTGATCTACTCAATAGCGCTGGGACTGATATGGCTGAACGCAGGCCGCAACACTCTAGACGATCGGGCGGTGGCTGGTGTCATCTTCTACTTGCTTGTGAACCAGTCATTTGGCGCATCGTCAGCGATCGTCATGACGTATCTGTCGGAGCGCCGCGTTGTGGTGCGGGAGCGGTCATCACGAACGTATCGAATGAGTGCATACTTTTTGGCAAAAAGTGTTACGGAAGTAGTCTTGCTTGTGGCGCTTGTACTCTTTTTTAGCTGCATCACCTATTGGATGGTAGGATTTCAGCCTCACGCAGCGTCATTCTTCATCTTCACAGTAACGCTAACGCTTGCTGCCCATGCAGCAGAGTCGTTGACGCTGGTTGCCAGCACATCAGTGCGATGCGAGCACACAGCATCGATGCTCGCATCAGTGCTGCTCACGTTTTCCTCACTGTTTGCAGGCTTCTTGATCGCACCCAGTATCATGCCTGTTTGGTTGAGGTGGATCCGATATATTTCTTTCATGTTCTATGCCTTTGCTGCGCTCATGACTGACCAGTTTGGTTCGTTGCCAACTTTGAGCTCAAGCCAAGACCCGATGCAGGTTTATAACGTGAACTCTCTGGGCATTGGGGCAAATATTGGATTCTTGATCCTGCTGGCTGTAGTCTACCGGAGCATTGCCTACGTTGGCTTGCTTTTGAACAAGCAGCGGTTCCAGAAAAGTTTATAGAGGAACGTGCTGAATATATGCAGAAAAAATTTTGGACCGAAAATTGATGAACAAAAAAGCGACACAAGAGTGATTTTCCCACGTAAATTTCGTTTGGATGATTCCAGAAACATCACGGTATCACTCTGGGTATCTGATTGCTCCGACCGAGACTGCTTTTGTCCACTTTACGACGATGAGGTGTATACGTACGTCTCTGATGAGCCGTTTCGATCAGGACGGTGCGCATAGAGAGATTCTAGACAGCGTGGTACAACCTTGCTCTTGGTAGCTACACTCTGGGATGATGGCTTGGTTGCCGGTCTCTGGGATATCGGTGCCCGCACAACCGATCAGGAGAGAAAAGAATTGATGCTTCCTGCAGGTACCGAGACCAAAGTCGCGATCTCCGAGGATTTTTGGACTTGGGTCTTGGGAGAAATCGCACAAAGATGAATATCGAGAGACGCTGTAACGTTTATCGAGTCGCCCATGTAGAGAGAGGCTTGCCACGGACATAGACGAGGGTGGCTGTAGCCCTGGCTCCCCGTCCATGTCTCCGGCACGATAGTTCCATGCTTCCGGTTGATGGCCTAGATCCTTTCTGTTCATGAATACGAAAAGAATGCTTATTCCTGCGTCCAGTTCTTGACGACCTCTATCCATCAAAAAGTGGTCAGAGAGCAAGCAGTGATAAAAGTTCATGACGTACTGCCAACTGCTTCTCCGATCGATGGATCCATTCCTGCGCAAGGCACATAGCAAGAAAGATGGGGGCCAGATTGATGGGCATGCATTCTGCGCTCTTCAAGGCGACAGCAGGATGATCCGCGAAACGGTTCCGGCATCGTGGGATATGCATTCGACTCGAGCACCGCTTCAGCGCACTGAGCAAGACAAGCGATTGCAAAACATTCTGAAAGCTGTCCGAATTCTGCAAGATGGCCTCGATTTGGCTGGTCTCGCTGAATCCGTTCCTGTGCAGCAATCAGCATCAACGCTGCTGCTCGTAGCGGCATCGATCGACCGGGTGCTTGCCAGTGCGGTGCCATTGAATACTCAGGAGCTCGATCGGATGGCAAGGCGCGCATTCGCTGATATGCTTCCACACGATGCTGCCCCCAGAGCCCTTCCCAGAAACGGTAGAAACGCTGTGCTCTCACTTGAGGGAGAAGATATGCGGTACGGGGGAATCACTCGGCAGAGCCGAGCGGGCAATTTTGGTGGAGTCATTGCGTTTCCAAACCACGTCTGAGTACGAGGACATCCTAGGAATCGAGTCATCGGTGCTTGCATCCAATCAAAGTATCGTCGACACTAGAAAGACACTCTTTGCCGTTGCATACAGAGGGCCAGATCAGCTTTCATGGCTCAAGCATCGATCTGCTTCTGACGAGTCCAAACCACAGAGGATTGTGGAGCGCACCAACATACTCATCGAAAAGGAATGCCCATTCCAAGTCTCCAGAAATCTCATTCGAAGAAAGTGTTCGCACAAAATTGGCAGACTAGAAAAAGCAGCAAAGTGTCTTGATTGAGAACGCAAGAGATGCCCTCGAAATCAGGATCAGAGTTAGAGATGTATTGCGAGGGAATCGATGCACCAACAAGATGTCATCAAAGAGTATTCTGCTGAACGGGACATAATACCGAGCCCTGGCTCGGTCGATGGATTTATGCGGCCTGCCCATGAGCTTGAATGAAGAAATGAAGATAACCAGCAGGTGCAGAATACGCTTTACACAACCTGTCGGATATTTCTGATCGGGAGGAAGGTTTTTGGTTCTGCTGCGGACCGACACTTCCAAGGGAGAATCCATTTAAAGGAGGTAGAGAGCGCTCGGCACGAGCAATTTTCAGTAAGTATTCCTCTACACATGAAGAGCTTCACGGAAGGGTGCTGCGAGGAATTCAGTCGAAACATGAAAAAGTTGCTGGGAAGCACACGCGAATGGGAGGATCAAGCAACCAATCGTGCGAATTCGCGGCCTGGCCAAGAAACCACACTCAAAGTAATGGTTACAATCAGGTAACGCAGGTTGGTGGGCGACAGCATACTCGAAAGAATCCCACTAAATTGAGGAAGACGGCAATCGAGTATCCATTTGGCGTGCTGCTGTCCTGCGCGTACTATGAAAAGGAACAAGCTTTCGTAGCAATGAATGCAAGGAGCACCTGTTGGAGAGAATCAGAAGTGCGCGTTCATGATAAGGTGGCTCACGTTTCTGCATGAAAAGCCCGCAAAGTGATGACCCCGGATATCCGTAACCGAACTGGTTCAGAAACCTAGATACTCATAGCGCAGCGTCTCGACCTGCGTAGCACGCGCAGAGGGTCACCAGAGAAATCGCGACCGAACTCCTCAAAGTGCCAATTTATTGAAAACGAATTCATTCTAGTGAGAATCAGACCTTGGTCGACAATGATTTGGCGTATGACCCGGAGAGACACTTGGTGATAATTGTGCATTCGAATGCTGACCCAAAGTCAGAGCCAGGTCGAGGGAACCAGGTCAACCACTGGGACCAGTTTCGACTTGTGGGCATTGACTAGATCATGCTACATTCATGGCTTTGATGAGCATTCATCCCTTCGTTGTTCACTATTTAGTGATAAGAAACAGTGTAAGGAAGCGATTTTATGTGGTTGGCGGAAGTTTCCGAGACGGTTCATTTTATGGCTGTGCCCAAGCGGAGCAGATCCGCCTCGCTGAAGGCGGCTGTACTAGAGCACACCAGCAATGGACCGGGCATGGCCCAGTTGCACGCTGAAAATCTCTCTGGCCAGATGATCGAAGGCATTTTCCTATAAAGTTTTGGCTAGGGTGGTTTCTGCTTTTTTTCGCTGTCTGGGTGTAGGCCGCTTGTTATTGGCCACGGTTGCAGTTGTTGGTGGTAATCCATGGTAGCCACCCGATTAGTCGGCTGCAAGCGGATGCGGCGAGCCGTTCCCCGCAGCCTCAAGCAAACCTAGACAATGGAGACGATCTTGAATCCTGGACTGGTTCGGGCCGCCGCCGTTTTTGGATCGCTGGAAAAAAAAATTCTTCGAGATTTCCGTCATCATGGATTGCTCCAACGCGTCTGTAAGCATGTGTCATTTGTTTTTCCTGTCGTCACTATTAGAGAAGACAGACCCTGGATCAGGTTTCACCGGGGTGCACGCTGCGGCATGAAGCTCCAAGAGAAAAAAAGCATCTGGTGCCATAGTGAACAGTCCTCGCTTACAATCCCAGCGACCGCTTTTGCCTGGTTTCGTTCAAGTCAGGAAGAGTGCATGCGACCATCTGAGTGCTAGTTTTCACAAGTTAATGGTTTCGTCTCTTCAGATCATTAGGTTACTAACGGTGCATTTCTAACATTCTTAGCCTTCTTTCAAACTCCCGATGGATCGTGGCAACGGTTAGAGGAGATAGCTAAGAACGCGGATCTATGGCTTCTCACGTAGATCTAGAATCCATGATACCAGATGGCTATTGCTGGCACTGGCGCGCCTCAACTGGAGTGCGCGCCGTGTCTGCCTGTCTGTTTGGCCTTGGACGCTGTCGCGCCAAGGGTGCTGTCCTGCCGGCGCGCATCTCCATTGAAGGCGGCGCATCGATTGCGCGTGCGAGCGTTCGCATGCAATCGCTCAATCGTGCGCTGGCGCTCGCTGGCTTCGCTGGCGCTCGCTGGCGATCTCGTGCGGCGTCGCAGCGTCTGTCCATTTTCGGTCAGGCAAAAGCGTGCGTGCGCCTGCGCCTGCGCCTGCGCCTACGGCTGCGCCTAGGCATTGGCGGGAAATGTGCGCCGCACGCCGGATCTATCGCGGCCAATTCTGTGCTGTCCAGTCCGGTAGTAGCCTGTGCTGTCCAGGTAAGTATAGCTCGGTCAAGATCAGTCGAGTCCAGTCCAGTGGTGGCGTGCTCTGTCCAGATGTGTCCTGGTGATGATTGACAGCGGCGGAAATCACGCTCGCTCTCCTAGATTGCCAAGCGGCCGGCCGGCCGGTCGTGTCTTTTTCTTTTCGATCTTGCTGGGCGTCTCCACGACTGATTTTCGAGCTATCACACACTCCATATAAATGTGTTTTTTGTCTGTCAGGGCAAGAGGGTGCGCGCAAGTCGTGGTCCATGGACGGTACTCCTCGAGCTCCCAGATTTATTGAATTGAAGTAAAGATAACGAGATGATCCATTCCTAAGCTCACGAGATGACCAGTGATCGCGTGAACGAGAAGCGGTGTGAACGCGAAGCTGAATTCGAGCGTGCATTGTACCAGCTTGTTGTTGTTGTTGTAGTTGTTGTTGTTGTTGTAAATGAACATGAAAGCGGCGTGCAGATCCGCCTGGGTTGTACAAGGTACCGAGCAAAACGCTAGATAGTGCAAGTCTCCAATCAGTCCAGTACCTGCTGGAGCGTATCGTACTAGTAGCGGCGAGCTTGACGAAGCGTGGTAGCTGGTGAGGCATCTGGGATGTCGATGACATGTTTGGAGATAATCTAATGCCCAAACGCCGCCCTACGATGACCATCGTGGCCATTAGGCCGAGTTAGGTCCAAGAAAACTGGGCTAGGCCGGGTGGAAGGGCTCACTGCTGGAGGGCGCGGCGTCGCTGCGAACGTCCCGAACGGCGGGTGCCATCGAGGGCGCTGATGGCGACGCCGGCGTTGGAATCATCGGCATCCGGTTGATCTCAGCGCGTCATCAGGTGGCCGGGCGCGCTGAGCCGCCCATCGAACCGGAGCATCGCGCGAGGTCAGCGCCAGCAACTGGACTCGATCTGGAAAGAGCGCGCGAGAACGGCGGTAGGCTAGATAGCGTCGACCTACGAATAAGGCCAAGGAACGGATACCGCAACCAACGTACCGCCTAGAGCGACGGCATGGAGATGTATTTATAGCGCAAACCAGAAAGACCTGCATTTCGAGATCTAGCGAGAACCAGAATCGAGCAAGCCCGAGCAAAAAAACATGCACGTGGCGAGGACGAAACCCCGTTCCTGTTGAAAAGTGCCGAACTGCAAAAGGAACACAAACAAACGCAGCCAAGCAAACCACTGCACAAGTACAAAACTACGTTCAAACCAGTTCCACCTAGGCGGAGAAGCAGAAACGGCAACAAGCCGAAGGAGAAAAAAAAACTGAGACCGTATGGAAAAGCAGAACGGGCGACAACTCCAGCGGTCCAGCCAAAGCAACCAATACCCAAACTGAGGAAGAGCGACCAGGCAGACACCAAGAAAAAAGGAAAAAGCATGGGTCATTGACCCTTGTTAGGATGGCGTCATTGATGCAACCGGATTAATTTATGGCAATCAATGCGTCAAACCAGACCAGCGCGAACAGATCAACCAAAAAGACTAGCGTGGAACATGGGAATGGGATGACATGATGGGATTGCGGTGACATGATAAAATTTGGGTGAATGGGGAGAATGAGATGACATGATGGGAATGGGGTGATGGGGTGAATGGGCTGGTCGGATATGATTGTTCTGAGCCCTTTTGATGGAGCCAAGCTCCCTATCAACCAGAAGTCGGTTTTCTATTTATCGTTAGGGCTTCAGAGTGTGTCCTGGTTACGCACTCCATGCTGGCTGGCAGCGCTCAGCTGGACGCGGGTCACAGGTGAGCGGCCCTTGGGCGATCGAGGTCGCCTCTCAAGCTCGATCGGGCGTTGTGTCTGCGCTCATCCGCTGCTCTTGAGCTTGTGGTTGAGTGTTGGTGACGTTTTCCTTCTCTCTGTTTTGTTCGGTTCTGTTCGGTTTGGTTTTTTTGCGGTGAAGTTTCTTTTGGCCTGGTTTCAGTTTCAGTTTTTGTTATTGTTGTTGTTTTTAGTTTTTGGGTATTTTGATGACCTCTCGAGAGAACACGGCTGGGCAGTCGAGGGTGGTGTGTGCCCGGGTCCGCCAGGGCTGAGAGCTTAGCCTAGCCGAGCGCAGCCCAGCGCAGCCCAGCGCAGCCCAGCGCAGCCTCTTGTGGCGTGTCAGCCCAGGGCTGTAGCCGTGTTTTGAAGAGTTTTGGCGGTGCGTTTGAGGTGTTGTTCTTTTGTTTTTTTGTTACTTTCTTTTTGTATATTTGTTGATTAGTATGTGAAGGACGGTTTGGTGTGTTTTGTTGAGAGTCTGAGGATCGTCGGTGATTGGGTTCACACCGGCTGGCCCACGCCAGTCTGTGGTAGAGTAGCGTTGAGCCGGGGCCTAAGCTGTGTTTTCACAGGGTCTCGAGGCTGGTTTCTGGCCTTGTTCTTTAGTTTTTCTCGGGTTTCTTTTTACAGACGTGTTATTGAGGGCTTCAAGAGTGGTTTGGTATGCCTCACTGTGATTTTGAGAATCGTCGGTGATTGGGTGCACCGGCTGGCCCGGGCCAGTCTATCGACTGGTGGCGTTGAGCCGGGGCCGAAGCTGTGTTTTCACAGGCTCTCGAGGCTGGTTTCTGGCCTTGTTCTTCAGTTTTTCTCCGGTTTCTTTTTACACACGTGTTATTGGTAGCTTCAGGCCTGGTTTGGTATGCCTCGCTGTGATTTTGAGAATCGTCGGTGATTGGGTGCACTGGCTGGCCCAGGCCAGTCTGCCAGACAGTAGCGTTGAGCCGGGGCCGAAGCTGTGTTTTCACAGGGTCTCGAGGCTGGTTTCTGGCCTTGTTCTTCAGTTTTTCTCCGGTTTCTTTTTACAGACTTGTTATTGAGGGTTTCAAGAGTGGTTTGGTATGCCTCACTGTGATTTTGAGAATCGTCGGTGATTGAGCACACTGGCTGGCCCGGGCCAGTCTGCCAGACAGTAGCGTTGAGCAGGGGCCCGAAGCTGTGTTTTCACAGGGTCTCGAGGCTGGTTTCTGGCCTTGTTCTTCAGTTTTTCTCCGGTTTCTTTTTACAGACTTGTTATTGAGGGTTTCAAGAGTGGTTTGGTATGCCTCACTGTGATTTTGAGAATCGTCGGTGATTGAGCACACTGGCTGGCCCGGGCCAGTCTGCCAGACAGTAGCGTTGAGCAGGGGCCCGAAGCTGTGTTTTCACAGGGTCTCGAGGCTGGTTTCTGGCCTTGTTCTTCAGTTTTTCTCCGGTTTCTTTTTACGTATATGGTATTGAGAGCTTCAGGCCTGGTTTGGTATGCCTCGCTGTGATTTTGAGAATCGTCGGTGATTGAGCACACTGGCTGGCCCGGGCCAGTCTATCGACTGGTGGCGTCGAGCCGGGCCCGAAGCTGTGTTTTCGACAGCTTTCGAGGCTGGTTTCTGGCCTTGTTCTTCAGTTTTTCTCCGGTTTCTTTTTACACACGTGTTATTGGTAGCTTCAGGCCTGGTTTGGTATGCCTCGCTGTGATTTTGAGAATCGTCGGTGATTGGGTGCACTGGCTGGCCCAGGCCAGTCTATCGACTGGTGGCGTTGAGCCGGGGCCGAAGCTGTGTTTTCACAGGCTCTCGAGGCTGGTTTCTGGCCTTGTTCTTCAGTTTTTCTCCGGTTTCTTTTTACACACGTGTTATTGGTAGCTTCAGGCCTGGTTTGGTATGCCTCGCTGTGATTTTGAGAATCGTCGGTGATTGGGTGCACTGGCTGGCCCAGGCCAGTCTGCCAGACAGTAGCGTTGAGCCGGGGCCGAAGCTGTGTTTTCACAGGGTCTCGAGGCTGGTTTCTGGCCTTGTTCTTCAGTTTTTCTCCGGTTTCTTTTATATTCTTGTCGCTGAGTATGTGAGGGACATTTTGGCGTGATTTGTTGATTTCGCCAAAATCGTCGGTGATCAAGTGCTCCCCCCGAGAGCGTCCCTCCGTTTCTAGGGACGGCACGAGGGCGCGCCCGCAACGGGACAGCGTGGCGCGATGGCCGCTGCGTATCCATGCATCTATTGATCGCTGGCCAGCTGTGCGAGCTGGTCGACGCGTCGTACGTATCGTTTCTGGCTGGGTCGGTTTCTGCATTTTGTTTTTAATTTTATTATTTATTTTTTTGCTATCGCTCAGTCTAGAATACTGGTTGTTATTGTTATTGTTGGTGGTTTTAGTTTTGGTGTTGGTTTTGGTGTTGGTAGTGCTCAGCTCAGTCGACTGCAGGTGGGTGTGCGGAGGCGCTCGCCGGTGCCTCCAGTGCCTGTAGTGCGTCTGGTGCGCTCAGTAACTGTAGAGAGAAATGGTCGTAGCTCCAGGGCGAGCTACTATCTCACCGGCTCTGGGCGCTTTATTTCTTGAGCTGCGCAGTTTTTCTTTTTCTTTTTCTTTTTCTTTTTCTTTTTTTTTCTTTTTTCGGTTCCCCTGTGTTTGTAAAAAAAGGTTCATATGTTTTTTATGGTTGCTGAGAGCGGTGGGGTCGGAGCATGATCCGGTCCCACCAGGGTGCGTGCGTGTGTGTCGGTGCTAGTGCTGCGCACCGCGTCGAACAGAACCACGACTGGAGGGTGCAGCACAGCTCTGTTCAGCTCCGTTAATCTCCGGTAACCTCTGTTCAGCTATGTTGAGCTCTGGTCGGCTCAGTTACGCTCCGGTAACCTCTGTTCAGCTATGTTGAGCTCTACTCAGCTCCGTTAGTCTCCGTTAGTCTCCGGTAATCTCTGTTCAGCTCAGTTCAGCTCAGGCCAACAAGGCAGGTTGCTGAATGTCTTGCACCAACTCTGTTTTGTATTGCTATTTTTTTCAGGTAACTCTCCATTCAAGAGCAGGGTAAGTATCGGGCCGAGTAGATTTTTTGTTATTTTTTTGCATGCCCATGGTCGCTTCGTTTCGTATCGTCAAGTCACCATTAGGTCGCTTTGCAGGGTTCATGGTGTCGGTTCCTACCGTGATCGATGCTGGCACCGGCCTGTGCGCGGTCTCTGTGAATACCGCTACTGCTGCTGCTGTTGCCGCTGTTGGCCATCGCGATCGGAATTGTCAATCGGCATCGGCATCGGCATCGGCATCGGCAGCATCGGCATCGGCATCGCTCTCGACCATCGGCATCGGCATCGGTATCGCTCTCGGCCATCGGCATCGGTATCAGCATCGCTCTCGGCCATCGCTGAAATCGTCTCCGTCAGGCGCGCCGTGAGGATCTAGGATCGATGATACCGGATGGCATTGTTGGTCTGGTTCTGGCGCTGGCGCTGGCGCCGCCGACCAAACGACAGTTGCGCGTTGAATTGGGTCGGACGCTCGGATTGGCTGCTTGCACGCCTCGGCTGGGGTGCGCGCCGTGTCCGTCTGTCTGTCGCAGGACGCTGTGGCGCAGCAAGTGCTGTCCTGGGGAGCTGTCAGGGAATGATGTCTTGGGGAGCTGTCACGTTGATCCTGTGACGGTGAGCTGTCTCGTGGACGCTGTCCCGTCAGAGGCGGCGGCGCATCACTGCTGGGGGCGGCGCATCAATTGCGCGTGCAAGCGTTCGCGTGCAATCGCTCAATCGTACGCTGGCGCTCGCAGGCTTCGCTGGCGCTCGCTGGCGATCGCGTGCGGCGTCGCAGCGTCTGTCCAATTTCGGTCAGGCAAAAGCGTGCGTGCGCGTGCGCGTGCGCCTGCGCCTAGGCGTTGGCGGGAGATGCGCGCCGCGCGATGGATCTGTCGCGGCTAGTCGTGTCCAATTCTGTGCTGTCCAGTCCAGTCGTGGCCTGGCGATCGACAGCGGCGCAGGATGCGTTCGCTGTTCTCAATCGCCGACCGACCGAGCGTGTCCGAGGTGAACGATCGTGCTGTTCGCTACTCCCCAGAGGTTTCCATAACTGATATTCATTGAATACGACATAGCATAGCATGTCGTCAGTTCGAATAATATTGAGAAAGCGCCAATACCAATCATTGTTCATACAGACTAGACAACCATGGGTCTATTGAGATGTTAAATAGTCAGTTGGTCCGATCAATCTATATTTGAGCAGTTGGGCACAAAAGAGTAAGTCAGAGCGAAACGAAAACCTTGAAGATCTATGCGAGTCTCCAACGATTCATGCTGTGGTCGACGAGCGAACCAGCATCGTTCAGATCTGCATGGGTCCTTGGTTGTGCAGCCATTCGCCAGCTCGTTATTGTCTCAAACCGGAAAAGATCCCTGCAGGAGCGTCTAGGCCAGGCAGCGGCGTCGTGGAGGATCGTAACTGTGGTCCCAGCTGCGACGTCGAGGGCTCGTCCGAAGCAACCCCGATCGGCAGCATGCCTATCCAAGATGAGCAGGCGCCATTGGGCCAGTGAAGTATATCCAAGAGATCAGGTTGGACGCCGGGCCTCTGGGATGGGAGCGGCGGCATCGCAGAACGGCCAAGGAGCGCCGAATCGATGGCGGCGATGGCGGCGCCAGCATAGCACCCCTGGGCTACCTAACGAGTACCGTGTGATCCGATGGTTGTGCGCAAGGAGGTGCGCTATCGAATCTGGAATCGAATGATCCGCGACGAGTAACCCTGGGAGCGATCCAAATCCGAGGCGTGCGCCAGCGCTGCGTCCAGTATGCATGCCCAACGGCGGCGAAAGAGCACTGAGGATGAAGATCTGAACTAGAGCACAAAGATTGACAATACGAAACGGTTCCCCAAACCGAGAAGCAACCTACTGGTAAGGATCTAGACCTAAATCGTTACCGAAGAAAAGACCCAGAGTTAAACAAATAAAGAGCTAGTAGCGTCCATAAACAAATATAGATGCACATCTCTGTCTGGCGGATATAAAACAACGCAAGAGAAAAACACAAAACGACATCATCAAAGTAGAAAGCACAAAACGTGAGCTAATAATAAAGGTAGCAGATAGCGACAGCAACCGAAACAAAAGCTAAACAAGGTGACCAAAACAATCTCCACATTAAGAGACAGAGTCGGCAAGCAAAGCAGAAACACCATTCTATGGGCGAACACCAACCTGGTCAGCGCCAGCCAAGCAGAAAGTTCAGAGAAGAATCGATGAAGTGCATGGCACAAAGACATTGAACGTGCTGACTCGAGTCATCATTGAAACACTGTAGATAAAGAATATGGGGCTATTGAGATGCCCCAGTGGAATAAGGGATATGGGATGACATGATGAAATTGGGGTGAATTGCGGTGAATGGAGTGAAAAAGATGATTCAGTGAAAGGCGGTGAATGGAGTGTAAGAGATGATTCAGGGGAATAAGGATAATGGGGGGAATGGGGGGAATGGGGGGAATGGGGGAATGGGGGGAATGGGGGGAATGGGGGGAATGGGGGGAATGGGGGGAATGGGGGGAATGGGGGG